>OU342733.1:432689883-433889883 GCA_910589765.1 Avena atlantica | reverse complement strand
ATATGCAACGAGTTCATCTGCCAATGAAAAGTTTGACCATGGATGGCTCTGGTGCCTAGAGGTGCTGTTGCCACTCTTCATGATCATGGTGAATCTAGAAAGTAGCAAGCCAATAGTGTAGCAATCAAACTGTAGATGTAGAGAGATTTTGTCGCATGTCTGTCCAAAGTCCAACCAGAGAAAGGAAATGGGAATGCAACAGTGCCACGTGGATCGGTCCGAATATCATGTACAACTCGTATGTTCTTATATATTTGTGGCTACATTTCACAGCAGTTTGGATGGCACAGTCTTTGCTGCATTTCACAGACCCTTCTATGTGGCTACATTTGTGGCAGATTCCATCGTATATTCTTGTACGACTCAAATTTGTGGCTACATTTCACAGACAAGTTTCAAAGACAACTGCATCAACAAATAAGCAGGCCTAAAATTGTCCCGGAGTTCTCTAAAATGAGGGTCCATGTCCTTAAGGTGCCATCATCAACGTTGCTCCATACCGAAAAAGGAACCATCAACTTTGCTGCCAGTCAAACCTAAGAAATCTGCATGGAGAAGGGGTAAACAGAAACATCGACAGCCTTCCAGATACTTTGTGTAATGACATACTTGGATAACATTTCAATTTTGGTGGGAAATAAGTTTACAGCATGGTCACTTGGTAAGAAAGAGCATGCAACATACTCCCTCCGTTCCAAAATATGAGATGTTTTAGCCTTTTCGTGAAACACATGTATCTAGATGCCTTTTAGTGTGTAAGTTCACTCATTTTGCTCCGAACCTACACACTAAAAAGCGTCTAGATACATGTGTTTCAGATAAAAGGCTAAAACATCTTATAATTTGAAACGGAGGAAGTACTTCAGTTCAGTCTTGATTTGGGATAACTATTCCAGGATACTGACTAGTGAAATACAAGAAACTTATCGTGGTGAGAAGGCAGGGCATCCTTTAGCCTTTTGTCCATGTTTTAATTCACACAAAGTAAATGGTGCCAAGCAGTTATGCACCAGAGGTAATGTGCAAGGAACATATTCAAGCAGCATCTTTATTCCCCTAAAAATACACATGCTTGAAGAAAATGAACCCTTCTATGATGCAATCTGCTACCAACCCCCAATTTGAGTACTCCCTCCGTCCCAAAATAAGTGACTTGGGTGTGTCTAGATTTGCATGTATCTCTATGCTAAAACATGTCTAAATACATACGAATCTAGACAAACACAAGTCACTTATTTTGGGACGGAGGGAGTATATAGTAGGGGACCTAAAACACCATCCTATTTTCATAGCCATATGAAACTGAAAATGATTCTACAAAACGAGTTGGAATTAAGGATAACAATAGTACTGTAGTATAACAACAACTTCAACATAGTGACTTGGAAACATGACCAAAATATTTGTGTCTGCGAGTGGACATTGCATGGGCAGTGTAGGAACAATGCAGAATCATGATCATGAAAAGTAATAAATATGACTAAATATCGGGTATCCAAACAAGAAAAAATGATTTAAGAGAGAGCACCAAGCATAAGTTAGCTGGTGTGCTTCACTTCGTCTGGTCTTTCTCTACACGAACCAACATGTCTGCCAAGGTCTTCCTTGTGCAATTGGTTGTCTTTCTTGAAATTGTACCTTCAGTTATATCCATAGATACAAGAACTTAAACATAAATAAAACAGAACAGAGAGCTATACACGTTTGTTGGTTACACTAATCATTGAATTGGAAAACACTGTTTAGGCATTTAATATAACTACAAGATATCTGTTGACATTAAATAGAGAAGAAAATTATTTTTTACTCTACATGATATACAATCCAATGTCCAATGCAATCGAAAAAATACACCAGTTATTGAGCAATATCAAATTTAGCATCCGGTATTCCGAAAAGGATCTCTGCTAATAATGGCCTATTTAGTTCTGAAATGAATGAGCCTATGTGCAATGGTTAACTCTACACAATACTTAGGATAAGATATCAGCAACCAAATCGATACAAACCAATGAATGCTGCGACAAGGTTCCAAGCACTGAAGCACACGATTTGAAAGATAAGTTAAACTAACACTTATGCAATCTAACAATTATAGTACAAAAAATTTCAGAGCCGCAGTATGCAATGTATGGAACAAGCAACTTAGAGAAGCATATTTATACCTTCACCAGGGATATGGTTTGATTCAAGCCGTGTTGGGAGCAAGCACGGCAGTAAGAAAGCACTGCTGTATCGGATTAGACCTCTGATGCTATCTGGAAAAGGTCTCTTCCCAATCACGTCCCCTTTCACCATGTCCATGGCAATGACAGCATTAGAATTACACTTCACTCTAAATAACTCTTTATAACATAAATGTACAAAAGGTAATGGTTGAAAGTGTAGTTTCAATTTCCAAACATACGTAAAACACGAACAGCGATAGTATACATTTTTCAGAGATTCAGAATACATAAAGAAAACAGCCCAGTACACTCACGTAGCGATGGAACGTCTCTACAGCTTCCTCAACAGTACTCATGTCTCATGGTGCCAAACCTAAATCGATGGCTCTAATCTGTTTCCTTGTTATAAATGACCTGTACATCCACAAAACAGGAACTGTGTATTAGAACAAAGAGACAAATCATAAAAAATGCATCTATTGTCTGACTGCCCCTCCAACAATACTGATGAGGCAGATAGTATTACGCGTTAATAAACCATACAAAGGTCAAGAAACAAGAATTGTTCTGCAAAAGGCATTTTAATTCTAAGTTTTGTGTAGAAAAACTTCGTACTAGAAGCCACATCACAGTAGGATCTCTATAATTCACAGTTTCTGAAAAAGCTATATGTGCACGTCTGACAAGTTTACAAATAATTGTAAGACATAATTCTGATTAACAAATTATGATCGATCACCAGCCTCTATTTACCGTCAGAAGATACTAAGTGGAGTTGACTTTAATGGCCAGTATAGTACAATGTATCTAGTGCATTTACTAATGCTATATTCTGATGAATCACTAAGATAAAATACATTGGAGCACATGTCAAATGTTGTCAGCTATGTCAAACTGAATATTAAGAACAACATGCATTAGAGAGGCAGTTTCTTGAGGAAAAGTTAGCATGCAAGTCCATGGTCTATTAAGCACCCTTGTTAATAGAGTTAAGAAACAACCAAGTTAATGGAGTTACAAAAAACCTTGTTAATGAACCCCTTTGGCTTAATAAATTGATGTCCAGAGCCTAGACTAACAACAAATAATCCTGATGATCTATGTACTGTACAAATCATGACAACTATTAGGTTTAGAGGGTATTTATTTTACTATAGAGCACACTTCTTGGACACCGAAACTAGGAAAGCCTTATCCACAGACCACATCAACTAGTTAAGACAGAGCTCAGCCCATCCTTGTCCAAAGTATCAACAAAATAGTTGCCAAAGTCAACACAAAATGCATCAATGATACAAAAGGTGGTTTATTCTCTGTTCCCTTGATAAAATGACCCAACAAGTTACAAACCGAACTGCCGATACACAACTGACAGCAGTGATAGGGTCTTCTGGAATGTGTGTCTAGTTCTCCTATACACCCAGAAACACGAGGAAAAGCTAACGGAGCCTGCTTCTGTGAACTCGTAGACAATACAATGAGGAAACTAGCTAATTGGTGTCTTCCTAGAATCTAGATAAAAATGTTTTGGTCTGTCTAATGCCCGGGCGCCTGGAATTTATCCCAAAACTAGTCGCCTATTACTTCCAGTAATTGCAGGCGCCTGGGATTTAAGAAGATTCCAGACACTTCTCATAGTACATCCAACGTTTTGTCATCACACTGCCAGCATTTTCTTAAGTCCTGGAAGCTAGTTACTTCTGTCAGTTTTATTTGTAACAGACTTTCCTATTTGGGATATGCTAAACAATAGACAGGAATATTTGTTACAATATCCCAGAATTTGTTGAATAAAAGTGTGAAAAGCGAATAGCAAGGACCCAAAAATAAATCCAGGAATTTCAAAGGGCATGTTTTGGCGGTAGGCATCACAAAAGTCCAAATGAGTTTCAGTTGCACATTCTCTGCGATGAGATTGCACACTGGTGTAAGTGAAACAACTTTGCAACGTTAGTGCAACTCGTGGCATGAGATTGTGCAGGAAAACAAATCACACTGATATAGTGCTGTCTGTCATCCTTTCCATCAGGTCAGAGTTGCACTGATGACCTATACCTGAATTTGCATGTTTGGTCAAATGCAAAAAAGTTTATACAGATTGTGCAACTGGTGAATTCAAATCAAAAGGTTTAAATGACATGCCTCATCGCCCAAAACAATTTTGAGAAGAGAAGAGAGTCCTTCATGACGGGCTTTCCGCTTCCGGAATCCCCATGTCTGCTGGAGACGAGGAACGAAGTGGAGAGCAGCCAGCCACAGCCAACAGCAACTCCAACGAGCAGCCCCAGAACAAGGCCAGAACCCCTTGGACTTGGAACTAACCTGGGTGAGGCCCTGTTCGTTTAATCCCTGGAAGGGTTGGATTAACGTGGATTGGATCCAAATCCCCGTCGTCCCAGCCCTTGGAGAAAATTTTCCAGCCCAGCCAACTTGATGTCTTCGTTTATTCCAGCACTGTATTCTTTACCCAGCCCATCCAATCCATTTATACTATCTTGGTCTGGAAAAAAATTATTGCCAACAGGCCCGTGGAACGATTCCAGACACGAGAGAGCTAGCTATGCAAATAGTTTCCACGATTCATCGATCCACAGCAGCTCAAACGAACAAGTATGTTTTGAACGGGTTAACAGGGGATTAGCCTGACTTGGATTTGGTGATAGTATGGGATTAACCCAATCCAACACTGGATTGGTACCACGTCTGGTTTCATTCCAGAGAAAACGAACGAGGCCTGACCGGTTGGCTGGAGGTTATTTAAGGGCGGAGCTTCAGATCCTGGCCGGTATGACTTGATCGTTGCTGGGCTCAGGTCGTGTCGCCCGCTAACCTGATTACTCATCCTCAGTGATGTGCCAGGGACAACGTGTCAAAGAAATTACAACTTCTTTTTGCCTTTTCAGTTTTTAAGGGTATGCTTGGTTGATTCACGCCAACGATTTGGCTAGCTACGGCGGCGAAAAGCCACGCCAAAATTTTGGCTCGCCCGCGCGTTGGCTAGGCGAATTTGGGCAAAATCCAAACGTACCCTAAAGCCCCCGTCCAACCTCAAGCTACTGCTCCACGCTCGTCGGTAGGGATGTAAATACGTCTCCAAGTCGCTGCTGCTCCACGCTCGTCGGTAGGAATGTAAATACGTCTGCAAGTCCTGTTTATTTAACTTGTTAGTTCTTTATTAAAAAAGTACTAATAAATAGTATTACGCGGAATTAAGTGGTGTGCCGCTTACATCCCTACTCGCCGGAGGTGAGGCAGGAGTTGGAGGCGAATCAGCCGTGGCATGGCCAAGGCTGGAGATGCGAGGTCGAGGCGGCGTTCGGCAGCGAGGGTAGGGAGGCGAGCTGAGAACGTCGGTCGACGGCGAGGGCGGTAGCCGGTGGTGCTATGCAGAAAGGTAGGCGCCATGGGGAGAGAAAAAGAGGGATTTGACGATTTGTCCCGCTTCACTTTGCAATTTGATTATTTCTCACATCTTGTGTCACTGATATGTGGTGCTAGGTCGGCCTGGTGGTTTCCACTGGCGCCCCTTTGTATTGGGTGTGTAGTGGGAGCGCCTGATGGTAAATTTGTTATTTGTCGGCTAAAAAGGGCTCCTGGTGACACGACTCGAAGCATTTTTGTCGCCAAAACTAATAAAGGATGTCTATGGAGCCTTTGGGAAGCTGGCTAGAGATGCTCAGAGCATCTCTAACCCAAGCCGAAAAAGAACCGAAACCGAAAAGTGAAGGGAATATGTCCTGAGAGACAATAATAAAGTGTTTATTATGTGTATTTCAAGTATATGATAGATGTTTATTTTGCATGCTATAATTGTATTAATACGGAAACATTAATACATGTGTGTTTAATAAACAAACTGAAAGTTCCTAGTTATGCCTCTCACATAAACTAGCTCGTTGATTGACAAGATGATCAAGGTTTCCTGATCATGAATATTGGATGTTGTTAATAACGGGATCACAACATTAGTGTAATGGTGTGATGAACATTCATCCGAAGTATAGCATTACGATCAAAGTCATTGAGTTTATATTGCTATAACAACTTACGAAGTAATCCTAATCCTTAGATCATGAGATCATGTCAGTCACTAACACCGGAAGAGTTTCTTGATAACATCAAACGTCACACCGTAACAGGGTGATTATAAAGATGGGTTCAGAACTAATAAAGTGTTATGTTGAGGCCCATGTGAAAGAACATGTGAGGCCCCCATGTGTGGTTTTGGTAATTAATGACAATCTTTATGGACTAATGTGTGTATTAAGTTGCACTTGTAGGATTTGTCCATTGGCATCGCTTGGAGCTTGTGCCGGCTTCAAGGTCGATGAAATGAGAATAAGA
Organism: Avena atlantica; assembly: GCA_910589765.1. NCBI lineage: Eukaryota > Viridiplantae > Streptophyta > Magnoliopsida > Poales > Poaceae > Avena > Avena atlantica. Next base: position 433,883,371 of record OU342733.1, on the reverse strand, counting down.
TGTGTTGTGCAAGCTCAAAATGCACCGTCTATAGAAGATCTCATGTTTGATGCTTGCCATTCCCGGTGATCATGGATCGATGATGAGGAATTAAGAAAGGCGTTACATCTTGAGAAGGGCAAGATCGTATACATCAAGCTCAAGTGGAATGCTCAAGGCAAAGGTATAATATTGATAGGTTTTCCCTTTTGCCGGTCTCATATTGTTAGTAGGAGACCGGGTTTAGGATAGATAGCCATACTATCAAGAGGGGCTCTCGAATGAGTAACTCGTTCACTTTGTTCGGAGAGAGCTCAAACCTTTGCATATTTGCATCATCATATTTGGTTGTTATTTGGTCTTATCCATGTGTAACACCCTCAGAATCGACCCTATGCAAGTTTTAGCGCTTCCCGCCAAAACCCGCATAGAAACGATTCAAAGGTGCCCACCAGGCACTTTCGTGCGGGTGGAAAACGAAGTAATAACATTACACAACAGTCCTCGATGGGACCCACAGAACAGATATATATATACAACACGACTCCATGAGTCAAGAATACAGATATACAGAGCAAAGGTCCAAATCACCTCGAAAACGATAGAGTGTCCAACTACGGACAAGATGCAAATGGGGCTAAGAGCCCTGAAGAATAACCAATGGCGTCCATAACCCTGCCCAGGCCAAGCCGGAAGGGTAACCCTGCTAACGACGTCGATCTCAAAACCTGCTTAGACAAAAGGGGTTCCGACAAAGGGCAAAGGAAAAAGAGGAGCGTCAGTACTGAGGCCAGTACACGGCGAGGCTAGAATTCGGCGGTCCTCGCCTACATAGGTATGGTGGACTGAAGCGGCAGCGCAGCATGCACTAAACACCCTATAGAGACTCGATATAACTGTCGGCTACCAGAGAGGGATAAGAAAGTCCTATTCGGAACCATCTTGATACTATCACCAAGCATACCCATCCTGGTAGTTCCCCCTCGAGACCAAACGAGGAAGTCAACCGAGGAACTCACACAGTTGGCAGTTTTATTTATTCAGTTATCGTTGCAGAAATTACTAGTCAGGTATAGATAGTCATCCTGATATAATAAGCAGTGGGCAGTTTTAGTTAACCATTCCGTTGTAGTTGCGACACTTACTAGTCAAATACAATTAGCATGAGATATCCCAAAACCCAGCAGTTGTTGGTACTTTTATTTAGCCATTCCATTATAGTTGCAATACTTACTAGTCAGATACAATTGTAGCAAGCGTCAACCCAAACAAGCAATTGTTGGCAGTTTTATTTAGCCATTCCATTATGGTGAAGCTGATTACTAGTCATTATAAAGTCAAATTTATAGCACTACTTTAGTTATAGCTGTCTATGATCGAGATACTGTGCTCCAAGTCGTCCATAACCGCGGACACGGCTTTCAGAAAGTTTTACCCTGCAGGGGTGCACAAATAGCAACACACACTCGATCAACCTCGGAAAAACCAAATCAAAACCCAACGAGGCCTTCACGACAAAGCAATCACAAGATTCAGAAATATTTCAGGGGGCCACCCCATTGAGTACACCCGCAACGAAGTTAGCTGACTCCGAGATGGACTCAAGGTTTGCGTCAATGGCTGTAAACGACTGGGAACCCGAAAATGTGACTGGGCTTGTCGATACCGCGAAAACACTCCGCTTCCCTAAACAGTACAGGTGCAGTACCTCGCACAATCGTAAATAAGGCCGTAAAGCATGGCATAAGTACAGGATAGTAAATAAAACCTCAAACTAGTTTGTGGCCCCAAGAAATAAGAATGAATCAAGCTCTGGCTCAGGGGGGGTCCCATAATCCTCCCGGATGTGGATAGCGCGAATATTCAAGGAACATGTATCAAGTACTCGGGGTCCTATGGGACAGAAGTGGACGGTTAACAACCAAATAACATCTATTGCCCACCTGTGCCACTGCATTTACCTACTTCAATTTTAGTTATTAAACAGTAATTAAAGTCTTGATCATCTCCAACAATAAACATGCGGCAATACTCCAACAACTGTGGTACTTGACGACACGCAACAGCACCTGAGCAAGCGACTACGACGCGCGAGTCCAACTATCTACCAACCAACAGGTAATAGGATGTGTCCAAGGCAATATAAGGCTGCAAGGGATACCACGGGTACGAAAACTATAGCATCGCAACACAGATAGCAATAGATCAACAGGAGGGAATAAATACTATAAAAGTAAGATAGGTAGAAAGGGGGAGATGCTCGCCTAAAAAACATTGCCGAAGGTTCAACCGAAGGTTGGGTCGACACTCGCATCAACTCAACGGCCTTATCCGCGAAGAAGCAAATCACTAGAGGAAACACCGGATACACTATTTATTACTACGGCAGAAGATCGAGCATGATGCATGTATGGTGTATGACATGGCAAGATGCATTGCAATTAGGCAATATTAAGCAGAACCGGGGGTCCCGACAATTAAATATATGGTTCTAGTTGTTTAAATACCCCGCAATTTAAATGTTGTAATAACAGGGCAAGATAAGTTACCGGTTCGCTACACAAATTTAAATGACGCAATATGAGACTAGATTTGCCCGCATATGGGCCCCATATTTAATTTAGGTGAATCGGCATAAGGCCCCCAAACCACATGACAATATGTATGCAAGCATGGCAATTTAAATATGCAACAATTTATATAGTTGACAATTTATAAAATAGGGGCTCGAATCAGGGTCACACATTAGGGTTCGGCGATCTTGGGGTTCGATGTGGTTTGGGGTTCGGTCTCAGGATTCAGGGTTCGACGGGAAACGATGAAGTTCGGACTCGCGATGGCGAACTTGAGTAGATCGGGTACCGGGGTCTTCAGATCCGGGAAGTAGATCTTGTCGCACGGACGTCAATGCTTCCGGGAAGGAGAACTTGTCGTTGCGGAGATCTTGTCGGGTCCGCGCCATCGAGTCGGTCTTGGCATTCGGGGCGAAGAACTTGGCGTATCCGCGTCGGCGATCTTGGCGTTCTTCAGGTTCGGGTCCTGGCGCTTCGGATCGGTCTTCAGGGGTCCGGGAAGGCGACCTTGGCGCTCGGGTTCGGCGGTATCGGTCTTCGGACTCCGTGAACGGGGCATCGGATCCGCATCTATGAAGGAGATCTTGGCGACGGGATCGAAGAACTTGTTACGGGTTGGTCTTGTATTTGCATCAGCACCCGTACACGATGGAGAACACGCGCAAGCACATAGACATACATGCATACAGGCAGCAAGGTAGTCTGCAGGAGGTTTGAGCAGGGATACATGTACTGGCCCTCGCAGCAACCGAACGCGGCCGACTCCGGTCGAGGAGAGGCGGGGCCGCGGGACGAGGACGGCGGGACGCGGAGATGGCAACACACGCGGGATGACAAGGCCGCTGCAGGAAGAGGTTGCAGAGGCGGCAGCGCTGGAGGGCTCAGGAGCTTGCTCGGGGACAGAGGCGTGGGCGAGGCGTCGGGGCGATGTCAGCGTGCAGGGCGACGAGGAAGAGGCGACACAGGGGCGGCGGCGAAGCATGGAGGGCAGAGGCGGCATGGGGCTCGACGGGATTAGGGGCGCCCGCGGCGATGCTCTGCAGCAGATGGAGGGGAGCTGGGGAGACAAGCGTCCAAGGCGGGGGAGGCCGGAGCCACGAGGTGGAGGAGGGCGGCCGGATGGAGAGGAGGTCGGCCGGCGGGGCTCGCTGGCGAGGCGGGTATGGGGCGCGGGGGCTCGAGACGAGGGGGCCGCGCAGGTGGGGACGAAGGACGACGACGGCCTCCATCGGCGGGAGAGCGGAAGGAGGAGGGGGGCGTGCGGGGCACAGCGGAGGCGCGAGGCGAGGGGCCCACTGGCCAGCGAGGAAGGAGGCGGCGGCAGAGGAAGGCGATGGGGAGAGGGAGGAAGAGGGGAGACGGGGTGGGCCAGGGCAGTTCGGGAGGCGCTCCAGGTGGGGATCGGGCAGGGGTCTGTGGGGTGGGGCCGGTACAGGAGCGGGGTCTGGGGCGAGGTGGTTGTCGGTGGGGGTGGGGCCTGGGGAAGGTGTGGTGTGCGGATCAGGTCAGGGGGCAGGTGGGTCTCGGTGGGGTCAGGATGGTGGCTAGGGGGAAGAGCTGGTGTGCGTGTGACAAGGTGAGGGAGTGTGGGTGGTTGAGGTGGCAGGCTAGGAGTGGAGGGAGTTGGGAAAAAAGGGGAGGTGGCGGTTTGAGATTGGGTAGAGGGAAGGGAGAGGTGATGTGGCGAGATAGGATAGGTTGGGGTGAGGTGGAGGGGTTTGGGTAGACTAGGATTGGGTGGGAAAAGGTTTAGATATTTATTTGGGGTAGTAGGCTGCTGCCAGCTGGGCCCTTTGGGCCTGGTCGGTCGCGGCCTTCCCCGAAAACATTTATTTATCTGTTTTGGTTTTAATAGACTTTTGCAAATAATTTTTAGACAAACAAAATAATCTGTAAGAGACCAGAGTTTCGTTTGAACTTGAGAGGGAATATCTAGAAAACAAAATTAGGCTTTTTAGGAATGGTTTTAGACAAAACCATGCATGATGACAACGATGCTCAAATGCAAGGTGGCATGATGACATGAGCATGCGGTCATGATGATGCAATGCACGAAAACAACGCGATTTTCTAGTAGTGGTTTTGCGGGATGCCACAATTCGACACCACTAACGATGGATCTCGCCCTCGAGATCCGCCTCATGGTACAGGGAAGAAGGCCGACGATCTGATCCTTCGCGCTTCGTGTAGATTCTCGCGACACCACTAACAACGGTCCTTTCTTCAGCTTGAAAATGGCGACACCACCAACAAGGATTGTTCCCCATTCGTTGAGAGAACACTCCGGAGAAACAAAGATGAAGGTAAAGGTCTCAAAAGGGTAAGGCCAACCCTAACTACCGCGGAAGGAGTATAACTGCAATGATTCACCATTCAAGGTGCAAGAGCGAATGATAAGAGTAGTCGGATGGTGATCAGTCCATCGCGCACCCAAAGCATTACCATGCACATGAATAGGAAATTATGCAACCAACTCTCAGAATTCAGATTGTAGATCTCGACAAGCGGGGTTCGGAAACAGAGGAGTGATGCAGACTCTGCATCAGATCTGGCGTAGATGATGTCGTAACGTCGGAAAACACTGGGAGGCACAAACAAGGAACAAAGGATGGTACCACAGATAAAGGACCACTCAGATAGTAGGAGGACCGGATGTAGAAACACCGTTACCAAAAGAGGAAGCGAAACCCTGAAGGTACGATGGAACCCAACCACGAGAAATCCTGGACTCGAAGAGAGAGAAGAGAGCGGATTCAAAACACGCAGAGGTGAGAGGAGAGCAGCAGAGGGGTAAGGAGTAAAATCAGACCTAATCAGAACTATCCACCCGATTTTGCAAAAATAGTTTTGACACTCTACTTCGGCCGTTAGCTAGGTTATCCTACAGGCTGGACTTGTGGGGTATCACAACTGCTGAGCTCTGATACCACTCTGTAACACCCTCAGAATCGACCCTATGCAAGTTTTAGCGCTTCCCGCCAAAACCCGCATAGAAACGATTCAAAGGTGCCCACCAGGCACTTTCGTGCGGGTGGAAAACGAAGTAATAACATTACACAACAGTCCTCGATGGGACCCACAGAACAAGTATATATACAACACGACTCCATGAGTCAAGAATACAGATATACAGAGCAAAGGTCCAAATCACCTCGAAAACGATAGAGCGTCCAACTACGGACAAGATGCAAATGGGGCTAAGAGCCCTGAAGAATAACCAATGGCATCCATAACCCTGCCCATGCCAAGCCGAAAGGGTAACCCTGCTAACGACGTCGATCTCAAAACCTGCTTAGACAAAAGGGGTGCCGACAAAGGGCAAAGGAAAAAGAGGAGCGTCAGTACTGAGGCCAGTACACGGCGAGGCTAGAATTCGGCGGTCCTCGCCTACTTAGGTATGGTGGACTGAAGCGACAGCGCAGCATGCACTAAACACCCTATAGAGACTCGATATAACTGTCGGCTACCAGAGAGGGATAAGAAAGTCCTATTCGGAACCATCTTGATACTATCACCAAGCATACCCATCCTGGTAGTTCCCCCTCAAGACCAAATGAGGAAGTCAACCGAGGAACTCACACAGTTGGCAGTTTTATTTATTCAGTTATCGTTGCAGAAATTACTAGTCAGGTATAGATAGTCATCCTGATATAATAAGCAGTGGGCAGTTTTAGTTAACCATTCCGTTGTAGTTGCGACACTTACTAGTCAAATACAATTAGCATGAGATATCCCAAAACCCAGCAGTTGTTGGTACTTTTATTTAGCCATTCCGTTATAGTTGCAATACTTACTAGTCAGATACAATTGTAGCAAGCGTCAACCTAAACAAGCAATTGTTGGCAGTTTTATTTAGCCATTCCATTATGGTGAAGCTGATTACTAGTCATTATAAAGTCAAATTTATAGCACTACTTTAGTTATAGTTGTCTATGATCGAGATACTATGCTCCAAGTCGTCCATAACCGCGAACATGGCTTTCAGAAAGTTTTACCCTGCAGGGGTGCACAAATAGCAACACACACTCGATCAACCTCGGAAAAACCAAATCAAAACCCAACGAGGCCTTCACGACAAAGCAATCACAAGATTCAGAAATATTTCAGGGGGCCACCCCATTGAGTACACCCGCAACGAAGTTAGCTGACTCCGAGACGGACTCAAGGTTTGCGTCAATGGCTGTAAACGACTGGGAACCCGAAAATGTGACTGGGCTTGTCGATACCGCGAAAACACTCCGCTTCCCTAAACAGTACAGGTGCAGTACCTCGCACAATCGTAAATAAGGCAGTAAAGCATGGCATAAGTACAGGATAGTAAATAAAACCTCAAACTAGTTTGTGGCCCCAAGAAATAAGAATGAATCAAGCTCTGGCTCAGGGGGGTCCCATAATCCTCCCGGATGTGGATAGCGCGAATATTCAAGGAACAGGTATCAAGTACTCGGGGTCCTACGGGACACAAGTGGACGGTTAACAACCAAATAACATCTATTGCCCACCTGTGCCACTGCATTTACCTACTTCAATTTTAGTTATTAAACAGTAATTAAAGTCTTGATCATCTCCAACAATAAACATGCGGCAATACTCCAACAACTGTGGTACTTGACGACACACAACAGCACCTGAGCAAGCGACTACGACGCGCGAGTCCAACTATCTACCAACCAACAGGTAATAGGATGTGTCCAAGGCAATATAAGGCTGCAAGGGATACCACGGGTACGAAAACTATAGCATCGCAACACAGATAGCAATAGATCAACAGGAGGGAATAAATACTATAAAAGTAAGATAGGTAGAAAGGGGGAGATGCTCGCCTGAAAAACATTGCCGAAGGTTCAACCGAAGTTCGGGTCGACACTCGCATCAACTCAACGGCCTTATCCGCGAAGAAGCAAAGCACTAGAGGAAACACCGGATACACTATTTATTACTACGGCAGAAGATCGAGCATGATGCATGTATGGTGTATGACATGGCAAGATGCGTTGCAATTAGGCAATATTAAGCGGAACCGGGGGTCCCGACAATTAAATATATGGTTCTAGTTGTTTAAATACCCCGCAATTTAAATGTTGTAATAACAGGGCAAGATAAGTTACCGGTTCGCTACACAAATTTAAATGACGCAATATGAGACTAGATTTGCCCGCATATGGGCCCCATATTTAATTTAGGTGAATCGGCATAAGGCCCCCAAACCACATGACAATATGTATGCAAGCATGGCAATTTAAATATGCAACAATTTATATAGTTGACAATTTATAAAATAGGGGCTCGGATCAGGGTCACACATTAGGGTTCGGCGATCTTGGGGTTCGATGTGGTTTGGGGTTCGGTCTCAGGATTCAGGGTTCGACGGGAAACGATGAAGTTCGGACTCGCGATGGCGAACTTGAGTAGATCGGGTACCGGGGTCTTCGGATCCGGGAAGTAGATCTTGTCGCACGGACGTCAATGCTTCCGGGAAGGAGAACTTGTCGTTGCGGAGATATTGTCGGGTCCGCGCCATCGAGTCGGTCTTGGCATTCGGGGCGAAGAACTTGGCGTATCCGCGTCGGCGATCTTGGTGTTCTTCAGGTTCGGGTCCTGGCGCTTCGGATCGGTCTTCAGGGGTCCGGGAAGGCGACCTTGGCGCTCGGGTTTGGCGGTATCGGTCTTCGGACTCCGTGAACGGGGCATCAGATCCGCATCTATGAAGGAGATCTTGGCGACGGGATCGAAGAACTTGTTACGGGTCGGTCTTGTATTTGCATCAGCACCCGTACACGATGGAGAACACGCGCAAGCACATAGACATACATGCATACAGGCAGCAAGGTAGTCTGCAGGAGGTTTGAGCAGGGATACATGTACTGGCCCTCGCAGCAACCGAACGCGGCCGACTCCGGTCGAGGAGAGGCGGGGCCGCGGGACGAGGACGGCGGGACGCGGAGATGGCAACGCACGCGGGACGACAAGGCCGCTGCAGGAAGAGGTTGCGGAGGCGGCAGCGCTGGAGGGCTCAGGAGCTTGCTCGGGGACAGAGGCGTGGGCGAGGCGTCGGGGCGATGTCAGCGTGCAGGGCGACGAGGAAGAGGCGACACAGGGGCGACGGCGAAGCATGGAGGGGCAGAGGCGGCGTGGGGCTCGACGGGATTAGGGGCGCCCGCGGCGATGCTCTGCAGCAGATGGAGGGGAGCTGGGGAGACAAGCGTCCAAGGCGGGGGAGGCCAGAGCCGCGAGGTGGAGGAGGGCGGCCGGATGGAGAGGAGGTCGGCCGGCGGGGCTCGCTGGCGAGGAGGATGTGGGGCGCGGGGGCTCGAGACGAGGGGGCCGCGCAGGTGGGGACGAAGGACGACGACGGCCTCCATCGGCGGGAGAGCGGAAGGAGGAGGGGGGCGTGCGGGGCACAGCGGCGGCGCGAGGCGAGGGGCCCACTGGCCAGCGAGGAAGGAGGCGGCGGCAGAGGAAGGCGATGGGGAGAGGGAGGAGGAGGGGAGACGGGGTGGGCCAGGGCGGTTCGGGAGGCGCTCTAGGTGGGGATCGGGCAGGGGTCTGTGGGGTGGGGCCGGTACAGGAGTGGGGTCTGGGGCGAGGTGGTTGTCGGTGGGGGTGGGGCCTGGGGAAGGTGTGGTGTGCGGATCAGGTCAGGGGGCAGGTGGGTCTCGGTGGGGTCAGGATGGTGGCTAGGGGGAAGAGCTGGTGTGCGTGTGACAAGGTAAGGGAGTGGGGGTGGTTGAGGTGGCAGGCTAGGAGTGGAGGGAGTTGGGAAAAAAGGGGAGGTGGCGGTTTGAGATTGGGTAGAGGGAAGGGAGAGGTGATGTGGCGAGATAGGATAGGTTGGAGTGAGGTGGAGGGGTTTGGGTAGACTAGGATTGGGTGGGAAAAGGTTTAGATATTTATTTTGGGTAGTAGGCTGCTGCCAGCTGTGCCCTTTGGGCCTGGTCGGTCGCGGCCTTCCCCGAAAACATTTATTTATCTGTTTTGGTTTTAATAGACTTTTGCAAATAATTTTTAGACAAACAAAATAATCTGGAAGAGACCAGAGTTTCGTTTGAACTTGAGAGGGAATATCTAGAAAACAAAATTAGGCTTTTTAGGAATGGTTTTAGACAAAACCATGCATGATGACAACGATGCTCAAATGCAAGGTGGCATGATGACATGAGCATGCGGTCATGATGATGCAATGCACAAAAACAACGTGATTTTCTAGTAGTGGTTTTGCGGGATGCCACACCATGTGAGGATATAGAGCTTGTGGTAATCTCCATAACAAGCTCTTGTTCATCAAAATCGGATCTTCCGTTTGTATCTTGTTGCGATTTTGATCTTGGCGGCTTTTCGGTTTCTCACCAAGTGAGGTATCTCACATTATTATACATGATACATTCTCACTTGGTGATAACCAATATTTTCACCTTTCATAGGGTAGCTCATGTCGTCCTTTTTCCAACGCAATTGGAATCGGGTCGATCGGAGTTACCAATCAAAAGCTATAGAGGTTTGAATTTTCCTAGGTACCAAAATGCGGTAGTACCGCATTTTAGTACCTAGCACGGCAGTAGGTTTTGGAAAGTTGCCAAATGCCACTGCCCTCCTAGGTACCAAAATGCGGTAGTACCGCATTTTAGTACCTAGCACGGCATAAGGTTTTTGACAAGTTTCCAAAAGCCACTGCCGGGCTAGGTACCAAAAAGCGGTAGTACCGCATTTTAGTAACTAGCGCGACAGAAGGTTTTTTACTTAGTCATTTGGATCTATACTCCCTTGCTGTACTATGATGTTTCTTTGCATGATCTTGTAGAGGTTGTTGTTCTCTTCGAAACGAGCCCAAGATCATCGAAATCTAGTCCGGATGCAAAAGTTATGGTTGTTTTCGTTCTGTGATGACCGGTAGTACCGGACCAGGATCCGGTAGTACCGGGGTCCGGTAGTCAACATTTTGGTACCGGGGAGCACAGAGAAAAATGCGTTTGGAGCCCCATGAACCCTAGGAAATGTCCGGTAGTGCCGGGAAAGTCCGGTAGTATCGGGAAAAAGTCCGGTAGTACCGGGAATCGCGTTTTTGGGCTGCAACGGTTGGATTTTGGAGGGACCTGTATAAGGGGCCTTCTTCCCCAATGGTTCCTCAACCATTCTTGCAAGTTTTCCCCTCCATTGTTTACCTTCTTGAGCTTGCTTTCTCTCAATCCCTCCGATGATTCCTGCATATTCTTTAGGGATTTGAAAGAGGAGATCTAGATCTATAATCCCACCAATCAATCTCTCCTCTAAGTGAGGGGAACATATTGGGATCTAGATCTTGGAGTCTTTTTTTGGATTTCCTCCATTGTTCTTCCTCTCTTATTCCCCCATTAGCTTTTGTGGAATTTGGGAGAGAAGGATTTGAACACCTTTGTGGTGTTCTTGCCATTTGCATTTGGTGCATCAGTTTGTGTTCTCCTCGGAGGATTTGGTTTGAGTGACTTATTGGAGCTTGTCCCTCTTGGGTTCTTGGAACCCTAGACGGTTTTGTGGCCTTGGTGGAATTGTGTCCTTTTGTGGAATTTGTTGGGAGCTTCCAATTAAGTTGTGGAGAAGTTCCCCAACCTTGTGAGAGGTTCCGGTTGCCACTGACAAGTGCACCGATAGTGGAAGCGTGGATCGATCCCATTGGGGTGAGATTCACCGGAGAATAAGGGAGGCCTTTTGTGGCGTTGGTGGTTTGATACCACCCCCTATCCAAACGAGACGTACTCCATGTTGGGAGGAACTCGGTAAAATATCGGTGTCCCCGCGTGCCTCGGTTATCTCTATACCCGAGCTCTTTACTTATACAATTTGCATTGTGATAGCCTTCGTGCTTGAAGTAATATATATCTTGCTATCACTTTGTTTCTTGTATTGCTTAGCATATATTGTTGGTGCACATAGGTGAACCTTAGTTGTTCTAGGTTGTGCTTAACAAAGTAAACACTAGTTTTATTACGCCTTTGTTGAGCCACTCTAGGAAAAGTTTTAATCGCCTATTCACCCCCCTCTAGGCGACATCCATATCCTTTCAATTGGTATCAGAGCCCGGTCTCTCATTTTAGGCTTCACCGCCTTGAGAGTAAAGATGTCGGCTAGGGGATTAGTGCACAAGGACACACTCACATTCGATGGCACAAATTATGATGTTTGGAAAATTCACATGCTTAATTTATTTCGGGAAATTCACCCAATTATCGTGGGATATCTATATGTGGGTTTCTATTCTCCTATGGATACCCAAAACGAATCTTTAGAGGAGAAGTTGAACTCTCATATAGATGCTCTAGCTACTAGAATTCTTTTGCATGTTGTGAGCAATGTAGTTCTTTCTTCTATCATGCCTTATTCAAGTGCTCGTGAGATATGGACCAAGCTTCAAGATAAATATAGCAAGTCCAACATTTTTGAGGATGATTGTGTTGCTTCCACTTCCGGTCGAGATGAGTTCTCATCCTCTACCACTTCACCAACATGTGACTTTTCACAAGGTAATGATATGGTGAGTGGTGATAGAAATTGTAATTTGGATAGTGTGCTTACTATTTCTAATCCTTCATCTCTATATAGTTGCAATGATCTATATTTGGACCCTAACACTTCTAGCACTACAAACTTCTTACATGCTTGTGTTAATAGTCCTTGCATATCATGTAGAAATGACTTGAATAAATCTCATGATGATATGCTTGTGTTGTCTTGCTGCCATGATAAAAATGCTTCTATTTCCTCTAGTGCTTGTGTTGCTAACCATGTAGAGGAAACCGAAGATTCTATGGACCAAGACAAGGTCTTGAATAGAGCTACAAGTGAAATCTCATCATCACCTTCCTACGGTTCTCACATATGCCTTATGGCTAAGGGAACAAAGGTAACCTCTTTGGATCCCATTGTATCTCATGATGATGATGATGATGAGGTTGAAAATGATAATGATGATTATAGAGGTAAGTACTATATTACCTCTATTAAGAAAATGGGAGAGGTTGTCTATGGCGCTCTCTTCAAAAATAAAATTGCTTCCTCCAACTTTCTTGAAATCTTGAATTATGCTATAGAAGGCAATGATCTTATTGAGGAGCAAGAAAACTTAATTGATGAACAATTTGCGCGTGAGCGTAAGTATGCTAATGAAATTGCTCAACTAAATGACTCCCTTGAAGAAGAACAAACCACCAAATAATCTCTTGAGGAGACTTTCACTCTAGAATTATCTAGAGTAAAAGAATACCATGATAGAGAACTTGTGGTGGCAAACTCCTTCAAGTTTAAAAATGATGAACTTGAAGTTGCTTATGCTAAACTTGTTGAGGATTTTAAGCATCTTGATAATGGCTCTCGGGTTGTTAAGAGGGAACTCATCAAACTCACCGAGTCGCATGAGCAACTTAAAGATTCATATTCAAAAGAGCTTGCCAAGTTGCCCTCACCTCTCGCTAATAATGATGATGCTTGTGCTACTAACTCTATTTCTTGTGAAGCATATGTTTTGGAGGAGAATGTTGAGCTAAAGGCTCAACTTGCGTTGCTAACTAGCAACTATGGGAAATTAGAAGAAAGTCATGTTAAGCTCGCAAGCTCGCATGAGGATCTTCTAGTCCCCCATGGTAGGCTAAAGTTAGCTCATGAGGCCATCGTGTCAAAGGTAACATCTAGTGGGCCTCATGTGGACATTAGCACTACATCTACTCCAAATGTTATATTGCCATGTGCTAGTCCTTGTAGTTCATCCTCTCACAACCATGATATATCTCATGATGAATTACATTCCGTGCCTTTTTGCTCTAACAATGTGGCATCTACTTCCTCTAGTATTTTTGTTGAAACTAACCATGTAGAGGAAATCAAAAGGCTCAAGGCTCAAGTCACTTCTTTGAAGAATGACTTGAAAAAGGGTCATCAAGGGAAGGTCACACTCAACAAAATCTTAAGTGTGCAAAAATACCCCATTGACAAGAGTGGGCTTGGATTCAACTCCAATGTCAAGAACAAGTCCACTATCAAGTTGAAGCACAAGGACAACAAGAAGAATGGCCAAGATCAAGTCAAGAATCCGGCCAACATTGTTTGCTTCAAGTGCAAGGAAGAAGGGCACCATGTTAGATCTTTCCCATTGAAGAAAAAGCCTCTTAGGGTGAAGCAACAAGGGAAGCGGCCTCAAGCTCCACCTCAAGTCATTAATGGGCCTCTTCCTAAGAGGACTACTCGAGCTCTTCCTCGAGTTGTGGCTTCACCTAAGAAGAAAGATGGCAAGAGTAGAACTTGCTACATATGCCGTGAGAAGGGGCATATTTCTTCCTCATGCACTATCGGTATATCCTCATCCAACACTATCATTATTGATGATGCTTATTCTCTTTGTAAGGATGAGGTTGGCAATGTGTTTGCCAAATTTGTTGGTGCCCAATGTGGTGTCAAGAAAAGAACCATTTGGGTTGCCAAGCCTATTGTGACTAACTTCTTAGTACCCAACTTGTTGGGGACCAACAAGCTAAAACTTGATCAATAGGTAATATTTGGAGGGCATTGGAGACTTGGTTACATTATGAAGAATTGAGGGATCTTCATCAATTATTATTGTCAAGCCAAGACATTTGGGTTATCATGATTATATTATATTTCCAATGTTCCTCCTTGTGGTAACATATGCTAAACTCTTTACACTGAAAGTTACTGGCCCCTTGTGCATGTGTTGGTTTGTATCTTCCATGCATTTGTACATGTTGTGCTTTCCACTTAATTATCTTGAGGTATCAAGTATATTTGTATATGATTAGGTGGCACACCATGTACAGGTCGGGTCGCCCGCTAACCTGATTACTCATCCTCAGTGATGTGCCGGGGGCAACGTTTCAAAGAAATTACAACTCCTTTTTGCTTTTTCAGTTTCTAAAGCCCCCGTCCAACCTCAAGCTGCTGCTCCACGCTCGTCGGTAGGGATGTAAATACGTCCGCAAGTCCTGTTTATTTAACTTGTTAGTTCTTTGTTAAAAAACTTTATTAAACTAAATTACTAATAAACGGTATTACGTGGAATTACGTGGTGTGCCGCTTACATCCCTATTCGCTGGAGGTGAGGCAGGAATTTTAGGTGAACCAGCCGTGGCATGGCCAAGGCTGGAGATGCGAGGTCGAGGCGGCGTTCGACAGCGAGGGTAGGGAGGCGAGCTGAGAACATCGGTCGACGACGAGGGCGGTAGTCGGTGGTGCTATGCAGAAAGGTAGGCTCCATGGGGAGAGAAAAAGAGGAATTTGACGATTTGTCCCGCTTCACTTTGCAATTTGATTATTTCTCATATCTTGTGTCACTGATATGTGGTGCTAGGTCGGCCTGGTGGTTTCCACTGGCACCCCTTTGTCTTGGGTGTGTAGTGCGAGTGCCTGATGGTAAATTTGTTATTTGTCGGCTAAAAAGGGCTCCTGGTGACACGACTCGAAGCATTTTTTGTCGCCAAAACTAATAAAGGATGTCTAGGGAGCCTTTGGAAAGCTGGGGCATCTCTAACCCAAGCCGACAAAGAACCGAAGCCGAAAAGTGAAGGGAATATTTCCTGAGAAGCAAGAATAAAGTGTTTTTATGTGTATTCCAAGTATATGATAGATGTTTATTTTGCATGCTATAATTGTATTAATACGGAAACATTAATACATGTGTGTTTAATAAACAAACAGAAAGTTCCTAGTTATGCCTCTCTCATAAACTAGCTCGTTGATTAACAAGATGATCAAGGTTTCCTGATCATGGACATTGGATGTTGTTAATAACGGGATCACAACATTAGTGTAATGGTGTGATGAACATTCATCCGAAGTATAGCATTACGATCAAAGTCATTGAGTTTATATTGTTATAACAACTTATGAAGTAATCCTAATCCTTAGACCATGAGATCATGTCAATCACTAACACCGGAAGAGTTTCTTGATAACATCAAACGTCACACCGTAACATGGTGATTATAAAGATGAGTTCAGAACTAATAAAGTGTTATGTTGAGGCCCATGGATCGAGAGTGGAATTTGTTCATTTCGATGATGGATAGATATACTCTGGGCCCTCTCGGTGATATCACATTGATTAGCTTGCAAGCAAGTGATTTGATCACTAGAATGTTATATCACGGGAACGAGAAAAGAGTGCATGTCAGTAACGAGATCAAACTAGGTATGGAGATAACGATGATCGAATCTCGGACATGTAATATATCGTGAAACAAAGGGATTAATATACTAGCGTAAAAGGTTCCGACGATCACAAGAAAGTCATCGTTGAATGTGTGGGAGTCAGTATGGGTCTCCAGATCCCACTTCTGATTATTGATTCGAGAGGGGTCTCGATCATGTCCGCATTATTCACGAACCGTAGGGTGACACACTTAAGAGACACCGACATCCAATTGGAGCAAAAGTTTCATGCCGAAAGAATGAACAAGCGCAGGAATTTATTTCACTAGATACCGAAACAGGTTTTCGGGTGAAATTGCATAAAGTGGTTATGCATGTGAAATAGAATTCTAGCAAGGGGTTATATGTGAATGTTTGTCATTAAAGTAATTGACAAAATTCTGAATAAATAAAAAGAGTTTTATTTAATGAGAGTTTGCAACTCCTTTTTGCCTTTTCAATTTCTAAAGCCCCCGTCCAACCTCAAGCTGCTGCTCCACGCTCGTCGGTAGGGATGTAAATACGTCTACAAGTCCTGTTTATTTAACGTGTTAGTTCTTTGTTAAAAAACTTTATTAAACTAAACTACTAATAAACGGTATTACGTGGAATTAAGTGGTGTGCCGCTTACATCCCTATTCGCTGGAGGTGAGGCAGGAATTGGAGGCGAACCAGCCGTGGCATGGCCCAGGCTAGAGATGCGAGGTCGAGGCTCATTAGTTGTAATTTTGGATATTGGTGGCATAGTGGGATGACGCGGCCCGGACAAAATTTACATGTCCTCGCACATGAGAACTGTTCCACGCTTGACATGCAACTAGTTTGCATAAGTGGCTAGCGGGTGTCTGTCTCTCCTACTATAGTCAATATCTATTTTGCAACGAGTTGTCAACAATTTGGTTATCCTCGTTGTGGTTCATGTTCGTAGGTATGAACGGTTCTATCTTCGAAATCCCTAAGCCATGTAAAATTTGCAATGGATAAATTAGAGGCGTCTAGTTTAGATTGTTGTTGGGCTAGTGTTATGATATGGTGATGTTGTAAGTAGAAGTATGAGATGATACTCTTACAACACACATGACGTGTAAGTTCCATAGACCTTGGCCTTACACATAAAGGTATGATAGTGATCATACCACGATGCACATGATAGAGATCATATGCGGGAACCATATCATTCCACTAATAGACATGTAATGTTTGATAGCATCTTATATTGCTTGTTTGGCGTTTTATTAGCATAATAAGATGATACCTCATTTAAATATCAAGATAAGAATGTGTTCTTCCTTTAGTATGCACCGATTATGTTTTCGTCGCTCCAAGACATCACGTGATAATCGGGTGTTCTTGGATCCACGACCATATTTCGGGTGTAAGCCAGTTACACACGCGAATACTAAGGTTCTTAGTTGGCGAGTCTAGCATGTACCGACATGGCCTCGAAACACGGACCGAAAGGTTAAGCATGAGTCATATAGTAGATATGATTCCCATTTGATGCTTGCCTTTGAAGCTACACCGACTCACGTGATGATCGGACTTGGTGTAGTGGATTTGGTTCATGTAATCACCAAAAAGACACGAGGGATGTCGTTTTTTAGTGGGAGTTCATTCGTAATGTGGATTAGTTGAACTCAATCTATCATAAACTTAGTCTAAACTTTACAAATTCTGTTGTAGATGGCACCACCTGCTTTTAATTTCAATGTGTTCATGGAGAAAGAGAAACTTGCAATGAACGGTAGCAACTTTACCGAATGGGCCATGAATTTGAGGATTCTCCTCTCTGCTGCACAAAAGCAATATGTGCTAGAAGCGCTGCTAGGCCCCCACCTTTTGAGGATGCCCCTGACGAGGAGAAGAATGTCTATCAGACTCGTCAGGAGGACCACAACTTAGTTCATTGCGGCATATTGTATGGGCTAGAGCCAGAACTTCGAAAGCGTTTCGAAAACGGCAATGCATTTGATACAATGGGTGAGTTGAAAATGATTTTCGACACACATGCTGCTGTAGAGAGCTACAATGCTTTAGAAAAGTTCTTTAGCTGCATGATGAAAGAGCACAACTCCATAAGTGAGCATGTACTCAAGATGTCGGGTTACGCTGATAAGCTTGTGTCCTTGGGAATATCGATTCCCATTGACTTAGGCATCCATCGTGTTATGCAGTCTCTGCCACCTAGCTATAAGAGCTTTGTGATGAACTATAATATGAAAGGCATGAAGAAGTCTCTCCCCGAGCTTCTGTCAATGCTCAAAACTGCAGAAGTGGAGATCAAAAAGGAACATCAAGTGTTGATGATCAATAAGAATACTGGTTTCAAGAAAGACAAGAAGGGAAAACTGAAGGGAAGTAAGGGCGGCAAGCCGGTTGCCGTGCCTGAAAAGAAACCCCGAGTTGGCCCTAAGTCTGATACCGAGTGCTACTATTGTAAGGGAACTGGACATTGGAAGCTCAACTGTCCCAAGTATTTGGCAGACAAGAAGGCCGGCAAGGCAAACAAAGGTATATATGATATACATGTTATTGATGTGTACTTGACTAGTGCTCACAGTAGCACCTGGGTATTTGATACCGGTTCAGTTGCTAATATTTGTAACTCGAATCAGGGGCTGCGGAACAAGCGACCGCTAGCAAGGGGTGAGGTCAAGGTGCGTGTCGGCAATGGATCAAGCATTGATGTGATCGCCGTCGGAACGCTACCTCTCCACTTGCCGTCGGGATTAGTAATAAACTTGAATAATTGTTATGTGGTGCCAGCACTAAGCATGTACATTGTATCTGGACCGTGTTTGATGTGAAGTGGTTATTCATTTAAATCCGAGAACAATGGCTATTCTATTTATATGAATGAAATCTTTTATGGTCATGCACCGATGATGAATGGTTTATTTCTATTGGATCTCGATAATAATGTTACACATATTCATAATGTTGATGCTAAAAGGATTAAACTTAATGATGATATATCCGCATATATGTGGCACTGTCGTCTAGGTCATATTGGCGTTAAACGCATGAAGAAGCTCCATTCGGATGGACTTTTGGAATCGCTTGATTTTGAATCATTTGATACATGTGAGCCATGCCTTATGGGCAAGATGACTAGAACGTCGTTTTCCGGTTCAATGGAAGGGGCGACAGATTTATTGGAAATTATACATTCTGATGTATGTGGTCCAATGAGTGTGTCGGCGCGAGGTGGATATCGTTATTTTGTTACTTTCACGGATGATTTGAGTAGATACGGTTATATCTACTTGATGAAACACAACTCTAAAACCTATGAAAAGTTCAAGAAATTTCAGAATGAAGTGGAAAATCATCGTAATAGAAAGATCAAATTTCTACGGTCCGACCGTGGAGGTGAGTATCTAAGTTACGAGTTTAGCACTCACATGAAAGAGTGTGGAATTGTTTCATAACTCACACCTGCCGAAACACCACGGCGAAATGGTGTGTCGAAACGTCGTAATCGTACTTTATTGGATATGGTTCGATCTATGATGTCTCTGACGGACTTGCCGTTGTCATTTTGGGGTTATGCACTAGAAACTGCTGCATTCACTTTAAATCGGGCACCATCTAAATCTGTTGAAAAGACACCGTATGAATTGTGGTTTGGAAACAAACCTAAGCTGTCATTTCTTAAAGTTTGGGAATGTGATGTTTATGTGAAGAAACTTCAACCGGATAAACTCGAACCCAAAGCGGAAAAATGCGTCTTCATAGGATACCCTAAGGAAACTATTGGGCATTCCTTCTATCATAGATCCGAGGGCAAGGTTTTTCTTTCCAAGAATGGATCCTTTCTAGAGAAAGAGTTTCTCACGAAAGGTGTGATTAGTCGAAAGGTAGAACTCGAAAAGGTTATCGAACCTTCTCTTCAAAGTATGGCGAGTAGCGCAGCGCCGGAAGTTGTTCCGGAGTTGGCTTCACCTGTTGAAGAGGGTGTTGGAGATATGCCCTAGAGGCAATAATAAATGTAGTTATTATTATATCTTTGTGTTTATGATAAATGTTTACATTCATGCTATAACAGTATTAACTAGATCATTAATACTTGTGTGATTTGTAAACTAAATTAGAGTCCCTAGTAAAGCCTCTTCATAATACTAGCTTGTTGATTAATAGATGATCATGGTTTCTTGATCATGAACATTTGAGATGTTGTTAATAACAAGATCATATCATTAGGAGAATGGTATGGTGGACATACTCCTATAGATAAGCGTAGCATAAAGATCAAGTCATTTTAAATAGTTCAATTGCTATAAGCTTTCTGATACATAGTAACCTAATTCCTTCGACCATGAGATCATGCTTATCACCATCACCGGAAGGATTCTTTGATGACATCAAACACCACACCGTAACTGGGTGGCTATAAAGGTGGCATTGAGTGTTCGGAAAGTATGGGTTGAGACACATGAATCAAGAGTGGGATTTATCCATCCATATGACGGATAGATATACTCTGGTCCCTCTCAGTGGAATGTCATTCAGTTAGCTTGCAAGCATGTGACTGGCTCACAAGGGATCACATACCACGGGAACGAGAAAAGAGTACTTATCGGTAACGAGGATGAACTAGGTATGCAGAGATACCGACGATCAAAACCTCAGATAAGTAAACTATCGTGAGACAAAGGGAAATTGGTATCGTATGTAAGTGGTTCATTCGATCGCAAAGTAATCATAGAAATATGTGGGAGCCATATGAATTTCCAGATTCCTCTATTGGTTATTGATCGGAGAAGTGTCTCGATCATGTCCGCATAATTCACGAACCGTAGGGAGACACACTTAAGGATTCGATGTTATTGAGTAGTTATGGAATGATGAGTAAGAGACTGAATGTTGTTCGGAGTCTCGGATAGGATCCGGGATATCACGAGGAGATCCAGAATGGTCCGGAGAATAAGATTCATATAAGGAAAGACCTGTTTCGTACTTGGGGAATGATTCCGGTGTTTTCATCAGGAATGTTCTAGAAGGTTCCGGAAGGTCCGGCACTCCGGAGGGGATGGGTACATGAATGTGTCATGACAATGTGGAATGGTTGCATCATGTACTAGGTATCATGGCTGGGCAAAATAAAGGGAGAAATCAAATCCTAGTTTGAAAAGTCAAACGCCAATTTGAAAAGTCAAACGACAGTTTTGCTTGGTGGAGGGAGAGTAGGAAACCTACTTGGGGAGGAGTTCCTCTCCCTCCACCCGCCGGCCAAGGAGGACAACTTGGGGGAGGACTCCCTCCCCCTTGGCCACGCCCTCCCATCTATAAAAGGAGGGGCAGGGCTGCCCCTCTTTCCTACACCAACACCACCCAAACCCTAGCCCTAGCCGCCGGCCACCACAAGTCGTCGCCGCCCTAGGGTTTCCTCCTAGCCGCCGAGTTGGCGCTCTCCCCAAGCCCTAGCCGCCGGCCAAGATTCCTCCCTTGGTGCCTCTAAACCCTAGATCGCCAAGGCCTCTCTCATACTCCACCATACTCGCTCCGGCTTAAGGCGAAGCCCTACGAGATCTCCCCTCTACTTCCGGTACCACGACATCGTGCTGCTGGAATCGCGAGGAGAGTGCTATAACCTCCGCTGCCTGCTGGAACAAGGGAGAGGAAGGTCTTCATCGAGTACCGAACGTGTGACCGACTGCGGAAGCGCTGCCGAAACGCAGCGCCGGAAGGATCGTCTACACGATCTTGAGATCGGCAAGAGTACGACTACATCACCCACGAGAATCTGCTCTAGTTAACCGCTTTGGAATCTTCAAGGGTGAGTTCCTCTATCGACTCGTTGTTACAATCTAGTAGATAGATCTTGGCTTGTTTGTTTGCATGCGGTAGAATTTTTTTGTTTTCCATGCTACGAACCCCTACAGTGGTATCAAAGCCGTGTCTATATGTAGATCTGTTGCACGAGTAGAACACAATGGTCATTGTGGGCGGTGGTGCTTTTATTATAAATTGCTTCTTGTGTACTTTGCATCTTGCGGTATGATGGGATGAAGCTGCCCGGGCTAACCTTATATGACATCGTTCATGAGACTTGCTCCACGCTCAACATGCAACTTGTATTGCATAAGGGGCTTTGCGGGTGTCTGTCTCTCCCATTATAGTATAGATCCAATTTACAACGGGCACTTGATAGTTCAAACATCAACGTTGTGGTTCTTGTTCATAAGTTAGATCGACACTTATTGAAAGCCCCAAACCACGTAAAATATGCAAAGAAAATTAGAGGCGTCTAACTTTGTTTTGCAGGGGTGTGCTGTGATGTGATATGGCCATGATTGTGATTATATTTAATGTATGCAATGTTCCTTATTGTAAGTTGGCAACTGGCAGGAGCCATATGGTTGTCTTTAATTTCTGTTAAGACCCGCGTGTCTATTCAAAGTAGTTGTAATAGTTGGAGCTGGTGGACGACAACCATGAAACGGCGCCATTGACCTTGACGCTATGCCGGTGATGATGGAGATCATGTTCGTGCTTGAAGATGGAGATCGGAAGCACAAGAAGAAAGGCCATATCATATCACATATTATGAATTGCATGTGATGTTAATCCTTTATGCATCTTGTATTGCTTAGTTAACGACGGTAGCATTATAAGATGATCCCTCATGCACATAAATTTCAAGTTTTAAAGTGTTCATCCTTAGTAAGCACCGTTGCTAAAGCTTGTTGTTTCGAAGCACCACGTGATGATCGGGTGTGTTAGATTCTGCAAGTGTATACAACGTGAGCAAGCCAGATTTGCTCATGCGGAAGCTAAGGTTTGATCTGAAGGGTTTCGCAGCATAGTAAATCAAAATTTTCTACGGATGCAAACAGGGAAAGCCAAGATCTAATCTAGGAGATGCAAACAACCAGGGGTAATAGATGAGATCTTCATACCCTTGAAGATTCGCACAGCGGAACGTTCGACGGAACGTGGGTGATGTAGTCGTACTCGCTTCTCCTCCTCGCGATCCGATCCGATCTAACACCGCAAGTGGCGATGCCTCCAAGAGATGCACACGTGCGGCACCTCGATGTCTCCTCCTTCCTCGGTCCAGCAAGTATGGTGGAGAGACAGATTGGATCTACAATGCGACAGCGCGGTGCAAGTGGTGGAGAGTTTCTGCAGCAGGGCTTTGCCTACGTGCAGTCGGGAGGGAGAGAGAGAGGAGGGGCAGCAGGGCGGCTAGGGTTTGAGGAGGAGGTGTAGGAGGAGGGTGCGCCCCCAGCCCTCTTTATATAGAGGGGTGGGAGGCCAGCCCTAGCCCCTCCCCCAAGCCCTAGGCCGGCGGCCAAGGAGGGAGGAGTGGGGGGCAAATTTCCCCCTCCCTTCTAGAAACTCCCCTAGGGTTTCCCCTAGGTTTGGCCGGCTGGGCCCTATGGGGCCTTGTGCCCGCTTCCAGGGAACTCCCTCATAGGCCCATGCCCCCTCCCAGCAGGTAGGGCCACGTTGGTCCCCTTCCGGAAGGTTCTAGAAGCTTCCGGTACAATATCGATTAACCCGAAACAATTCCGAACTCCAAAAACTGCATTGCCTTATATGAATCTTATTCTCCGGGCCCTTCCGGAACCTCTCGTGATGTCCCGGATCCCATCCGAGACTCCAAACAAAAACTCATAACCCAATTATCCAATCTATCCTAGCGTCGAGACACGTTAAGTGTGTGACCCTTCGGGTTCGAGAATATGCAGACATGGTCTTATATCAATAACCAACAGCAGGGTCTGGAAACCCATATTGACTCCCACACATTCATCGATGATCATATCGGATGAACCACGATGCCAGGATTCAATCAATCCCATATATATATTCCCTTCGTCTCGCGATATTTTACTTGCCCGAGATTTGATCGTTGGTACCGTCATACCTAGTTCAATCTCGTTCACAGCAAGTACTTTACTCGTTCTGTAATCCGATATCACTTTGTGATTAACTCCTTAACCACATGCTTGAAAGCGGTGTTGATATCGATTACCGAGTGGGCCCGAAGTATATCTCTCCGACTTGGGAGGGACAAATCCCATCTCGATACATACAACCCAACAGGTACTTTCCGATCACCTGAGAGACACCTTTATGATCACCCTCTCATAGGATGACGTTTGATGACCTCAAAGCTTTCTTCCGATACCAGGGAGTTGTATTACCTCATGGTCTAAGGAATACAATATTTGACATAAGAAAAGCTTCGCAAAGATGAACACGATGACACGATCTAATTGCTCCGCTTAGTTTGGGTCTGTCCATCATATCATTCTCCCAATGATATGATCTCATTATTAATCGACAACTCATGTCTATGGTTAGGAAACCTTAACCATCATTAATCAATGAGCTAGTCCATAGAGGCATACTAGGGACACGATGTTGTTCATAAACCACACAAGTATTAAAGTTTCCGCTTAATACAATTCTAGCATGGAATATAAACTTTACCATGAACAAGAATTATAATAATAACATCTTTATTATTGCCTCTAGGGCATAATTCCAACAGTCTCCAACTTGCACTAGAGTCCATAATCTAGTTTACATTTGGCAACAATCTCACACCCATGGCACTAAGGTGCTGATCATGTTTTGCACGTGGAAGAGGTTTAGTCAATGGATCTACGACATTCAGATCTGTATGTACTTTGCTAATCTTCAGATCTCCATCTGCTATATAATCTCGGATTATATGAAACTTGCGGTTGATATGCTTGGTCTTTGGATGATATCTTGGTTCCTTAGCGAGTACTATGGCGCCAGTGTTGTCACACAATATCTCCAGTGGGTCCAATGCACTTGGAACCACGCCAAGCTCAGTGATGAAGTTCCTGATCCAAACTCCTTCACTTGACGCTTCTGCAGCAGCCATGTATTCCGCTTCTACTGTAGATCCCGCGATCACGCTTTGCTTGCAGCTTCTCCAGCTCACAGCTCCTCCATTCAAAATATAAACGTATCCTGTCTGAGATTTAGAATCATCCTTGTCGGTGTCGAAACTAGCATCGACGTAACCTTTTACGACGAGCTGTTCATCACCTCCATAGACTAAGAACATTTCTTTAGTCCTATTTAGGTACTTTAGGATGTTCTTCACGGCTGTCCAGTGTTCCACTCCTGGATCACTTTGGTATCTGCTCGTCAAACTAAGAGCATTGGACACATCCGGTCTAGTACACAACATGGCATACATGATAGAACCCCTATGGCCGAGGCATAAGGCACTTTACTCATAGCTTCTCTATCATTTACCATGGCTGGACACCGAGCCTTGCTCAATATCTTACCTGACAACATAGGCACTGAACCTTTCTTTGCCTTATCCATTCTGAACCTTTTCAGAACTTTGTCTAGGTATGTACTCTGGCTTAAAGCTATCAGGCGTCTTTGTCTATATCTATAGATTTTGATGCCCAATATATAAGCAGCTTCACCTAGGTCTTTCATTGAAAAACACTTGTTCAAATAACTCTTCACATCGTTAAGCATGTTAATGTCATTTCCAATAATCAATATGTCATCCACATATAGTACCAGAAATGTCACTGAGCTCCCACTCACTTTCTTGTAGATACAAGCTTCGTAGCAATTTGGAACAAATCCAAAGCTCTTGATCACTTGATCAAAACGAATGTTCCAACTCCGAGATGCTTGATTTAGTCCATAAATGGAACGCTGAAGTTTGCACACTTTATCAGCATCCTTAGGATCGACAAAACCTTCGGGTTGCATCATATACAACTCTTCATAAATGTTGCCATTGAGGAACGCAGTCTTGACATCCATCTGCCATATTTCATAATCATGAAACGCAGCAATTGCTAATAAAATCCGAATGGACTTAAACATCGCTACGGGAGAGAAAGTCTCATCGTAGTCAACACCTTGAACTTGTCGAAAACCTTTCGTGACAAGCCGTGCTTTATAGACGGTAACATTACCATTTGCGTCCGTTTTCTTCTTGAAAATCCATTTGCACTCAACGACCTTTCGGTCGCTAGGAGGGTCCACCAAAGTCCATACTTGGTTTTCGATCATGGATCCCAATTCGGATTTCATGGCCTCTAGCCATTTCTCAGAGTCTGGGCTCATCATCGCTTCCTCATAGTTCGCAGGTTCACTGTCTTCTACCAACAAGACAGTCAAGAAAGGGTTGCCGTACCACTCAGGAGGGGCACGCGACCTTGTCGACCTGCGACGTTCAATAGCAGCATCGTCCGAAGCTTCATGATCCTTGTCATTAGCTTCCTCTATTGTTGGTGCAGGCGGCACTGGAACAATTTCAGGTGATGCACTACTCTCCAACTTCAACAACCTCGTCTAGCTCTACTTTCCTCCCACTCACTTCTTTCGATAGAAACTCCTTCTCAAGAAAGGAACCGTTCTTTGCGACAAACACTTTGCCTTCGGTTCTGTGATAGAAGGTATACCCAATAGTTTCCTTAGGGTATCCTATGAAGACGCATTTCTCCGCTTTGGGTTCGAGCTTGTCCGGCATCAACTTCTTGACGTAAGCTTCGCATCCCCAAACTTTAAGAAACGACAACTTAGGTTTAGCACCAAACCACAGTTCATACGGTGTCGTCTCAACGGATTTAGATGGTGCCCTATTTAAAGTGAATGCAGCGGTTTCTAATGCATAACCCCAAAATGATAACGGCAAATCAGTAAGAGACATCATTGATCGAACCATATCTAATAGAGTTCGATTCCGGCGTTCAGACACACCATTGCGCTATGGTGTTCCGGGTGGCGTGAGTTGCGAAACGATTCCGCTTGCTTTAATATGCGTGAGAAAATCATAACTCAAATATTCACCTCCACGATTGGATCGTAGAAACTTAATCTTTCTGTTATGATGGTTCTCCACTTCATTCTGAAATTCTTTGAACTTTTCAAATGTTTCAGATTTATGTTTCATTAAATAGATATACCCATATCTACTTAAGTCATCGGTAAAAGTGAGAAAATAGCGATATCCACCGCGCGTCGAAACACTCATCGGTCCGCATACATCGGTATGTATAATTTCCAACAAGTCCGTTGCTCACTCCATCATACCGGAGAACGGGGTTTTGATCATCTTGCCCATGAGGCATGGTTCACATGTGTCAAATGATTCAAAATCAAGAGACTCCAAAAGTCCATCAGAATGGAGTTTCTTCATGCGCTTTACTCCAATATGACCTAGACGATAGTGCCACAAATAAGTAGTATTATCACTATCTACTTTGCATCTCTTAGCCTCAATGTTATGGATGTGTGTTTCATCCCTTTCAAGATTCAGAAGAAATAAACCTTTCACAACAGGTGCATGACCATAAAAAATGTTACTCATATAAATAGAACAACTATTATTCTCCGATTTAAATGAATAACCGTCTTGCAATAAACACGATCCAGAAATAATGTTCATGCTCAACGCAGGCACATAATAACACTTATTAAGGTATAAAACTAATTCTGAAGGTAAAACTAAGGAGAGCGTGCCGACGGCCATCACATCAACTCTTGATCCGTTGCCAACGCGCATCGTCACCTCATCCCTCTTAAGCCGCCGTCTATTCTGTAGCTCATGTTTCGAGTTACAAATATTAGCAACTGAATCAGTATCAAATACCCAGGCACTACAACAAGGGCTAGTAAGGAAAACATCAATAACATGTATATCAAATATACCTTTGATGGTGCCAGCCTTCTTGTCCGCTAATTACTTCGGACAGTTGCGCTTCCAGTGACCCTTGTCCTTGCAATAGAAGCACTCAGCGTCCGGCTTAGGTCCAGACTTGAGCTTCTTCTCAGCAGGGGCAACGCGCTTGCCGACGCCTTTCTTGAAGGGCTTCTTTGCACCCTTACCTTTCTTGAAGGTGGGGGGCTTGTTGACCATCAACACATGATTATCCTTTTTGATGTCCACCTCCGCAGCCTTCAGCTTTGCGAAGAGCTCGGTGATCGTATCAGTGGAACCAATCTGATTATGAGTCACTACAAAACTTTTGTAGCTGGGAGGGAGTGATTGCAGAACCCTATCAATCTTGAGCTCCTCTGGAATCTTGTAGTCCAGTTGCTCAAGGCGTTGAGTGTAGCCCGACATATTTATGGAGTGCTCACTAACGAAACTCCCTTCCTCCATCTTGCAGTTAAAGAATTTCTCAGAGATCTCATATCTCTCAGAACGGGCATGAGTCTGAAACATAGTTTTCAGCTCCTCAAGAATCTTAAAGGGCCCGGGATAGTCCTCAAAACGATTTTGAAGGTCCGATTCCATAACAAACAACATGGTGCTCTTAATCACACCATAATCATCTTTGCGCGACTGATAGACAGCTTTCTCATCAGCCGACGCATCTACAGCAGGGGCGTCACCTAGCACATTCTCAAGGACATAGTCCTTTTGACCGCCAGAGAGAATGATTTTCAGATTGCGTAACCAGTTGGTGAAGTTAGACCCATTGTTTCTAAGATTTTATTTCTCAGCGAAAACGTTGAAGTTGAAGTTGGACTTAGCCATTTGATCTACAATATTTGCAAGTACAAATTAGACTATGTTCATGATAACTAGTTCAACTTTTAATCAAATTACTAGATGAACTCCCACTAAATTCAACATCCCTCAAGTTGTTTAGTGAACATGATCCAAATTCACCACACCTAATCCGATCTTCACGAGAAGAGATGTGGTTTTAATGGTGGACAATGAAGTGTCGATCATATCATTCATATGACTCATGTTTAACCTTTCGGTTCATGTGTTCCGAGGCCATGTCTGTAAATGCTAGGCTCGTCAAGTCAAACCCAAGTATTTCCGCGTGTGCAAAAATGGCTTGCACCCGTTGTATGTGAACGTAGAGTCTATAGCACCCGATCATCACGTGATGCTTGGACACGACGAACTTCCGCAACGGTGCATACATGGGGAGAACATAGTTTTATCTTGATCTTTAAGTGAGGACTCATCTTATAATGCTACCGTCGCGATCTAAGCATAATAAGATACATAAAAGGATAAACATCACATGCATATAACTTTACGTGACATGGTATAGCCAATCTTCGCGCAATGATCTCCATCTTGTGCGTGCCGGCATGATCTCCATCACTCCACCATGATTGCCTCCACCACGAATAGCAACTACAACTATTGCTAACTACTTAGCGATAAAGTGAAACTATTACATGGCGTATAAGAAGTTGACACACAGGTCATACACAATTATAAAGACAACCATATGGCTCCTGCTGGTTGTGTACTCATCGACATGCAAGTCGTGAAACATTACAAAACATGATCATTGCATACAACATACACATCACATCTTGGGCCATACCATATCACAGAAAACACTCCCTGCAAAAACAAGTTAGACGCCTCTACTTTGTTGTTGCATGTTTTACGTGGCTTATGGGAGTAGCAGCTAAGAACGATTCTTACCTACGGAAAGCCACAACGGTGATATTATGCTTGCCAAACTCCGGTGTAAATCCCATGACAACTATAGTGAGAGAAACGGGCATCCACCAGCCGCATGTGTGAAACAAGCCACACGTCAAGTGCGGAGCCGGTCTCACGAACGACGTCGCGTAAAGTTGGCCTGGACCGCTTAGATCTCACTATCCCGCGTCATAAGAATAACACGCACAAGAGGCTTGCAACAGAAAACATCAACGCCCGCAACAACCATGTTGCGTTCTACTCGTGAAACACATCTACGCATAGATCTAGCTCTGATACCACTGAAGGGTTTCGCAGCATAGTAAATCAAAATTTTCGACGGATGCGAACAGGGAAAGCCAAGATCTAATCTAGGAGATGCAAACAACGAGGGGGAATAGATGATATATTCATACCCTTGAAGATTCGCACAGCGGAACGTTCAACGGAACATGGGTGATGTAGTCGTACTCGCTTCTCCTCCTCGCGATCCGATCCGATCTAACACCGCAAGTGGCGATGCCTCCGAGAGATGCACACATGCGGCACCTCGACGTCTCCTCCTTCCTCGGTCCAGCAAGTATGGTGGAGAGACGGATTGGATCTACAACGCGACGGCGCGGTGCAAGTGGTGGAGAGTTTCTGCAGCAGGGCTTCGCCTACGTGCAGTCGGGAGGGAGAGAGAGAGGAGGGGCAGCAGGGCGGCTAGGGTTTGAGGAGGAGGTGTAGGAGGGGGTGCGCCCCCAGCCCTCTTTATATAGATGGGTGGGCGGACAGCCCTAGCCCCTCCCCCAAGCCCTAGGCCGGCGGCCAAGGAGGGAGGAGTAGGGGGCAAGTTTCCCCCTCCCTTCTAGAAGCTCCCCTAGGGTTTCCACTAGGTTTGGCCGGCTAGGCCCTATGGGGCCTTGTGCCCCTGGCCCAATGCGGCCAGGGCACTCCCTCATAGGCCCATGCCCCTCCCGGCAGGTGGGGCCACGTTGGTCCCCTTCTAGAAGGTTCTAGAAGCTTCCGGTACAATACCGATTAACCCGAAACAATTCCGAACTCCAAAAACTGCATTGCCTTATATGAATCTTATTCTTCGGACCCTTCCGGAACCTCTCGTGATGTCCCGGATCCCATCCGAGACTCCGAACAAAAACTCATAAACAAATTATCCAATCTATCCTAGCGTCGAGACATGTTAAGTGTGTGACCCTTCGGGTTCGAGAATATGCACACATGATCTTATATCAATAACCAACAGCGGGGTCTGGAAACCCATATTGACTCCCACACATTCATCGATGATCATATTGGATGAACCACGATGCCAGGATTCAATCAATCCCATATATATTCCCTTCGTCTCGCGATATTTTACTTGCCCGAGATTTGATCGTTGGTACCGTCATACCTAGTTCAATCTCGTTCACAGCAAGTACTTTACTCGTTCCGTAATCCGATATCACTTTGTGATTAACTCCTTAACCACATGCTTTCAAGCGGTGTTGATATTGATTACCGAGTGGGCCCGAAGTATATCTCTCTGACTTGGGAGGGATAAATCCCATCTCGATACATATAACCCAACAGGTACTTTCCGATCACCTGAGAGACACCTTTATGATCACCCTCTCATAGGATGACGTTTGATGACCTCAAAGCTTTCTTCCAATACCAGGGAGTTGTATTATCTCATGGTCTAAGGAATACAATATTTGACATAAGAAAAGCTTCGCAAAGATGAACACGATGACATGATCTAATTGCTCCGCTTAGTTTGGGTCTGTCCATCATATCATTCTCCCAATGATATGATCTCATTATTAATCGACAACTCATGTCTATGGTTAGGAAACCTTAAACATCATTAATCAATGAGCTAGTCCATAGAGGCATACTAGGGACACGGTGTTGTTCATAAACCACACAAGTATTAATGTTTCCACTTAATACAATTCTAGCATGGAATATAAACTTTATCATGAACAAGAATTATAATAATAACATCTTTATTATTGCCTCTACGGCATAATTCTAACATGATCTTGACGAGCCTAGCATGTACAGACATGGTCTCGGAACACGGATTGCCGAAAGGTAAAGCATGAGTCATATAGTAGATATGATGAACATGTCGATTGTTCGCCATTGAAGCTACATCAACTCTCGTGATGATCGGTTTTGATGTGGTGGATTTGGTTCGTGTGACCACTAAAACAATGTGAGGGATATTGTTTTGAGTGGGAGTTCACCTAGATTAATTTAACTATTAATTATAACACAATTTGTCATAAACTTAGTCTAAACTATTGCAAATATGTTGTAGATCAATGGCGGCCCCTACCATCAATTTTAATGAGTTTCTAGAGAAAGAAAAGTTGAAAAACAATGGAAGCAACTTCGCGGATTGGTTCCGCAATTTGAGGATTGTCCTCAATGCTGGTAATTTGACCTATGTGTTGTATGCACCGCTGGGTGACCCGCCTGCAGCTGATGCTACCGATGAAGTAAAGAATGTTTAGCTTACTCGGAAGAATCAGTACTCCACAGTTCAGTGTGCTATCTTGTATGGTTTGGAATCGGAGCTTCAGAAAAGGTTTGAGAACCATGACCCACATGATATTGTGCATGAACTCAAAATGATATTTGAGGCTCACGCGGCAGTTGAGAGTTATGAGGCTTCTGAAAAGTTCTTTAACTACAAGATGGAAGAGGGCAGCTCCGTCAATGAGCATGTTCTTAAGATGTCCGGGCACGCAAACAAACTCCAAAGATTGGGTATAGTGATTCCTAATGCTTTGGGGATTTACCGTGTCCTCCAATCACTGCCACCAAGTTACAAGAACTTTGTGATGAACTACAATATGCAAAACATGAACAAGACGTTGCCAGAACTCTTCTTCATGTTCAAATCTGCAGAAGTGGAGATCAAGAAAGAGCATCAAGTGTTGTTGGTCAATAAGACCACCAAATTCAAGAAAGGCAAGTCTAAGCAAAAGGTAAACTTCAAGAAGGGTGGTAAGAAAGTTACCGCACCGGCGAAGAAGACCAAGGCTGGACCTAAGCCTGATACTTAGTGCTTTTACTGCAAGGGAGAGGGTCACTGGAAGCGAAATTGCCCAAAGTACTTGGCGGATTTGAAGAACGGCAACATCAAGAAGAAAGGTATATCCGATATACATGTTATTGATGTGTATCTCACTAGTACTCGTAGTAGTGCCTGGGTATTTGATACTGGTTCGGTTGCTCATATTTGTAACTCGAAACAGGTGCTGCAGAATAAACGGGAGCTAGCGAAGAACGAAGGTTGATGTGATCGCGGTCGGCACACTACCTCTTCATCTACCATCGGGATTAGTTTTATACTTAAATAATTGTTATTTGGTGCCTGCGTTGAGCATGAACATTATATCGGGATCATGTTTATTGCGAGACGGTTACTTGTTTAAGTCCGAGAATAATGGTTTTTCGATTTATATGAGTAATATGTTTTATGCACATGCACCTTTGATAGATGGTCTATTCTTATTGAATCTCGATAGTGGAAATACACATATTAATAACATTGAAGCTAAGCGTTTGAAATTGAGCGATAACTCGACCTATATGTGAAGGGAATATGCCCTGAGAGGCAATAATAAAGTGTTTATTATGTGTATTCCAAGTATATGATAGATGTTTATTTTGCATGCTATAATTGTATTAATACGGAAACATTAATACATGTGTGTTTAATAAACAAACAAAAAGTTCCTAGTTATGCCTCTCTCATAAACTAGCTCGTTGATTAACAAGATGATCAAGGTTTCCTGATCATGGACATTGGATTTTGTTAATAACGGGATCACAACATTAGTGTAATGGTGTGATGAGCATTCATCCGAAGTATAGCATTACGATCAAAGTCATTGAGTTTATATTTCTATAACAACTTACGAAGTGATCCTAATCCTTAGACCATGAGATCATGTCAATCACTAACACCGGAAGAGTTTCTTGATAACATCAAACGTCACACCGTAACAGGGTGATTATAAAGATGGATTCAGAACTAATAAAGTGTTATGTTGAGGCTCATGGATCGAGAGTGGAATTTGTTCATCCCGATGACGGATAGATATACTCTGGGCCCTCTCGGTGATATCACATTGATTAGCTTGCAAGCAAGTGATTTGATCAGTAGAATGTTATATCACGGGAACGAGAAAAGAGTGCATGTCATTAACGAGATCAAACTAGGTATGGAGATACCGATGATCGAATCTCGGACATGTAATATATCGTGAAACAAAGGGATTAATATACTAGCGTAAAAGGTTCCGACGATCACAAGAAAGTCATCGTTGAATGTGTGGGAGTCAGTATGGGTCTCCAGATCCCACTTCTGATTATTGATCCGAGAGGGGTCTCGATCATGTCCGCATTATTCACGAACCGTAGGGTGACACACTTAAGAGACACCGACATCCAATTGGAGAAAAAGTTTCATGCCGAAAGAATGAACAAGCGCAGGCATTTATTTCACTAGATACCGAAACAGGTTTTCGGGTGAAATTGCATAAAGTGGTTATGCATGTGAAATAGAATTCTAGCAAGGGGTTATTTTTGAATGTTTGTCATTAAAGTAATTGACAAAATTCTGAATAAAATAAAAGAGTTTTATTTAATGAGAGTTTGCATTAAATTTGGTGGAAATTTAATGGCAAGTTTGAGTGGGATTTTGAGTGGAGGCATATGAATGGATTTTTGTGAGTGGAGTGTCCACCCACATGAATGAAGGAGGGGAGGGGGCAGCCCCCATGGCCGGCGGCCACCCCCTTGGGTGCCCCCTCCTCCTATAAAAGGAGCCCCTCCTCTCACTTCTCACTCACACCTCCTCGTGAAGGATCTCTCTCCCCCTCTAGAATTTATCCCCCATGGTCTCGGACTAGCGAGATACATGTTCCCGGTGGCTATTCGGCAAGAAAGAGTTGTGCTTCCGCTGCATCGCTAGAGTGAGGAGGCGGAGGTTGCTCGGTGCCTCGAATGTGTGTGCGAGCACGGATGCGCTGCTGATTTGCGGCGCTAGGACTTCCTCTCGATCTTGAGATCGGCAAGAGATCGTCTACATCAACCACGAGTTGAACTCGTTAAGCTTTTTCGGTCTTCAAGGGTATGTTCTCTACGGATATACATCCGCCCGTTGTTTGTATCTAATAGATAGATCTTGGTACATAGTTCACATCGTAGGAATTTTTTTTGTTTTCTATGCTGCGAACCCTACAGTGGTATCAGAGCCGGATCTATGCGTAGATGATTTACACGTGTAGTACACATATGAGTATGTGGGCGATGATGATCATGTTGTTGCTCCTTTGTTGTAATTTTGGATATTGGTGGCATAGTGGGATGAAGCGGCCCAGACAAACTTTACATGTCCTCGCACATGACACCTGTTCCACGCTTGACATGCAACTAGTTTGCATAAGTGGCTAGCGGATGTCTGTCTCTCCTACTATAGTCAATATCTATTTTGCAACGAGTTGTCAACAATTTGGTTATCCTCGTTGTGGTTCATGTTCGTAGGTAAGAACGGTTTTATCACGAAAGCCCTAAGCCACGTAAAACTTGCAATGGATAAATTAGAGGCGTCTAGTTTAGATTGTTGCTGGGCTATTGTTATGATATGGTGATGTTGTAAGTAGAAGTATGAGATGATACTCTTACAACACACATAGCGTGTAAACTCCATAGACCTTGGATTTACACATATATGTATGATAGTGATCATACCACGATGCACACGATAGAGATCATCTGCGGGAACCATAACATTTCACTAATAAACATGTGATGTTTGATAGCATCTTATATTGCTTGTTTAGCGCTTTGTTAGCATAATAATATGATCCCTCATTTAAATATCAAGATAAGAATGTGTTCTTCCTTTAGTATGTACCGATTATGTTTCGTCGCTCCAAGACATCACGTGATGATCGGGCGTTCTTGGATCCACGACCATATTTCGGGTGTAAAACAGTTACACACGCGAATACTAAGGTTCTAACTTGGCGAGCCTAGCATGTATAGACATGGCCTCGGAACACGAACCGAAAGGTTAAGCATGAGTCATATAGTTGATATGATGCCCATTTGATGCTCGCCTTTGAAGCTATACCGACTCACGTGATGATCGGACTTGGTATAGTGGATTTGGTTCATGTAATCACCAAAAAGGCACGAGGGATGTTGTTTTTGAGTGGGAGTTCATTCGTAATATGGATTAGTTGAACTCAATCTATCATACACTTAGTCTAAACTTTACAAATTCTGTTGTAGATGGCACCTCCTGCTTTTAATTTCAATGTGTTCATGGAGAAAGAGAAACTAGCAACGAACGGTAGCAAATTTACCGAATGGGCCATGAATTTGAGGATTCTCCTCTCTACTGCACAAAAGCAATACGTGCTAGAAGTGCCACTAGGCCCCCCACCTTTTGAGGATGCCCCTGACAAGGAGAAAAATGTCTATCAGACTCGTTAGGAGGACCACAACTTAGTTCATTGCGGCATATTGTATGGGCTAGAGCCGGAACTTCGAAAGCTTTTTGAAAACGGCAATGCATTTGATACAATGGGTGAGTTGAAAATGATTTTCGACACACATGCTGCTGTAGAGAGCTACAACGCTTCAGAAAAGTTCTTTAGCTGCATGATGGAAGAGCACAACTCTGTTAGTGAGCATGTACTCAAGATGTCGGGTTACGCCGATAAGCTTGTGTCCTTGGGAATAACGATTCCCATTGACTTAGGCATCCATCGTGTTCTGCAGTCTCTGCCACCTAGCTATAAGAGCTTTGTGATGAACTATAATATGCAAGGCATGAAGAAGTCTCTCCCCGAGCTTCTGTCAATGCTTAAAACTGCAGAAGTGGAGATCAAAAAGGAACATCAAGTGTTGATGATCAATAGGAACACTGGTTTCAAGAAAGACAAGAAGGGAAAATGGAAGGGAAGTAAGGGCGGCAAGCCTGTTGCCGTGCCTGAAAAGAAATCCCGAGTTGGACCTAAGTCTGATACCGAGTGCTACTATTGTAAGGGGACTGGCCACTGGAAGCGCAACTGCCCCAAGTATTTGGCAGACAAGAAGGCCGGCAAGGCAAACAAAGGTATATATGATATACATGTTATTGATGTGTACTTGACTAGTGCTCGCAGTAGCACCTAGGTATTTGATACCGGTTCAGTTGCTAATATTTGTAACTCGAATCAGGGGCTGCGGAACAAGCGACCGCTAGCAAGGGGTGAGGTCAAGATGCGTGTTGGCAATGGATCAAGCATTGATGTGATCGCCGTCGGAATGCTGCCTCTCCATTTGCCGTCATTATTAGTTATAAACTTGAATAATTGTTATTTGGTGCCTGCACTGAGCATGAACATTGTATCTGGATCGTGTTTGATGCGAAGTGGTTATTCATTTAAATCCGAGAACAATGGTTGTTCCATTTATATGAATGAAACCTTTTATGGTCATGCACCAATGATGAATGGTTTATTTCTATTAGATCTCGATGATAATGTTACACATATTCATAATGTTGATGCTAAAAGGATTAAACTTAATGATGATATATCCACATATATGTGGCACTGCCGTCTAGGTCATATTGGCGTTAAACGCATGAAGAAGCTCCATTCGGATGGAATTTTGGAATCACTTGATTTTGAATCATTTGATACATGTGAGCCATGCCTTATGGGCAAGATGACTAGAACGCCGTTTTCCGGTTCAATGGAACGGCGACAGATTTATTGGAAATCATACATTCTGATGTATGTGGTCCAATGAGTGTGTTGGCGCGAGGTGGATATCGTTATTTTGTTACTTTCACGGATGATTTGAGTAGGTATGGTTATATCTACTTGATGAAACACAAGTCTGAAACCTTTGAAAAGTTCAAGGAATTTCAGAATGAAGTGGAAAATCATCGTAATAGAAAGATCAAATTTCTACGGTCCGACCGTGGAGGTGAGTATCTAAGTTACGAGTTTAGCACTCACATGAAAGAGTGTGGAATTGTTTCACAACTCACGCCTGCCGGAACACCACAACGAAATGGTGTGTCGGAACATCGTAATCGTACTTTATTAGATATTGTTCGATCTATGATGTCTTTGACGGACTTGCTGTTGTCATTTTGGGGTTATGCACTAGAAACTGCTGCATTCACTTTAAATCGGGCACCATCTAAATCCGTTGAAAAGACACCGTGTGAATTGTGGTTTGGAAACAAACCTAAGCTGTCATTTCTTAAAGTTTGGGGATGCGATGTTTATGTGAAGAAACTTCAATCGGATAAACTCGAACCCAAAGCGGAAAAATGCGTCTTCATAGGTTACCCTAAGGAAACTATTGGGTATTCCTTCTATCACAGATCAGAGGGCAAGGTTTTTGTTGCCAAGAATGGATCCTTTCTAGAGAAAGAGTTTCTCGCGAAAGGTGTGAGTAGTCGGAAGGTAGAACTCGAAGAGGTTATTGAACCTTCTCTACAAAGTATGGCGAGTAGCGCATCGCCGGAAGTTGTTCCGGAGTTGGCTCCACCTGTTGAAGAGGGAACTAATCATAATGATCATGAAACTCCGAAAGAGAGTACTACCGAACCTCGCAGCTCAAGCAGGACGCGTGCAGCTCCCGAGCTGTACGGAAATCCTGTCATGAATTTCATGGTTGATGAAAATGATGACCCTGCGACGTATGAAGAAGCGATGATGAGCCCGGATTCCAACAAATGGTTAGAAGCCATGAAATCCGAGATGGAATCCATGTATGAAAATCAAGTTTGGAACTTGGTGGAATTACCTCATGACCGAAAGGCCGTGGAGAACAAATGGATTTTCAAAAGGAAAACTGATGCTGATGGTAATGTGACCGTCTATAAAGCTCGACTTGTCGCAAAGGGGTTTCGACAAATTCAAGGAGTTGACTACGATGAGACATTCTCTCCTGTAGCGATGCTAAAGTCAGTTAGGATTATGTTAGCAATTGCTGCATATTTCGATTATGAGATATGGCAGATGGATGTCAAAATCGCGTTTCTCAATGGTAATATTGAAGAAGAGTTGTATATGATACAACCAAAGGGTTTTGTCGATCCTAAGGATGCTAACAAGGTGTGCAAGCTTCTGCAATCCATCTATGGATTGAAGCAAGCATCACGAAGTTGGAATCTACGCTTTGATGAGGTGATCAAAGAGTTTGGATTTGTCCAAACTTATGGAGAAGCTTGTATTTACAAGAAAGTGAGTGGGAGCAATGTGGCATTTCTGATATTATATGTGGATGACATATTATTGATCGAAAATGATATAGATCTTTTAAACAGTGTTAAAAGTTATCTAAACAGCAAATTTTCAATGAAGGACCTAGGTGAAGCGTCATACATATTAGGCATAAAGATCTATAGAGATAGATCTAGGCGCCTAATAGGGCTATCGCAAAGTACATACCTTGATAAGATTTTAAAGAAGTTTAAATTGGACGGAAGTAAGAAGGGGTTCTTACCTATGTTGCAAGGCAAGACATTGAGTAAGACTCAAAGTCCGGCTTCGGCGGAAGAAAGAGAGATAATGGACAAAGTTCCCTGTGCTTCAGCCATAGGCTCTATAATGTACGCCATGCTATGTACAAGACCGGATGTGGCACATGCTATTAGTTTGACTAGTAGGTACAATCGGATCCAGGTTCGGAACACTGGATAGCGGTCAAGAATATCCTTAAGTACTTACGAAGAACTAAGGATATGTTTCTTGTATACGGAGGTGAAGAAGAGCTCGTCACTAAGTGTTATGTTGACGCCAGCTTTGACACCGATCCGGATGACTCTAAGTCTCAATCCGGATACGTATTTCTCATGAATGGCGGAGCGGTTAGTTGGAGGAGTTCCAAACAACATGTGGTAGCGGGATCAACAACGGAGGCCGAATATGTTGCTGCTTCAGAAGCGGCTCAGGAAGCAGTTTGGATGAAGGAGTTCATATCCGAACTAGGAGTGGTTGCAAACGCATTGGACCCAATGGTGATCTATTGTGAAAACAATGGTGCCATTGCCAATGCCAAAGAGCCAAGGTCTCACAAGCATTCCAAGCATATTAAGCGCCGATTTCACTCCATCCGCGAGCATGTCAAGGATGGAGATATAAAGATTTGTAAAGTACCTACGGATCTCAATGTAGCAGATCCGTTGACTAAAACTCTCCCTAGAGAAAAACATGATCAACACCAGAACTCAATGGGTGTTAGATTTATCAATATGTAACTAGATTATTGTCTCTAGTGCAAGTGGGAGACTGAAGGGAATATGCCCTGAGAGGCAATAATAAAGTGTTTATTATGTGTATTCCAAGTATATGATAGATGTTTATTTTGCATGCTATAATTTTATTAATACGGAAATATTAATACATGTGTGTTTAATAAACAAACAGAAAGTTCCTAGTTATGCCTCTCTCTCATAAACTAGCTCATTCATTAACAAGCAAGGTTTCCTGATCATGGACATTGGATGTTGTTAATAACGGGATCACAACATTAGTGTAATGGTGTGATGAACATTCATCCGAAATATAGCATTACGATCAAAGTCATTGAGTTTATATTGCTATAACAACTTACGAAGTGATCCTAATCCTTAGACCATGAGATCATGTCAATCACTAACACCGGAAGAGTTTCTTGATAACATCAAACGTCACACCGTAACAGGGTGATTATAAAGATGGATTCAGAACTAATAAAGTGTTATGTTGAGGCTCATGGATCGAGAGTGGAATTCGTTCATCCCGATGACGGATAGATATACGCTGGGCCCTCTCGGTGATATCACATTGATTAGCTTACAAGCAAGTGATTTGATCAGTAGAGTGTTATATCACGGGAACGAGAAAAGAGTGCATGTCAGTAATGAGATCAAACTAGGTATGGAGATACCGATGATCGAATCTCGGACATGTAATATATCGTGAAACAAAGGGATTAAGATACTAGCGTAAAAGGTTCCGACGATCACAAGAAAGTCATCGTTGAATGTGTGGGATTCAGTATGGGTCTCCAGATCCCGCTTCTGATTATTGATCCGAGAGGGGTCTCGATCATGTCCGCATTATTCACGAACCGTAGGGTGACACACTTAAGAGACACCGACATCCAATTGGAGCAAAAGTTTCATGCCGAAAGAATGAACAAGCGCGGGAATTTATTTCACTAGATACCGAAACAGGTTTTCGGGTGAAATTGCATAAAGTAGTTATGCATGTGAAATAGAATTCTAGCAAGGGGTTATTTGTGAATGTTTGTCATTAAAGTAATTGACAAAATTCTGAATAAAATAAAAGAGTTTTATTTAATGAGAGTTTGCATTAAATTTGGTGGAAATTTAATGGCAAGTTTGAGTGGGATTTTGAGTGGAGGCATATGAATGGATTTTTGTGAGTGGAGTGTCCACCCACATGAATGAAGGAGGGGAGGGGGCAGCCCCCATGGCCGGCGGCCACCCCCTTGGGTGCCCCCTCCTCCTATAAAAGGAGCCCCTCCTCTCACTTCTCACTCACACCTCCTCGTGAAGGATCTCTCTCCCGCTCTAGAATTTATCCCCCATGGTCTCGGACTAGCGAGATACATGTTCCCGGTAGCTATTCGGCAAGAAAGAGTTGTGCTTCCGCTGCATCGCTGGAGCGAGGAGGCGGAGGTTGCTCGGTGCCTCGAACGTGTGTGCGAGCACGGATGCGCTGCTGATTTGCGGCGCTAGGACTTCCTCTCGATCTTGAGATCGGCAAGAGATCGTCTACATCAACCACGAGTTGAACTCGTTAAGC
This sequence comes from Avena atlantica, assembly GCA_910589765.1. Classification (NCBI taxonomy): domain Eukaryota; kingdom Viridiplantae; phylum Streptophyta; class Magnoliopsida; order Poales; family Poaceae; genus Avena; species Avena atlantica. The sequence goes on along the minus strand of OU342733.1, from coordinate 433,842,389 downwards.
TTTGTCGGTCTTCAAGGGTATGTTCTATACGGATATACATCCGCCCGTTGTTTGTATCTAATAGGTAGATCTTGGTACATAGTTCACATCGTAGGAAAATATTTGTTTTCTATGCTGCGAACCCTACAATATGTGGCACTGTCGTCTTGGTCACATTGGAGTGAAGCGTATGAAGAAACTCCATTCCGATGGACTTCTTGAATCACTTGATTTCGAATCACTTGAAACATGCGAAGCATGTCTGATGGGTAAAATGATTAAGACTCCATTTTCTGGTATGATGGAACGAGCTACGGACTTATTGGAAATCATACATACCGATGTGTGTGGTCCAATGAGTGTAGCATTGCGCGGTGGTTATCGTTATGTTCTTACCTTCACGGATGACTTGAGTAGATATGGGTATATCTATTTCATGAAACATAAGTCCGAAACTTTCGAGAAGTTTAAGGAATTTCAAAGTGAGGTGGAGAATCAACGTAACAAGAAGATTAAATTTCTACGTTCTGATCGTGCAGGTGAATATCTAAGTTACGAGTTTGGCGAGCATTTAAAGAAATGCGAAATACTTTCACAATTGACACCGCCGGGAACACCACATCGTAATGGTGTGTCCGAACGTCGTAATCGAACTCTCTTAGATATGGTTCGTTCTATGATGTCACTTACAGATTTACCGCTATCATTTTGGGGTTATGCATTAGAAACAGCCGCATTCACTTTAAATAGGGCACCATCTAAATCTGTTGAAACGACACCATATGAATTATGGTTTGGGAAGAAACCTAGATTGTCGTTCCTTAAAGTTTGGGGTTGCGAAGCCTATGTAAAGAAGTTACAACCGGACAAGCTTGAACCCAAAGCGGAAAAATGCGTCTTCATAGGATACCCGAAGAAAACTATTGGGTATACCTTCTATCATAGATCCGAGGGCAAAATCTTTGTTGCCAAGAATGGATCCTTTCTAGAGAAGGAATTTCTCTCGAAAGAAGTGACTGGAAGGAAAGTAGAACTCGACGAGGTTGTTGAACCTTCTCTCGAACTTGCGAGTAGCACAGCACCGGAAGAAGTTCCTATGGCGCCTACACCAATAAGAGAGGAAGCTAATGATGATGATCATGAAACTTCGGTTGAAGTTGCTACAGAACCTCGCAGGTCAACGAGAACTCGTACCACTCCTGATTGGTATGATCCCGTTATGAGTGTCATGTTGGTGGATAACACCGATGACCCTGCGACATATGAGGAAGCGAGATGAGCCCAGATTCCAATAAATGGCAAGACACCATGAAATCCGAAATTGGATCCATGTACGAAAACCAAGTATGGACTTTGGTGGACTTACCGGATGGCCGGAAGGCTGTCGAGAACAAATGGATTTTCAAGAAGAAAACATATGCTGATGGTAATGTTACTGTCTATAAATCTCGACTTGTCGCAAAAGGGTTTCGACAAATTCAAGGAGTTGACTACGATGAGACTTTCTCACCAGTAGAGAAGCTAAAGTCTGTGAGGATTATGTTAGCAATCGCTGCATATTACGATTATGAGATATGGCAGATGGATGTCAAAACGGCGTTCCTCAATGGAGACATTGATGAAGAGTTGTATATGATGCAACCCAAAGGTTTTGTCAATCCTAAAGATGCTAACAAGGTATGCAAACTTCAACGGTCCATATATGGGTTGAAGCAAGCATCCCGATGTTGGAATCAACGTTTTGATAAGGTAATCAAAAGTTTTGGTTTTATACAAACTTATGGAGAAGCTTGTATTTACAAGAAAGTGAGTGGGAGCTCTGTAGCATTACTAATACTATATGTAGATGACATATTGTTGATTGGGAATGATGTAGACCTTCTTAATAGTGTTAAGGAATATTTGAATAATAGTTTTTCAATGAAAGATCTTGGCAATGTAGCTTACATATTAGGCATAAAGATTTATAGAGATAGATCGATACGCCTAATATCATTGTCACAAAGTACATATTTGGACAAAGTTCTAAAGAGGTTTGGAATGGAAGATAGCAAGAAAGGGTTCAAAGTCCAGCAACGGCAGAAGATAGAGAAAGGATGAGTAAGACTCCCTATGCCTCAGCCATAGGATCTCTAATGTATGCCATGTTATGTACTAGACCCGACATTGCATATGTTGTTAGTTTAACTAGAATATATCAAAGTGATCCAGGAGTGGATCATTGGACAGCGGTCAAAAACATCCTTAAGTACTTGAGAAGAACTAAGGATATGGTTCTTTCTTATGGAGGTGATGAATAGCTCGTTGTTAATGGTTACGCTAATGCTAGTTGGAACACCGATTCGGATGATTCTAAATCTCAATCTGGATACATATTTACTTTGAATGGTGCAACAGTTAGCTGGAGGAGTGCAAAGCAAAGCGTTGTGGCGAGATCTTCAACTGAATCGGAATACATAGCTGCTTCCGAGGCTTCAGAAGAAGCGATATGGATGAAGGAGTTCATTACAGAGCTCGGTGTGGTTCCAAGTGCACTGGACCCAATGTCTATCTACTGTGATAACATGGGAGCCATAGCCAATGCGCAAGAACCAAGGTCACACAAGAAGCTGAAGCACATCAAGCTACGTTTCATGCTATTCGAGAACATGTCCAAGATGGTGACATAAATATTTGCAAAGTACACACAGATCTGAATGTGGCGGATCCGTTGACTAAACCTCTCCCGAGGGCAAAACATGACCAACACCAAACTGCCATGGGTGTTCGGTATATTACGATGTAATCTAGATTAGTTGACTCTAGTGCAAGTGGGAGACTGTTGGAGATATGCCCTAGAGGCAATAATAAATGTAGTTATTATTATATCTTTGTGTTTATGATAAATGTTTACATTCATGCTATAACAGTATTAACCAGAAACATCAATACCTGTGTGATTTGTAAACTAAATTAGAGTCCCTAGTAAAGCCTCTTCATAATACTAGCTTGTTGATTAATAGATGATCATGGTTTATTGATCATGAACATTTGAGATGTTGTTAATAACAAGATCATATCATTAGGAGAATGGTATGGTGGACATACTCCTATAGATAAGCGTAGCATAAAGATCAAGTCATTTTAAATAGTTCAATTTCTATAAGCTTTCTGATACATAGTAACCTAATTCCTTCGACCATGAGATCATGCTTATCACCATCACCGAAAGGATGCTTTGATGACATCAAACACCACACCGTAACTGGGTGGCTATAAAGGTGGCATTGAGTGTTCGGAAAGTATGGGTTGAGACACATGAATCAAGAGTGGGATTTGTCCATCCATATGACAGATAGATATACTCTGGGCCCTCTTGGTGGAATGTCATTCAATTAGCTTGCAAGCATGTGACTGTCTCACAAGGGATCACATAACACGGGTACGATAAAAGAGTACTTATCAGTAACGAGGTTGAACTAGGTATGCAGAGATACCGACGATCAAAACCTCGGATAAGTAAACTATCGTGAGACAAAGGTAAATTGGTATCGTATGTAAGTGGTTCATTCGATCGCAAAGTAATCGTAGAAATATGTGGGAGCCATATGAATTTCCAGATTCCTCTATTGGTTATTGATCGGATAAGTGTCTCGATCATGTCCGCATAATTCACGAACCGTAGGGAGACACACTTAAGGATTCGATGTTGTTGAGTAGTTATGGAATGATGAGTAAGAGAATGAATGTTGTTCGTAGTCTCGGATAGGATCTGGGATATCACGAGGAGATCCAGAATGGTCCGGAGAATAAGATTCATATAAGGAAAGTCTTGTTTCGGACTTGGGGAATGATTCCGGTGTTTTCATCGGGAATGTTCTAGAAGGTCCCGGAAGGTCCGGCACTCCGGAGGGAAAGGGTACATGAATGTGTCATGACAATGTGGAATGGTTGCATCATGTACTAGGTATCATGGCTAGGCAAAATAAAGGGAGAAATCAAATCCTAGTTTGAAAAGTCAAACACCAATTTGAAAAGTCAAACGACAGTTTTGCTTGGTGGAGGGAGAGTAGGAAACCTACTTGGGGAGGAGTTCCTCTCCCTCCACCCGCCGGCCAAGGAGGCCGACTTGGGGGAGGACTCCCTCCCCCTTGGCCGCGCCCTCCCACCTATAAATGGAGGGGCAGGGCTGCCCCTCTTCCCTACACCCAACACCACCCAAACCCTAGCCCTAGCCGCCGGCCACCACAAGTCGCCGCCGCCCTAGGGTTTCCTCCTAGCCGCCGAGTTGGGGCTCTCCCCAAACCCTAGCCGCCGGCCAAGCTTCCTCCCTTGGTGCCTCTAAACCCTAGATCGCCAAGGCCTCTCTCATAGTACACCATACTCGCTCCGGCTTAAGGCGAAGCCCTGCGAGATCTCCCCTCTACTTCCGGTACCATGCCGTCGTGCTGCCGGAATCGCGAGCAGAGTGCTACAACCTCCGCTGCCTGCTGGAACAAGGGAGAGGAAGGTCTTCATCGAGTACCGAACGTGTGACCGACTGCGGAAGCGTTGCCGGAACGCAGCGCCGGAAGGACCGTCTACGCGATCTTGAGATCGGCAAGAGTACGACTACATCACCCACGAGAATCTGCTCTCGTTAACCGCTTTGGAATCTTCGAGGGTGAGTTCCTCTATCGACTCATTGCTACAATCTAGTAGATAGATCTTGGCTTGTTTGTTTGCATGCGGTAGAATTTTTTTGTTTTCCATGCTACGAACCCCTATAGAGGGAACTAATGATAATGATCATGAAACTCCAAAATAGAGTACTACCGAACCTCGTAGGTGTAGCAGGACGCGTGCAGCTCCCAAGCTATACGGAAACCCTGTTATGAATTTCATGGTTGATGAAATTGATGACCCTGCGACGTATGAAGAAGCGATGATGAGCCCGGATTCCAACAAATGGTTAGAAGCCATGAAATCCGAGATGGAATCCATGTATGAAAATCAAGTTTGGAACTTGGTGGAATTACCTCACGACCGAAAGGCCGTGGAGAACAAATGGATTTTCAAAAGGAAAACTGTGCTGATGGTAATGTGACCGTCTATAAAGCTCGACTTTTCGCAAAGGGGTTTCGACAAATTCAAGGAGTTGACTACGATGAGACATTCTCTCCCGTAGCGATGCTAAAGTCAGTTAGGATTATGTTAGCAATTGTTGCATATTTCGATTATGAGATATGGCAGATGGATGTAAAAACTGCGTTTCTCAATGGTAATATTGAAGAAGAGTTGTATATGATACAACCAAAAGGTTTTGTCGATCCTAAGGATGCTAACAAGGTGTGCAAGCTTCAGCGATCCATCTATGGATTGAATCAAGCATCACGAAGTTGGAATATCCGCTTTGATGAGGTGATCAAAGAGTTTGGATTTGTCCAAACTTATGGAGAAGCTTGTATTTACAAGAAAGTGAGTGGGAGCAATGTGGAATTTCTGATATTATATATGGATGACATATTATTGATCGGAAATGATATAGATCTTTTAAACAGTGAAAGTTATCTAAAAAACAAATTTTCAATGAAGGACCTAGGTGAAGCGTCATACATATTAGGCATAAAGATCTATAGAGATATATCTAGGCGCCTAATAGGGCTATCGCAAAGTACATACCTTGATAAGATTTTAAAGAAGTTTAAAATGGACGGAAGTAAGAAGGGGTTCTTACCTATGTTTCAAGGCAAGACATTGAAGAAGACTCAAAGTCCAGCTACGGCGGAAGAAAGAGAGATAATGGACAAAGTCCCCTATGCTTCAGCCATAGGCTCTATAATGTACGCCATGCTATGTACAAGACCGGATGTGGCACATGCTATTAGTTTGACTAGTAGGTACCAATCGAATCCAGGTTCGGAACACTGGATAGCGGTCAATAATATCCTTAAGTACTTACGAAGAACTAAGGATATGTTTCTTGTATACGGAGGAGAAGAAGAGCTCGTCGCTAAGTGTTATGTCGACGCAAGCTTTGACACCGACTCGGATGACTCTAAGTCTCAATCCGGATACATATTTCTCGTGAATGTCGGAGCGGGTAGTTGGAGGAGTTCCAAACAACCTGTGGTGGCGGGATCAACAACGGAGGCCGATTATGTTGTTGCTTCGGAAGCGGCTCAGGAAGCGGTTTGGTTGAAGGAGTTCATATCCGAACTAGGTATGGTTGCAAGCGCGTAGGACCCAATGGTGATCTATTGTGACAACAATGGTGCCATTGCCAATGCCAAATAACCAAGGTCTCACAAGAATTCCAAGCATATTAAGCGCCGGTTTCACTCCATCCGCGAGCATGTCAAGGATGGAGATATAAAGATTTGTAAAGTACACACGGATCTCAATGTGGCAGATCCGTTGACTAAAACTCTCCCTAGAGCAAAAAATGATCAACACCAGAACTCCATGGGTGTTAGATTCATCACTATGTAACTAGATTATTGTCTCTAGTGCAAGTCGGAGACTGAAGGGAATATGCCCTGAGAGGCAATAATAAAGTGTTTATTATGTGTATTCCAAGTATATGATAGATGTTTATTTTGCATGCTATAATTGTATTAATACGAAAACATTAATACATGTGTGTTTAATAAAGAAACAGAAAGTTCCTAGTTATGCCTCTCTCAAAAACTAGCTCGTTGATTAACAAGATGATCAAGGTTTCCTGATCATGGACATTGGATGTTGTTAATAACGGGATCACAACATTAGTGTAATGGTGTGATGAACATTCATCCAAAGTATAGCATTACGATCAAAGTCATTGAGTTTATATTGCTATAACAACTTACGAAGTAATCCTAATCCTTAGACCATGATATCATGTCAATCACTAACACCGGAAGAGTTTCTTGATAACATCAAACGTCACACCGTAACAGGGTGATTATAAAGATGGGTTCAGAACTAATAAAGTGATATGTTGAGGCCCATGGATCGAGAGTGGAATTTGTTCATCCCGATGAAGGATAGATATACTCTGGATTCCATATTTGTGCAACTTTGTATTGAAATACAACGATTCTAAAGTGTGCACAAATCTTGGGGAGCTTCTCTATTTTATTTAAGCATTTATTTGATCTTTTATTTTGTTGTGTTTTAAATGCCTATGGGGGGAGCAAGGATTCCATATTTGTGCATTATGTATTCTCATGTATTTATTTTAAATTGTGCACAAATCTTGGGGAGCTTCTCTATTTATTATTTAAAACACTCATCTACTCGTATCATAATATCTTGGACTCATTTGTTGTTTTCAAATTGGTTTGCCAGACCTTGTAATTGCTTGCTTCATTTGTTGATGCCTCTTTTATTTTATCTCTTTAGCAATCTTTGGGTCCTCGATATAGTTGTACTCCCTCCTAAGTATTCATCATTGGATATGTGCGAAGGCACATCTTTGGAGGAAATATTACTATATTTGCCTTCTTGGACTTGTCTCCCATTTCGGCAATCGATGCCAATGGGGGAGAAGTTTTAGAGGGTTTTAGGGAAATGGTTTATGCGTTGAGTTTGTTCTTGTGCATTTGCCTCTCATGCTCTTGCATCTTTGTTGTTTCTTAGCATGTGGTATATATAGAGGAAACTCCACCAATGATAATGATTGGCAATATATGCAATGAAATTCGAGTTCATCACACATGCATAGATTGTGGGGGAGTTTGCTCTATATATGGTGATGGTAGAAATATCACATACTTTTTTAGTATTTGATATTGGAATTACCAATTTATTCATTAATATTCCTTATATAAACCCTCTTAAAGGGATTGTCATCAATTACCAAAATGGGGGAGATTGAAAGAACATGTGAGGCCCCCATGTGTGGTTTTGGTAATTAATGACAATATTTATGGACTAATGTGTGTATTAAGTTGCACTTGTAGGATTTGTCCATTGGCATCGCTTGGATCTTGTGTCGGCTTTAAGGTCGATGAAATGAGAAGAAGATGTGTTGTGCAAGCTCAAAATGCACCCTCTATAGAAGATCTCATGTTTGATGCTTGCCATTCCCGGTGATCATGGATCGATGATGAGGAATTAAGAAAGGCGTTACATCTTGAGAAGGGCAAGATCATATACATCAAGCTCAAGTGGAATGCTCAAGGAAAAGGTATAATCTTGATAGGTTTTCCCTTTTGCTGGTCTCATATTGTTAGTAGGAGACCGGGTTTAGGATAGATAGTCGTACTATCAAGAGGGGCTCTCGAATGAGTAACTCGTTCACTTCGTTCGGAGAGAGCTAAATCCTTTGCATATTTGCATCATCATATTTGGTTGTTATTTGGTCTTATCCATGTGAGGATATAGAGCTTGTGGTAATCTCCATAACAAGCTCTTGTTCATCAAAATTGGATCTTCTGTTTGTATCTTGTTGCGATTTTGATCTTGGCGGCTTTTCGGTTTCTCACCAAGTGAGGTATCTCACATTATTATACATGATACATTCTCACTTGGTGATAAACAATATTTTCACCTTTCATAGGGTAGCTCATGTCTTCCTTTTTCCAACGCAATTGGAATCGGGTCGATCGGAGTTACCAATCAAAAGGTATAGAGGTTTGAATTTTCCTAGGTACCAAAATGCGGTAGTACCGCATTTTAGTACCTAGCACGGCAGTAGGTTTTGGCAAGTTTCCAAATGCCACTGCCCTCCTAGGTAACAAAATGCGATAGTACCGCATTTTAGTACCTAGCACGGCAGAAGGTTTTTGACAAGTTTCCAAAAGCCACTGCCGGGCTAGGTACCAAAAAGCGGTAGTACCGCATTTTAGTACCTAGCGCGGAAGAAGGTTTTTTACTTAGTCATTTGGATCTATACTCCCTTGCTGGACTATGATGTTTATTTGCATGATCTTGTATAGGTTGTTGTCCTCTTCGAAACGAGCCCAAGATCATTGAAATCGGAGTCCGGATGCAAAAGTTATGGCTGCTTTCGTTCTATGATGGCCGGTAGTACCGGACCAGGATCCGGTAGTACCGCATTTTGGTACCGGGGAGCGCAGAGACAAAATGCGTTTGGATCCCCAGGAACCCCAGGAAATGTCCGGTAGTGCCGGGAAAGTCCGGTAGTACCGGGAAAAAGTCCGGTAGTACCGGGAATCGCATTTTTGGGCTGCAACGGTTGGATTTTGGAGGGACCTATATAAGGGCCCTTCTTCCCCAATGGTTCCTCAACCATTCTTGCAAGTTTTCCCCTCCATTGTTGACCTTCTTGAGCTTGATTTCTCTCAATCCCTCCGATGATTCTTGCATATTCTTGAGGGATTTGAAAGAGGAGATCTAGATCTACAATCCCACCAATCAATCTCTCTTCTAAGTGAGGGGAACATATTGGGATCTAGCTCTTGGAGTATTTTGTGGATTTCCTCCATTGTTCTTCCTCTCTTATTCCCCCATAAGCTTTTGTAGCTTTTTTGAAATTTGGGAGAGAAGGATTTGAACACCTTTGTGGTGTTCTTGCCATTTGCATTTGGTGCATCGGTTTGTGTTCTCCTCGGAGGATTTAGTTTAAGTGACTCATTGGAGCTTGTCCCTCTTGGGTTCTTGGAACCCTAGACGGTTTTGTGGCCTTGGTGGCATTGTGGCCTTTTGTGGCATTTGTTGGGATCCTCCAATTAAGTTGTGGAGAAGTGCCCCAACCTTGTGAGAGGTTCCGGTTGCCACTGACAAGTGCACGGATAGTGGAAGCGTGGATCGATCCCATTGGGGTGAGATTCACCGAAGAATAAGGGAGGCCTTTTGTGGCGTTGGTGGTTTGATACCACCCCCTCTCCAAACGAGACGTACTCCATGTTGGAAGGAACTCGGTAAAATATCGGTGTCCCCGCGTGCCTCGGTTATCTCTATACCCGAGCTCTTTACTTATGCAATTTACATTGTGATAGCCTTCGTGCTTGAAGTAATATATATATCTTGCTATCACTTTGTTGCTTGTATTGCTTAGCATATGTTGTTGGTGCACATAGGTGAACCTTAGTTGGTCTAGGTTGTGCTTAACAAAGTAAACACTGGTTTTATTCCGCCTTTGTTGAGCCACTATAGGAAAAGTTTTAATCGCCTATTCACCCACCCTCTAAGCGACATCCGTATCCTTTCACCATGGATCGAGAGTGGAATTTGTTCATCCCGATGACGGATAGATATACTCTGGGCCCTATCGGTGATATCACATTGATTAGCTTGCAAGCAAGTGATTTGATCACTAGAATGTTATATCACGGGAACGAGAAAAGAGTGCATGTCAGTAACGAGATCAAACTAGGTATGGAGATACCGATGATCGAATCTCGGACATGTAATATATCGTGAAACAAAGGGATTAAGATACTAGCGTAAAAGGTTCCGACGATCACAAGAAAGTCATCGTTGAATATGTGGGAGTCAGTATGGGTCTCCAGATCCCGGTTCTGATTATTGATCCGAGAAGGGTCTCGATCATGTCCGCATTATTCACGAACAATAGGGTGACACACTTAACAGACACCGACATCCAATTGGAGCTAAAGTTTCATGCCGAAAAGAATAACAAGCGCAAGAATTTATTTCACTAGATACCGAAACAGGTTTTCGGGTGAAATTGCAAAAAGTGTTTTTGCATGTGAAATAGAATTCTAGCAAGGGGTTATATGTGAATGTTTGTCATCAAAGTAATTGACAAAATTCTGAATAAATAAAAAGAGTTTTATTTAATGAGAGTTTGCATTAAATTTGGTGGAAATTTAATTGCAAGTTTGAGTGGGATTTTGAGTGGAGGGAAATGAAGAGGTTTTTGTGAGTGGAGTGTCCACCCACATGAATGAAGGAGGGGAGGGTGCAGCCCCCATGGCCGGCGGCCACCCCCTTTGTAACATCCTAGCATTAGAGCTTAGAAATAAGCTGAACACCGATGTGTGCATTGCATTCATGCATAGAAAATCCGAATAATTTTCGCGCTTTTAAATAAAAACTTGTCCAAGAGATTGAAGCTTCTCTTAACTGGATGGAATTGAAGTAGATCATCAAGTTGACGGCGATAAGTTTCAATATGACGTTTGTTAAAACCTTATTTTGGGTAAGGAAGATTTGATCTAAGGGTAGATCAAATGTAATAAAATTAAACCCTAATACATTAGTTAATGATTTATGTTTGATCCTTAGGTGATCATATCATAGTATTCATTACACAACCCCTGAATACCAAGTTATAAATATAACTTAAGTAATAAGAATGTAACAACTAAATCTTGATCTATCTTGATCTCATCTGCTTATACCATGAGTATCCTGATAATACGTAACCCTACTTCGTTAGTGAGATTGAGTAGGGAAGAAACCAAATCCAGATCATTCACCATATATATTTTTATCCATATCAATCTTTACCATTCCTATTGGAATCATATTCCAATATCTGTTGATCATCAATCTTGAGTAATCAACCATTGATTCACCAATTCTTAATCTATCAATTCTTGACCTATCAACTCTTGTCCTTATTATAGCATTCACTTAAGACCTATAAAGAAAGAAGTGAGAAGAGATAGGTGGTAATGTTAGTTTTAAATATCATCTATAGGATGGGAGAGTTGGAAGAGAATAAGATCAATGTGTTAATTGATGGAGTTAATTAACTCCTGTAATGATAGAAGAGTTATTTGGAATATATATATTCATATGGTAACAAAGAGGATTCCAAGGATGAATACTGAAGAAAGTTACCAAGAGTAATCCTATTGGATCAAGTAGGTATAGTCAATGAATTATATCTCTTAATCCAATAGAGGTAAATAGAAGATAATTGTAATACAACTGTAATGTTGTATGGATGGAAGCCTTGATTAGCCAACTGGAAACCTAAACCATAAAGGATCGAAAGATTATAGTGATCATGCCTTATTCACCAAGATTGAATGCTTATATCATGTATAAGTGACATTGGTGGATAGAACATGATTAACCCCTAATATAGATATGTTAGTCTAGATTAGTCATTACAAGTCACATTAATATAATGTGAGGTTGGGGTATTTTGTTATTAGAGTTAAGTAGAGAGAAGATAGTATGATTAAGATGATGCTAGGGCAACCTTGGAATGTAGAAGTAGTATTTTCCTCTTGGGAAATACTAATCACTTGAGGAGAGTAGAACTTGATATATGTCTCTACTGGAGTAGTATTAGTGATGGATGATTTAGAAAGGATATGAATAGAGTTAGATGTAACCACTTGTTGGATTGGAGGTTATCAGTAGTAGAGGAATTGGTATAGCCTAGTATAGATATGAAATGATTATGAAAAGCTTTAATGACAAGCTCATTGGATTCATAAATGAAATGAGAAGAATAAAAGGTGGATAAGAAGATTTTGTAAAGTAAAACTCATCCTGTTAGCACATGATGATGGATATAGAGAAGTAATATATCTAGGAAAGGAATTCCTTAATTAGAAGTCCAGGATTGTGAATTATGGAAGATAGGAATTCTTGGTAACTACTAAACCCTAAATCTATAACCAAACTTAACATCCATCTCATCTGTTGGATAAATCATTTTATTTCAACAAAGATTTATAAGAATATTTTCCTATAGCAAATCACTTAAGCACATCTTTGTTATTTTCAACCATCATTATCATAGGTGCTTAAGAACTATCTTTATCAATTCTTTCTCATAAGTTAGCCTAGAAAACAATCCCATTATTTTACTTTAAATGGTGATATCATTCATGATCATAAACATAAAGATAATATGTCTTCACCATTCACCTTTATTCACATTTATAAAAAGGATATAAAAATAATAAAACTCCCATAAATTTATGGTAGACATTTATAGTCTCAAACCTCTAACCCTTATGTTAGTAATAATAAAATATTTACATTGCTATTTCCTAAATTATGAGAATAATATTAACCCTATTAAGTCCTCAAAACTTTATGTATCAAATAATAATGAAGGATCAAGATAGATAAAAGTTTCTTTAATATTATAAATCAATAAGAATCAAAACATCAATTTTATAAGATCCTAAACAAATCCTAAAACCTAAGAACCTAATTTCTACTTATTCTATTTGATATAATAACCTTCATATAATTATGAATATGAAAGTATATAAAAAGGTAAATCAATAAAATATATTATTATAAAAATTTTATTAATACCACAATCTTAAGTATATTTCCATAAACTTACAATTTTCTAAATAAGAATTCCTAGAAAGTTAAAACAAATGAATAAATACAGTTAGGAAAGAAAACATAACTAAAAATGTGAAATTAAAAATAAAAACGAAACCAGGCCTCAGCCCATTTTCTCTACTACCTATCCATTGCCCAGCAGCAACAGCCTTTATCTTCCGCTCACTCCGTAGTAGCCCACGGAGGCCCAACTGCAGCCTGCGTACCCTTTCGATTTAATCCTTTTCTTCTTCCTCTCGACAGAAGGACTCGCTGGCGAAGCAGCTGCATGGCTCGAGCTCCGCCGTCCGCCGTGGTCACCACGATTCGTGCCGAGGCTGTCGTCAGCAGAAGGGGATAAGAAGGACATGGCGCTGCCTCGCACATCCTTATCCCCATTTCTTTCTTCTTCCTCCCGAGTTTTCCCTCTGTCCTGAACCCTAGCTTTAGAAGCCAACGAATCGACGTCGTTCTGCATCACCCCAGGCACCACCGAGCACACTCCTGCCTCCACCTCGTCTCCCTGATCCTTCCTGCCAAACCACGCAACCTAAAACGGTCAAAGTACCATGAATCGAGACGTCCTTCCCGAGGTCCGGCCGCCGTCGTCTACCTCAGTTCCGGTCACGAATCACGTCGCCGACCCTCCAACGAGCTTCGTGGTGAGCTCCTGGTCCTTAGGGACCTCCCCTCTACCTTCCTCTTTTCCTCTACTGAGCCCGCGCCGAGCATCTGTTACCCCGTCGCCGTTCGCCGTCACTGGCCGCGCTCCGGCGACCAAAAAATGGTGGCGCCGCCACTATAGGGTTCCTGGCGATGCCCTCTTTCTGATACACACAACCGCAGCCACGCGCGCGAGCGAAATCCATTGACCGACAAGCGATCTGGGAGGTTCATCCTTGGATGATGTCACTCTGACATCATCACAGCATCATCCCCAGCCACGTCAGCGTGTTGGACTTAGTCCACTGCTCGCGTGGAATACGACATGGTCACTGGCCCACTGGTCAGCGACCGTGGGTAGATTTATCTTAGGTGCACATTGTCTTTTCTGTTTAGGAATTAAATAAAACCATATTAATTCCAATATAAATAAAATAATTAAATCTTGTTTAATTAATAACTTTTGTTTTATAATTCAGAAAAATATGTTTAATATATGAAAATTTTCAGAAAAATAAAATCTACAACTTAAAAATATTATCAAATATTATTATGATGATTATTTAGATAAATATAATTTAATAAAAGTTTTATAAGTAATAAAACTTTGATAATTCATATTTTAATATTAGTAAATATTAAAAATATAAATAAAATACCAAAAATCTTAGAAAAATAAGAATTATAATTTAAAACTATAATCATACATTATTATTCACTTAATTAAATATTTGTTATTTATTAAGTCTTTATAAAGTAATAAGTATTATAAAATCATATCTTATTATTTGTAAATCACAAAAATAAGTATAATATACCAAAATGATCACAAAAATAATACCTATATGTTAAAAATATAATATTCCACTTTTGAGTTAAATAAAAAGTTAAACACTTTAATAACTTGAATTTAAACCTATTTCTTTAATTAATAATTCATATAAGAGTAAATAAAAATTTCTAATATTCTAAAATTAGACAATTGAGTCTAACAAATAGTATTGGTCTTCAATATTGATAATATGAAGTCAAAATGGTTCAACACATTTTAAATGCAATTTTATTGAATTATCCTTCAGCTATAAGTGCAGATTATTTTATAAAAGAATCCTTATCTAATCTAAAATCTCCAAGAATAATTGTAATAAGATAAAAATCATTCCTTTACTTTAATGACAAGTTTATAAACAAATCAAAACACTATAGTGAGTTCATAAGTAGTAAATAATAGTGTTTACTTATTCATAAACCTTAACCACACCCTTATAGGGAGATAAATCCCTTTATACATTTATAATGTAAAGAAACCATTACCAACTAAAAATAATGCCATTCTTAAGTAACTTTAAAGAAAAATTATAAGGTGAACAAGACATAAGTATACCAAGCATTACACCTAAATTCCATCTATGTTTTAAAGTTAACTTTAGTCTACCAAACTTTAAATATAATACTAAATACTTTATTATATGTTTTATAGTTAACTTTGGTCTGTTACAATTAAATTATAAAGTATCTTAATACCCAAACAACCAAGTTAAAAAACCAAGATAGATAAGTCTCAAATACTAATGTTGTCATTATACAAATAGAGTAATTCTTTCTTACTTACAGACTATAACTAGAAAGAACACCTCATAAGGTTAACTTAAAAGCTTAAATGCTTCTGCTTAGTTGAGTAAGATTTTCTTCAAATGTTATTATTTTTGCCACTTCAAACATCAAAGGACAATTAATAATAATCACATTACATTAAGCTTTACTTATATACCTAGGATTGTTAACACTTCAGTTCCTTATAAATGTCATCACTTGCAAGGTAAAACTTGAAGATAAGATAATTCACATATAAGCAGTCCTTGAGTAGCACATCTCATTAGTATATCTTATTGTTGTATGCCATTATGTTTACATGTTGTTTCACACACATTCACAAGCCTTAATAAGAAGCACATGTGTGAAACTTAATCTAAAAGGGCAACACATTCCAAGGAAAGACTTTCCAGTATCCAAACCCTAGAACAACGTTACCTCGGGATTCGAGTTTACGAAATTGCATTACATTACTTATGCATAATAGCATCTTGCTTCTTTATACATTAGTCCTTACCGGACCAATGATGCTGATTTTAGATATTGGATCTTTTATATTGTCTTGAAGACCGTGAGTGCATAATCTTGCAATCACAAAAGGCAAGTTCACACTTACTCATGTCCTTTGATTAATTTCTGTAAAATATTTTACAAATCCAGTGTTGTCATCACCTGCATTCGAAAAAGGTCAGAAAACACTATTTTCATAATAATGTGATTGTAGGTTATTTACCAGGAGGTAATAACCTACTATAAGAGTTCCGGTGGTAAAGGAACATATTATCTAGGACTTAACAACCAATGTCGCCAGTGATTCTTGCGTCGTATATTACGCGTTGACCATGAGATTTGGAATGGGACGAAGAAATCAGCTGTATCTTTTCCCTCTCGCATGGAGCTGGATGTGCGGGTCATGGCTGTTATCACTCGTAGCATGCATATTATATGGTAATTCATAGAGGATATGCAGCATATGGGTGGGAGCCCTCAACGTCCCACGATAGTTCCGGCATCTGAATGGTCTGTACAAACCATTGCCGTAATTCAAAAGGTGGGCATGGTGTACACCAAGGAGACATGCGGGGTCGCGGAGAAGGCAGTGATTGGCTTGGATCTTAGGTTGGGCCTCAAACCAAGGAAGTTTGAACGGGGACATACTCCCGGTCGTGCAACAAAACCTAAGGTCTCTCATGGGTAAAGTGACGCACATCTGTAGAGTGTAAGAACTGTAACTTGTTACTCCCTGTTTCGGGAAGGAGCTGTGAACGCGGCGGGAAAGAAACTCCATGAAAGTTCTCATAAATCCGTGAAGGCTGATGGACATAGCTTTTCAGAATAAAAGCAACCTTTGAAGAAATGTTTATGAAAACTTGCATTGCCTACGACCTACGGTCTATGGTTGTAGATATAGTGCATCAAACACTCCTTTTCTAGTGAACTTGATGAGTACGCTCGTACTCAAAGTATCTTCTTAACCCTTGCTAGGTTCTAAAGCCAGTACAAACGATGTCTACATCAAATCATGCTCCAGGAATCATCATCAAAAGCTAAAGCCCTTCAATAAAGTCAAGAAAGTCGACATGTACATCAACTCAAGTGAAGACGAAGTTACTGAGTAGATAGGAATATAATCTCTAGCCATAGAACCTATCTCTATAGTGTATTGCAATAGCATCAATGCTAGACCATTAGTTAAGATACTAGTCTTAATAGTATGATAGTTTTGGAGTTATTTATTTCTGATTCTTCTTTGTAATAGCATCAATGCTAGACCATTAGTTAAGATATTAGTCTTAATAGTATGATAGTTTTGGAGTTATTTATTTATGATTCTTCTTTGTAAGAAGTTTCTTTCTCTCTCTTTAACCTAGAGTGTTCTCTGGATCTTGTGTAAAGAGTTGAGTTGTAACATATAGTCATGTCTTGGACCTGTTGTGTTTCTGTTGTACCACTCTGAGGGATGTAATACTAGTGAACGGTGTTTCATTGGTGTTATGTCAACGACTATAGTGTACTACATCATGCAGTGGTATGCTGGGTCACCGCACCCTTGGGTGCCCCCCTCCTCCTATAAAAGGCACCCCTCTCCCTCTCTCTCACTTACACCTCCTCGTGAAGGATCTCCCCATCTAGAATTTATCCCCATGGTCTCGGACTAGCGAGATACATGTTCCCGGTGGCTATTCAGCAAGAAAGAGTTGTGCTTCCGCTGCATCGCTGGAGCGAGGAGGCGAAGGCTGCTCTGTGCCTCGGATGTGTGTGCGAGCACGGATGCGCTGTTGATTTGTGGCGCTAGGACTTCCTCTCGATCTTGAGATCAGCAAGAGATCGTCTACATCAACCACGAGTTTAACTCGTTAAGCTTTGTCGGTCTTCAAGGATATGTTCTCTACGGATATACATCCGCCCGTTGTTTGTATCTAGTAGATAGATCTTGGTACATAGTTGTTCCCATCGTAGATTTTTTTTGTTTTCTATGCTGCGAACCCTACAAAAAGGGCTTTAGAGGCCCATTTTTTCTCCACTAACGGCTACATGGTGATTGTGCTGATTGGTGATTATGCTGCCTGTGTGCTTGGTACATGGTTTTGGATCAGATCAGTGAGGTGTCTCACCTTTTGATCTTTTAACTTTTAACTTTCTTGGTGAAACTTGTCCCTCTTACTTGCTATGAATATTTGACTTTTGACTTATTTATTATGAAAGATCAAATTCTTTCATATTGGTGAAACTTTCCCCTATACAATTACTCAATGATGTAATTTTGACCAGTGCACTTCACTGCTCTCTACTGAGAGTAAAACTAACAATTCAACTTTTATTTTCATCTTTGTTTGATTTGTATTTTTGCAGGTACAAGATCTGGAGATTCAAGATTTAGTTTTAGGATTACTTAGATAGATAGATTCCTTTGTAATATTTATTTCATTCTTTTGTAAAAAATTGTAATAGTTTATTCATATATGAATTTCTCTTTTTGTAATATCTTTACTGTAATGAACCTTTATTTGACTCAATGAGTCAATCTTTATATTTTATTTATGGAATAAAGATAATGAGTAAAGATTCATTTCTTATTTGAATTTCTTTATTTTGAATTCCTATTACTATTTATTATCTCTTTATTAAAACAAATAATATTACTAAATCATGTTTAGAATTCATTCTAAAATGTCAAATCCTAACTTTAAAATACAAGTTCAAATTTCAAATTTAAATTCAAATTCTTTCCCCAAAACACACCAATTCATAAAGATCTTGTCAAAATTTATAACGATCACTCTCCGGAGCTATTCCTACACCTAGAGAGTGAAAGAAACTCTGATCACTTTAGGTTTTTATTTGGCGAAAAAATTTAACCACATTTACAGATGAATGCATGCATATGCACAAATTCCTAAATCTATCCTTCGTTGGTTCCTAAATGCTGGGATGTTACACTAGCACCACGATCCATATCATGTGTCTTTATCGTCTATTCTGACGAGCACAAAGGCTATCGTTATCTCAATCTTCTCTTTGGTTGCATCTATGTGTCTTCTCACGTTCGTAGAACACATCTTTCCTTTTGCTGACCGACCGCCTCATGTTGGTTCCCCATCCTCTACACCACCGTCTCCTCATCGTCGTCCCCTTAACCCACTCTTCCATACACCTGGCGCACCACCCTCTAGCTCGGCACTACTCCCTGCTGTGGTAGACTTTTCGCTGCCTAACTCTGCGAAAGCCAGAACACCCAAAGCTCTATCGCGGCAGCCGACTCTGCCACGCCAGCCGAACCTCCCCGAACTCCTACTGCGACAACAAAAACTTCCCAAACCTCTACCGAAACTTCCTCTCATGTGTCTTCCTCATCTATTGCATCGGGCACTACTTCTCCTACTCTACCACCTGAGTCGTTCCTATACTCGTACCGTCTAATGATCACATCATTCGAACCCATGCTAAGTCTAGATTTCTACTACCCACCAAATGGCTCAACCTCCATGCCACTCCCTGTCTTTCTCCTATTCCCAACTCCTATAAGGCTTCCCTTCTTGACCCCAGCTGGGCTGCTACGATGTAGGATGAATTTCATGCCCTGCTCGAAAACAACACTTGGAAGCTCGTTCCTCGTCCTACTGGTGCCAATGTTGTCTCCGGGAAGTGGGTTTTTCAACAAATAATCATTCCGATGGTTCTCTCGCTCGTTACAAAGCACGTTGGGTCTATCGTGGCTACTCTCAGTAGCATGGCATCATGAAACATTCTCCCCTGTCGTCAAACCTAGCACTAGTCGTACCGTTCTCCGTATCGATATCTCCTCTTCTTGGCCCATTCACTAGCTAGATGTCAAAAATGCTTTTCTACATGACTCCTTGTAAGAAACTCTCTACTGTCAGCAACCTCTTGGTTTCGAGGATTCTTCTTATCCAAATCACGTTTGTCTCCTTCAAAAATCCCTCCATGGTTTTAAAACAGGCACCATGTGCATGGTTTCAACGCTTCTCCACCCTCATTCAAACCATCGGATTCACTCCCTCTCTCTGATTCCTCTCTGTTTGTCTATCAAAAAACTCTCACATATCCTATTTGATTATTTATGTTGATGACATTGTCCTCACTACCTCATCCCATAGTTTTCTTAATCATATTAAACATGTTCAGAGGATTCCTCTCCCTCTCTCTGATTCCTCTCTGTAACAATCTATCTATGTCTACAGTTTGATCGCTACACTATTGGCTTTCTACTTTTTACATTCTTCATTCCGAAAATTGTCTCTATATAGGCAATGCACAACTTGTGATCTGTAGTCTGCAAGAACAAACTTGTTCAATCTAATCCAGGGAATGATATGTTTATTCCTCATAGTCTTGACCTCTCCACTTCCATCTCAATCTCATGTTGCATCAAAACCTTGCTGGTCTATCTGAAGAAAGAAAAGAACAATTTACTGAGAAGAATCTAGAGTATATCAAAGGAAAAAAGGGCAGATGCATACACCATGATCATGAACAGTGGCAACACCTCTAGGCACCAAAGCCATCCGTGGTCAAGCTCCTCAACGGAAGATGCTTTGCCTCAATATCTACAGCCGTAACCTCATCTCCAGGGTCATGTACATACATATCAGAGGACCTATAATCCGTTTGTGGTAGAATCAGAGGAAGATCGGAAGACAGTTGCGGACCTGGGTGCCTGGATTTCAGTAAAGATATTTTAATTTCACTTCACTCTGAATAACTCTTGCTAACATGAATGATGAATGTACAAAAGGTAATGGTTAAAGTGTAGTTTCAATTTCCAAACATAAGTAAAACACGAACAGTGGTAGTTTTCATTTTTTTAAGATTCAGAATATGTAAATAAAATAGCCCAGTACACTAGTGTAGCGACCGAACATCTCAATAGCCTTCTCAGCCTCCTCAACAGTACTCATGGTGCCAAACCTAAATCCACGGATCTGGTTTGTTTCCCTGTTGTAAATGACCAGTACATCCACAAAACAGAAACTGTGTTTTAGAACAAAGAGACAGAGCATAAAAAATTGCAGTATCTATTGTCTGACTGCCCCTCCAATAATACTGATGAGGCAGATAGTATTGCGTGTTAATAAAACATACAAAGGTGAAGAAACAAGAATTGTTCTGCAGAAAGTGTTTTAGTTCTAAATTTTGTGCAGCAAAACTTCGTACTAGAATCCACATCACAGCAGGATCTCTATAATTCACAGTTTGTGAAAAAGCTATATGTGCACGTCTGAAAAGTTTAAAAATAATTCTACGACATAATCATAATTAACATAGTGTGATCAATCACCAGCCTCTATTTACTGTCGGAAGATACTAATATCCCCAAGAACTGGAGTTGGCTGTAATGACCATGATCTAGCCATTATCTTACAACCTACTGGTCACTAAGGGTGTGTTTGGTAGTCCGGGTAGCTTATCTCAGCTTATACAAGCTGAGTCCAACTATGCCAACTACATACAATTGTATTTTATTCATTGTGTTTGGTAGGTTGTATGAACTGAGATGTGTTCAGATGAGATCATGTTTGATAGGTTGTACAAGCTGAGATGTGCCACACTAAAATAAAAAAGCAATCAGATCCCTAAATATAAAACAAAAAAGCAATCAGGTCCCTGCGAGGTCTGGCTCGGGCTCTGGCGTCGTCGTCGGCGAGAGGAGCCGCCGCCACGCTCCCTTCCTCCATGCGGCGCAGTTCCAATGTCGTCGGCCGTGTCCTTGCGAGCGCCGTGTCGGCCAGGTGAGCCCCGCGTCAAGGGCGAGCTCCCCGTCCTGGACGCATCTGCGGCTCAAGCACCGCGTCACCTCAGCGCGACAACCGCTTCACCTCCGCGTGAGTACCGAATCGAGGAAGCGCGACTTTCTCCTACCCAGCGCCGCCGCCTGCTTGGTTCCCGGTGGCCTGCTCGGCTGCCTCCGGGCGTCGATGCCGGCGAGAAGAGCCGCCGCCGCTGCGCCAGGAGGCCGAGCCTCTCCCCAACCCGACGTCGGGAGGTTGCGGTCGAGCTCGAGCCCCTCCTCAACGGCCCCTGCCAGGAGGTCACGGGCGAGCTTCTCGTCCGCCGCCGCCAGGAGGCCGCCTCCGCTGCTCCACGTGCGCTGGACGAGGCCGAGAGAGGCGGCGTGGTCTACGCCTGCTCGAAGGCCGGTGGAGATCTGCGGCAGAAGCAAGGTATAGGAGAGAGCGCGACTGCGAGATCAGGCGAGGTAGAGGAGAGGCAGGGTGAGGCGAGGTAGAGGAGAGCTGGGACGGGAAGAATGCCACGCGTGAGGCAAGCGGGGTCGTGACCCCTGTCGCGCGGAGTCACGGACGCGGATGGACTCAGCCCTGCTGAGTTGCGAAGCTCGATTTCAGTTTCACAACTGGGCAGGGCTGAGAGCCTCTTTTTGTACGAGGTGGGCATAGCTGAATACAACCGACCCGATCTAACAAACAAGAAACGGTAGGACGAGGTGGGAATTTCTGAGTGCGCCCGACCTACCAAACACACCCTAACATTTCTTTCAAGACGCAAAAAGGTTTGCTAAAATTACTAGAACAATGATGAAATCATAAGCTGGATTTCCTCTTATTATTAGACCAGCAAAAGGGAAATCCCTGGCAAGTGTAAAGCCATATCTATGAGAAATAAATGGTTGCATTGATTAAATGCGGAAGTGAAACCTGAGACAACTAGACTATCATCATGTCTGGAATATTAGTTTTCTCACAAAGGTTTAAATGACATGCCTCATCGCCCAAAACAATTTTGAGAAGAGAAGAGAGTCCTTCATGACGGGCTTTCCGCTTCCGGAATCCCCATGTCTGCTGGAGACGAGGAACGAAGTGGAGAGCAGCCAGCCACAGCCAACAGCAACTCCAACGAGCAGCCCCAGAACAAGGCCAGAACCCCTTGGACTTGGAACTAACCTGGGTGAAGGTGGTTCTTCTCCGGTGCACACAAGAATGAGGTAGCACATCAGCAGAGAATGAACTGGGGGAAGCCAAATCGAAGAAACAGAACGCATGCTTCTCCCCCAAATCGGAAGGACCAGAACGCCAGAATTGGATCCGGCGAGCACGAAAAGAAACTGCAGGGATTTGTAAGAAAAGGACAGTGACGGCCGGTTGGCTGGAGGTTATTTAAGGGCGGAGCTTCAGATCCTGGCCGGTATGACTTGATCGTTGCTGGGCTCAGGTCGTGTCGCCCGCTAACCTGATTACTCATCCTCAGTGATGTGCCAGGGACAACGTGTCAAAGAAATTACAACTTCTTTTTGCCTTTTCAGTTTTTAAGGGTATGCTTGGTTGATTCACGCCAACGATTTGGCTAGCTACGGCGGCGAAAAGCCACGCCAAAATTTTGGCTCGCCCGCGCGTTGGCTAGGCGAATTTGGGCAAAATCCAAACGTACCCTAAAGCCCCCGTCCAACCTCAAGCTACTGCTCCACGCTCGTCGGTAGGGATGTAAATACGTCTCCAAGTCCTGTTTATTTAACTTGTTAGTTCTTTATTAAAAAAGTACTAATAAACAGTATTACGCGGAATTAAGTGGTGTGCCGCTTACATCCTACTCGCCGGAGGTGAGGCAGGAGTTGGAGGCGAATCAGCCGTGGCATGGCCAAGGCTGGAGATGCGAGGTCGAGGCGGCGTTCGGCAGCGAGGGTAGGGAGGCGAGCTGAGAACGTCGGTCGACGGCGAGGGCGGTAGCCGGTGGTGCTATGCAAAAAGGTAGGCGCCATGGGGAGAGAAAAAGAGGGATTTGACGATTTGTCTCCCTTCACTTTGCAATTTGATTATTTCTCACATCTTGTGTCACTGATATGTGGTGCTAGGTCGGCCTGGTGGTTTCCACTGG
The DNA here is from genome assembly GCA_910589765.1 of Avena atlantica. NCBI lineage: Eukaryota > Viridiplantae > Streptophyta > Magnoliopsida > Poales > Poaceae > Avena > Avena atlantica. Next base: position 433,818,629 of record OU342733.1, on the reverse strand, counting down.
CGCCCCTTTGTATTGGGTGTGTAGTGGGAGCGCCTGATGGTAAATTTGTTATTTGTCAGCTAAAACGGGCTCTTGGTGACACGACTCGAAGCATTTTTGTCGCCAAAACTAATAAAGGATGTCTAGGGAGCCTTTGGGAATCTGGCAAAATAAATATATGATAGATTTTGCATGATATAATTGTATTAATACGAAAACATTAATACATGTGTGTTTAATAAACAAACTGAAAGTTCCTAGTTATGCCCCTCTCATAAACTAGCTCGTTGATTAACAAGATGATCAAGGTTTCCTGATCATGGATATTGGATGTTCTTAATAACGGGATCACAACATTAGTGTAATGGTGTGATGAACATTCATCCGAAGTATAGAATTACGATCAAAGTCATTGAGTTTATATTGCTATAACAACTTACGAAGTAATCCTAATCCTTAGACCATGAGATCATGTCAATCACTAACACCGGAAGAGTTTCTTGATAACATCAAACATCACACCGTAACAGGGTGATTATAAAGATGGGTTCAGAACTAATAAAGTGTTATGTTGAGGCCCATGTGAAAGAACATGTGAGGCCCCCATATGTGGTTTTGGTAATTAATGACAATCTTTATGGACTAATGTGTGTATTAAGTTGCACTTGTAGGATTTGTCCATTGGCATCGCTTGGAGCTTGTGCCGGCTTCAAGGTCGATGAAATGAGAAGAAGATGTGTTGTGCAAGCTCAAAATACACCGTCTATAGAAGATCTCATGTTTGATGCTTGCCATTCCCGGTGATCATGGATCGATGATGAGGAATTAAGAAAGGCGTTACATCTTGAGAAGGGCAAGATCGTATACATAAAGCTCAAGTGGAATGCTCAAGGCAAAGGTATAATCTTGATAGGTTTTACCTTTTGCTGGTCTCATATTGTTAGTAGGAGACCGGGTTTAGGATAGATAGCCATACTATCAAGAGGGGCTCTCGAATGAGTAACTCGTTCACTTCGTTCGGAGAGAGCTCAAACCTTTGCATATTTGCATCATCATATTTGGTTGTTATTTGGTCTTATCCATGTGAGGATATAGAGCTTGTGGTAATCTCCATAACAAGCTCTTGTTCATCAAAATCGGATCTTCCGTTTGTATCTTGTTGCGATTTTGATCTTGGCGGCTTTTCGGTTTCTCACCAAGTGAGGTATCTCACATTATTATACATGATACATTCTCACTTGGTGATAACCAATATTTTCACCTTTCATAGGGTAGCTCATGTCGTCCTTTTTCCAACGCAATTGGAATCGGGTCGATCGGAGTTACCAATCAAAAGTTATAGAGGTTTGAATTTTCCTAGGTACCAAAATGCGGTAGTACCGCATTTTAGTACCTAGCACGGCAGTAGGTTTTGGCAAGTTGCCAAATGCCACTGCCCTCCTAGGTACCAAAATGCGGTAGTACCGCATTTTAGTACCTAGCACGGCAGAAGGTTTTTGACAAGTTTCCAAAAGCCACTGCCGGGCTAGGTACCAAAAAGCGGTAGTACCGCATTTTAGTACCTAGCGCGGCAGAAGGTTTTTTACTTAGTCATTTGGATCTATACTCCCTTGCTATACTATGATGTTTCTTTGCATGATCTTGTAGAGGTTGTTGTTCTCTTCGAAACGAGCCCAAGATCATTGAAATCTAGTCCGGATGCAAAAGTTATTGCTGTTTTCGTTCTGTGATGACCGGTAGTACCGGACCAGGATCCGGTAGTACCGGGGTCCGGTAGTACAACATTTTGGTACCGGGGAGCATAGAGAAAAATGCGTTTGGATCCCCAGGAACCCCAGGAAATGTTCGGTAGTGCCGGGAAATTCCGGTAGTACCGGGAAAAAGACCGGTAGTACCGGGAATCGTGTTTTTGGGCTGCAATGGTTGGATTTTGGAGGGACCTGTATAAGGGGCCTTCTTCCCCAATGGTTCCTCAACCATTCTTGCAAGTTTTCCCCTCCATTGTTTACCTTCTTGAGCTTGCTTTCTCTCAATCCCTCCGATGATTCTTGCATATTCTTTAGGGATTTGAAAGAGGAGATCTAGATCTATAATCCCACCAATCAATCTCTCCTCTAAGTGAGGGGAACATATTGGGATCTAGATCTTGGAGTCTTTTTGTGGATTTCCTCCATTGTTCTTACTCTCTTATTCCCCCATAAGCTTTTGTAGCTTTGGTGGAATTTGGGAGAGAAGGATTTGAACACCTTTGTGGTGTTCTTGCCATTTGCATTTGGTGCATCAGTTTGTGTTCTCCTCGGAGGATTTGGTTTGAGTGACTCATTGGAGCTTGTCCCTCTTGGGTTCTTGGAACCCTAGACGGTTTTGTGGCCTTGGTGGAATTGTGTCCTTTTGTGGAATTTGTTGGGAGCCTCCAATTAAGTTGTGGAGAAGTTCCCCAACCTTGTGAGAGGTTCTGGTTGCCACCGACAAGTGCACCGATAGTGGAAGTGTGGATCGATCCCATTGGGGTGAGATTCACCGGAGAATAAGGGAGGCCTTTTGTGGCGTTGGTGGTTTGATACCACCCCCTATCCAAACGAGACGTACTCCATGTTGGGAGGAACTCGGTAAAATATCGGTGTCCCCGCGTGCCTCGGTTATCTCTATACCCGAGCTCTTTACTTATAAAATTTGCATTGTGATAGCCTTCATGCTTGAAGTAATATATATCTTGCTATCACTTTGTTGCTTGTATTGCTTAGAATATATTGTTGGTGCACATAGGTGAACCTTAGTTGTTCTAGGTTGTGCTTAACAAAGTAAACACTAGTTTTATTCCGCCTTTGTTGAGCCACTCTAGGAAAAGTTTTAATCGCCTATTCACCCCCCTCTAGGCGACATCCGTATCCTTTCAATTGGTATCAGAGCCCGGTCTATCATTTTAGGCTTCACCGCCTTGAGAGTAAAGATGTCGGCTAGGGGATTAGTGCACAAGGACACGCTCACATTCGATGGCATAAATTATGATGTTTGGAAAATTCACATGCTTAATTTATTTCGGGAAATTCACCCAATTATCGTGGGATATCTATATGTGGGTTTCTCTTCTACTATGGATACCCAAAACGAATCTTTAGAGGAGAAGTTGAACTCTCATATAGATGCTCTAGCTACTAAAATTCTTTTGCATGTTGTGAGCAATGTAGTTCTTTCTTCTATCATGCCTTATTCAAGTGCTCGTGTGATATGGACCAAGCTTCAAGATAAATATAGCAAGTCCAACATTTTTGAGGATGATTGTGTTGCTTCCACTTCCGGTCGAGATGAGTTCTCATCCTCTACCACTTCACCAACATGTGACTTTTCACAAGGTAATGATATGGTGAGTGGTGATAGAAATTGTAATTTGGATAGTGTGCTTACTATTTGTAATCCTTCATCTCTATATAGTTGCAATGATCTATATTTGGACCCTAACACTTCTAGCACTACAAACTTCTTACATGCTTGTGTTAATAGTCCTTGCATATCATGTAGAAATGACTTTAATAAATCTCATGATGATATGCTTGTGTTGTCTTGCTGCCATGATAAAAATGCTTCTATTTCCTCTAGTGCTTGTGTTGCTAACCATGTAGAGGAAACCGAAGATTCTATGGACCAATACAAGGTCTTGAATAGAGCTACAAGTGAAATCTCATCATCACCTTCCTCCGGTTCTCACATATGCCTTATGGCTAAGGGAACAAAGGTAACCTCTTTGGATCCCATTGTATCTCATGATGATGATGATGATGATGATGATGAGGTTGAAAATGATAATGATGATTATAGAGGTAAGTACTATATTACCTCTATTAAGAAAATGGGAGAGGTTGTCTATGGCGCTCTCTTCAAAAATAAAATTGCTTCCTCCAACTTCCTTGAAATCTTGAATTATTCTATAGAAGGCAATGATCTTATTGAGGAGCAAGAAAACTTAATTGATGAACAATTTGCGCGTGAGCGTAAGTATGCTAATGAAATTGCTCAACTAAATGACTCCCTTGAAGAAGAACAAACCACCAAATAATCTCTTGAGGAGACTTTCACTCTAGAATTATCTAGAGTAAAAGAATACCATGATAGAGAACTTGTGGTGGCAAACTCCTTCAAGTTTAAAAATGATGAACTTGAAGTTGCTTATGCTAAACTTGTTGAGGATTTTAAGCATCTTGATAATGGCTCTCGGGTTGTTAAGAGGGAACTCATCAAACTCACCGAGTCGCATGAGCAACTTAAAGATTCATATTCAAAAGAGCTTGCCAAGTTGCCCTCACCTCTCGCTAATAATGATGATGCTTGTGCTACTAACTCTATTTCTTGTGAAGCATATATTTTGGAGGAGAATGTTGAGCTAAAGGCTCAACTTGCGTTGCTAACTAGCAACTATGGGAAATTAGAAGAAAGTCATGTTTAGCTCGCAAGCTCGCATGAGGATCTTCTAGTCCCCCATGGTAGGCTAAAGTTAGCTCATGAGGCCATCGTGTCAAAGGTAACATCTAGTGGGCCTCATGTGGACATTAGCACTACATCTACTCCAAATGTTATATTGCCATGTGCTAGTCCTTGTAGTTCATCCTCTCACAACCATGATATATCTCATGATGAATTACATTCCGTGCCTTTTTGCTCTAACAATGTGGCATCTACTTCCTCTAGTATTTTTGTTGAAACTAACCATGTAGAGGAAATCAAAAGGCTCAAGGCTCAAGTCACTTCTTTGAAGAATGACTTGAAAAAGGGTCATCAAGGGAAGGTCACACTCAACAAAATCTTAAGTGTGCAAAAATACCCCATTGACAAGAGTGGGCTTGGATTCAACTCCAATGTCAAGAACAAGTCCACTATCAAGTTGAAGCACAAGGACAACAAGAAGAATGGCCAAGATCAAGTCAAGAATCCGGCCAACATTGTCTGCTTCAAGTGCAAGGAAGAAGGGCACCATGTTAGATCTTTCCCATTGAAGAAAAAGCCTCTTAGGGTGAAGCAACAAGGGAGGCGGCCTCAAGCTCCACCTCAAGTCATTAATGGGCCTCTTCCTAAGAGGACTACTCGAGCTCTTCCTCGAGTTGTGGCTTCACCTAAGAAGAAAGATGGCAAGAGTAGAACTTGCTACATATGCCGTGAGAAGGGGCATATTTCTTCCTCATGCACTATCGGTATATCCTCATCCAACACTATCATTATTGATGATGCTTATTCTCTTTGTAAGGATGAGGTTGGCAATGTGTTTGCCAAATTTGTTGGTGCCCAATGTGGTGTCAAGAAAAGAACCATTTGGGTTGCCAAGCCTATTGTGACTAACTTCTTAGGACCCAACTTGTTGGGGACCAACAAGCTAAAACTTGATCAATAGGTAATATTTGGAGGGCATTGGAGACTTGGTTACATTATGAAGAATTGAGGGATATTCATCAATTATTATTGTCAAGCCAAGACATTTGGGTTATCATGATTATATTATATTTCCAATATTCCTCCTTGTGGTAACATATGCTAAACTCTTTACATTGAAAGTTACTCGCCCCTTGTGCATGTGTTGGTTTGTATCTTCCATGCATTTGTACATGTTGTGCTTTCCACTTAATTATCTTGAGGTATCAAGTATATTTGTATATGATTAGGCGGCACACCATGTATGTGTGTTTCTTGTATTGGAGCCTTAATTGATTATATTTGATATCTTATTTGGCTCTTGTGAGAGATTAATGGTTATCCCATTTTGGGGGAGTGTTATGCTTGGGCATTCCACAATCCTAAAATTATGTGTACATGAGGAATACCACCTAGTATTTATATTGGATTATTGTGTAGTCCCTATGTGGTATAATTCTCATGAGAAATTTAAGTTTTATAATGTCCATTAATTATCTCTATTTGTATCCTTTTGCCTCGTGTTGGTTTTATGGTAGTATCACATTATGGGGGAGTCATATGCTTAGTGCTTATTACAATCCTAGAAAATGTGAAAATTCGAGGTTGTGTCACTTAAAATTGATATTGATAACCATCTAGCTCCTATGTGACACATGTGCTCATACAAGTTCCAATTTGCTTGAATGCCCTTATTGCTCATATTTTGGATCTTGTTTGTGAGAGTGCTTCTTGGTATGTGTTTCCTCATATTTAGATATATGTATCCGCATGGAAACCATTTTCTTCAAGTTACTCTAATCACTAGTGATTGTGTGACAATTGGAAGCTACCAAGAATCTTGTTCGAAGTATCATGCTTAATTCTTATATTTTATTATATGCTTCTTGTTGTGACTATGATCTTGGATATCCATGCAAGCTACCTTGGGAAAATGATTCCCAATATTTCTTGTCCTTGGACAATGAGTACTATATTTATGGTAGAATTTATTGATCATATTCACTTTGGCCTTTGCTCAATCTTGTCCTATCTTTGGCCAAGTAAATATTTTGTGTGCTCCCATGTATTCCTTGCTACATTTGGATCCTTTTACTTTTCTTGGTATCATTTTGTGTTTTATTTATTATAGGTACTAGTGATGATCCCATTTTTGTGCATTTTGCATTCAAAAGGAAAATCCTATATAATGCACTATCCATGGGGGAGTTCTCCTATATTATTTAGAACACTCATATTTATACTTCTTTGTTTGATCCATATCGGGTTTTATGTGCTTGGAACCTCAATCTTTTAGTTTTGGTATTTGTGCCATCATGAGAAGTTTGGGGAGTTTGGTTTCTTGTTGGAACCTTGCTCTTTTTGGGAGTTGGTTTTGTCTCATTCCTTGTTTCTTGATTTGACCATTTTAGAATGAGATAAATCCTTGAGCATTTTTATTTCTATCTATTTTTGCTCTTTTGGCCTTAGCCTAGTTCATTTTTTGAACTTGTGATATTTCATGTGTTGAATTGGTTCTTTGATACAATTTGGACACCGCTTGTCTTGTCACACTCTTGTGTGTACCATCTCGGTTTACTTGGTGTTTTTGTTCAAATTGTATCTCATGTTTGGTTCTTGAAAGCCTTGTGTATGCATATTTACTACATATCTATATTATGGCATGCTTTCTTTCTTTGATCCAATATATAAGGGAAACTCCACCAAATCCCATCGACTAAGTTGTGCATGAAATTCAATTTCATATCAATATGCACATATTTATGTGAAGTCTCTCCTATGTATTGTAGTTGCACTAACTACTTTGGACCCAATAAGTTTGGGGACCATTTTGTACTTAAATATGTTTTAGGTACATTTGAGATAGATTGGATGCTTGTCTCTCAATTTTGAAGAAGTGGTGCATACATGAAAATTTGAGGCAAGCTATAGGATGATCAATGAATTCATATCCTCTACATCCTACCAATTATATCTCGGTAACAAGTATCTCTTTCTCATGCTCATATATCTTGATTCCAACCGTTTGTCGGTTGCCTTCTAGCATGAATTCATGTATTTGTAATTGTTGTAGTTCTAGCCATGGTTTTAAGAGAAATCTCTATTGTAAATGTGTATAAGTTGAGATGAGTACATATAATTGGGACTATACAAAATCATGCATATGATCCACCAATCCCAAATATGTCAATCTAGCAATTTATTGACTATCTTGTCCTCAACTTCTCTCATGTGCAATAGTGAGATTTTGCTAGTTGTTTATTCCTTTTGATACTTGTTGCCTTTCTCCATATGTTCCAACTTTCTCCTTTTCCCTTGGTGATAGTTGTAATATATGTAGTGTGTTGGTGTTTGAAGTTCATTAATATACAATAAGATATATTTGAGCCTTTGGCCATGCTTTGAAGCAAAAATCTTATTGATATATGTTATGACTTCATTTTAGCCTTTTATGTGATTTATTATATATCTTCTTTGTGTGTGGTTGTTTCTTTATGGGAATATGTCTTTGTGATGTTTTACACTTAGAAACATATACACATATGGGAAGACAATTTTAGTTGAGTTTTAATCCTTGGAGACCATCTTTCTATTCCTTTTGATTCTTCGGTGGCTTCCAAATTTAATTGCCTATGAGTGCATGTTCCTCTTGTTTGCATCTTTGGGCACTCATATTTTTTCCTCTCATGCCTTGTATTATTAAATGTTTATGGAGGAGTGAGGATTCCATGATTATGCATCGTGTTCCCACATACAATTATCATAATTGGTGCATTATCTTTGGGGAGCTCATCTAATTCACTTAATAATGCTCATTTGTCTTCTTTCTCATTTTTGTGCCTTAAATGTTTATGGAGGAGTGAGGATTCCATATTTGTGCAATTTTGTATTGAAATACAACGATTCTAAAGTGTGCACAAATCTTGGGGAGCTTCTCTATTTTATTTAAGCATTTATTTGATCTTTTATTTTGTTGTGTTTTAAATGCCTATGGGGGAGCAAGGATTCCATATTTGTGCATTATGTATTCTCATGTATTTATTTTAAATTGTTCATAAATCTTGGGGAGCTTCTCTATTTATTATTTAAAACACTCATCTACTTGTATCATAATATCTTGGACTCATTTGTTGTTTTCAAATTGGTTTGCCGGACCTTGTAATTGCTTGCTTCATTTGTTGATGCCTCTTTTATTTTATCTCTTTAGCAATCTTTGGGTCCTCGATATAGTTGTACTACCTCCTAAGTATTCATCATTGGATATGTGCGAAGGCACATCTTTGGAGGAAATATTACTATATTTGCCTTCTTGGACTTGTCTCCCATTTCGGCAATCGATGCCAATGGGGGAGAAGTTTTAGAGGGTTTTAGGTAAATGGTTTATGCGTTGAGTTTGTTCTTGTGCATTTGCCTCTCATGCTCTTGCATCTTTGTTGTTGCTTAGCATGTGGTATATATAGAGGAAACTCCACCAATGATAATGATTGGCAATATATGCAATGAAATTCGAGTTCATCACACATGCATAGATTGTGGGGGAGTTTGCTCTATATATGGTGATGGTAGCAATATCACATACTTTTTTAGTATTTGATATTGGAATTACCATTTTATTCATTAATATTCCTTATATAAACCCTCTTAAAGGGATTGTCATCAATTACCAAAATGGGGGAGATTGAAAGAACATGTGAGGCCCCCATGTGTGCTTTTGGTAATTAATGACAATCTTTATGGACTAATGTGTGTATTAAGTTGCACTTGTAGGATTTGTCCATTGGCATCGCTTGGAGCTTGTGTCGGCTTCAAGGTCGATGAAATGAGAAGAAGATGTGTTGTGCAAGCTCAAAACGCACCCTCTATAGAAGATCTCATGTTTGATGCTTGCCATTCCCGGTGATCATGGATCGATGATGAGGAATTAAGAAAGGCGTTACATCTTGAGAAGGGCAAGATCATATACATCAAGCTCAAGTGTAATGCTCAAGGAAAAGGTATAATCTTGATAGGTTTTTCCTTTTGCCGATCTCATATTGTTAGTAGGAGACCGGGTTTAGGATAGATAGTCGTACTATCAAGAGGGGCTCTCGAATGAGTAACTCGTTCACTTAGTTCGGAGAGAGCTCAATCCTTTGCATATTTGCATCATCATATTTGGTTGTTATTTGGTCTTATCCATGTGAGTATATAGAGCTTGTGGTAATCTCCATAACAAGCTCTTGTTCATCAAAATCGGATCTTCCGTTTGTATCTTGTTGCGATTTTGATCTTGGCGGCTTTTCGGTTTCTCACCAAGTGAGGTATCTCACATTATTATACATGATACATTCTCACTTGGTGATAACCAATATTTTCACCTTTCATAGGGTAGCTCATGTCGTCCTTTTTCCAACGCAATTGGAATCGGGTCGATCGGAGTTACCAATCAAAAGTTATAGAGGTTTGAATTTTCCTAGGTACCAAAATGCGGTAGGACCGCATTTTAGTACCTAGCGCGGCAGTAGGTTTTGGCAAGTTGCCAAATGCCACTGCCCTCCTAGGTACGAAAATGCGATAGTACCGCATTTTAGTACCTAGCACGGCAGAAGGTTTTTGACAAGTTTCCAAAAGCCACTGCCGGGCTAGGTACCAAAAAGCGGTAGTACCGCATTTTAGTACCTAGCGTGGAAGAAGGTTTTTTACTTAGTCATTTGGATCTATACTCCCTTGCTGGACTATGATGTTTATTTGCATGATCTTGTATAGGTTGTTGTCCTCTTCGAAACGAGCCCAAGATCATTGAAATCGGAGTCCGGATGCAAAAGTTATGGCTGCTTTCGTTCTGTGATGGCCGGTAGTACCGGACCAGGATCCGGCAGTACCGGGGTCCGGTAGTACCGCATTTTGGTACCGGGGAGCACAGAGAAAAATGCGTTTGGAGCCCCAGGAACCCCAGGAAATGTCCGGTAGTTCCGGGAAAGCCCGGTAGTACCGGGAAAAAGTCCGGTAGTACCGGGAATCGCATTTTTGGGCTGCAACGGTTGGATTTTGGAGGGACCTATATAAGGGCCCTTCTTCCCCAATGGTTCCTCAACCATTCTTGCAAGTTTTCCCCTCCATTGTTGAACTTCTTGAGCTTGCTTTCTCTCAATCCCTCTGATGATTCTTGCATATTCTTGAGGGATTTGAAAGAGGAGATCTAGATCTACAATCCCACCAATCAATCTCTCTTCTAAGTGAGGGGAACATATTGAGATCTAAATCTTGGAGTCTTTTGTGGATTTCCTCCATTGTTCTTCCTCTCTTATTCCCCCATAAGCTTTTGTAGCTTTGGTGGAATTTGGGAGAGAAGGATTTGAACACCTTTGTGGTGTTCTTGCCATTTGCATTTGGTGCATCCGTTTGTTTTCTCCTCGGAGGATTTGGTTTAAGTGACTCATTGGAGCTTGTCCCTCTTGGGTTCTTGGAACCCTAAACGGTTTTGTGGCCTTGGTGGCATTGTGGACTTTTGTGGCATTTGTTGGGAGCCTCCAATTAAGTTGTGGAGAAGTGCCCCAACCTTGTGAGAGGTTCCGGTTGCCACCGACAAGTGCACCGATAGTGGAAGCGTGGATCGATCCCATTGGGGTGAGATTCACCAGAGAATAAGGGAGGCCTTTTGTGGCGTTGGTGGTTTGATACCACCCCCTCTCCAAACGAGACGTACTCCATGTTGGAAGGAACTCGGTAAAATATCGGTGTCCCCGCGTGCCTCGGTTATCTCTATACCCGAGCTCTTTACTTATGCAATTTACATTGTGATAGCCTTCGTGCTTGAAGTAATATATATCTTGCTATCACTTTGTTGCTTGTATTGCTTAGCATATGTTGTTGGTGCACATAGGTGAACATTAGTTGGTCTAGGTTGTGCTTAACAAAGTAAACACTAGTTTTATTCCGCCTTTGTTGAGCCACTCTAGGAAAGGTTTTAATCTCCTATTCACCCCCCCCTCTAGGCGACATCCGTATCCTTTCACCCTGGATCGAGAGTGGAATTTGTTCATCCCGATGACGGATAGATATACTCTGGGCCCTCTTGGTGATATCACATTGATTAGCTTGCAAGCAAGTGATTTGATCACTAGAATTTTATATCACGGGAACGAGAAAAGAGTGCATGTCAGTAACGAGATCAAACTAGGTATGGAGATACCGATGATCGAATCTCGGACATGTAATATATCGTGAAACAAAGGGATTAAGATACTAGCGTAAAAGGTTCCGACGATCACAAGAAAGTCATCGTTGAATATGTGGGAGTCAGTATGGGTCTCCAGATCCCGCTTCTGATTATTGATCCGAGAAGGGTATCGATCATGTACGCATTATTCACGAACCATAGGGTGACGCACTTAAGATACACCGACATCCAATTGGAGCTAAAGTTTCATGCCGAAAAGAATAACAAGCGCAGGAATTTATTTCACTAGATACCGAAACAGGTTTTCGGGTGAAATTGCAAAAAGTGTTTTTGCATGTGAAATAGAATTCTAGTAAGGGGTTATATGTGAATGTTTGTCATCAAAGTAATTGACAAAATTCTGAATAAATAAAAAGAGTTTTATTTAATGAGAGTTTGCATTAAATTTGGTGGAAATTTAATTGCAAGTTTGAGTGGGATTTTGAGTGGAGGGAAATGAAGAGGTTTTTGTGAGTGGAGTGTCCACCCACATGAATGAAGGAGGGGAGGGGGCATCCCCCATGGTAGGCGGCCACCCCCTTGGGTGCCCTCCTCCTCCTATAAAAGGCACCCCTCTCCCTCTCTCTCACTCACACCTCCTCGTGAAGGATCTCTCTCCCCCTTTAGAATTTATCCCCCACGGTCTCGGACTAGCGAGATACATGTTCTCAGTGGCTATTCGACAAGAAAGAGTTGTGATTCCGCTGCATCACTGGAGCGAGGAGGCGGAAGTTGCTCGGTGCCTCGGACGTGTGTGCGAGCACGGATGCGCTGCTGATTTGCGGCGCTAGGACTTCCTCTCGATCTTGAGATCAGCAAGAGATCGTCTACATCAACCACGAGTTTAACTCGTTAAGCTTTGTCGGTCTTCAAGGGTATATTCTCTACGGATGTACATCCGCCCGTTGTTTGTATCTAGTAGATAGATCTTGGTACATAGTTGTTCCCATCATAGGAAATTTTTTGTTTTCTATGCTGCGAACCCTACAGTGGTATCATAGCCGGATCTATGCGTAGATGCTTTACACGGGTAGTACACATATGAGTATGTGGGTGATGATGATCATGTTTTTCTCCTTAGTTGTAATTTTGGATATGGTGGCATAGTGGGATGAAGCGGCCAGGACAAACTTTACATGTCCTCGCACATGAGACCTGTTCCACACTTGACATGCAACTAGTTTGCATAAGTGGCTAGCGGGTGTCTGTTTCTCCTACTATAGTCAATATCTATTTTGCAACGAGTTGTCAACAATTTGGTTATCCTCGTTGTGGTTCATGTTCATAGGTATGAACGGTTCTATCTTCGAAAGCCCTAAGCCATGTAAAATTTGCAATGAATAAATTAGAGGCGTCTAGTTTAGATTGTTGTTGGGCTAGTGTTATGATATGGTGATGTTGTAAGTAGAAGTATGATATGATACTCTTACAACACACATAACGTGTAAGTTCCATAGACCTTGGCCTTACACATAAAGGTATGATAGTGATCATACCACGATGCACATGATAGAGATCATATGCGGGAACCATATCATTCCACTAATAAACATGTAATGTTTGATAGCATCTTATATTGCTTGTTTGGCGTTTTATTAGCATAATAAGATGATCCCTCATTTAAATATCAAGATAAGAATGTGTTCTTCCTTTAGTATGCACCGATTATGTTTTCGTCGCTCCAAGACATCACGTGATGATCGGGTGTTCTTGGATCCACGACCATATATCAGGTGTAAGACAGTTACACATGCAAATACTAAGGTTCTTACTTGGTGAGCCTAGCATGTATAGACATGGTCTCGGAACACGGACCGAAAGGTTAAGCATGAGTCATATAGTAGATATGATGCCCATTTTATGCTCGCCTTTGAAGCTACACCGACTCACGTGATGATCGGACTTGGTGTAGTGGATTTGGTTCATGTAATCACCAAAAAGACACCAGGGATGTCGTTTTTGAGTGGGAGTTCATTCGTAATGTGGATTAGTTGAACTCAATCTATCATAAACTTAGTCTAAACTTTACAAATTCTGTTGTAGATGGAACCACCTGCTTTTAATTTCAATGTGTTCATGGAGAAAGAGAAACTTGCAACGAACGGTAGCAACTTTACCGAATGGGCCATGAATTTGAGGATTCTCCTCTCTGCTGCACAAAAGCAATATGTGCTAGAAGCGCCTGAAAGGATTGTATGGGCACCTAAAGGGGGAGTGAATAGGTGCTACTTCAAATTTTCTTCTTTTCCAAATTAGGGTTTGACAAGACAAGTATATTCTCTAGATTATGCAACTAAGGTGAATTTACCTATATGTCAACCATGCACAAGCTAACACAACACTAAGCAAGAACAAGTAAGTAAAGTGCGGTAAAGGATAGAAGTAACCAAAGGAGTGGACGTGGAGACACAAGGATTTGTTTCCCGTAGTTCCTTCCTTTTGAAGGGAAGTACGTCTATGTTTGGAGAGGGGGTGGTTTCAAACCACCAACGCCACGAGAGGCCTCCCTTGTTCTCCGATGAATCTCACCCCAACGGGCTCGATCCACCTTCCACTATATCGGCAACCTTCAAGGTGGAAGCCGACACCTTTACAAGTTTGGGGCACACATCCACAACTGAATTAGAGGCTCCCAAATAGAAGCAAGTTGTCAAGACAATCAAAGACAAGCTTGTAAGAACCAAATCTAGAACTAGAGTTTTCAAGAAAACACTAGATCAAAGGGGCCCTCAATGAAATGAGGGGGAAATGAAGATCTCTTTTGGTGAAGTAGTAGATCGGGGCCTCCTCCTTCGATTCCCCAAATATCAAAGACTTTGGGTGGTGGATTGAGGAGATCCTGAAGATTTGGTGGCTCCAATGGTGGTCTTGACTTTAATGTGGATGAGCACTTTGTCCCAAGGTAGGTGGAGGGGTATTTATACCCCTCCAAGAAATCTGGCCGTTGGAGCCTTTAATGCAGCGGTAGTACCGGAAGCTTAAGCGGTACTACCGGAAAACTCCGGTACTACCGGACCTGGTACCGGAAGAGCACCTTTCGAAATTCATATGCCCTGGCCACAGCGGTACCACAATGTGGTGCTACCGTAAAGCGGTAGTACCGCTTATGGTAACCGGTACTACCGGACGGCCAATGGTATCTGCAACATGGTCAAAAAACTCTCTGTCACGCCAGGTAAAAAATGTGGTACTACCGCATTTTGGTACCTAGGCAGCCAGTGGGTTTTGCCAACAAACAAAAGGCTACTGCCACGCTAGGTACTAAAATGCGGTACTACCACATTTTAGTACCGGGGCGAGCAGTGGCCTTTTATAGGATGGAAAAAGCCTCTACCGCATTTTAGTACCGGAGCAGGCAGTAGCTTTTGACAAGTGGTCAAAAAGCTTCTGTCACGCTAGGTACTAAAATGCGGTACTACCGCTTTTTAGTACCTAGCCCGGCAGTGGCTTTTTGACAACTAGTCAAAACCTACCGCCACGTCCGGTAGCAAACAGTGGTAGGCAGACAGTTTTGGACTGTTGTTTAACCATTGCCAAACCTTTTTCAATGCACCTATGATACACTTGGCAAATAATTAGTCTGATATGTGTGTAGTTATAAAACACCAAAATCACTAGGGATAGGAAATGCTCTTTCAATCTCCCCCTTTTTGGTGTTTGATGACAACACACATTTTGCAGGGTAATCCAATGATGACAAGATAGAGATGGGGCTCCCCCTAGATATGTAGAATCAAGCCCCAATCTATCTAATAAGCTACCTGTGAGTAGAAGTCGCACATAGAGCACATACCTTTGCTAAATCACATGTGATGACCAATATTGATTAGGGGTAGGGAAGGTCGTCACATACACCACATAAGATGGATCCAAATGAGAGTAGCCATATTACACACAAGATGGATCCATACGATAACCACATAGTCTCACCATACATAGCACACATAGTTAGTTCACACATAATAAGAGGCAAGCAAATAAAGTTCACAAGCAAATAAAACTCAATGGCAAGAACGAGCTTGTGACTTTTCCCTCGCAAATCCCGCATACCTAATGTGCAACTTCTCCCCCTTTGGCATCAAGACGCCAAAAAGGGAAAAGAGCAATACTAACGTCCCGGAGATCACTCGTCGTCATCATCATCATATGCATCCCATGCATCATCATGAGTTGGCGGGGCACGGAAGGAGGAGGTGGCATCATCATCCCAGTGGCTGTGCTTGGAGATCCATTGGTCTTCTGGGGTAATGTTGTTCTCAGAGTCCTTGGAGACAGTCAAACCTTGAGCCTCCATCATTTCCTTCTGATGAGCACATGACTTCTTGGCATAGACATGGGCCTCGTACATGTGTTTCTGATTGTCCACTTGGAAGCAGAATACCTTCTTGAGTTTGGCCTCAAGC
Organism: Avena atlantica; assembly: GCA_910589765.1. Taxonomy (NCBI): domain Eukaryota; kingdom Viridiplantae; phylum Streptophyta; class Magnoliopsida; order Poales; family Poaceae; genus Avena; species Avena atlantica. The sequence continues at coordinate 433,802,651 of OU342733.1, read as the reverse complement.
CTCTTGGCCCAAGATGGCTGAGCAGGCTTGCGACATGAGACCACAAAGCCAGCATCCTTCTGGGCATCATCAGCATCACCGGATCCCTCCACAACAGGGTTCCCATCCTCATCAACAATCTGACCATCGGCATTGCGTGGTTTGAGATGGGTCTTGATCAACAGATTCTTATGGCGGTGAGTGACAAGGCGAAGAGAAGGTATGTCACGGGCAATCACAGGGCACTTGCTAATAATGAGAGCCATGATATACAGAGCAAAAGGAGGCACCCTCCTTTGAAAAGTGGCACAAACCATTTCATTACAAATAACATCCATCACATCCATAGGTTGGCCGGAGTCAAGGTGGTGAAAGTGGCGAGCATGATATCCACCATGAAGGCATGTATCTCATCAACATTCCCAGCTCGGGGGGCGACAGTCTCACGTAAGATGCGATGCAAGATGTCATATGTACGTAGAAGCCCTTTGATCTTTCCAGGGATACTGCGCCCCCAGATGTACAGTGGTGCAAGAGCATCCTTCTTCATGGGGCGATCATTGTTGTGGCATCGAAAGCCAACAGGAGTGTCCTTGCCATGGTCTTCGTACCCGAGAATAGCCGCGAACTCAGCCAAAGTTGCTTGCTTGACAACACCCTCAGTCATCCAGGTGAGTGTCCGAGTCTGATTCTTGGCAAAGTGAACGGTTGCATAGAGCTGAGTAATGAGCATTGGGTCATAGTTGCACCGAAACTCCATAATGGGAAGCAAGCAAATGTTGGTGCAAATCTCAAGAGCTTCACCATAGTATTGCAGGTTCTTCCTCACATGATTCATCTTGATCCACTTTTGAGGGACCACAAGTTTGTCATCTTTCATGAGTATCTCATGGAACACTCGCTCCTGGAAATCCGTATAGAAGAGGCTACCTTGTCGAGCTTGAGATAAATCAGCCACATATGGATTGACAGTCCGCAGTTCATGGAATTCTGTCTCAGACAAATCAGATAGCAGCTTTGGCCCAGATGGCCCTGAATTGTGGCTCTTGCGAGGACCAGAGGGACGAGGAGGTGGAGGAGCCTTACCACGACCAGCACTTTGCCTGACCCCCGCCCCGACGACCACGAGTTGTTTGCAGTTTCATACGGACCCTCTTCTGACTCAGTCTCTGACTCTGACTCATAGTCCTCAATCTCATGGTGAGCTTTGGAGCGTTTGCGAGATCCCCGGGAACCCCCTGCACCTGTGAAAGAACGAGGGAGATAGCATAGGGGTAAGGGCACAAGAACCTGAGATAAACATATGATGGAACTCTTGGTTTTAAAAAAAATTGCTCTCAGTACAGGGCGGTAGTACCGGATCTTCACAGGCGGTAGTACCGGAAAAAGATTCCCAGTACTACCAGCCAGCGACCACAGTGCAGATCTGAGACATAGATCCATGTACGGGAAGTAAAATTGAAGTAAAACAGGAATTCCATCTGTCTAAGAGGTAGATCTGGTAGATAGCACACGGTACAACCTCAAGAATACGTGTTTAGCCAAGAATCAAAGTCACCCTAGATTCAATGGAGAAAACAAGTGAGAAGAAGAGGAGGGCGGTAGTACCGGTGTCCATGGCGGTGGAGAATGAGGAGGAGCCCGCGAGGAGGCCGGATCCGGTGTGGATCCGGGAAAAGGAGAAGGGGGCGGGGCTCCAGCGGCGTTCTCCTGCTCCGGCGGCGGCGGTGGTGAGGAGTGGAGACGGGGGACTAATGAGGCACTGAGAGGTTCCTCTCCCACATCTCCAATCTTAACCGAAACGCAGAGCGGTAGTACCAGAGCCACGAGCGGTAGTACCGCTAGGCGGTAGTACCGTAGAAAGTTACCGGTAGTACCGCACATGGGAAGTTTTCAGACAAGACCCTGGAAACTGATCCAGAAGCGGTAGTACCGCTAGCCTTTTACGGTAGTACCGTTTGGCGGTAGTACTGCTAGTTAGCACCGGTAGTACCGTAACCACCAGAACAGAGAGCCAGGATACATAAAGTGGAAGGTTCTTGTGCAGAGTAGATGAGTTTTGTCGAGGGATAAGAATGGCTTGGGTTTAGAGAGTCACACTGATATGGGCCAATGCACTCAAAAATTACTAAAAACATATGAAGAGCCAAATGTGAGTGCACGACCAGAAGAACAAAACCAACTAGAGGATGACAAACACGAGTAAGAACAAACCTCTCAAATAAGAAGGGGGCGGTGGCCTAAGCCACCATATATGAGTATACTCGGCTTGGCACCACGAAGATATATCTTGGGTCCATTACCGAAACTCATCATTAAGCTCACATATCACTAAATGATATTAAGAGGAATGATTTTGATTACTTTGGGCATAATGGGGGAGGTATGGTCCAATCAATTAGGACCACACTCCCCCTATATCCATGCCTGCACCTAAACCAAATATGAGTTGAAACATAGGTGAGAATGCAAGAAAATCAAGTCAAGCTCCTTGAATCTACGACATTTAGTTCATTCCTCAAGTAGCAAAACCTTGCTTCTCAAGTGGCTTCGTGAATATATCGGCAAGTTGATCTTTGGTTGATACATATGATAGATCAATATCACCTCGAGCAACATGATCTCTAATGAAGTGATGGCGAATCTCAATATGCTTTGTCCTTGTGTGATCCACCGGGTTGTAGGCAATCTTGATGGCACTTTCATTGTCACATAGAAGAGGCACTTTGTCACAATGGACACCGTATTCCTTTAAAGTTTGCCTCATCCATAGCAATTGGGTGCAAGCACTAGCAGCTGCCACATACTCGGCTTCGGCGGTGGAGAGAGATATACAATTTTGCTTCTTGGAAGACCAACATACCAAGGACCTACCAAGGAATTGGCAAGCCCCGGATGTTGATTTTTATCATCCTTATACCCCGCCCAATCCGAATCCGTGTATCCACAAAGAGCAAATGTCGAGCCTCGAGGATACCAAAGACCATAAAATGGGGTATGAACTAAATATCGCAAGATTCTCTTGACCGCCATTAAATGGCTTTCCTTAGGAGCCGCTTGATATCTTGCACACACACCTACACTCAACACAATATCGTGTCTAGATGCACAAAGGTAAAGCAAAGAACCAATCATAGACCGGTATACCTTTTGATCCACATCTTTACCATTTGGATTTTGTTCCAGATGAGTCTTTGTAGCCATGGGAGTAGGAGCTCCATTTAAATCTTGCATATTGAATCTCTTGAGCATATCTTGAGTATACTTGGCTTGATTGAAGAATGTCCCTCCTCTAACTTGCTTGATCTCAAAACCAAGAAATACTCTCAACTCCCCCATCAAAGACATCCGGAACCTAATAGTCATAAGCTTTGAGAATTCATCATTAAAAGCTTTGTTAGAAGAGCCAAAGATGATATCATCAACATATATTTGCCATACAAAAAGCTCCCCGTTGACTTTCTTAGTAAAAAGAGTGGGATCGATTTTCCCAACCTCAAATCCACGGTCAAACAATAACTCTCTAAGGTGCTCATACCACGTGCGTGGGGCTTGCTTGAGCCCATAGAGCGCCTTATCAAGTTTGTAGACATGGTTTGGGAAGTTGGTGTGGCATCCCGCAAAACCACTACTAGAAAATCGCGTTGAATTTGTGCATTGCATTGTCATCATCATGCATTGTTTGCCAAAACTACTTTCGCAAAACCCGTTTTTGTTTTCTAAAACGCCCCATCTTTATTCAAACGCCAAACCCGGGTGCTGCCGGATAGTTTTATTTGTCTAAAAATCACTTGCAAAAGTTTATCGCAAGTTAAATAAAATCTTTAATTGTTTTAGCGGGGGCAGTCGAACAGCCCGAACCGACCGAACGACCACCCCCAATTTTTCCAATCGGTCCAACCTGCCGCCCCATCTAAATCCTATTCCTACCTAATATTCTACCCACCCCTACCTGGCCACCTCACCCCCTCCAATCCCTGCTTTCCACCTCACCTCCCTCTCTCCCTCACCCACTCTCTCTCTCTCCCTCTCTCCCTTCCCTCTCTCTCCCTCTCAGGCACACTACACCCACACAACCCCCAGCCTCTCCTTTTCCCCCCTGACGCGCGGGCCCATCCCCACGTCCCCGTCCACCCACCAGCCCTGCCCCAGCCGACAGCCCCCGGCGCCTGGCCCCACCAGCGACCCACCAGCGACCCACTGCCCCCGCACTCGACACGCGCAGCACGCAGCACTCACGCGCACGCGACGCCAGCGCGCCTTCCCCACCCACACCCAGCACGCTCCCCGCGTGGGCCCCGCACCTGGCCCACCCGCGCGGCCCCGTCCTCCCCTAGCTCTCCTCTCCTCCAAAAACCACCTCCCCCGCTCGGCTCTTCTCCTGCAACCCTCCTTCCCTCCCGTCCGCGGCCGCGGCCGCGCAAGCCCACCGCCGACGACCCTCTCGCGCCCGAACCCCGCTCTCCCCTTCGCCGGCTCCGCCTCGCTCTCCCCCCTCAAGCCCCGCCCCGACCGCGCCTCTCCACCCGACCTCGCTTCCGCGGCCGCAGCGCCCACCGCCCCCTCAGCGCCCACCGCCCGCGCTCGAGGTCGCCGCCGCCGGCGCGCCCCTCACCTCCGAGCTTCGCCGGCCTCGGGCCTCCGCCGTCCTGCGCCCCAAGCCCGGCTCCGCGATCTCCGGCCTCCGCGGCCGCTGGCCGCAGCGCCCGGCCCGGCCGCCTCCTCCCCAGGGCGCCGCCCGACGCCACCGATCTCCGCCGCGCCGCCCCTCAGTCCTCGTCGCCGGCCCCGCTCCGGCAGACCCCCTTGCTCGCCCAGAGCCGCTGTCGTCCGCGGGCCCGTCTCCGCGCCCCGGCACGCCCCAGGACCTCCACCGCCCCGCCTAGCTGCGTCTGCCCCGGCTCGCCCTCGCCGCCAGGCCGCGTGCCCGTCGGCGCCTGCACCGGCCCGTCCCCGTGCCTCCTCTGCAGCGGCGTCTCAGTCGAGTCCGCCCCGCCGGTCCCGTCCGAGCCGTCCAGGTCGACCTCAGCCGTTCGTGCGCAGCAGGGCCTCGGCCTCCTTCGTCACCGACCTGCATGATGTTTGTGTGGTGATGGTTTTCTGTATGGGGAGGTGCCTTGTGTTGTGCTGTTGCGGCTCGGGTACGACAAGTTCGCCAAGATTCTCGAGGCGGAGACCCCGTACCGGAACCGACGTAAGAGAGGAACCGAAGACCCCGATCTCAAGAATCCGAAGCGCCAAGGTCGTCGACAAGATCGTCGTCCCAACACCCCGAGTACCACCATCCAGGATCCGATGGCCGTACCTCCGAGAACTCCGTCACATGGCACCAAGTTCTTCCCCTCAGACGCCAAGACCGACCCGACACGCGGACCCGACAAGCTCTTCTCGACGACGAGATCATCGACAGAAAACCCGAAGAAAACCTGTGCGACAAGTACTTCCTCTTGGATGCCAAGCACCCCCTCGAGGATGCAGAGCACTCTTTCCGGATCTGGTGCCGAGAACCCTTGGAAGCCAAGATCTTATCCTCGGGACACCGGGAGCTCCCCTAAACGCCAAGCTCGTCGAGTTCAAGGACCCTCAAGATCTCCGTCACGGACACGACATGTACTTCCCCGATCCGAAGACCCTAACCCCCGGAGTCCGAGAACGATCCCGCCGAGTCCGTCGAACCCTGGACCCTGAGACCGACCCCGAACCCCCGGAACCTCAAGTCCGTCGGGAACCCTCTAAAGTGTGCACCCTTTTCCGAAACCCTATTTTACAACATAATAACAATTGTTGCATATTTAATTGTCATCTCGCATGCATATCATGTGGTTTGGGACCTTATGCCGATTCACCTAATAAGTAAATATGGGGCCCATATGCGGGCAAAGCCAGTCGTATATTGGCCTCATTAAACTTGTGTAGCGAACCGGTATATCATCTTGCCTTGCTAAAACAACATTTAATTTGCGGGTTACCTAAATAACTTGAACCACATATTAATTGTCGGGACCCTGGTTCCGCTTAATATGACCTAATTGCATCGCGTCTTGCCATGCCATACATCATGCATGCATCATGCCGATCTTCTGCCGTGTATTAAATATTGCATCCGGTGTTTCTTCTAGTGTTTTGCTTCTTCGCGGATAAGGCCGTTGAGTTGATGTGAGCTTCGCCCGATCTTCGGTTAAACCCTTCAACAATGTTTTCAGGCGAGCATCTCCCCCTTTCTACCTATCTTACTTTCATAGTCTTTATTCCCTCCTGTTGATCTATTGCTATCTGTGTTGCGATGCTTTAGTTTCCATACCTGTGATATACCGTGCAGCCCTATATTGCCTTGGACACATCCTATTACCTGTTGTTTGGTAGATAGTTGGACTTGCGCGTCGTAGTTGCTTGCTCAAGTGCGGATGTGTGACGTCATATGCCACAGTTGCTGATGTATTGCCGCATGTTGATGTTGGAGATGATTCTAGCTTTACTTATCGTCACTTTAATTTCTGTTTAACAACTAAAATTGAAATAAGCAGAGGCATCGGTGGGTGATAGATAATATTTGGTTTCCGAACGCCCACTTGTGTCCCGTAAGACCCCGAGTACTTGATACCTGTTCCTTGATTTATCGCGCTATCCACATATGGGGAGTATGGGCCCCCCTTAGCCAGAGCTTGATTCCGTCTTATTTCTTGGGGCCACACACTAGTTTGGGGCTTTATTACTATCCTGTACTTATGCCATGTTTTACTGCTTTATTTACGATTGTGCGAGGAGCACACTGTACTGTTTAGGAGCGGGACACGATTCCGCGGTGTCGACAAGCCCAGCCACACTTTCGGGTTCCCAGTCGTTCACAGCCGTCCACCCAAACCTTGAGGCCGTCTCGGAGCTTGCTTACTCCGTTGCGGGTTCTACTTAAGGGGTGGCCCCCTGAAATATTTCTGAATCTTGTGATTGCTCTGTCGTGAGACCTCGTTGGGTTTTGATTTGGTTTTTCCGAGGTTGATCGTGTGTGTGTTGCTATTGGTGCACCCCGGCCGGGTAAAACTTTCTGAAAGCCGTGTCCGCGGATATGGACGACTTGGAGCACAGTTTCTCGATCATAGACAAGCATAACTAAAGTTTACTGCTATAAATTTGACTTATAATGACTAGTAATCAGCTCCACTACAACGGAATGGCTAATTAATACTGCCCACAATTGCTTGTTTGATTGTCGCTTGCGACAATTGTATCTGACTAGTAAGTATTACAACTACAACGGAATGGCTGAATAAAAGTACCAACAACTGCTGGGTTTTGGGTATATCTCATGCTATCTGTATCTGATTAGTAAGAGTTACAACTATAACGGAATGGTTAATTAAAAGTGCCCACTGCTTATTTTATCAGGACGGCTATCTTTAACCTGACTAGTAATTGCCGCAACTATAACTGAATAAGTAAAACTGCCAACTGTGTGAGTTCCTCGGTGGACTTCCTCGTTTGGTCTCGAGGGGGAAACACCAGGATGGGTTTGTTTGGTGCTAGTATCAGGTTGGATCCGAATAGGTCTTTCTCACCCCTCTCTGATAGCCGCCAGTTGTATCGAGTCTCTATAGGTTGTTTAGTGCATGCTGCCGCTGCCGCTTCAGCCCACCATACCTATGTAGGCGAGGACCGCCGAATTCTAGCCTCGCCGTGTACTGGCCTCAGTACTGACGCTCCTTCTTTGTTTTCTGCTTGGCCCTCTGTCGGCACCCCTTTTGTTAAGCAGGTTTTGAGATCGACGCCGTTAGCAGGGTTACCCTTCCGGCTTGGCCTGGGCAGGGTTATGGTCGCCATTGGTTATTCTTCAGGGCTCTTAGCCCCATTTGCATCTTGTCCGTAGTCGGACGCTCTGCCATCGTCAAGGTGATTTGGATCTTTGTATATTATATTTGTATTCTTGGCTCTTTGAGTCGCTGTTATATATATCTGTTCTGTGGGTCCCATCGAGGACTGTTGTGTAATGTTATTACTTCGTTTTCCACCCGCACGAAAGTGCCTGGTGCGCACCTTTGAATCGTTTCTATGCGGGTTTGGTGAAGTTTGCCCAAACTTGCATAGGTCCGATTCTGAGGGTGTTACAGAGTGGTATCAGAGCTCAGCAGTTGCGATACCCCACAAGTCCAGCCTGTAGGATAACCTAGCTAACGGCCGAAGTAGAGTGTCAAAACTATTTTTGAAAATCGGTTGGATAGTTCTGATTAGGTCTGATTTTACTCCTTACCCCTCTGCTATTCCCCTCTTATCCCGACATGTTTTAAATCCGCTCTCTTCTCTTTCTTCGAGTCCAGGATTTCTCGTGGTTGGGTTTCCGTCGTACCTTCAGGGTTTCGAATTCTCCCTTTTGTAACGGAGGCGCTACGTTCATCAATCTGCAACTTGTCTGTTGTGCCCTACATCCGACCTTTTGTTCTTGAGCTCTTTATCCATATGTGTTCCTTGCTAGATATCAGTGTCGTTGAAAAACATATGAGAAGGACGAGCTTTGGTGAAGTTGGAGTCGACCGTGAGCATGTGTTGTTCATGCCAATGGAACCATCGCGGAACCTAATCATTGTGTCTTTCATACGATTTCTGCTGGCATCATCCCTTTGTTCCGGATACCGCCTATGAAGATCTTCAGTCTAAATCTCGAGAGTTGAGTTGCCTGATTCCCCTACCCATGTAGAGAGTTGATAGTTTGGGCCGGGATGGACTGATCACCCTACCCGACTCTTACTGTTCGCTCTGTACATCAAACTGGTGGATCAATGTAACTTTTCCCTCTTCTGATGGAAGTTAGAGGTGGCCTTACCTTCAACTTCGTCCTTTGTTTCCCCGGAGTGTTCTCTTGACGATCAGGAACAACGACCCTTTGTTGGTGGTGTCGCCGATTTCAAGATGGAGGATGAACCCTCGTTAGTGGTGTCGCGAGGATCTACACGAAGCGCGAAGGATCAGTCGCCGACACTTCCTTCCGGTACCATGAGGCGGATCTCGAGGGCGAGATCCTTTGTTAGTGGTGTCGAATTGTGGCATCCCGCAAAACCACTACTAGAAAATCGCGTTGAATTTGTGCATTGCATTGTCATCATCATGCATTGTTTGCCAAAACTACTTTCGCAAAACCCGTTTTTGTTTTCTAAAACGCCCCATCTTTATTCAAACGCCAAACCCGGGTGCTGCCGGATAGTTTTATTTGTCTAAAAATCACTTGCAAAAGTTTATCGCAAGTTAAATAAAATCTTTAATTGTTTTAGCGGGGGCAGTCGAACGGCCCGAACCGACCGAACGACCACCCCCAATTTTTCCAATCGGTCCAACCTGCCGCCCCATCTAAATCCTATTCCTACCTAATATTCTACCCACCCCTACCTGGCCACCTCACCCCCTCCAATCCCTGCTTGCCACCTCACCTCCCTCTCTCCCTCACCCACTCTCTCTCTCTCCCTCTCTCCCTTCCCTCTCTCTCCCTCTCAGGCACACTACACCCACACAACCCCCAGCCTCTCCTTTTCCCCCCTGACGCGCGGGCCCAGCCCCACGTCCCCGTCCACCCACCAGCCCTGCCCCAGCCGACAGCCCCCGGCGCCTGGCCCCACCAGCGACCCACCAGCGACCCACCAGCGACCCACTGCCCCCGCACTCGACACGCGCAGCACGCAGCACTCACGCGCACGCGATGCCAGCGCGCCTTCCCCACCCACACCCAGCACGCTCCCCGCGTGGGCCCCGCACCTGGCCCACCCGCGCGGCCCCGTCCTCCCCTAGCTCTCCTATCCTCCAAAAACCACCTCCCCCGCTCGGCTCTTCTCCTGCAACCCTCCTTCCCTCCCGTCCGCGGCCGCGGCCGCGCAAGCCCACCGCCGGCGACCCTCTCGCGCCCGAACCCCGCTCTCCCCTTCGCCGGCTCCGCCTCGCTCTCCCCCCTCAAGCCCCGCCCCGACCGCGCCTCTCCACCCGACCTCGCTTCCGCGGCCACAGCGCCCACCGCCCCCTCAGCGCCCACCGCCCGCGCTCGAGGTCGCCGCCGCCGGCGCGCCCCTCACCTCCGAGCTTCGCCGGCCTCGGGCCTCCGCCGTCCTGCGCCCCAAGCCCGGCTCCGCGATCTCCGGCCTCCGCGGCCGCTGGCCGCAGCGCCCGGCCCGGCCGCCTCCTCCCCAGGGCGCCGCCCGACGCCACCGATCTCCGCCGCGCCGCCCCTCAGTCCTCGTCGCCGGCCCCGCTCCGGCAGACCCCCTTGCTCGCCCAGAGTCGCCGTCGTCCGCGGGCCCGTCTCCGCGCCCCGGCACGCCCCAGGACCTCCATCGCCCCGCCTAGCTGCGTCTGCCCTGGCTTGCCCTCGCCGCCAGGCCGCGTGCCCGTCGGCGCCTGCACCGGCCCGTCCCCGTGCCTCCTCTGCAGCGGCGTCTCAGTCGAGTCCGCCCCGCCGGTCCCGTCCGAGCCGTCCAGGTCGACCTCAGCCGTTGGTGCGCAGCAGGGCCTCGGCCTCCTTCGTCACCGACCTGCATGATGTTTGTGTGGTGATGGTTTTCTGTATGGGGAGGTGCCTTGTGTTGTGCTGTTGCGGCTCGGGTACGACAAGTTCGCCAAGATTCTCGAGGCGGAGACCCCGTACCGGAACCGACGTAAGAGAGGAACCGAAGACCCCGATCTCAAGAATCCGAAGCGCCAAGGTCGTCGACAAGATCGTCGTCCCGACACCCCGAGTACCACCATCCAGGATCCGATGGCCGTACCTCCGAGAACTCCGTCACATGGCACCAAGTTCTTCCCCTCAGACGCCAAGACCGACCCGACACGCGGACCCGACAAGCTCTTCTCGACGACGAGATCATCGACAGAAAACCCGAAGAAAACCTGTGCGACAAGTACTTCCTCTTGGATGCCAAGCACCCCCTCGAGGACGCAGAGCACTCTTTCCGGATCTGGTGCCGAGAACCCTTGGAAGCCAAGATCTTATCCTCGGGACACCGGGAGCTCCCCTAAACGCCAAGCTCGTCGAGTTCAAGGACCCTCAAGATCTCCGTCACGGACACGACATGTACTTCCCCGATCCGAAGACCCTAACCCCCGGAGTCCGAGAACGATCCCGCCGAGTCCGTCGAACCCTGGACCCTGAGACCGACCCCGAACCCCCGGAACCTCAAGTCCGTCGGGAACCCTCTAAAGTGTGCACCCTTTTCCGAAACCCTATTTTACAACATAATAACAATTGTTGCATATTTAATTGTCATCTCGCATGCATATCATGTGGTTTGGGACCTTATGCCGATTCACCTAATAAGTAAATATGGGGCCCATATGCGGGCAAAGCCAGTCGTATATTGGCCTCATTAAACTTGTGTAGCGAACCGGTATATCATCTTGCCTTGCTAAAACAACATTTAATTTGCGGGTTACCTAAATAACTTGAACCACATATTAATTGTCGGGACCCTGGTTCCGCTTAATATGACCTAATTGCATCGCGTCTTGCCATGCCATACATCATGCATGCATCATGCCGATCTTCTGCCGTGTATTAAATATTGCATCCGGTGTTTCTTCTAGTGTTTTGCTTCTTCGCGGATAAGGCCGTTGAGTTGATGTGAGCTTCGCCCGATCTTCGGTTAAACCCTTCAACAATGTTTTCAGGCGAGCATCTCCCCCTTTCTACCTATCTTACTTTCATAGTCTTTATTCCCTCCTGTTGATCTATTGCTATCTGTGTTGCGATGCTTTAGTTTCCGTACCTGTGATATACCGTGCAGCCCTATATTGCCTTGGACACATCCTATTACCTGTTGTTTGGTAGATAGTTGGACTTGCGCGTCGTAGTTGCTTGCTCAAGTGCGGATGTGTGACGTCATATGCCACAGTTGCTGATGTATTGCCGCATGTTGATGTTGGAGATGATTCTAGCTTTACTTATCGTCACTTTAATTTCTGTTTAACAACTAAAATTGAAATAAGCAGAGGCATCGGTGGGTGATAGATAATATTTGGTTTCCGAACGCCCACTTGTGTCCCGTAAGACCCCGAGTACTTGATACCTGTTCCTTGATTTATCGCGCTATCCACATATGGGGAGTATGGGCCCCCCTTAGCCAGAGCTTGATTCCGTCTTATTTCTTGGGGCCACACACTAGTTTGGGGCTTTATTACTATCCTGTACTTATGCCATGTTTTACTGCTTTATTTACGATTGTGCGAGGAGCACACTGTACTGTTTAGGAGCGGGACACGATTCCGCGGTGTCGACAAGCCCAGCCACACTTTCGGGTTCCCAGTCGTTCACAGCCGTCCACCCAAACCTTGAGGCCGTCTCGGAGCTTGCTTACTCCGTTGCGGGTTCTACTTAAGGGGTGGCCCCCTGAAATATTTCTGAATCTTGTGATTGCTCTGTCGTGAGACCTCGTTGGGTTTTGATTTGGTTTTTCCGAGGTTGATCGTGTGTGTGTTGCTATTGGTGCACCCCGGCCGGGTAAAACTTTCTGAAAGCCGTGTCCGCGGATATGGACGACTTGGAGCACAGTTTCTCGATCATAGACAAGCATAACTAAAGTTTACTGCTATAAATTTGACTTATAATGACTAGTAATCAGCTCCACTACAACGGAATGGCTAATTAATACTGCCCACAATTGCTTGTTTGATTGTCGCTTGCGACAATTGTATCTGACTAGTAAGTATTACAACTACAACGGAATGGCTGAATAAAAGTACCAACAACTGCTGGGTTTTGGGTATATCTCATGCTATCTGTATCTGATTAGTAAGAGTTACAACTATAACGGAATGGTTAATTAAAAGTGCCCACTGCTTATTTTATCAGGACGGCTATCTTTAACCTGACTAGTAATTGCCGCAACTATAACTGAATAAGTAAAACTGCCAACTGTGTGAGTTCCTCGGTGGACTTCCTCGTTTGGTCTCGAGGGGGAAACACCAGGATGGGTTTGTTTGGTGCTAGTATCAGGTTGGATCCGAATAGGTCTTTCTCACCCCTCTCTGATAGCCGCCAGTTGTATCGAGTCTCTATAGGTTGTTTAGTGCATGCTGCCGCTGCCGCTTCAGCCCACCATACCTATGTAGGCGAGGACCGCCGAATTCTAGCCTCGCCGTGTACTGGCCTCAGTACTGACGCTCCTTCTTTGTTTTCTGCTTGGCCCTCTGTCGGCACCCCTTTTGTTAAGCAGGTTTTGAGATCGACGCCGTTAGCAGGGTTACCCTTCCGGCTTGGCCTGGGCAGGGTTATGGTCGCCATTGGTTATTCTTCAGGGCTCTTAGCCCCATTTGCATCTTGTCCGTAGTCGGACGCTCTGCCATCGTCAAGGTGATTTGGATCTTTGTATATTATATTTGTATTCTTGGCTCTTTGAGTCGCTGTTATATATATCTGTTCTGTGGGTCCCATCGAGGACTGTTGTGTAATGTTATTACTTCGTTTTCCACCCGCACGAAAGTGCCTGGTGGGCACCTTTGAATCGTTTCTATGCGGGTTTGGTGAAGTTTGCCCAAACTTGCATAGGTCCGATTCTGAGGGTGTTACAGTTGGGGTCCTCAAATCACGGGGGTTGCTTAATATATACCAATTCATTTAATGGGCCATAAAGAAATGCACTTTCTACATCCATTTGTTGCAACTTAAAGTTTTGATGTGCCGCATAAGCAAGAAGGATACGGATGGAATCAAGGCAAGCCACGGGTGCATATGTCTCTCCATAGTCAATGCCTTCAATTTGAGAGAAACCTTGTGCAACCAATATAGCCTTGTTTCTCACTATGATTCCATGCTCATCTTGCTTGTTCTTGAATATCCACTTTGTTCCAATAACATTGCGACAATCCTTTGGCTTCTCTACTAACTTCCATACTTTGTTTCTCTCAAAGTTGTTGAATTCTTTGTGCATAGCTTCTAACCAATCCGAATCTTCAAGAGCTTCCCACACTTTCTTTGGTTCAATCATGGAGATGTGTGCTTGATGTTCACTAAACCTCTTCAATTGTGCTCTTGTGGAAATACCTTTCCTTAGATCACCAACTACATTTTGTAGAGTGTGGTCTCTTAATTCCAACATTCTTTCCTTTCTAGCTTCGCGACGGGCGTGGATCTCCGTGTTGTTTCTTGGGGGCCCCTCTTCATCATTTTGATCCTCGTCTTGACCATTAACTTGACCTTGATCATCATTGGAATCATTCTCTTCATCTAGAGGCAAAGATTTACCTTGGTCATGATCAAGTGCTCTTCTAGCATCAATTTGAGCTTGTTTCAAAGCAGTTTGTACGGATCTTCCTTGAGCAATTGCCTTGGCACCACTTGACACCCGGGCGAAAGAATCAAGCTCCCCTTGACTAGAGTCCACACTATGATTATCATGTTGAGGGTCCATATCTTGTCTTTGGCTTGTGTCATTACCCTCCTCGGTGGATGGAGCATGTTGATGTTGTGAAGGTGAGGGCTCCACTTGAGTGGAGCATAGTTCTTCTCGATCCGCCATAAGGGGTTCCTCAACGGGAGGATATATCCCACACCCATTCTTCCTATGGCATCCTGAGGCATTTCATCATCTGCATCACAAGCATCAACACGCCCCCCCTTGGGGACCATCATATTCTTCGAAGGTCACACTACAAGATGCTATCACGACTCCAGAGAGCTTATCATAGATTCTATAAGTGTGAGATTCGAGACCATAGCCAACAAAAATACCCTCTAATGCTTTATACTCGAATTTGGACAAACAAACACCTTTTATGAGATAGAAACACTTACAACCGAACACCCGAAAGTATGATATGTTGGGCTTGTTGCCGGTAAGTATTTCATATGGGGTATTGTTGATTTCTTTGTGGAGGTAGAGCCGGTTTGAAGCATGACAAGCAGTGGAGATGGCTTCGGCCCAAAAGTTGTATGGAGATTTAAACTCCGCCAACATGATCCTAGCCATCTCAATAAGAGTCCGGTTCTTCCTTTTGGCCACACCATTTTGTTGAGGGGTGTATGCAGCGGAATGTTGACGTTTAATCCTCTCATCACTAAGAAAATCATTTAAGGTGTAGTTCTTGAACTCGGTGCCATTGTCACTTCTTATGATCAATACAGGAAGATTGTATTGACGTTGGACCATGTTGATTAAGTCGATGAATGTCTTTTGGGTCTCACTCTTCAACTTGAAGAAATATACCCATGAGTATCTTGAAAAGTCATAAACGATCACCAAGCAATATTTCTTCCCACCAAGACTTGCATGAGACGGAGGACCAAAGAGGTCCACATGGAGGAGCTCCAAGATCTTGGTGGACATGATGCGGTTCTTAGGCTTGTGAGGAGCATCATGCATCTTCCCTAGAACACATGCCCTGCAAACACGATCTTTGGCAAAGGAAACATTTTCTTTTAGTCCAACAATATGGCCCTCCTTATGGAGACTTTGCAAAGTTCTCATATTGACATGGGCTAGTCGGCGATGCCATAACCAACCCACATCGGCCTTTCCGAATAAGCACATCGCACTTGTAGTGTCTTGCCCTGAAAAGTCCACCACATACAAGTCATGTTCCATGTACCCAACGAAAACGACCTTGAGAGACTTGCTCCACATGAGGACCACAATATCATCATCAACAAAGGCGGCAAAACCCATCTTTCCAAGAGCACGGACTGAAAGTAAATTATATCCAAGGGTCTCAACAAGCATAACGTTCACGAGTGTAATGTCGTGAGAAACCACAACCTTGCCGAAACCCATTACCTTAGACTTTGACTTGTCGGCATATGTCACGGTGATTTGATCATCATTTGGCTTTAAGTCCTTGACAATAGACGAGCTTCCGGTCATATGACTTGTGCAACCACTATCAAGTACCCACTTTGACCCTCCAGAAGCATATGTCTACAAAAGATCAAGCTAATTTTTAGGTACCCATTTTTCAATGGGTCCTCTTTTGTTAGCAACAAGGGTCTTGGGAACCCAAATGGACCAAGCAATATAACCATCATATGGGCCAAAATATTGTGCATACACATCACCATAATAATCATGCATTAGAACATAGTGAGGGTTAGCACTTCCTGCGAAGTCATCATGAGACATAGTTTTACCACTTGTGGTCTTACTATCCACAATGGCCTTGTTAGTTTCTTGTGAGGGATTGGCCTTCTTCTTGTTGTTGTTGTTCTTCTTCTTAGCATTGGAGACAAAACCAATGCCCCCCTTTTCACCACTAGCCCTTTGCTTACTCAAAAGATCATCAATGGACTTGTTTACTTGTGGAAATGTGGCCTTAGCAAGCTCCCCCTTCAACCTAGCATTCTCTTCAAGAATAGTTGTACTACTAGATGGAATGAAGTTACTAGGTGTAGGAATATTGGCCAATTGAGTTTGAAGCGTTTCATGGGACTTTGTGAGTGACAAGAGTTCACTTTTCAAAGCCTTGTGAGCCTTGTTAAGCAAACTAAAGTCCTCGACAAGTTTTCCATGAACCACACCAAACTCAACCTTGTCCTTTTTAGCCCTTTTGTATTTAGCAATAGCATGATCACGCTCTTTGATGAGTTTGTTAACAATAATATTGTTTGCCTCATCAAGCCCTTCAAGTTTTAATTCAATAGACAACCTAGTATCTTGTTCTTCTTCTAGAGCATTGTTTAGAGCCTCTAGTTCAATCATGTGTTCATGCCCAAGTTTACATCTTACATCTAGGATCTCTTGTGTGTGAGAAAGTTGATCTAGGATGTTACCAAAATGTATCTTAGCATCCCCTTGTAGGTTAGTCATGAACTCATCAAAAGCAATAAATTCCTTTTTAACATCAAGAGACATCTCATCATCGGTTTCATCATTAGCTAATGGAGTGGAGTGAGATGATGATGATACCTCCGTTCCCCTTGCCATAAGGCAAGTGACGTTCTTGATGGGAGATTTCTCATTTGGAGAATCGAAGAGAGAGAATGTCGGAGTAGAGGTAGTAGCTAGAGCCTCCACACCATTAGACATTTCCTCTTCCTCTTCTTCATCATCTTCATTGTCGGAGGAGTATTCCTCATGAGTGATCAAGACAATTTATCCCGACTTCTTGTTGATGGGATTCTTCTTGATGAAGGGTTTCTTGTAAGGTGCTTTGAGAGTCTTCTTCAACACAAGCTTACCCCCATGATCTCCTCTCTTCTCATAGGGACAACTTGCCACAAAGTGACAGCGGTCACCACAATTGAAGCAAGTTCTCAATCTAGTTGTATTTTCTCTTTTCCCATTTGGGTTGCTTTTTATTTGCATTTCCATCTTGGCCTTGGCGGGGTTCTTCCAAAAGTTCTTTGCATAGAAGGCCATATATTGACTGTGAGCAATCTTGACTTCATCGGGGTGGTCCATGGAGATCCCTTCATCACTATCATCTTCATCCCCATGGTCCACAACTTTGGCCTTCAAAGCAACATTGACAATGTTGCTCATACAAAGGGCACGGGCACGAGCATCTTTGGCATTCTTGGCGGCAACATTGAAGGCGGCCATCTCTTGCATAACTTCATTTGAGGTCATGAGATGGTAGTTGTGTCTTGCTTGTAAGCTCTTCAAGTCGGTGGTCTCAAAAGGCATGAGTGCACTCACATATTTCCTTTTTATCCATGCATCATCCACATGTGAGGCACCCACATTTCTAAAAGCGGTGGCGGTGGTCTTGAGCCTTCGGTACATGTCTTCATGATCTTCACCTTCTTTCATGCAGAAGCCTTCGGCTTCATTGCTTAGAGCATCATATTGGTTCCTCCTCATACTCTCATTTCCAACAAACAATACAGTGAGGGCATCCCAAGCTTCCTTGGCAATGCTAAAGTGCTCAGTGTGTGGATAATCCTTTGTCCCCAATCCTTGTTGAATCATATGCAAAGCAGTGGCATTGAGTTGACTATTCACAACCTCTCTTCTTGTCAGGTTGTTTAGATCCCCAATAAAGAGTCCATGCTCGATGATGTTCCATAGTTCAATGCAAGAGCTGCACATATGAGTTCTCATTAGTGATTTCCATTGAGCAAAGGTAGCGGATTCTTCAAGCTTAGGTGGGTCACCTCTATTGTATACATGAGGGTGAGGGATTGGAGGGTCGGGAGAGTACCATGAATCACGGTGCTCACCCTTCCCACCATCATTTTGTGTGGAGGAATTAGTGTTGTCTTGTTTACCCCTAACCATTCTATCCTCGGGAGATATGGGAGTATCCCCTTTAGGTAAAACGGATGGAGGATCCCCTTGAGGAGAAAGGGATGATGAGACATATTTGTCTTTAAGAAGTTGCTCAAGCATCTTCTTGACTTCGTTGACCAAGGAAGAGCTCAATCTTGTTTCCAATTTTTCGAGATCTTCCATGTTCACCGTAGTATGCTCACCATCACCTTCCCCTTCTTGGCTACCCATATTCTCTTAGGCAGTAAAGCCCAAATAAAGAGCCTAGGCTCTGATACCAATTGAAAGGATCGTATGGGCACCTAGAGGGGGGTGAATAAGTGCTACTTCAAATTTTCTTCTTTTTCAAATTAGGGTTTGATAAGAAAGGTAAATTCTCTAGATTATGCAACTAAGGTGAATTTACCTATATGTCAACCATGCACAAGCTAACACAACACTAAGCAAGAAGAAGTAAGTAAAGTGCGGTAAAGGATAGAAGTAACCAAAGGAGTGGACGCGGAGACACAAGGATTTGTTTCCCGTAGTTCCTTCCTTTTGAAGGGAAGTACGTCTACATTTGGAGAGGGGGTGGTTTCAAACCACCAACTGACATGGTTATACCCTGCGGGTACACGACTTCAGCATACCTAGTCTAGCCCAAGGAAGGCCCACGACAAATATATGTCGGCCCATGAAGATTTTCGGGTGGACAGGGCCCATGACGCCTTCGAATCCTTGGAGAACAAGACTAGAGTAGATAGAAAATTCAAAGGGTCAAACCATAAAATTTGTAACCGACTCGATCTGTGCATGGGACCTGCCTGCCTCTATATAAAGGCCAGGAGGGCCCGACGAGGAGGCTCTCTTACAATCGCTCGCATACCACCGCATACACACCTCCATGCCAGATTGCATCTGCACACCCCTCTAACCTTCGGTTCCACCATAATCAGAGCAGACAAGCCGGAGTAGGGCTTTCCCTCCGGGGGCCTGCACCTGGGTAAACCTCGTGTCCCTGTGTTGCTTGTTTGCTAACCATTCCGCGATCTCCAGCATCCCCATCTTCTCCAAAACCCAAGTCCATAACAATGGGCATTGACGAGATTAAACCTCGTCAATTGGCGCCGTCTGTGGGAATTGGGGGAGCTGATTGTGCGATCATGACGGTCCCAACCAAAGCGATCTACAATTCTATGATGACGGAGAGTTATCTCCTCTTCGGCTCCTTCGACTTCACCGCCCACTCACCGGCCACCATGAAGGACTTTGAGCCCGTTGGCGATAGACTCGAGATCCTGTTCGGGAGCTTCTGCTTCCAGGTGGGGCAGACCGGCACTCTCCGCCTTCCAGAGTGGGTGCCCTGCCATCGATCAGGCCCGCTTCGTGGGATCCACACCCTATGCTATGCACATCACCATCGACAGACGAGTCCTATGACAGCAGTAGCTGCAACTCCGATCTGTGCGATCCACCATCGGACGAAGGGACCTACGGTTCCGTATCTGAAAGCTGCAGCAGCAGCAAGCCGATCTACGAGCGCTACCAGTGCGCCGCAGTCATCCAGGATCAGGAACACAATACGCCACCCAACCCGCAGGGTAGAAACGGTGGGAACAGAAGAAGCCAATCCCCCCACCCAACGGGGACAACAATAATCGGGTCATCCACCTCAACAAGGAGGGATGGGCTCAAGCACGCGAGGCCGTAGAAGGCAACAAGATCCTGCCCGCTGATGCCTCACGATATCTGATGATGGCATACCACATGCTCCTCATCGAGGAGCACAAGAAGCAGATCAAGATGCAGGAAGTGCTTGACAAGCGCAAGCAATCAGCTTCGGAGTCTAGTGCGCGACGAGATGCGCTCTCCGCCATGGGCATTGGATCCAGCTTGCATGGAAACAACGGCAACAAGCACCGTTCTCGGATGGAGAACATGGACCCTAAAGAGCGTCGCGAGGTGACCCGAGCCCTCAACGCGTCCTACATGGAGATGGACGCCGAAGGCAACGTCATCCCGAAGACGCCGCAAGCTGCGATCATGGCAGCCACCGCATACCTCGCATCCCACCCACCTCTGGAGGGGGACCCGAAGAGGTCCATGCACAAGTACGCGCTTACCGGACTCGGACTCATTGGAGCTACGCTCCACAGAGAAGCTCCTGCGGAGCCAAAGAAGAAGGTTGCGGTCAGATTCAACCGCAGTCCCACGCCTTCATCCGAAGACGAAGAGTACGACCTTCCTTGAAGGCACAAGAGCTCGTGCCATTGCAGTCGCGATTACGACGCCCGAAGCGAGCTCACCCAGCGCAAAATCGACAAGGCGTGCGCCAAGCGCGTATGCTCGTCCGAATCCGAGGAGGACGATGATGAAGGAGAACTCTGCGGAGCCCGATGCTTCAGCAGATCCATCCGGCGGACGCGGATGCCTCGAAACTTCAAGCTTCCTTCGGACACTCCGAAGTTCGACGGCACACATGACCCCAAGGCATGGCTCAGCGACCACCTGTCGTCCGTCAAGCTACACGGCGGGAATAAGGAAACCACCATGCAATGCCTTCAGCTGCAGCTGACGGGCGCAGCCCGAATCTGGCTCAGCAGCCTATCCTCAGGATCCATCTGAAGCTAGGAGGAGCTGGCGTACAGTTTCATCCAAAACATCAAAGGAACCAGCAAGAGGCCTGCCTCGATCGAGGAGCTGCGGGCCTGCACCCAACGAACGGGCGAATCCATTCGCTCGTACATACTGCACTGGTCCAACACCAAGAACTCCGCGGCGCACATCTCCGAAGAGAGGGCTATCGACGCCTTCAAGGACGGCGTCAAGCGCCAGGACTTCAAAGAAGAACTTGGGTGCGTCAAGCCCAAGACACTCGACCACCTCATGGACATCGCCAATAGGTGGGCCGACGGTGAGGACTCCGTCCACCGAGCGCACTCGGAGGAAGAAGACGACTACAGCCGACGACACGAACGCTGTAGCAAGAGGAGATCGCGTGTCTACGACGATCGCGATGGACCCGACATGGTCGCGGCTGGCTACGCCGACCGCCGCAGCGACGGCAACCGCAATAGCGGAGGATAACGCGGAAGCAATTTTCGCGATGGAGGACGCCCAGCACAGTTGTGGCAGCGCCGCGGTCGCGACGACGGACTCTCAGCATACGAAAAATTGTCGGGTCCATGCACCATCCACTTCTACATCGACAAGCAGGATGGTAAGAAGAAGGCAAGCCACATGCTCAAGGACTGCCGCGAGTTCCAGAAACTCAGCGAAAGGATGGCTCAGATGAGGCAGCAAGCCCCGAACCCTAGATTCGGGAACGCACCCGCACCAGGCGAGATCGCGCATGGAGCTCCTCCACCGCCACCTGCAGGAGGCCCGAACCACCCAATCGCACCCGCACAGAATAACGGTGGGCATGGGTATCCCCCGCCGAAAGGAGCGCTGATGATCCAAAAAGGGCGCCCAGCAAATAGGGTGCAGAAGAAAATCACCCGTCAGATCAACCTGGATGTGATAGCTCCACCCGCCATCCTTGAGTACCTCAGCGAATCGGAGTCCTGCATCACGTTCAGCCGTTCGGATCACCCTTGCCAGGTCCCTCGCCCAGGTCATGCTGCCCTGGTGCTTGAGGTGCAGATCGGAGGGTTCGAGATGAGCCGCGTCTTCATGGACGGCGGCAGCGGCATCAACCTGATGTTCGCCAGTACCCTAGCAGCAATGTGGATCCCGCTATGCATCCTAGAACAGTCAGACACAACGTTCCATGGCATCGTCCTAGGAAAGGGAATATTCCCCTGGGAAATATATGGCTCGACGTCATCTTCGGCAAGCCGGATAACTTCCGATGCGAGCGACTCGAGTTCAAAGTGGTGGACTGGCCATCACAATACCACCCCATCCTCGGGCGTGTGGCATTCGCAAGGTTCCTGGCAGTACCGCACTACGCGTACCTGCTACTCAAGATGCCAGGATCCAGGGGCGTCATCACGGTCCACGAGAGCTTCACCAGATCGGACCACTGCGACAGGGACTTCAACATAATCTCCCAGTCATTCGGCATGAAAGAGGAGCTCGTAAGGCTCCGCGAGGTGACGGACAATGGGGCACCCCCAATCGCACGGCAGAACGCACCAGATATGTCCTTCGACTCCACCGTCAACACAAAGAAGGTGCAGGTCCACCCGACGGATGACTCCAAGACGGTGCTGATCGCCAACGATCTCAGCTCCACATAGGAAAGCACGCTTGTCGAATTCCTCCGTGAGCGCTAGGAAATCTTCGCCTGGTGTCCTGCGGACATTCCAGGAGTTCTCAGGGAATTCGCCGAGCATGCACTCAACGTCTTTCCAGACGCCAAGACCGTCAAGAATTCCATCCGACAACTGTCCGAACCACGGGCCGAAGCAATCGGAGTCGAAGTCAACAGACTACTTGACACAAACATCATCAGGGAGATCAAGGAGAGCGAGTGGCTCGCCAACACTGTAATGGTCCCCAAAAAGTACACGAACATCCTGCGGATGTGCGTGGACTTCACATCGCTAAACAAGCACTGCCTGAAGGATCATTTCCCTCTCCCTCGGATCGACCAGATCATCGATTCGACGGCAGGATGCGAGAAGCTCTCCTTCCTAGACGCCTACTCAGGCTACAACCAGATTCGACTAAAGGAAAAAAACGGCGTTCATCACACCGTTCGGAGTGTTCTGCTACAACACAATGCCCTTCGGGCTAAAGAACACAGGTGCCACGTACCAACGGTGCATGCAGGCATGCCTAAAGGACCAGATCGGTCGCAATATCCAAGTCTATGTCGACGACATAGTCATCAAAACCAGGGAGGCGAGAACACTCATCGACGATCTCCGCGAGACATTCGATAATATCGACCGCTACAGGATCAAGCTTAACCCTGAAAAGTGCGCCTTCGGCGTCCCATCTGGCTAGCTGCTTGGTTACTTCATCTCCTAGCGAGGGATCGAGGCGAACCCGAAGAAAATCCGGGCCATAATGGCCATGGAGAAGCTGAAGAACCTCAAGGGTGTCCAGCTGCTTGCAGGACGAATCGCGGCATTGAGCAGGTTCATCAGCCGCATGGGCGAGAAAGCCCTGCCATTCTATCAGCTGCTGTGCAAGGCAGACAAATTCGAGTGGACACCTAAGGCGGATGATGCATTCGAAGATCTAAAGCGGCTACTCTCTACCTCGCCCGTCTTGGTTACGCCAAAGGAGTGCGAGCCTCTATTGCTGTACATAGCAGCTACACACCAGGTGGTGAGCACCGTACTGGTGGTCGAGCGACCCAAAGAGGTCAAGACCCATAGGGTCCAACGCCCAATCTACTACCTCAGCGAGGTATTGACGCCGATAAAGCAGAGGTACCCTCACTACCAGAAACTCGCCTACGGCGTGTTCATGATGGCTCGTCGGCTGAGCCACTACTTCTAGGAGCACCAGGTGATGGTCATCAACAAGGCACCATTAAACAGCATCCTTAACAACCCGGAGGCCACAGGACGTGTGGCCCTATGGGGCATTGAGCTATCACCTCTAGACATCGTCTACGAGAAGTGACTCGCGATCAAGTCTCAGGTCCTCCCGGACTTCCTCGTCCACTGGATGGAGCTGCAGCTACCAGACTCACCGGACATGACACAGTCATGGACGATGCACTTTGACAGCTCCAAACGCGAGGCTCGAGCAGGAGCCGGGGTCATACTGACCTCCCCGCAGGGCGACAAGATTAAGTACGTCCTTCAGATGAAATTCCGATCTTCCAACAACGAGGCCGAATACGAAGCCCTCATCCACGGTATGAGGATGGCAAAGATCTGCGGCGCAACACACCTGGTCATCTACGGAGACTCGAACCTCGTCGTCCAGCAGACGATGAATGAGTGCGACACACATGCCAAAAACATGATCGCGTACCGCGCACTCTACAACACACTCGAGGGAGAATTCGACGGCTGCGAACTTCGGCACGTTGGGAGAGAAAGCAACGAGGAAGCCGATAGACTTGCCAACATCGGCTCCACCTGTGCACGGGTGCCACCAGGCGTGTTCCTTGAACAGATCTGCGTGCCATCCATCAAGCGGAGGGATCACCCGAAGAAGCAGAGCACTCGGGGGCTGCGCTACTCGAAGAGCAGGAAGGACCCGAAAAGCTCGACACAGAGGTAGCTGTGGTCAACCTGATGCAGGTCATGGCAGTCGAAGAAACTTGGACGCAACCATACCTCAAGTACCTGATAGACGGCGAGCTGCCTGATAGCCCGACAGATGCCCGGCGCATCTCTCGCCGGTCAAAGGCCTTCACCATCATCAATGGCGAGTTGTACAAGCGCAGCATTTCGGGTGTACTCAAAAGGTGCGTCATCATCGGTGATGGCAAAACCATCCTCCAAGACATCCACGAGGGCATCTGCGGCCATCATGCAGGCAGCCGCTCCCTTGTCGCCAAAGCTCTACGAGATGGATTCTACTGGCCAACGGCCATGAACAACGCCAAGGACATCGTCCGAAGATGCAACGGGTGCCAAAGGTTCGCCGACAAACCACACGCACCCGGATCAGAACTCAGGCCCATACCTTTGGCCTGGCCCTTCGCCCAGTGGGGCCTCGACATGATTGGCAAGCTACCAAGGTCCTCGAAAGGAGGTCACATCTACCTCCTGGTCGCAGTCGACAAATTCACCAAGTGGATTGAGGCCATGCCAGTCACTAACCAAAAGGGAAAAACTGCCGTCAAGTTCTTTGAATCCATTGTCTACAGGTTCAGCGTGCCACACAACATCATCACCGACAATGGGTCGAACTTCATCTCCAAAGAATTCCTGCGAAGACCTCGGAATCAACATCACATACGCCTCTGTGGCGCACCCGCAAACAAACAGGCAGGTCGAGAAGGCCAACGGACTCGTCGGTGCTAGCATCAAGAAGCGCCTAATGAGCCCACTCGAGCGACTTGCGGGTGCCTAGACACAAGAGCTACCTTCGGCCCTGTGGAGCCTGCGCACAACGCCAAACATCTCAACCGGCTACACACCTTTCTTCATGGTACACGGAGCCGAAGCCGTGCTACCAGCAGAAGTACGCCACAAGGCCCCATGGGTCGTCGCTTACAGCGAAGCCCAATCGATGGCTGCACTCGAAGATGCCGTCGATACACTCGACGAAGCGCACGACATAACAGCGGCTCGATCAACGGTGTACCAACAGAGTCTCCGCAACTACCACAGCCGACGGCTGCGCCCAAGGTCCTTCGTCGAAGGAGACCTGGTCCTACGACTCAAGCAAGAGCGACCTAAGAAATTCGAGTCACCATGGGAAGGACCCTACATCGTCACTGAAGTCATCCCAGGTGGCGCCTATCGCCTCAAGCACGTGGAGTCTGGAGTCGCATACTCCAACCCATGGAACATCGCATAGTTGCGATGCTTCTACCCCTAGCTACACCCCTCTTTTACTTTTAATAAGTCTATTCAGCCAAGGCTACTCACCCGAACAATGTACCTCCTCCATTACAATATGAATAAAGCTAAGTGTCTCGCCCTAAAATTTTTGTTTACTATTTCGCATTTTACTCCATGCCACAAACGCACTCGGGGGCTCCCCCCCCCCACCTCACGACTTCGTCGACTGAGGATACCATGTGTACACCTGAGTAGCTAACCACGTCAGGCTAACGAAAAGGGCACGTATACAAACAAAGCACTACGTGCTAAAACAACAACCAAACCCTTACAATAAAGGGCAAAACACGCCCAGTCAAATATATACAAATTTTACATATATCTTTTTCACAGGTATTACCTATTCTGAAGAATAACCTGAGCACGCTGCTCAAACAGATCTACGATATGTTCGGCATACTGCCTTACAGACGCATAATGTGGACGCATATCCCACTCGCCACCATCTGGCCGAGGAGGCGGCCCAGCCGCTACAACAGACAGATCTACATCAGGACGATGTAACCGCACAAGGGAGAGCACAGCCTTCATCCCCGCGACGAGCTGATGCCGCACCAGTTCCCTGACACGATGCACACTCCGAAACTTCGACAGCAGGCCAGAGAGAGTTGACGGTGCATCTTCTAGCGGGAACATCACATGCAGAACCGACGCCAGCGAAGACTTCACTTGACGCAGCACCCGCGATACCTGGTGGACATGATCCTGCACTGTCGCAAGGACCAGGCACGATCACGGTCCATCCAGAAAAACCCACCGGCCTCCATGTCCTGATGAGTCAAGCAATTGATCCGAACATCAACACACTCCTTTTCCTCCCTCGGAGCAAGGTTAGCACCTGCAAAACTTGCAAAGAGTAAGGCGAAAGGCCAACAGGCGCATCCGAAGTAATGGGAAACCGTTCGAAAAACTCACACTCAAGCTGTTCGGCCAGACGACGCAACTCTCCCATCAAAAATTCCTCTCGGGCAGCGCCTCGCTCCGCCTTTGACTTCCAAACATCAGCATCGCCATGCACTCCAAGCAATTCCCTCTCAAGACTACGGATGCGGTCTTGAAAAACACAAGCTGCGACGCACCATCCAAGGATGGCCGCAGTTGTGGTACAGATGAAGTGTCAGCGGGGTCATCACCCGAAGTACCCTAGAGTAAAGGCAGACAAGGATATGAACAAATAGACGAATGAACTCAAAACTCGGAAATTCATTATGTACAGCAAAAAGCCACTACGTGGCGCAAGGATTGTTCATAAACATAGTTACTGTTATCGCCATATTTTGGCCAAAGGAGGAGATGGGTCGTGATCAAGATGGGCTTAGAAGATACGTATATACAACGTGTGGTTGAATCGGCCTCGTGCGTTGATTTGGGCTAAATTGCCCGTGTATCTTATATTGTAATAGATTCCGTTTAGATTTAGGTAAGAGATAGAGTTGTAGAGTTATTCCAAAGATAGAAAGTCTCCGGACTATAAATATGTACCTAAGGTTATTGAGAAAAGGAGGACAATCACGTTCACAACCAACACAATCTTGGCGCATCGCCACCCCTTGTTTCTAGGGTTTTTCTCGGGTAAGTGCCATGCTGCCTAGATCGCATCTCGCGATCTAGGCAGTATCTACTTATGCGATTATTTGGTGTTACTCGTACTGAAGCCTTGTTGATGGCGAGTAACACTATTATCATAGATTTGTTTAGGCTAGCATCAGTACTTTTTGTTATGATCGTTTAGGTATGCTGCCTCTAGTTATCTCGCCGCCTTTGCACCTTTTCCCGGGTGCAAGGGTGGCACTTTGCTTAATCTTTATTTAAGTCGATTTGATCTGTTATAGTTGTGCCTTGTTCTCCAAGGTTTAGTTTGATATCTACATGATCAGGCCTTGCAAACGGGTTGAACGATCCAGTAATATGTAAGATATGGTTTGCCAATCCAAGAGGAGTTGTTCCGGGAATTGACTTTATGTTGGTTTTTAGGCCTTCTCTAGGGTTAGTTTTCCATCATCTTTCATATCTACCAGGCTCAATTACGTGTAGGATGTTCCAGTCATGTGGTGAAAACGTTAAACTGTCGTAGATCGATTTGACTTGTATTGATAAAGCAAAGCCCCATGTTATCATAGATCTAATGCAGACCATGGGATAATCGGCTCTAGGAGCCGATTCACAGGGAAACCTGGGAGCCGGTCACGGCTCGAATTTTACGTATACTTGTTTACCATGCAGGAAACCAATCGAAGCAATCCTTCACCTTCCTGACCAGGTATAGGTCAGGTGGCACGCCCTCGAACCAAGCCAGGACGTGTGCCGGAGTTTTGCGGGCCGTTGCCCGAGGGACCAGGGCCCACCAGCAGTCCTGGGAGCCTCCCGGCTCTCCGTGTTGTCCGTCGCTGCTCGCCGGTGGGTTTTGGCAGGCAACACATTCTGGCACGCCCGGTGGGACATTCAACAACGTCTACATCAACATCCGACGCTGCGATGGACAACAGACCAGTCACGTACGACGAGCTGCCTGAGGAGCACAAGGCGAAGTATGATGACGTCAAAGCTCTCTTCGAAGCCGATCTCATCGGCTCTTTTGAGAGAACTCGTAAGCATGGCATCAGGTGGAAAGGGTTCTCACCCGAGGGAGCTCTTGATGAGGTGGATCTGTCTGTTCCTTCAGAGGAGCGCACCAGAGCTCTGCGACAGGAAGTCAACTACATGGTGGCTCATTCTCTTCACCGCCATTCTGAGAGCTTGGTGAACGCTTTCGAGCGGATTGCAGTCCGCGTAGTTCAGGAGATCATAAAACATCAGTAATCTCCGTCAGGGCCTACTCTGGGGACTCACCAGGGAGAAAGACCGCTCTAGGCCAGGCCACCGCTGCCATTCACACTTGCAGCTCCGGAGCCACCAGGGGCACCGGCGTACGTCGTCTACAAGATCGGAGGCGACCCTGGCGATTGCCAATTCCTGTGTGAACCACCTAAAGAACTCCCACATGGGTACGTGTGCACCTACGTGCCAGACTGCAACAGCTTGACGCGCACGAACCAGATTGCAACCGCAGGGATTGCTGGGGCAGGAGTTTCTGGAGCAGGGGCTTCGGGAGCAGGTGTTTCTGGAGCAGGAATCTCTAGGATGGACGCCGACAAACAGGCGTGGCTAGCCAAGTATGCCACTGGAACGAGTCATGAGAATCTAGCCCCTGCAGCCCGAACAACGGAACAAATCCGTACCATCTTGAGAGACCAGTTCGGCTTCGTGCCGAAGAGAAGGACAATCGGCTATTCAAAGCCGTACCCCAACGAGTTTGACCTGATCCCGCTGCCACCCAAGTATCGGCTCCCTGAGTTCTCAAGATTTAGCGGGTCAGAAGGGTCGAGCTCAATCGAGCACGTGAGCCGATACCTGGCACAGTTAGGCATGATTTCAGCATCAGATCAGTTGCGCGTAAGGTTCTTTGCGCAATCTCTTACAGGACCAGCTTTTGGGTGGTACACCTCGCTGCCACCTGATTCGATCCAGACCTGGAAGCAACTGGAAGAGCAGTTCCACATTCAGTATCATTCCGAGGCTACCGAGGCTGGCATAGCAGACCTAGCACAGGTGCGGCAAAAGCGGGGAGAAACTGTAGCCGAGTACATCCAGCGCTTCAGGACTGTCAAGAACCGATGTTACTCAGCTCGGTTAACTGAAAAAGAGGCAGTCGAGCTGGCGGCGTTGGGTCTCTCAGCGCCTATCAAGGATCTGGCTTTCCAAGTAGAGTACAACTCGTTGGCGCACATGGCCCAGAAACTGACGATGTATGAGCAGCGCCACCCTGAGTTGTACCAGGACAAGTTCAAACGTCCGATAGGCCTGGTCGATACAGAAGAAGAAGATCCTACGCAAGACCAGGAGGTGGCCGTGGCTGAATGGGCTCGGGGGGCAGATCCTGTATCTTGCTGATGGGTGAAACAGCAAGGGCCTGCAAAAGGGTTTGACTTCGATGTGAGCAAAGCTGAGCAAATATTCGATTTACTGCTAAAAGAAAAGCAGCTGAAGTTACCCGAAGGCCACAAAATCCCTACGGCTCAAGAGATGAACGGAAGACCATACTGCAAGTGGCATCACTCATTCACCCACACCACCAATGGTTGCAAAGAGCTACGTCGCCAGATCCAAACGGCGATAGAGCAGGGCCGTCTGATCCTGGGGCAATTCGCCATGAAAGTAGACACCAACCCGTTTCCCGGCATCAACATGGTAGAACACAGCCACTCCACGAGGCGCCAGTTGGATTTCTCGTTCGATATCAACATGGCAGGACTTGGGTACCACCATGGCACACACAAGGAGGAAGGCGGTCGCTCTCGGGGCAGAGAAAGAGAGAAGGCTGGTCCACGCGACCGGCCCAGCTACGATGACAGGCGGTATTTAACTGAGGAACAGGTGAGAAGCGTGCGATATCAGAAGCCGCATTCCACGCATCTCCTTAACAAGTATGAGCGTCAGTATGACCGACGTCGCCGGCGCGATGGAGAAGATGAAGGATATGAGCACCTCGCTAGGGGACCGTCAAAAGAAAAGGAAGGCACAGACAAGCATTGGGATTGTCCTTTCTTCAAGTATTGCTGGGATGGGGGAATGAGCCGATTGCCTACAGTCGACAACTGCCCGGAATGTGGACAGCAGAGGGAGGACACGGGGCCAGTGTCAGTGTTCAAGCGTCTAGGTCCCCTCCCACCTCAGAGCCGACGCAGGGAGTCGTCGCAAGCACAAGGTCTCAAGGAGCCAATGGATGACAAAGAGAAAGACAGATATCACCGGCCAAGGTGGTGTCCCGACGGACTCAGACACACCCAAAAGCGTAGAGTGCAGCGGCTGCGTAACTTGGAGGAAGCCGAAGCACAGTATCTCCACGCTTTAAAGAAAGCACGGCCCGATCTGGCCGTTAAGATTAGGCAGACCTTGGAAACGGAAGATCGCCCGAAAAGGAAAGAGTGGCGCCCCAAACCGGTAAAAGCCGATGCAAAGACATCGGCTGGCACAAACATGGCATTCATACTTCCGTCAGAGTTCTGCGCGCCAAGAACCAACGAGCTACCAGTGGCACAGTTTGACTGCGGCCCACGGCCGGTTATCTTTGAAAAGCCACGTGAGAAGGGCTACAAACATCTGAAAGCCCTGTACCTACGAGGTTACATCAACGGGCAGCCTGTCAGCAAGATGTTGGTGGACACCGGAGCGGCAGTCAATATAATGCCATACTCCATGCTACGGCGTTTGGGACGCTCCACTACAGATCTGATCAAAACCAACGTCACGTTAAGCGATTTCAACGGCCAAACTTCAGAAACGCAAGGCGTACTGAACGTGGATCTGACCGTGGGCAGAAAAACCATCCCTACGTCATTCTTCGTCGTGGACAGCAAAAGCACCTACGCTATCTTGTTAGGGAGAGATTGGATTCATGTTAACTGCTGCATTCCATCCACGATGCACCAGTGCCTAATACAGTGGGATGGAGATGAGGTGGAGGTCATTCATGCAGACGATTCTGTCGAGATCTCCATTGTTGGCATGAACGTCTGGGAAGCAGAAGACCAAGAGACGATCTCTGGAATCAGTCTAGACGGCTGTGAACGCATTGAGGCTACAAAAAACAGGGTGAGGCTGGTCTTATCCACTGGCCTGACAGAGTAGCAAAGTCCACGATGGTACGTGGTACGGCCGATCCCTGCGATCGGCCACCAAAAACAAAAAGCAGCAATCGTACGACAAGCAGATCATGCAGTCGTAGCAGGGAGATTCCCTACCATTGTAAAACACAAATAAGGTGTAAACCGTCCTTGACTAATACAATAAAAAAGGGGGCCGATTCAGGCAATCGGCCCAACTTATTTTTGTCATCCTCACCTACTGTTTGCCCTGTGTTTAGCATCGATTTAACAGGTGACGGAAAGCTAGGGTATGGGTTTACATCCGCTGATGAACTAGAGGAAATCGACATTGGTCCTGGGGATAAGCCACGACCAACATTTATCAGCAAGAAGTTAGATCCGAGTCTGCGGGGTCCGATGATAGCTCTGTTGAAAGAATATCCAGATTGCTTCGCCTGGGACTATACAGAGATGCCTGGATTAGACAGGAGCATCATTGAGCATCGACTCCCGCTTAAAAAAGGATTTCGGCCATTCCAGCAGCGAGCACGACAGATAAAGGCCGAAATTTTGGCAGAAGTCAAGAAAGAGGTCGAGAAAATGTTGACAGCCAATTTAATCAGGCCATGCCGGTATGCTGAGTGGATTTCTAATATCGTACCTGTAGAGAAAAAGGATGGCCGCTGGCGTGTTGCCATAGATTTTCGGGATCTCAATAGAGCTACTCCAAAGGATGAGTATCCGATGCCGGTGGCAGAAACATTAATCAACGCAGCTGCTGGTCATAAAGTCTTGAGCTTCATGGATGGCAATGCCGGTTACAACCAAATTTTTATGGCTCCGGAAGATATACACAAGACTGCGTTCAGAGTCCCAGGTTCAGTGGGGTTGTTTGAGTATGTAGTCATGACATTTGGACTAAAGAATGCCGGCGCCACGTACCAAAGAGCCATGAATTACATTTTCCATGATCTGATCGGCAAGCTGGTGGAAATTTATATCGATGACGTGGTGGTCAAGTCAGCTTCAGTACGAGGACATCTGGACGACCTGCGACGCGTCCTGGACCGAACAAGGAAATTCGGGCTACGGATGAATCCAAAGAAGTGTGCCTTCGGTGTGACGGCCGGTCAGTTCTTGGGTTTCTTGGTCCATGAACGAGGGATTGAGATCGGCCTGAAAAGTCAGGAGGCAGTGCGAAAAATGAAGCCGCCTACCACGAAGAAGGAACTGCAATCTCTCATCGGCAAGATCAACTTCGTCAGAAGATTCATCTCCAATCTGTCAGGGAGAATAGAGCCGTTCATGGGACTGGTGAAGATTAAATCTGACGAGGAGTTCAGCTGGGGGGTAGAACAACAACGAGCCTTCGACGAGATCAAAGAATATCTGACGAAGCCGCCAGTATTTGTTCCGCCCCAGCCGGATAGGCCATTCTACATTTACTTGTCAGTAGCGGACGCGTCCATCGCCTCAGTGGTGGTGCAAGTTTATGATGGGCTGGAGCGAGTTGTATTTTACATCAGCAGAAGGATGCTGGATGCAGAGACAAGGTATCCTGAGATCGACAAGTTGTGCCTCTGCCTGTTTTTTACCTGCACCAAGCTGCGCCACATTCTGCTATCAGCGGAGGTGGTCATCATATGCAAATCAGATGTCATAAAGCACATGCTGTCGGCTCCTATGTTGAAAGGCCGACTGGGCAAATGGATGTTTGCATTATCGGAGTTCGATATCCGTTATCAACCCGCGAAAGCGGTTAAGGGATAGGCATTGGCCGACCTTATCGCTGAAAGGATCAACACTAATATAGCAGCACTGTCTATACGAGCGTGGGCTATGTTTTTCGATGGATCGGTTTGTGACGATGGGTGCGGCATCGGCATGCTACTCGTGTCGCCCCGGGGGGCAACATTTTCCTTCTCTATCAGGTTATCTGCCCCTCGCACCAACAACGTCGCTGAGTATGAGGCGATACGCAAGGGAATGGAGTTGCTCATCGAAGCTGGAGCAGAAGTAGTGGAAATTTTTGGAGACTCCAAGCTGGTGATTTCTCAACTCACGGAGGAATACAAGTGTGAGAGCGAGTCGCTCTTCCCATTATGGATGCAATGCCGTGAGCTGATGGCACAGTTCCGGTACATAAACTTCACTTGGATCCCGCGATCGCAGAATACTGAGGCAAATGATCTTGCACAAATGGCTTCAGGCTACAAGGACATGGCAGAGGGAGCCGATGTTCAGGTACAATTCCTGGACGCAGACGACTGGAGAGCCGATATCTTCAATTACTTGAAGGATTCGGCTCGGGGGGCACCTAAACGGATAAGATACAAGGCCATGAAGTATGTGCTCATTGGGGACGACATGTTTTACAGGACTCTAGAGGGGTTATTGCTCAAATGTCTGGGGACAACCGAGGCCAATCGGCTCCTACACGAGGTACACGAAGGCGCCTGTGGAACTCACCAATCGGCTCACAAGATGAAGTGGTTGATCAGGCGATCAGGGTTTTATTGGCCTACCATGCTTGAGGACTGTTTTAAGTACTACAAAGGGTGTCAAGCATGTCAGAGATTTGGAAAAATTCAGATGGTACCCGCGTCAGCAATGAACCCCATCATCAAGCCTTGGCCATTCCGAGGTTGGGGCATGGATATGATCGGCAAGATCAATCCTCCGTCAAGCAAAGGCACATGTGGATTTTGTCCATTACGGATTATTTCACCAAGTGGGTGGAAGCCGTCCCTATGAAGTCAGTAAGTTCAAAGGATGTTGTCAACTTTGTGAAAGAACACGTCACTCATAGGTTTGGGATTCCCCAGACTATCACGACCGATGGAGGTTCGGTCTTCACTTCTCACGAGTTCAGAAAGTTCTGTGAGGATACAGGGATTAAGATGATTCGATCATCTCCATACTATGCTCAAGCAAATGGGCAAGCTGAAGCGTCCAACCAGAGCCTTATCAAGCTAATCAAGAGGAAAATCGATGAACACCCTAGGCGTTGGCACGAGGTTTTGTCAGAGGCTTTATGGGCTTACCGCATGTCATGTCATGGAGCGATAAAAACCTCGCCGTACCATCTAGTCTATGGACAAGAAGCCGTATTGCCTTGGGAAATTACGGCTGGATCGAGACGTGTCACTTTTCAGAACGATCTAACGACTGAAGAATATGCGGCCCTGATGAGTGACAGTGTTGAAGATTTGACTGAGCTTAGGCTATGGTCGCTTGAGAAAATCAAAGAGAACAAGGCCAAAGTAGCTCGTGCATATAACCAGAAAGTGAGACCAAAGGAGTTCCACGTCGGCGATCTGGTATGGGAAGCTGTGTTGCCATTAGGGACTAAGGATGCAGCATATGGTAAATGGTCTCCAAATTGGCACGGGCCATACAGGGTCGATCAGGTTTTAAGAGGGAACGCGTACATGCTGGAGGAGCTGGATGGCGTGAAATTCCCAGTGGCTGTCAACGGTCAGCATCTCAAGAAATATTTCCCAAGTATGTGGGATGATGGACAGTGAGGTATGGGGGCCGATACACGAAATCGGCCAATAAAAAAAATTATATATATATTCCCCAAAGCAGGTGGGATGATGGACAGTGATAGATGGGGGCCGATACATGAAATCGGCCAATAGAAATATACAGCCGATGCACAGTCATCGACTCTAGAGGTTCAAAACTATTACAAGCAGATGCCAGTTTACATAAACGAGCTACTGAAGGAATGCCTCAAAGGCGTGGAGGGCGTCAGCACGGACACGGTCCACCTCGGCGATCTCGGCTTCGTCATCCTCGTCCTTGCCCGTCACTAGCTGCTTGTTCAGGGCACGTATCTCTGCCAGATCAGTCTTCAGTTGAGCCCTGAGGCCTTCTGCTTCGTCTTGGGAGCGGGCGATGGATGCTTCCTTGTCACGAATGAGCTGTTTTGTCGCCCGTACCTTTTCTTCAAGATCTTCCAGCTCCCTTTTCAAAGATGCGAGCTCGGCGGTACTGACAGAGGTGTCAGTTTTGGCATCAAGAGACGCCTTTTTCTCGTTGAGCTGCTGACATCTGTCGGCAATATTGGCCTTCAGCGGAAGTTGGGCACGACGCAGGTTGATCCTTTCACGAGCTAGCTTCACCCTTGACCCGTAGAAGGACAGAGTTACGACGGGCCAAAGCTTCACCTGCAATGCTACTGGGAGTTGGTCCTTGATTTCGGCAAGAACGCCCTTCACCTCTTCAGAACCTTTGATCAACTCCTCGATCGGGGAAGACAGTAAGGCTCTAAGACGTTGGAATTGAGGTAGAACAACCCTGGCTTGTGGTTCATCAGTGGCGACAGAGGGAGTTGGTTCGATGGATTCAGGGTCAAATGTCAGCAAGCCTGAAATGTCACAACCCTGGCAGCCCAAAAAGGTGTCAGTGTGCGTCCAACGGGGAAGAATAAGCCGAAAGAAGTTAACATACCTCTCCTAAGACCGAGGGGATAGCAGACGACGAGGCGATCGGCTTGTGTGTGGTTGCTGGGGGCGTTGCCAAAGTAGTAGCCGTTTCATCTGCATTTCCGGGGATTGCCAGGTCTGGTTTGGCTAAAGGCGTCGGCACGGCCCCGGCCTTCCCACTAGAAGCATCAGTTGTCTGCATGAAAGGTGATTAGCCGATGTAAATGATGATGAATCGGCAGGCAAAAGGAAGTAAGTGGTAAGAGCATGAAGGATGGTGAGTTTCGAAACCTCCTGGCTCGATGAAGAAGCTTGCGGTCCTTTACGAGCTCTCTTGGGACCCACAGCTGGCCCCGCCTCGACTGGTGCTCGAGGGGCAGCGGGTTCAGGAACCGACCTTTTCCTGGAAGCCGATGGTGGCACATCTGGCTGGCTCGGTGTGATGGTCCTCTCAGAGTTCGTTGGGCTCGATTCTCCCTGATTGGGTTGTGTGTCCTCGTGGGAAGTGTCTTCGACGGAAGCCTGCAAAAGAAGGAAAGTTGTTAGACACGAGCACGTCTGCTAGAATGAGAAGAATCGACCAAGACATGGATCAGCCTACATGCGAGCTTTCTGGAGAAGGGCTCCGGCGCCTCAAGGTCTTCCTGGCAGCTACATTCCTCGTCATCGTTCTTGTCTTAGTTGGAACTCGAGGGGCAGCTGATGTTGAAGTTCCTTGCTTCTTAGAAGCCGATTGTGGTGTTATCGGCTGTTTCTGCATCATGACCTTTTTCAAAGGCGGCGAGTTTTTGCAGAAAAGAACCACAGGAGCTGGCGGAAAGAACTCAAAGGGGGAGCCATCACTATGTGTAGGTTCAGGGCCATCTTGTTGCTGCAAAGAGAAAAAATTGGGTTAGTAAAGGAGTCATTGGTGAGCTGCATCAAGAAAATTTACAAGTAGTGGTACCTGTTCCACGGGGATGTCATAGTCAGCATCAAGCTGTTTCAGCAACGGTCCCAGAGCTTTCCTGAAGGCGTGAGTCTTCCACATCGACCACCAGTCCTCGAAGCCATCAGTTGATGAGGCGAAGGTGAGGTCATTTGGAATAGGGATGGTCAGAGCATCAAAGAAGGAGTAACACCTCTGACTGGTGAGAGGATCAGGCAGGTCGGCTCTGCTCTCCGTAAGATGATGGAGAAAGAGATGGGGAGGTACTTGTCCAAGACCAAATTGCCGAGCCACTATGACCGGCTGGTAGAATTCATACCCAGGCTTGATGATTCTGTTGGATGTACTCATGCCAACTGGAAGGAAACAGGGACGGATCACAATGGAAAAGAGTTGCCGAGTGCTGGTGTCATCGGCAAAGTTATCTAGCCTGAAGGAGAGTGGATTTTCGAAATGTTCAGATTCTTCCATGTAAGGGAAGAAGGTAGGATTGTCCAGGCCTTGAAAGAAAGTGCTGAACCACTTGGATGCTTCCTGAGGGGATAGTTTGCTGCCTGGCAGCCTATACAAAGCTTGTCCATAACTAGTGCATCGGATCTGCTTCCCTTTGACATCTGGAAAGGTACAACTCGCCAAAAGGGGGAAGTTTGGGATGTGGTTTTGAAAGTACAGCTGAGCCCATAGCTGAATGAACCACCAAGGACCACCTGTTTTGACTGCTATGCCTGAGAACAGCTTGACAGACATCAACTGGAGATATCGATAGACCTCTCCAAGGAACAGTTTGCCGATGCCAAGTTGAGTACCTTTGGCCAGTTCGTGGGCTAGGGAGAGATAGTTCTTGGTTGGAGCAAGGGAAGGGCCACAGAATATGAAATGCTCCAGCCAGAAGTTGAGAAAGGCTGTATGTTCTTTCTCTGAGACAAGGCCCTTTGTTTTCATATGGCGTTGGAGGTAGGCACCCCAGTTCGTGCAGTCTGTTTTAGAAGACAGTTTGTAGGGGACTTTGGTCAGTTTAAAAGTAGAGGGGCTGGGTGATGTAACATCCAGGCCAGTGATCATCACCACGTCTAACAGGGTTGGTGACATAGGGCCATGACCGAACATAAAGCAGTTCAGAGCGTCAGACCAGAAGTAGCCGATGGTTTTCAGAAGGTTCTCATGTTTCTCGAGAGGAGACAATGATAAATGCAAGGCATCGGCTATTCCTGTGGTTTCCCATTGGGATTGGTAAGCTCTAGCTACTCTGCTGAACCAAGAGACCCAATGTTCAGGGGGATTAGGCCAGGCTCGCAGGCAGTCGGCCCAAGAGTTTAGATCTAGGTCTTGGCTTACGAAGGGGATTCTATTTGCTTCGCAAGAAATCAGATGAGCAGGGCTAGATTCTGTACGAGGGCCAAGACAGAGAGAGTTTGGGAGAGAAGGATGCAGCAGAAGAATGTCTGAAACCTAGAAAATTTAATGGTGGAGTAAGGCATTAATTCAGGTGTTCGCCATTAAGTCTAGCATCGTGTTCAGACTGCGAGGAGTAGGCGTACCTTCAGACCGGAGACCTTTGGGTTGGCGTTGGACGATTTCGCCATCTAGTTCGCCGGCGGAGATGGATCTATGCAGTTGGGGATCGAGGGTTCTTGTCGCTGTGAGCTCGATCTGGTCAGTGGGCTATTGAAGATCTAGGTCGCCTTTTCTTTTTTTGAAGAGGGTCGCAGGTTACCGTTTGGAACTGAAAAGCAGCCGCTTAGATGTGCCTAAATATGCGACCAAGTTTTGACCTTGTCAACGTTTTTGGGAAAGCCGATGTGCATCGGCTCTTTGAGCTTTGACTTGGTTGATGGAGTGAGTGCAGTGTGGTGAAAGCCGATACAGCGTTATCGGCTTCTGGAGCATCGACCTATTTTGGCTATCGGCGAAATTGGGACGAAAAAAGCAATCTTCGAGAAACAGATTTTCATTCATTCATTCAAAAGATGTTTGCTTACAAAAGGCTGATTGATTACAAAAGGGAGCTTACTACTACTACTACTACTATTGGTTCCTAATCTAGAGGCCGAGGTCGTCGCCGCTGTCGTCGCCGCCGTCTTGTTCGCTGTCCTCAGCACTGCTGCCGGTGTCGTCTTCGCTGCTGCTAATCCAGATGCCCGCGGGGGCCTCCTCGTCCTCGTCGTCGTCTTCGGTGTCCTCGCTGGACCCGGCGCGGAAGTATTTCACCGGCTGGTACTCCTCGGAGGAGGTGTCCTCCTCTTCCTCCTCCTCGTCGGAGGAGTCGACGCCGTCCCAGGACATGGCGTCGTCGGTGCTGTCCGCCTCCAGTTCCCCATCGGCAAGGAACTGCAGGTCCTCCTCGCCGTCAGTCAAGGACGCGTCGTCCTCCGACCAAGCGGCGAAATCCCAATCCATCTCGTCCCACCATTGTGGGGCGAGAGTGTTGTACGCCGCCGTCGGCGGGTGCTCTGGCGTCGGCTCTCGATCGCTCATTGAGTTAGAGGCTTGGGAGGACAGGCCAGATGAAGCGGAGGAGGCCATGGCGGAGAAAGAGGGTTTTTTCGGCGGCGGAGGAAGAAGGGTTTTTTGGCTGCTGGAGGAAGATGGGGACTGCAAACTGCTTAGATGAATTTAAATAAGGGGAATAGTATGAAGCGGTTCAATGCTATAGCGGTTTCCCAGAATGTACTGCCGAAGTTGTCAGATCATGCACTGCGGGGAAGTGGAGAAGACAAGGCATCATGATGAGGGGGTGGCGTGACGATCCTGTTCTGCAACGCATTCTGTCAACGCGCAACCCGATACAAGAAAAAAAAAGGGGGGAAGGAAAAAACGGAGTGGTTTTGGAATTATTATTGCCAAAACCAGGGGGGCATGTGTTATCGCCATATTTTGGCCAAAGGAGGAGATGGGCCGTGATCAAGATGGGCTTAGAAGATACGTATATACAACGTGTGGTTGAATCGGCCTCGTGCGTTGATTTGGGCTAAATTGCCCGTGTATCTTATATTGTAATAGATTCCGTTTAGATTTAGGTAAGAGATAGAGTTGTAGAGTTATTCCAAAGATAGAAAGTCTCCGGACTATAAATATGTACCTAAGGTTATTGAGAAAAGGAGGACAATCACGTTCACAACCAACACAATCTCGGCGCATCGCCACCCCTTGTTTCTAGGGTTTTTCTCGGGTAAGTGCCATGCTGCCTAGATCGCATCTCGCGATCTAGACAGTATCTACTTATGCGATTATTTGGTGTTACTCGTACTGAAGCCTTGTTGATGGTGAGTAACACTATTATCATAGATTTGTTTAGGCTAACATCAGTACTTTTTGTTATGATCGTTTAGTTATGCTGCCTCTAGTTATCTCGCCGCCTTTGCACCTTTTCCCGGGTGCAAGGGTGGCACTTTGCTTAATCTTTATTTAAGTCGATTTGATCTGTTATAGTTGTGCCTTGTTCTCCAAGGTTTAGTTTGATATCTACATGATCAGGCCTTGCAAACGGGTT
The DNA here is from genome assembly GCA_910589765.1 of Avena atlantica. Classification (NCBI taxonomy): domain Eukaryota; kingdom Viridiplantae; phylum Streptophyta; class Magnoliopsida; order Poales; family Poaceae; genus Avena; species Avena atlantica. Next base: position 433,762,570 of record OU342733.1, on the reverse strand, counting down.
GAACGATCCAGTAATATGTAAGATATGGTTTGCCAATCCAAGAGGAGTTGTTCCGGGAATTGACTTTATGTTGGTTTTTAGGCCTTCTCTAGGGTTAGTTTTCCATCATCTTTCATATCTACCAGGCTCAATTACGTGTAGGATGTTCCAGTCATGTGGTGAAAACGTTAAACTGTCGTAGATCGATTTGACTTGTATTGATAAAGCAAAGCCCCATGTTATCATAGATCTAATGCAGAACCATGGGATAATCGGCTCTAGGAGCCGATTCACAGGGAAACCTGGGAGCCGGTCACGGCTCGAATTTTATGTATACTTGTTTACCATGCAGGAAACCAATCGAAGCAATCCTTCACCTTCCTGACCAGGTATAGGTCAGGTGGCACTCCCTCGAACCAAGCCAGGACGTGTGCCGGAGTTTTGCGGGCCGTTGCCCGAGGGACCAGGGCCCACCAGCAGTCCTGGGAGCCTCCCGGCTCTCCGTGTTGCCCGTCGCTGCTCGCCGGTGGGTTTTGGCAGGCAACAGTTACAAAAGCTGGAAACAAAAGCTATCCTATGACTAGAAGATCTAAGAGGCTGCATCCTGAGTAGCCTCGGATCCGGACTGTCTCCCCTTGGCCTCTCCCTGCTGCTTCAACACGTACTCAGCCAGCAAGTCAATCAACTTCGGCCCATAACGTTTACAGCGAGCAGCATAGATGGCAAAGGCTACCTCGGATCCGTCAGCAGCAGTTGGCATCCGAGAGGTGACCTGAGGAAGATCCAGCTCCGCTCCAGAAGCCAGGGCCATCGCCAGCCCGACGGACGCACCAATGCCTTTCTGCTTGCGCTTGTACGCCGCATGTGCTTCGGCTGACAATGCCTCCGCCAAGGCATCGACATCTTCAAGGGCGACGCACTTGGGGACGAGCTCCTTATAGAAGCGACCGAGAACCTCCTTGGCCTTGGCAAGCGAGCCGACCACGGTACCGCAACGGTCTTCGACCGCCACAGCAGCATCATCCAGAGCACTCCCCTGCTCCAGAGCACCGCGATCAAACTCGATGCTCGCGGCATCTAAAAAACAAAGGAATCAGCATAAATAAAAGCACTACAAGGAAAGGCAAGGAAGCCGAAAAGAGAAGACAGAGAAACCCACCCAAAACAGCCTTGGCAGCTGCCATCAGCCTGCCGGCTACCTCTCTCTCGCACGAAGCCGTGGTGGTTGCGAGCTGCTCCTCGCGGTCCGTAGCTTCCTGCTGCAGGTGCTCCTTGGCCTCGGCCGTGTTGGCCAGCTCCAGCTCGAGGCGCTCCTTCGCACTAACGGCGACCTCGGTTTTCTTCTCCGCTTGCCCGGGGCTCTTTTTGAGAGCATCAAGCTCACGGAGAGAGGTATTGTGATCCTCTGCAGTCAGCAACACACCTATCAGATCGAAGGACAAAAATACAAAAAGAAGCAAAAAGACCAAGTCGTAAACATACCTTGAAGCTGTTTGAAGCTGGCCTCCAATGCCAGGTGTTGCTGCACCAGTTGGTTGGCGCCTTGCACAAAAGGCTGACAAAACAACTACCAGTCAAAAGAACGGCTTGGGGGCTACACCCAAGAGAACGCGCAAAAACAAGGTACACATGCGAAAAACGCTCGGGGGCTCCCCCCGAGACTCGAAGGAAAAACGAACAACAAATTACCCTGCAGATGCTCGGGGGATCCCCCCGAGGCAGGAAGAAAACAATGATCAACAGATCATCCGAAAAGGCTCGGGGCTCCCCCTGTGGCAGAAAACAGAATTACTTACATGGATAGACGGCGACTCCGAAGGTTCGCCTGCAGTCTTCTGAGGGAACACCACCAAAGCCTCCTGCGGAGAGGACCTCGGAGCAGCGCCCCCACAGGTGGCCACCGTCTGAGGAGGAGGAGAAGGAATCTTCGACTCCCCCACCATCTCTCGAGCGCCATCGCTGGAAGAGCCGTCAGAGGAGTGGCTGCAAAAAAAAACGTCATCCAAGAACAATCAAGCAAAAAATTTCAGCAAAAAGGAATTGAGGAAGCTTACGAGTCAAGGTCGCTAAGGTCGAAAATAGGAGGGGTTTTCTTTCCCTTCTTCTCTTCCTTCTTCTCTTCCTTCTTCCGCTTCGCCGGCGGGTGCGGTGCCACAGCCCGCACGGGAACGGCAGGAATTGGAGAAGAAGAGCCCCCATGCCCATCACTATGACGCTCAAGGCACAACGGGTTCCTAGGCATCGGCGGAGTCGAGGCATCCGACGATTCGCTGGAGCTCCTCGTCCGCTTGCGACTGTGATCCTCACTCGACTCGTTGGCCTCTTCAGCCGGAGATCGCGCCGATGGCAGCTCGGACATGGAATCCACCACCTCATTGTCCGGAGCATTCGGGAATAGTTCGGGCAATGGAGGCGACATGCCTGGCACCTTGAATTCCTGCAAAAAAGATAGCAAAAATTTCAGTATAGAAGGTGGAAAGACAAACGCAATCAAAAAATAGCGCTACGCGCACACCCCAGTTCTACACCTGCAGAACCAGACGGGAAGCACAGAACGGAGAAGTCAACGACTTCCCTGGAAGATCCTCTCCAGCCTTGAACTTCAGCAGCGAACGAAGGATACCGTCGAGATACCCCTTGGATAATTCCTCAGCCGAAACCCTAGTCGGATCACCGCGACACGAATAAAGAAACATCGGGTGCGCCCTAGCCTGGAGCGGCTGCACCCGACGTTTGAGAAAAGTGCGGATGATATCCACACCATTCACCTCCTTATCCGGAATCAGCTGGAGATCCTCCACCCGATGATAGAGCCCCTATATCTCCGCCACCTCGCCATCAAAGATCTGGTTCTTCCAGGACATCTTCGGCTCGATCTATTGGGAGGGGTCGAGAGGAGCAAGACCAAAATCCTTCCCAGCCACTGTAGAGTCATGGATGTAAAACCATCGCCTCCGCCAGTACTGGACAGATTTGGACATAGAAAAGGAGAAGAAAAGAAGATTGGATCGAAGGGAAATGATGCAACCCCCAATGGGATAGACACCATCAGAACCAGATTGCCTCTTCACGGAATAGAGTTTCCGGAAGAGGCCAAAGTGCGGCTCGATACCGAGCCAGCACTCGTAGAAAGTGACAAAACAAGCAATATGAAGAAGAGAATTGGGGGAAAGATGATGCAGCTGGATGCCGTAAAGAAAAAGCAGTCCATGAAGATAATTGTGGACTGGGAAGGAAAAGCCCCGAAGAACAAAAGCGAGGAACATAACCCGAAACCCAGCGGGGGGACGGGGAATTACCTCGTTACCAGGGAGTTTGACGGCCTCCCTATCCTGCGGGATCATGCCCCGCTCACGGAGCTTGCGGAGATCACTCTCCCGTGTCTCCGATCGCCGCCAGCCACCGTCGGTGACACGGGCAGCGGTAGAACCTTTCTTGCCACCAGCAGCGCTGGTGCCAACTGCAGAAGAGGACTTCTTCGGCTTCCCCATTGCAGTGCGGCAGTGTTGGCGGAGAGAACATAGGATCAAAGAAGGAAATGCTCGAGGATATTCCAACGCAGCAAGAAAACTTAGAGCAGATTGGAGCAGTGAAACAAGAATAGCTGCGGTGAAAGCAAAATAACTTTTCCCCAATGATTATAAGGACGAAGACGACGCACGATGACCGTCCATCGGGAAGACGTAGAGCCAACGGCAAGATCTGGCCGTCCACGTGTCAGCACAGCAGCGAACTGTTGCTCACACGCCGTCCACTACGCGCGGAAATCGAGGCGACTCCGTAATTATCTCCACGTCACGCGTGACCGGTCAACTCAAGGTCAGAAGGTGGGACCCATGTTTGTCCAGTCACGTCATCTCTAGCGCCGCAAACGTTTGAGGTCACCGATCGTCAGCATTGACGTCATCAAAATCTATGCTAGCAACGGTTAAAATTCTTCAGCTATACAATTAAGAGTACTCACTCAAATCTACGATTCGACTAACTACTCGGGGGCCACTCCTATCAGGAGTGCTGGCCGCGCACCTGAAAAGTGAACAAAACACTACATCACTGAAATATTTCTTCGAGTCCTACGTCGAGTCTACGACTCCACTACGGACTCGGGGGCTACTCCCATAGGGATAATGGATTCAAGCATCCAAAATATTTGTGTCCTATGGACCTGAAGCTGAACAACGGCTGAATTAAAGTCTCTGCCCGAGTCTACGACTCGAACAGACACTCGGGGGCTACTCCCATAGGGAGCGCTGGTCGCGCACCCTATGAATTCTTCGACTGCGATCCTTTGGATCAGCATGCAAAACTTTTTCGGCAACTCTGCCCTATTCAACGCTGAGTGAGCAACGTCCTCCTTGGCTACCCGAAGCACCTCCGCGGTGATAAACATTCGGATGTTGTGTCTACGACGCAAAGATAAGACCTACAGATATTGTAAGGGTCCCAACCTTTAATAAGGTAGAGTCCCCTGTGTTTACAATGCTAGTCCCTGGATCAATAGCTAGCATCCATAGTTAAGATATAATATCAAGAAACAAAGGTCATAATATAACTTTATAACCAAGAATAACATAATTTATTACATCTTACATAGCTCATTTGGCTATTACATTACATTACAGCAGAATATCTATAAGCATGGGGTCCTTCATCTTCAAGGTGCCACAGGCAAACATGTTGGTTGTAGACTTGTAATCCTAATCCATCAACTTCACTAATATCAATCAAACCTGCAACATACAAGTTACAGCCACAAGGGTCAATACATTTGAATTGTATTGGCAAGTGATACTATGGTAATATAGTGGAGTCTATCATCTATATGCATTTTGGCTAAGTGGAGTTTAGGCTTGCATTGCTCAAAATAGATTTTCCTTATAATTTGAAAACACTAAGTTTTTGCTTGACAAAATAATCTTTCCCAAGGCATCTCCCAATCATAGATTGAAGATCCTTTAACCCTTGTTCAACCACAAGTTTTTAACTTAGAAATTTGGATGATGAGATTCTTTATTGCTTACATGTCTTGATGCTCAAGTTGTCCATTGCCATGGACTTGGCTAAGTACTTAGATTTTTCCATCTTCAGAGGTTGTGCACTTTCCCCACCAGACTTGGTTTCCCAAGACAGGACCTTTCAGAAGCCTTCCCTTAGCCAAATGGACGCGTTCCAACCTATCATCCCTCTACCACCAACTGTCCAAATGGCTAAGTTATAGCAACCTATGTGATCCAGGCAGAACCCATATTGCCAAGTGGTTGCACTTGAAGCTTCTCAACATTTGACATCTCAAATCCCTTTGTTCCTGGGTGGCAATCCACAAGTGAGATACACAAGGTAAACCATAGCCATGGGCCTTGTGTGACCACTCACCAAAAACCACCAAGCAATTACCATTCCATCCAGGTGATTCATTAACTTAGTTGTTTTATTAAACAAAAACACAAGTCCTCAGACTTAGAAGTTTTTCCATAGTATGAATGTATATTCCACCCTTGTTTTCTGTTAGCTAAGCTAAGCTTGATAGTAGTAGGAATCTTAACTTAGGAAATTTTCTACTAAGGTTTCATCTACTAGGATTTCCCATAGCATGGTTTATACTTAGCAAAAATTCCATGCAAGTTTTACTTAGAAAAATCACTAATGCATAGTGAAAGTAATTGGAACAAAAGTATGAAGCATCACTTGCCTTTTTGGTAGAGCGTATAAGTTCACTCCTTGTCCTTGCAACAATCACACTCTTCAAGTCACTACAATTCAATCAAGCAAGGCACAAACTCAATCTACCAATCAAGCAAAACATCACATAAAATCATATAAACAATATAATGCATGCAAGCATGCCAAGCTTTGTTTTATTTTAAAAAGTGGTTCCTAATGGGTCATAAACATTTGAAAACACCTAATGGTCATTTTTATAAAGTGGCAAAGTCATTTGCAAAAGATTTCACTTCATAAACCATTTTCAAAACAAGGTATCATTTTATGTGGTGTAAAAATGTTTTCAATAAGGCATTAATCTATAGGGTTCACCAAATATGTTTTCAAACCATAAAACTTGGTGTTTGGGGTCAGAGAGTTTAAAACAAAACATTTCCCAAAGGTTTTCTTCCAAAACCATTTTTAATAAATAAACCATATTTTTATTTGACTAGAATTGGTTTTAAATCCAAGTTTCATTCTTTTGTTTCCCCAAATACATTTTTGAATCCACAAAGTGTTTCCTAAGGTCAGTAGGTTCAAAACAAACCATTTGCAAAAGATTTTTATCCCCAAAATCATTTTTGAACAATTTTTATAACCTAAACAAGCATACAAATGTTTCTGCAAAAACAAACAATTTAACAGAAACTTTTTACTAAACAAATTGCATGGTTGGCTAGGGCTTGTTCCACTGATTCCATTGATATAAAGTTTGCAAAATTTGGACGTGTGGATCAAAAGTTACAAGGGTTTCAAATTTGCAAATCAATCTGATTTCAAATTCTGTTTTAAAACAAAGACTGGCCACGCGTTGCAATACTACTGGTTGATACCGGTTCGCACGGATCGGTCTATGCGGGGCGTTGGATTTCACTTAATCGCACGGCGCAGGATGACTCATACCCTTTCGCTCAGGTTCTATTCTTAGCCAGACGATTTGCATCGCACGACTCACAGCAGCTCAACCAGTAACTGGCGGTGCTAGCAGTGGCGGCGCGAGGTCAGGCGGTGGTGTCGTGGTGATTCTAGGAAGCAAGGAGGAAGGGGAAGGTGCTCACCGTTCTCAGGGGATCGTGGCGATTCTCAACGTGGTCGCGAGGAGGCGAGGGGCGCACTGGGGTGGGACTAATCGCTCGCCAGAGACGTCGTCGGCGTCAGATGGTTCTGTTCGTTATCGGGGGCGACGTTGCAGATCGTCCTAAGACAAGATAAGGGCATTGTCAGATGCAGGAGAGTGTGGCGAGTGCGGGAGTATCATCGAGGGAGTGCGGGGTGGTCTGGCTTACCAGGGGGAGGTCGTCGGAGAAGAACCAGACGGTGGCGGCGGCGGTTGTTGGCGTTGCCGACGTTCTGGTGTTCGCGTGGATGAATGGTAAGGACAGGGAGGTGCGCCAGAGGCTGTGGAGTGCGTGAGCTTGGTCGGGGAGGCGAGGGGCGATGCGGTGCTGCCGGAATTGGCCAGGAATGGTCGTCGGGGCAGTGAGGGTGCGCGGATAAATTCGTCCGGCCTAGGGCAGAGAGAGGGAGGTGCGTGAGGGGAAATGGAGAGGAGGCCAGGGCGGTTAATAGGGAGCAGTCACGGCGAGGTTTAAGCGCGACATTATGGCGAATTGATCACGAGCTTTCAACGGCAGAAACGACCGCGGCGTGGTCTTCGCGGGTGAAGACGATGAACAGGAGGGGTGGGGTCGGCTGGTCAGCGAGAGAGAGAGGAGAGGGGAGTTGGGTCCACCAGTCATTGGCTCTGTGGGTTCAGACTCGGGTGAGGAAAACGCTTCGGGAGGGGAAAGAGGAGGTGGGCTGTTGGGCTTAGTGGGCAAGATTGGGTTGGGTCGTCTCTTTTTTTTTGTACTGCTTCTGTTTTTTTCTTTTTCCAATTCAATTTCTGTTTTGAAATTCAAATCACAATTCAAACAACCAAATCAAATAAACTTCCACTAAAATTTATATCGAGTTTAGCTCTGTTTATCAACACAAATCAAAGTCCAAAACAAAATAATATTTTTAATCTTTTTAGGATCCATTTATTAATTAAATAAAATGGACCTTAGTTATTAAATCAAATAGGGTTTGATTTATTTATTTTTAAAACTCTATTTGAAATTTAAATAAAACCAAAAACACTTCAGTAGGTTTTATTTGAGAATATAAAATACTTGGAAAACTTGTTTAAAATAAATTAACAAGTTTTGGTGTTTTTAATTAAAATGGTAAAACCTTTATTTTAATAAAATTGGTTTATAAATAAACTCTTATTATTTTATTTAAATAAACTTTTACTCTTTTAATCAAAAAAAAAACAATTTATTTCAAAAGCTTGGCCAAGGTTTAATTTGGCTCTATAAAAATAGTCCTTATTTATAATTCTACCTTTTCATTTGTAAACCAAAACTTTTTATTAAAAGATCCAAAAATAGTAATTTTAAATATTTTTAAGTTTATTGTTTATTTACCTTTTTAAATCCCTTTAGGATTTTATTTGATCCAAATAGGTTTTGAAAGTTTCCAATTGGATTCAAAAATTGTCTTATTCATTTATTTTTCACATTACAAGATTTGGAAAATCTTGGGATGTGACAGGCTACCACCCTTAAAATAAATCTCGTCCCGAGATTTGGGGAGGATAGGGGTTACAAGTTTGCTCAAAGCATCTAGGGTACTACCACCCTTAAAAATTTCCAACTAGTTTACATCTTGGCTTGCTTGGGATCTTGATGTAACTTTCCTGGACAGAAGTTTGCATAGTGGCCTAGCTCTTTGCATTTGAAACATGTGATAAGACTGAGGTCTTGAGGTGGCTTCTCTGGACAATATGATGTATAATGTCCTAACTCTTTGCAGTGGTTGCACATCACTAGGCTAGTTTCACTAGCTTTTGTTTGTCTTCTTGGCTCTTCTTCTTTTCTGGACATTCACTGGCATAGTGTCCCACCTCTTTGCAATTGTAACATTGCAACTGGCTTATGTCCTTCTTCTTCTTTTTTGGTCTCTCCAAAGCTAGGAGTTCTTCTAGTTCATGTTCTTCATACCTCACCTCAGAGGTGGGAAATCTTTCTCTCTTCTTGGGGCATTGATCTTCATGCTCCTTGGATGCATGATCCTTGTCTCCACAAGTATTGCTAGCTTGGGTTCCTTCTAGAATAGCATCTTTGTCATCCTTGTTGTCATTAGCTCTTTGGGAAAAGTTTTCTCCCATGTTGATCATTTGAGTAACCAATCCTTGCAACAATTGGGATTGAAGTTTCAAAATCCTTTGTATGGCTGGGTCTAGTCCATTGTTGTTGGCTAAAAGCTGAGTTGTCATTTGGCTCAACTGGTTTTGGGTTGCTATAAGTTCTCTCATGTTGTCATCTTGGTTGTTGTTGGTGTCACCATCCTTGATGTTGGAGTCTCTTGGAGTAGTCATCTGTTTGGGTTGAATTAAGATTAGAATAGGCAAAATATTTCTAAGGAATCCATTCTAATCACACACATCACAATTCACTCAAGCAATGTGCAAGCAATTACAAACAAAAACTTCACTCAAACAACAAAGTTCAAGCACATTTTTAGGCAACCAAAAAAATATTTTTGTTACACCACATAAGTTGGTGTGTTTGACTTAACTAAATATGGTGGTCCATCTATATGGTTCACTTGAGATCTTTCCATCTTTCTTGGTAGATTCTTCTTGCATGAGATCATGGTTTCCTTGGGAAAACTCTTGGTTACAAATACTTCAAAGGTGTTGATGGCTTCTTCTAAGTTGTGTTTCCTTAGTCTCTAAATCTTGAGCAAGACTTCTTTTCTCACTTTTCCTTAGTGATATCCAAGGTTGAAGTCCTTGGTGAAAATGCTGAAAATGTTGAAGTCATTAGAGTTGAAGATGTTGAAGTCATTAGAGTTAATGGAGTCCTTTATACATGGTGAAGTCTTTGGCCATGGGGTAGGTTTTTCCATCAAGTTGAAATAGAAGAGATGTAGAGTTGAAACCAAAATGGTTGAGGAAAGAGTTTACAAGATTGTTTGTAAATAAGTTTTGGAACAAATACAACTCCTATTTTTCTAAGGGTTTTTGTCCAATCCTAGGTTTACAAATCCTACAGGCAACACAATGTTCTGATACCATCTGTAAGGGTCCCAACCTTTAATAAGGTAGAGTCCCCTGTGTTTACAATGCTAGTCCCTGGATCAATAGCTAGAATCCACAGTTAAGATGTAATATCAAGAAACAAAGGTCATAATATAACTTTATAACCAGGAATAACATAATTTATTACATCTTACATAGCTCATTTGGCTATTACATTACATTGCAGCAGAATATCTATAAGCATGGGGTCCTTCATCTTCAAGGTGCCACAGTCAAACATGTTGGTTGTAGACTTGTAATCCTAATCAATCAACTTCACTAATATCAATCAAACCTGCAACATACAAGTTACAGCCACAAGGGTCAATACATTTGAATTGTATTGGCAAGTGATACTATGGTAATATAGTGGAGTCTATCATCTATATGCATTTTGGCTAAGTGGAGTTTAGGCTTGCATTGCTCAAAATAGATTTTCCTTATCATTTGAAAACACTAAGTTTTTGCTTGACAAAATAATCTTTCCCAAGGCATCTCCCAATCATAGATTGAAGATCCTTTAACCCTTGTTCAACCACAATTTTTTAACTTAGAAATTTGGATGATGAGATTCTTGATTGCTTACATGTCTTGATGCTCAAGTTGTCCATTGCCATGGACTTGGCTAAGTACTTAGATTTTTCCATCTACAGAGGTTGTGCACTTTCCCCACCAGACTTGGTTTCCCAAGACAGGACCTTTCAGAAGCCTCCCCTTAGCCAAATGGACGCGTTCCAACCTATCATCCCTCTACCACCAACTTTCCAAATGGCTAAGTTCTAGCAACCTATGTGATCCAGGCAGATCCCATATTGCCAAGTGGTTGCACTTGAAGCTTCTCAACATTTGACATCTCAAATCCCTTTGTTCCTGGGTGGCAATCCACAAGTGAGATTCACAAGGTAAACCATAGCCATGGGCCTTGTGTAACCACTCAACCAAAAACCACCAAGCAATTACCATTCCACCCAGGTGATTCATTAACTTAGTTGTTTTATTAAACAAAAACACAAATCCTCAGACTTAGAAGTTTTTCCATAGTATGAATGTATATTCCACCCTTGTTTTCTATTAGCTAAGCTAAGATTGATAGTAGTAGGAATCTTAACTTAGGAAATTTTCTACTAAGATTTCATCTACTAGGATTTCCCATAGCATGGTTTATACTTAGCAAAAATTCCATGCAAGTTTTACTTAGAAAAATCACTAATGCATAGTGAAAGTAATTGGGACAAAAGTATGAAGCATAACTTGCCTTTTTGGTAGAGGGTATAAGTTCACTCCTTGTCCTTGCAACAATCACACTCTTCAAGTCACTACAATTCAATCAAGCAAGGCACAAACTCAATCTACCAATCAAGCAAAACATCACATAAAATCATATAAACAAGATAATGCATGCAAGCATGCCAAGCTTTGTTTTATTTGAAAAAGTGGTTCCTAATGGGTCATAAACAGAAAACACCTAATGGTCATTTTTATAAAGCGGCAAAGTCATTTGCAAAAGATTTCACTTCATAAACCATTTTCAAAACAAGGTATCATTTTATGTGGTGTAAAAATGTTTTCAATAAGGCATTAATCTATAGGGTTCACGAAATATGTTTTCAAACCATAAAACTTGGTGTTTGGGGTCAGAGAGTTTAAAACAAAACATTTCCCAAAGGTTTTCTTCCAAAACCATTTTTAATAAATAAACCATATTTTTATTTGACTAGAATTGGTTTTAAATCCAAGTTTCATTCTTTTGTTTCCCCAAATACATTTTTGAATCCACAAAGTGTTTCCTATGGTCAGTAGGTTCAAAACAAACCATTTGCAAAAGATTTTTATCCCCAAAATCATTTTTGAACAATTTTTATAACCTAAACAAGCATACAAATGTTTCTGCAAAAACAAACAATTTAACAGAAACTTTTTACTAAACAAATTGCATGGTTGGCTAGGGCTTGTTCCACTCATTCCATTGATATAAAGTTTGCAAAATTTGGACGTGTGGATCAAAAGTTACAAGGGTTTCAAATTTGCAAATCAATCTGATTTCAAATTCTGTTTTAAAACAAAGACTGGCCACGCGTTGCAATACTACTGGTTGATACCGGTTCGCACGGATCGGTCTATGCAGGGCGTTGGATTTCACTTAATCGCACGGCGCAGGATGACTCATACCCTTTTGCTCAGGTTCTATTCTTAGCCAGACGATTTGCATCGCACGACTCACAGCAGCTCAACCAGTAACTGGCGGTGCTAGCAGTGGCGGCGCGAGGTCAGGCGGTGGTGTCGCGGTGATTCTAGGAAGCAAGGAGGAAGGGGAAGGTGCTCACCGTTCTCAGGGGATCGTGGCGATTCTCAACGTGGTCGCGAGGAGGCGAGGGGCGCACTGGGGTGGGACTAATCGCTCGCCAGAGACGTCGTCGGCGTCAGATGGTTATGTTCGTTATCGGGGGCGACGTTGCAGATCGTCCTAAGATAAGATAAGGGCATTGTCAGATGCAGGAGAGTGTGGCGGGTGCGGGAGTATCATCGAGGGAGTGCGGGGTGGTCTGGCTTACCAGGGGGAGGTCGTCGGAGAAGAACCAGACGGTGGCGGCGGCGGTTGTTGTCGTTGCCGACGTTCTGGTGTTCGCACGGATGAATGGTAAGGACAGGGAGGTGCGCCAGAGGCTGGGGAGTGTGTGATCTTGGTCGGGGAGGCGAGGGGCGATGCGGTGCTGCCGGAATTGGCCAGGAATGGTCGTCGGGGCAGTGAGGGTGCGCGGAGAAATTCGTCCGGCCTGGGGCAGAGAGAGGGAGGTCCGTGAGGGGAAATGGAGAGGAGGCCAGGGCGGTTAATACGGCGCAATCACGGCGAGGTTTAAGTGCGACATTATGGCGAATTGATCGCGAGCTTTCAACGGTAGAAACGGCCGCGGCGTGGTCTTCGCGGGTGAAGACGATGAACAGGAGGGGTGGGGTCGGCTGGTCAGCGAGAGAGAGGAGAGGGGAGTTGGGTCCACCAGTCATTGGCTCTGCGGGTTCAGACTCGGGTGAGGAAAACGCTTTGGGAGGGGAAAGAGGAGGTGGGCTGTTGGGCTTAGTGGGCCAGATTGGGTTGGGTCGTCTCTTTCTTTTTTTTGTACTGCTTCTGTTTTTTTTTTCTTTTTCCAATTCAATTTCTGTTTTGAAATTCAAATCACAATTCAAACAACCAAATCAAATAAACATCCACTAAACTTTATTTTGAGTTTAGCTCTGTTTATCAACACAAATCAAAGTCCAAAACAAAATAATATTTTTAATCTTTTTAGGATCCATTTATTAATTAAATAAAATGGACCTTATTTATTAAATCAAATAGGGTTTGATTTATTTATTTTTAAAAATCTATTTGAAATTTAAATAAAACCAAAAACACTTCAGTAGGTTTTATTTGAGAATATAAAATACTTGGAAAACTTGTTTAAAATAAATTAACAAGTTTTGGTGTTTTTAATTAAAATGGTAAAACCTTTATTTTAATAAAATTGGTTTATAAATAAAATCTTATTATTTTATTTAAATAAACTTTTACTCTTTTAATCAAAACAAAACATTTTATTTCAAAACCTTGGCCAAGGTTTAATTTGGCTCTATAAAAATAGTCCTTATTTATAATTCTACCTTTTCATTTGTAAACCAAAACTTTTTATTAAAAGATCCAAAAATAGTAATTTTAAATATTTTTAAGTTTATTGTTTATTTATCTTTTAAATCCCTTTAGGATTTTATTTGATCCAAATAGGTTTTGAAAGTTTCCAATTGGATTCAAAAAGTTTCTTCTCACCCTGAAAATCAACAAAGTTTTATTTTATTCATTTATTTTTCACATTACAAGATTTGGAAAATCTTGGGATGTGACAAATATCATCTGATGGCCTGGCAATGCACACGACTGCGCTCTGCTAGTAAGAATCCGTGCCACCAGGCGCGATGAAAAATCCCGACGGACGCGTTGGGTACGTCATTGAAATTCACTGGAATTCCACTCCTGTAAGTCCTCCGCGGCCTGAGTCAAATTACGCCAGTCCGGGTTCGAGTCGAGGGACTCGAATCTGAAGAAGATCGTGTTGTTTTGTCCTAAGACAGTTAACTGACCCTGATCCGTCGGGAGAGTCAGGCACACGCATCAGCAATCCCTACACATTTATCTTGAAAGACAGAGATAGTTGCACCCGGAGGATTGAAGAGTCCTCAGCCGAATCTGCGATTCGACTGAACACTCAGGGGATACTGACATGGTTATACCCTGCGGGTATACGACTTCAGTATACCTAGTCTAGCCCAAGGAAGGCCCACGACAAATATAGGCCGGCCCATGAAGATTTTCGGGTGGCCAGGGCCCATGACGCCTTCAGATCCTTGGAGAGCAAGACTAGAGTAGATAGAAAATTCAAAGGGTCAAACCCTAAAATCTGTAACCGACTCGATCTGTGCCTGGGACCTGCCTGCCTCTATATAAAGGCCAGGAGGGCACGACAAGGAGGCTCTCTTACAATCGCTCGCATACCACTGCATACACACCTCCATGCTAGATTGCATCTATGCACCCCTGTAACCTTCGGTTCCACCATAATCAAAGCAGACAAGCAGGAGTAGGGTTTTCCCTCCGGGGGCCTGAACCTGGGTAAACCTCGTGTCCCCGTGTTGCTTGTTTGATAACCGTTCCACGATCTCCAGCATCCCCATCTTCTCCAAAACCCAAGTCCATAACAATGGGCATTGACGAGATTAAACCTCGTCACCAACGCCACGAGAGGCCTCCCTTGTTCTCCGATGAATCTCACCCCAACGGGCTCGATCCACCTTCCACTATATCGTCAACCTTCAAGGTGGAATCCGGCACCTTTAAAAGTTTGGGGAACACATCCACAACTGAATTGGAGGCTCCCAAATACAAGCAAGTTGTCAAGACAATCAAAGACAAGCTTGTAAGAACCAAATCTATAACTAGAGTTTTCAAGAAAACACTAGAGCAAAGGGGCCCTCAATGAAATGAGGGGGAAATGAAGATCTCTTTTGGTGAAGTAGTAGATCGGGGCCTCCTCCTTCGATTCCCCAAAGATCAAAGACTTTGGGTGGTGGATTCAGGAGATCTTGAAGATTTGGTGGCTCCAATGGTGGTCCTGACTTTAATGTGGATGAGCACTTTGTCCCAAGGTAGGTGGAGGGGTGTTTATACCCCTCAAAGAAATCTGGCCGTTGGAGCCTTTAATGCAGCGGTAGTACCGGAAGCTTAAGCGGTACTACCGGAAAACTCCGGTACCACCGGGCCTGGTACCGGAAGAGCACCTTTCGAAATTCATATGCCCTGGCCACAGCGGTACCACAATGTGGTGCTACCGTAAAGTGGTAGTACCGCTTATGGGAACCGGTACACCGGACGGCCAATGGTATCTGCAACATGGTCGAAAAATTCTCGGTCACGCCAGGTACCAAAATGCGGTACTACCGCATTTTGGTACCTAGGCAGCCAGTGGGTTTTGCCAACAAACAAAAGGCTACTACCACGCTAGGTACTAAAATGCGGTACTACCACATTTTAGTACCGGGGCGAGCAGTGGCCTTTTATAGGTTGGAAAAAGCCTCTGCCGCGCTAGGTACCGCATTTTAGAACCGGAGAGGGCAGTAGCTTTTAACAAGTGGTCAAAAAGCATCTGTCGCGCTAGGTACTAAAATGTGGTACTACCTCTTTTTAGTACCTAGCCCGGCAGTGGCTTTTTGACAACTAGTCAAAACCTACCGCCGCGTCCGGTAGCAAAAAGCGGTAGGCAGACAGTTTTGGACTGTTGTTTAACCATTGCCAAACCTTTTTCAGTGCACCTGCGATACACTTGGCAAATAATTAGTCCGATATGTGTGTTGTTATAAAACATCAAAATCACTAGGGATAGGAAATGCTCTTTCTGTGCCGCTAGGCCCTCCACCTTTTGAGGATGCCCCTGATGAGGAGAAGAATTTCTATCAGACTCGTCAGGAGGACCACAACTTAGTTCATTGCGGCATATTGTATGGGCTAGAGCCAGAACTTCGAAAGCGATTCAAAAACGGCAATGCATTTGATACAATGGGTGAGTTGAAAATGATTTTCGACACACATGCTACTATAGAGATCTACAATGCTTCAGAAAAGTTCTTTAGATGCATGATGGAAGAGCACAACTCCGTAAGTGAGCATGTACTCAAGATGTCGGGTTACACCGATAAGCTTGTGTCCTTGGGAATATCGATTCCCATTGACTTTGGAATCCATCATGTTCTGCAGTCTCTGCCACCTAGCTATAAGAGCTTTGTGATGAACTATAATATGCAAGGCATGAAGAAGTCTCTCCCCGATCTTTTGTCAATGCTTAAAACTGAAGAAGTGGAGATAAAAAAGGAACATCAAGTGTTGATGATCAATAAGAACACTGTTTCAAGAAAGACAAGAAAGGAAAACGAAAGGTAAGTAAGGGTGGAAGCCGGTTGCCGTGCCTGAAAATAAACCCTAAGTTGGCCCTAAGTCTGATACCGAGTGCTACTATTGTAAGGGGACTGGCCACTGGAAGCGCAACTGCCCCAAGTATTTGGCAGACAAGAAGGCCGGCAAGCCAAACAAAGGTATATACGATATACATGTTATTGATGTGTACTTGACTGGTGCTCGCAGTAGCACTTGGGTATTTGATACCGGTTCAGTTGCTAATATTTGTAACTCGAATCAGGGGCTGCGGAACAAGCGACCGCTAGCAAGGGGTGAGGTCAAGATGCGTGTCGGCAATGGATCAAGCGTTGATGTGATCGCCGTCGGAACGCTACCTCTCCACTTGCCGTCGGGATTAGTAATAAACTTGAATAATTGTTATCTGGTGCCAGCACTAAGCATGAACATTGTATCTGCATCGTGTTTAATGCGAAGTGGTTATTCATTTAAATCCAAGAACAATGGTTATTCTATTTATATGAATGAAATCTTTTATTGTCATGCATCGATGATGAATGGTTTATTTCTATTGGATCTCGATAATAATGTTGCACATATTCATAATGTTGATGCTAAAAGTATTAAACTTAATGATGATATATCCGCATATATGTGGCACTGCCGTCTAGGTCATATTGGCGTTAAACGCATGAAGAAGCTCCATTCGGATGGACTTTTGGAATCGCTTGATTTTGAATCATTTGATACATGTGAGCCATGCCTTATGGGCAATATGACTAGAACGCCGTTTTCCGGTTCAATGGAACGGGCGACAGATTTATTAGAAATTTTACATTCTGATGTATGTGGTCCAATGAGTGTGTCGGCGCGAGGTGGATATCGTTATTTTATTACTTTCACGGATGATTTGAGTAGATACGGTTATATCTACTTGATGAAACACAAGTCTAAAACCTTTGAAAAGTTCAAGGAATTTTAGAATGAAGTGGAAAATCGTCGTAATAAAAAGATCAAATTTCTACGGTCCGACCGTGGAGGTGAGTATCCAAGTTACGAATTTAGCACTCACATGAAAGAGTGTGGAATTGTTTCACAACTCACACCTGCCGAAACACCACAGCGAAATGGTGTGTCATTTTGGGTTTATGCACTAGAAACTGTTGTATTCACTTTAAATCGGGCACCATCTAAATCCGTTGAAAAGACACCGTATGAATTGTGGTTTGGAAACAAACCTAAGCTGTCATTTCTTAAAGTTTGGGGATGCGATGTTTATGTGAAGAAACTTCAACCGGATAAACTCGAACCCAAAGCAGAAAAATGCGTCTTCATAGGATACCCTAAGGAAACTATTGGGTATTCCTTCTATCACAGATCCGAGGGCAAGGTTTTTGTTGCCAAGAATGGATCCTTTCTAGAGAAAGAGTTTCTCGCGAAAGGTGTGAGTAGTCGGAAGGTAGAACTCGAAGAGATTATTGAACCTTCTCTTCAAAGTATGGCGAGTAGCACAGCGCCAGAAGTTGTTCCAGAGTTGGCTTAACCAGTTGAAGAGGCAACTAATGATAATGATCATGAAACTCCGAAAGAGAGTACTACCGAACCTCGCGGGTCTAGCAGGGCGCGTGCAGCTCCCGAGCTGTACGGAAACCCTGTTACGAATTTCATGGTTGATGAAATTGATGACCCTGCGACGTATGAAGAAGCGATGATGAGCCCGGATTCCAAAAAATGGTTAGAAGCCATGAAATCCGAGATGGAATCCATGTATGAAAATCAAGTCTGGAACTTGGTGGAATTACCACGACCGAAAGGCCGTGGAGAACAAATGGATTTTCAAAAGGAAAACTGATGCTGATGGTAATGTGACCGTCTATAAAGCTCGACTTGTCGCAAAGGGGTTTCGACAAATTCAAGGAGTTGAGTACGATGAGACATTCTCTCCCGTAGCGATGCTAAAGTCAGATAGAATTATGTTAGCAATTATTGCATATTTTGATTATGAGATATGGCAGATGGATGTCAAAACTGCGTTTCTCAATGGTAATATTGAAGAAGAGTTGTATATGATACAACCAAAGGGTTTTGTCGATCCTAAGGATGCCAACAAGGTGTGCAAGCTTCAGCGATCCATCTATGGATTGAAGCAAGCATCACGAAGTTGGAATCTCCGCTTTGATGAGGTGATCAAAGAGTTTGGATTTGTCCAAACTTATGGAGAAGCTTGTATTTACAAGAAAGTGAGTGGGAGCAATGTGGCATTTCTGATATTATATGTGGATGACATATTATTGATCGGAAATGATATAGATCTTTTAAACAGTGTTAAAAGTTATCTAAACAGCAAATATTCAATGAAGGACCTAGGTGAAGCATCATACATATTTGGCATAAAGATCTATAGAGACAGATCTAGGCGCCTAATAGGGCTATCGCAAAGTACATACCTTGATAAGATTTTAAAGAAGTTTAAAATGGACGGAAGTAAGAAGGGGTTCTTACCTATGTTGCAAGGCAAGACATTGAGTAAGACTCAAAGTCCGGCTACGGCGGAAGAAAGAGAGATAATGGACAAAGTCCCCTATGCTTCAACCATAGGCTCTATAATGTACGCCATGCTATGTACAAGACCGGATGTGGCACATGCTATTAGTTTGACTAGTAGGTACCAATCGGATCCAGGTTCGGAACACTAGATAGCGGTCAAGAATATCCTTTTACAAAGAACTAATGATATGTTTCTTGTATACGGAGGTGAAGAAGAGCTCGTCGCTAAGTGTTATGTCGACGCAAGCTTTGACACCGATCCGGATGAATCTAAGTCTCAATCCGGATACGTATTTCTCATGAATGGCAGAGCGATTAGTTGGAGGAGTTCCAAACAACCTCTGGTGGCTGGATCAACAACAGAGGCCGAATATGTTGCTGCTTCGGAAGCGGCTCAGGAAGCGGTTTGGATGAAGGAGTTCATATCCGAACTAGGTGTGGTTGCAACCGCGTTGGACCCAATGGTGATCTATTGTGACAACAATGGTGCCATTGCCAATGCCAAAGAACCAAGGTCTCACCAGAATTCCAAGCATATTAAGCGCCGGTTTTACTCCATCCGCGAGCATGTCAAGGATGGAGATATAAAGATTTGTAAAGTACACACGGTCTCAATGTAGCAGATCCGTTGACTAAATGGGTGTTAGATTCATCATTACGTAACTAGATTATTGTCTCTCAATGTACTAGAACTCCATGGGTGTTTGATTCATCATTACGTAACTAGATTATTGTCTCTAGTGCAAGTGGGAGACTGAAGGGAATATGCCCTGAGAGGCAATAATAAAGTGTTTATTATGTGTATTCCAAGTATATGATAGATGTTTATTTTGCATGCTATAATTGTATTAATACAGAAACATTAATACATGTGTGTTTAATAAATAAACAGAAAGTTCCTAGTTATGCCTCTCTCATAAACTAGCTCGTTGATTAACAAGATGATCAAGGTTTCCTGATCATGGACATTGGATGTTGTTAATAACGGGATCACAACATTAGTGTAATGGTGTGATGAACATTCATCTGTAGTATAGCATTACGATCAAAGTCATTGAGTTTATATTGCTATAACAACTTACGAAGTAATCCTAATCCTTAGACCATGAGATCATGTCAATCACTAACACCGGAAGAGTTTCTTGATAACATCAAACATCACACCGTAACAGGGTGATTATAAAGATGGGTTCAGAACTAATAAAGTGTTATGTTGAGGCCCATGGATCGAGAGTGGAATTTGTTCATCCTGATGACAGATAAATATACTCTGGGCCCTCTCGATGATATCACATTGATTAGCTCGCAAGCAAGTGATTTGATCACTAGAATGTTATATCACAGGAACGAGAAAAGAGTGAATGTCAGTAACGAGATCAAACTAGGTATGGAGATACCGATGATTGAATCTCGGACATGTAATATATCGTGAAACAAAGGTATTAAGATACTAGAGTAAAAGGTTACGACGATCACAAGAAAGCCATCGTTGAATATGTGGGAGTCAGTATGGGTCTCCAGATCCCGCTTTTGATTATTGATCCGAGAAGGGTCTCGATCATGTCCGCATTATTCATGAACCGTAAGGTGACACACTTAAGAGACACTGACATCCAATTGGAGCAAAAGTTTCATGCCGAAAAGAATAACAAGCGCATGAATTTATTTCACTAGATACCGATACAGGTTTTCGGGTGAAATTGCAGAAAGTGTTTTTGCATGTGAAATAGAATTCTAGCAAGGGGTTATATGTGAATGTTTGTCATTAAAGTAATTGACAAAATTCTGAATAAACAAAAAGAGTTTTATTTAATGAGAGTTTGCATTAAATTTGGTGGAAATTTAATTGCAAGTTTGAGTGGGATTTTGAGTGGAGGGAAATGAAGAGGTTTTTGTGAGTGGAGTGTCCACCCACATGAATGAAGGAAGGGAGGGCATCCCCCATGGCCGGCGGCCACCCCCTTGGGTGCCCCCCTCCTCCTATAAAAGGCACCCCTCTCCCTCTCTCTCACTCACACCTCCTCGTGAAGGATCTCTCTCCCCCTCTAGAATTTATCCCCCATGGTCTCGGACTAGCGAGATACATGTTCCTAGTGGCTATTCGGCAAGAAAGAGTTGTGCTTCCGCTGCATCGCTGGAGCGAGGAGGCGGAGGTTGCTATGTGCCTCGGACATGTGTGCGATCACGGATGCGCTGCTGATTTGCGGCGTTAGGACTTCCTCTCGATCTTGAGATTGTTTACATCAACCACGAGTTTAACTCGTTAAGATTTGTCAGTCTTCAAGGGTATGTTCTCTACGGATATACATCCGCCCGTTGTTTGTATCTAGTAGATAGATCTTGGTACATAGTTGTTCCCATCGTAGGAATTTTTTTGTTTTCTATGCTGCGAACCCTACAAAAAAGGCTTTAGAGGCCCATTTTTTTACACTAACGGCTACATGGTGATTGTGCAGATTGGTGATTATGCTGCTTGTGTGCTTGGTACATGGTTTTGGATCAGATCAGTAAGGTGTCTCACCTTTTGATCTTTTAACTTTTAACTTTTCTGGTGAAACTTGCCCCTCTTACTTGCTGTGAATATTTGACTTGTGGCTTATTTATTATGAAAGATCAAATTCTTTCATATTGGTGAAACTTGCCCCTATACAATTACTCAATGATGCAATTTTGAGCAATGCACTTCACTACTCTCTACTGAGAGTAAAACTAACAATTCAAATTTTATTTTCATCTTTGTTTGCTTTGTATTTTTGCAGGTACAAGATCTGGAGATTCAAGATTTAGTTTTAGGATTACTTAGATAGAAAGATTCCTTTGTAATCTTTATTTCATTCTTTTGTAAAATATGTTGGAGATATGCCCTAGAGGCAATAATAAATGTAGTTATTACTATATCTTTGTGTTTATGATAAATGTTTACATTCATGCTATAATAGTATTAACAAGGAAACATTAATACTTGTGTGATTTGTAAACTTAAATTAGAGTCCCTAGTAAAGCCTCTTCATAATACTAGCTTGTTGGTTAATAAATGATTGTGGTTTCCCTATCATGAACATTGAGGTTTTATTAACAACAAGATCATATCATTAGGAGAATGATATGGTGGACATACTCCTATAGATAAGCGTAGCATAAAGATCAAGTCATTTTAATAGTTCAATTGCTATATGCTTTCTGATACATAGTAACCTAATTCCTTCGACCATGAGATCATGCATATCACCTTCACCGGAAGGATGCTTTGATGACATCAAACACCACACCGTAACTGGGTGGCTATAAAGGTGGCATTGAGTGTTCGGAAAGTGTTGGTTGAGACACATGGATCAAGAGTGGGATTTGTCCATCCATATGACGGATAGATATACTCTGGGCCCTCTCGGTGGAATGTCATCCAATTAGCTTGCAAGCATGTGACTGGCTCACAAGGGATCACATATCACGGGAACGAGAAAAGAGTACTTATCAGTAACGAGGTTGAACTAGGTATGCAGAGATACCGACAATCAAAACCTCGGATAAGTAAACTATCATGAGACAAAGGGAAATTGGTATCGTATGTAAGTGGTTCATTCGATCGCAAAGTAATCGTAGAAATATGTGGGAGCCATATGAATTTCCAGATTCCTCTATTGGTTATTGTTCGGAGAAGTGTCTCGATCATGTCCGCATAATTCACGAACCGTAGGGAGACACACTTAAGGATTCGACGTTGTTGAGTAGTTATGGAATGATGAGTAAGAGACCGAATGTTGTTCGGAGTCTCGGATGGGATCCGAGATATCACGAGGAGATCCGGAATGGTCCGGAGAATAAGATTCATATAAGGAAAGTCCTGTTTCGGGGTTGGAGAATGGTTCCGATGTTTTCATCGGGAATGATCTAGAAGGTTCCGGAATGTCCGGCACTCCGGAGGGGAAGGGTACATGAATGTGTCATATCAAGTTGGAATGATTTCATCATGTACTAGGTGTCATCGCTGAACAAAATAAAGGGTTTAATCAAATCCTAGTTTGAAAAGTCAAACGCCAATTTGAAACGTCAAACGGCTATTTTGGAAGGTGGAGGGGAAGTAGGAAACCTAATTGGGGAGGAGTTCCTCCCCTCCACCGCCGGCCCACTTGGGATCCGAGTTGGGGAGGTATTCCCCTCCCCTTGACCTATATAAGGAGGGGCAGGGCTGCCCCTCCTAGCACACAACACCTCCACCCCGCAAAACCTAGCCCCAGCGCCGCCACCTCCTGCTACCACCGCCGCCTAGGGCAAGCCGCCGCCGCCTAGCTAAACCCTAGCCGCCGGCCTTACTCCTCCTTGGTGCGCCTAAACCCTATATCGCCGAGGCTCTCTCTCATAGTCCACCATACTCGCTCCGGCTTAAGGCGAAGCCCTGAGAGATCTCCCCTCTACTTCCGGTACCACGTCGGTGTGCTGCCGGAATCGCGAGGAGAGTGCTACAACCTCCGCTGCCCGCTGGAACAAGGGAGAGGAAGGTCTTCGTCGAGTAGCGAACGTGTGACCGACTACGGAAGCGCTGCCGGAACGCAGCGCCGGAAGGATCGTTTACGCGATCTTGAGATCGGCAAGAGTACGACTACATCACCCACGAGAATCCGCTCTCGTTAAACACTTTGGAATCTTCGAGGGTGAGTTATTCCATCGACTCGTTGCTACAATCTAGTAGATAGATCTTGGCTTGTTTGTTTGTATGCGGTAGAAAATTTTTGTTTTCCATGCTACGAAACCCTACAGTGGTATCAGAGCCGTGTCTATATGTAGATCTATTGCACGAGTAGAACACAATGGTCATTGTGGGCATTGATGCTTTTGTTGTCAATTGCTTCTTGTGTACTTTGCATCTTGCGGGATGGTGGGATTAAGCGACCCGGGCTAACCTTACATGACATCGTTCATGAGACTTGCTCCACGCTTGACATGCAACTTGTATTGCATAAGTGGCTTTGCAGGTGCCTGTTTCTCCCAACATAGTTAAGATTCAATTTACAACGGGTGATTGACAATGCTAGTATCAATGTTGTGGTTCTTGTTCGTAAGTTATAACGACACTTATTGAAAGCCCCAAACCACGTAAAACATGCAAAGAAAGTAGAGGCGTCTAACTTTGTTTTGCAGGGGTGTGCTGTGATGTGATATGGCCATGATTGTGATTACATTTGATGTATGCAATGTTCCTTATTGTAAGTTGGCAACCGGCAGGAGCCATATGGTTGTATTTAAATTCTGTTAAGACCCGCGTGTCTATTCAAAGTAGTTGTAATAGTTGAAGCTGGTGGACGACAACCATGGAGCAGCGTCATTGACCTTGATGCAATGCCGGTGATGATGGAGATCATATTCGTGCTTGAAGATGGAGATCGGAAGCACAAAGAAGAAAGGCCATATCATATCACATATTATGAATTGCATGTGATGTTAATCCTTTATGCATCTTGTATTGCTTAGTTAACGACGGTAGCATTATAAGATGATCCCTCAAGCACATGAATTTCAAGTTCTAAAGTGTTCATCCTTAGTAAGCACTGTTGCTAAAGCTTGTTGTTTTGAAGCACCACGTGATGATCGGGTGTGTTAGATTCCGCAAGTGTATACAACGTGAGCAAGCCAGATTTGCTCATGCGGAAGCTAAGGTTTGATCTTGACGAGCCTAGCATGTACAGACATGGTCTCGGAACATGGATCACCGAAAGTTAAAGCATGAATCATATAGTAGATATGATGAACATGTCGATTGTTCGCCATTGAAGCTACATCAATTTTAATGCGTTCCTAGAGAAAGAAAAGTTGAAAAACAATGGAAGCAACTTCGTGGATTGGTTCCGCAATTTGAGGATTGTCCTCACAGCTGGTAATTTGACCTATGTGCTGGATGCACCACTGGGTGACCCACCTATAGCTACTGCTACCGATGAAGTAAAGAATGTTTACCTCGCTCGGAAGACTCAGTACTCCACAGTTCAGTGTGCTATCTTGTATGGTTTAGAATCGGAGCTTCAGAAAAGGTTTGAGAATTCAGACCCACATGATATTGTCCGTGATCTCAAATTGATCTTTGAGACTCACGCGGCAATTGAGATCTATGAGGCTTCTGAAAAGTTCTTTAACTGCAAGATGGAAGAGGGCAGCTCCGTCAGTGAGCATGTGCTTAAGAAGTCTGGGCACGCAAACAAACTTCAAAGCTTGGGTATAGTGATTCCTAATGCTTTGGGGATTTACCGTATCCTCCAATCACTACCACCAAGTTACAAGAACTTTGTGATGAACTACAATATGCAAAGCATGAATAAGCAGTTGCCAGAACTCTTCTCCATGTTAAAATCTGCAGAAGTGGAGATCAAGAAAGAGCACCAAGTGTTGATGGTCAATAAGACCACCAAATTCAAGAAAGGCAAGTCTAAGCAGAAGGGACACTTCAAGAAGGGTGGTAAGAAAGTTACCACACCGACGAAGAAGACCAAGGCTGGACCTAAGCCTGATACTGAGTGCTTTTACTACAAAGGAGAAGGTCACTGGAAGCGGAATTGCCCAAAGTACTTGGCGGATTTGAAGAACGGCAACATCAAGAAGAAAGGTATATACGATATACATGTTATTGATGTGTATCTCACTAGTACTCGTAGTAGTGCCTGGGTATTTGATACTGGTTCGGTTGCTCATATTTGTAACTCGAAACAGGTGTTGCAGAATAAACGGAAGCTAGCGAAGAACGAGGTGACGATGCGCGTGGGAAACGTATCAAAGGTTGATGTGATCGCGGTCGGCATGCTGCCTCTTCATCTACCATCGGGATTAGTTTTATACTTAAATAATTGTTATTTGGTGCCTATGTTAAGCATGAACATTATATCGGGATCTTGTTTATTGCGAGACAATTACTTGTTTAAGTCCCAGAATAATGGTTGTTCGATTTATACGAGTAATATGTTTTATGCACATGTACCTTTGATAGATGGTCTATTCTTATTGAATCTCGATAGTGGAAATACACATATTAATAACATTGAGGCTAAACGTTTGAAATCGAGCGATAACTCGACCTATATGTGGCACTGTCGTCTTGGTCACATTGGAGTGAAGCGTATGAAGAAACTCCATTCCGATGGACTTCTTGAATCACTTGATTTTGAATCACTTGAAAGATGCGAAGCATGTCTGATGGGTAAAATGACTAAGACTCCATTTTCTCGTATGATGGAGCGAGCTACGGGATTATTGGAAATCATACATACCGATGTGTGTGGTCCAATGAGTGTAGCATCGCGCAGTGGTTATCGTTATGTTCTTACCTTCACGGATGACTTGAGTAGATATGGGTATATCTATTTCATGAAACATAAGTCCGAAACTTTCAAGAAGTTCAAGGAATTTCAAAGTGAGAATCAACGTAACAAAAAGATTAAATTTCTACGTTCTGATCATGGAGGTGAATATCTAAGTTACGAGTTTGGCGAGCATTTGAAGAAATGCGGAATACTTTCACAATTGACACCACCGGGAACACCACAGCGTAATGGTGTGTCCGAACGTCGTAATCGAACTCTCTTAGATATGGTTCGTTCTATGATGTCACTTATAGATTTAGCGCTATCATTTTGGGGTTATGCATTAGAAATAGCCGCATTCACTTTAAATAGGGCACCATCTAAATCCGTTGAAACGACACCGTATGAATTATGGTTTGGGAAGAAACCTAAATTGTCGTTCCTTAAAGTTTGGGGTTGCGAAGCCTATGTAAAGAAGTTACAGCCGTACAAGGTTGAACCCAAAGCGGAAAAATGCGTCTTCATAGGATACCCGAAGGAAACTATTGGGTATACCTTCTATCATAGATCTGAAGGCAAAATCTTCGTTGCTAAGAATGGATCCTTTCTAGAGAAGGAATTTCTCTCGAAAGAAGTCACTGGAAGGAAAGTAGAACTCGACGAGGTTGTCGAACCTTCTCTCGAACTTGCGAGTAGCGCAGCACCGGAAGAAGTTCATGTGGTGCCTGCACCAATAAGAGAGGAAGCTAATGATGATGATCATGAAACTTCGGTTGTAGTTGCTACAGAGCCTCGCAGGTCAACGGGAACTCGTACCACTCCTGATTGGTATGATCCCGTTATGAGTGTCAAGTTGGTGGATAACACCGATGACCCTGCGACGTATGAGGAAGCGATGATGAGCCCAGATTCCAATAAATGGCAAGAAGCCATGAAATCCGAGATTGGATCCATGTACGAAAACCAAGTATGGACTTTGGTGGACTTACCAGATGGCCGGAAGATGCTGATGGTAATGTTACTGTCTATAAAGCTCGACTTGTCGCAAAAGGGTTTCGACAAATTCAAGGAGTTGACTATGATGAGACTTTCTCACCGGTAGCAAAGCTAAAATCTGTGAGGATTATGTTAGCAATCGCTGCATATTATGATTATGAGATATGGCAGATGGATGTCAAAACAGCGTTCCTCGGTGGAGACATTGATGAAGAGTTGTATATGATGCAACCCAAAGGTTTTGCCGATCCTAAAGATGTTAACAAGGTATGCAAACTTCAACGGTCCATCTATGGATTGAAGCAAGCATCCCGAAGTTGGAATCAACGTTTTGATAAGGTAATCAAAAGTTTTGGTTTTATACAAACTTATGGAGAAGCTTGTATTTACAAGAAAGTGAGTGGGAGCTCTGTAGCATTCTTAATACTATATGTGGATGACATATTGTTGATTGGGAATGATGTAGACCTTCTTAATAGTGTCAAGGAATATTTGAATAATAGTTTTTCAATGAAGGATCTTGGCGAAGCAGCTTACATATTAGGCATAAAGATTTATAGAGATAGATCGAGACGCCTAATTTCATTGTCACAAAGTACATATTTGGACAAGGTTCTAAAGAGGTTTGGAATGGAAGATAGCAAGAAAGGGTTCTTGCCCATGTTTCCCAATACGACCTTGAGTAAAACTCAAAGTCCGACAACGGTAGAAGATAGAGAAAGGATGAGTAAGACTCCCTATGCCTCAGCCATAGGATCTCTAATGTATGCCATGCTATGTACTAGACCCGACATTGCATATGTTGTTAGTTTAACTAGCAGATATCAAAGTGATCCAGGAGTGGATCATTGGACAACGGTCAAAAACATCCTTAAGTACTTGAGAAGAAGTAAGGATATGGTTCTTTCTTATGGAGGTGATGAACAACTCGTTGTTAATGGTTACACCGATGCTAGTTGGAACACCGATCCGGATGATTCTAAATCACAATCTGGATACGTATTTACTTTGAATGGTGCAGCAGTTAGCTCGAGGAGTGCAGAGCAAAGCGTTGTGGCGAGATCTTCAACTGAATCGGAATACATGGCTGCTTCGGAGGCTTCACAAGAAGCAATATGGATGAAAGAGTTCATTACAGAGCTCGGTGTGGTTCCAAGTGCGCTGGACCCAATGTCTATCTACTGTGATAACATGGGCGCCATAGCCAATGCGCAAGAACCAAGGTCACACAAGAAGTTGAAGCACATCAAGCTACGTTTTCACGCTATTCGAGAACATGTCCAAGATGGGGACATAAAGATTTGCAAAGTACACACAGATCTGAATGTGGCGGATCCGTTGACTAAACCTCTCCCGACGGCAAAACATGACCAGCACCAAACTGCCATGGGTGTTCGGTATATTACCATGTAATCTAGATTAGATGACTCTAGTGCAAGTGGGAGACTATTGGAGATATGCCCTAGAGGCAATAATAAATGTTGTTATTATTATATCTTTGTGTTTATGATAAATGTTTACATTCATGCTATAATAGTATTAACAAGGAAACATTAATACTTGTGTGATTTGTAAACTTAAATTAGAGTCCCTAGTAAAGCCTCTTCATAATACTAGCTTGTTGGTTAATAAATGATTGTGGTTTCCCTATCATGAACATTGAGATGTTATTAACAACAAGATCATATCATTAGGAGAATGATATGGTGGACATACTCCTATAGATAAGCGTAGCATAAAGATCAAGTCATTTTAATAGTTCAATTGCTATATGCTTTTTGATACATAGTAACCTAATTCCTTCGACCATGAGATCATGCATATCACCTTCACCGGAAGGATGCTTTGATGACATCAAACACCACACCGTAACTGGGTGGCTATAAAGGTGGCATTGAGTGTTCGGAAAGTGTTGGTTGAGACACATGGATCAAGAGTGGGATTTGTCCATCCATATGACGGATAGATATACTCTGGGCCCTCTCGGTGGAATGTCATCCAATTAGCTTGCAAGCATGTGACTGGCTCACAAGGGATCACATATCACGGGAACGAGAAAAGAGTACTTATCAGTAACGAGGTTGAACTAGGTATGCAAAGATACCGACAATCAAAACCTCGGATAAGTAAACTATCGTGAGACAAAGGGAAATTGGTATCGTATGTAAGTGGTTCATTCGATCGCAAAGTAATCGTAAAAATATGTGGGAGCCATATGAATTTCCAGATTCCTCTATTGGTTATTGTTCGGAGAAGTGTCTCGATCATGTCCGCATAATT
Organism: Avena atlantica; assembly: GCA_910589765.1. NCBI lineage: Eukaryota > Viridiplantae > Streptophyta > Magnoliopsida > Poales > Poaceae > Avena > Avena atlantica. The sequence goes on along the minus strand of OU342733.1, from coordinate 433,733,235 downwards.
CACGAACCGTAGGGAGACACACTTAAGGATTCGACGTTGTTGAGTAGTTATGGAATGATGAGTAAGAGATCGAATGTTGTTCGTAGTCTCGGATGGGATCCGGGATATCACGAGGAGATCCGGAATGGTCCCAAGAATAAGATTCATATAAGGAAAGTCCTGTTTCGGGGTTGGAGAATGGTTCCGGTGTTTTCATCGGGAATGATCTAGAAGGTTCCGGAATGTCCGGAACTCCGGAGGGGAAGGGTACATGAATGTGTCATATCAAGTTGGAATGATTGCATCATGTACTAGGTGTCATCGCTGAACAAAATAAAGGGTTTAATCAAATCCTAGTTTGAAAAGTCAAACGCCAATTTGAAAAGTCAAACGGCTATTTTGGAAGGTGGAGGGGAAGTAGGAAACCTACTTGGGGAGGAGTTCCTCCCCTCCACCGCCGTCCCACTTGGGATCCGAGTTGGGGAGGGACTCCCCTCCCCTTGGCCGGCGCCTCCCACCTATATAAGGAGGGGCAGGGCTGCCCCTCCTAGCACACAACACCTCCACCCCGCAAACCCTAGCCCCGGCGCCACCACTTCCTGCTGCCGCCACCGCCTAGGACAAGCCGCCGCCTAGCTAAACCCTAGCCGCCGGCCTCGCTCCTCCTTGGTGCGTCTAAACCCTAGATCGCCGAGGCTCTCTCTCATAGTCCACCATACTCGCTCCGGCTTAAGGCGAAGCCCTGCGAGATCTCCCCTCTACTTCCGGTACCACGCCGTTGTGCTGCCGGAATCGCGAGGAGAGTGCTACAACCTCCGCTGCCTTCTAGAACAAGGGAGAGGAAGGTCTTCGTCGAGTACCGAACGTGTGACCGACTGCGGAAGCGCTGCCGGAACGCAGCGCCGGAAGGATCGTCTACGCGATCTTGAGATCGGCAAGAGTACGAGATCACCCAAGAGAATCCGCTCTCGTTAAACACTTTGGAATCTTCGAGGGTGAGTTATTCCATCAACTCGTTGCTACAATCTAGTAGATAGATCTTGGCTTGTTTGTTTGTATGCGGTAGAAATTTTTTGTTTTCCATGCTACGAAACCCTACAAAAAATTGTAATAGTTTATTCATATATGAATTTCTCTTTTTGTAATATCTTTACTGTAATGAACCTTTATTGACTCAATGAGTCAATCTTTATATTTTATTTATGGAATAAAGATAACGAGTAAAGATTCATTTCTTATTTGAATTTCTTTATTTTGAATTCCTATTACTATTTATTATCTCTTTATTAAAACAAATAATATTACTAAATCATGTTTGGAATTCATTCTAAAATGCCAAATCCTAACTTTAAAATATAAGTTCAAATTTCAAATTTAAATTCAAATTCTTTCCCCCAAAACACACCAATTCATAAAGATCTTGTCAAAATTTATAACGATCACTCTCCGGAGCTATTCCTACACCTAGAGAGTGAAAGAAACTCTGATCACTTTAGGTTTTTATTTGGCAAAACAATTTACCCACATTTACAGATGAATGCATGCGTATGCACAAATTCCTAAATCTATCCTTCGTTGGTTCCTAAATGCTGGGATGTTACACTAGCACCACGATCCATATCATGTGTCTTTATCGTCTATTCTGACGAGCACAAAGGCTATCATTGTCTCAATCTTCTCTTTGGTTGCATCTATGTGTCTTGTCACGTTCGTAGAACACATCTTTCCTTTTGCTGACCGACCGCCTCATGTTGGTTCCCCATCCTCTACACCACCGTCTCCTCATCGTCGTCCCCTTAACCCACTCTTCCATACACCTGGCGCACCACCCTCTAGCTCGGCACTACTCCCTGCCGCGGTAGACTTTTCGCTGCCTAACTCTGCGAAAGCCGGAACACCCAAAGCTCTATCGCGGCAGCCGGCTCTGCCACGCCAGCTGAACCTCCCCAAACTCCTACTGCGGCAACAAAAACTTCCCAAACCTCTGCCTAAACTTCCTCTCATGTGTCTGCCTCATCTATTGCATCGGGCACTACTTCTCCTACTCTACCACCTGAGTCGTTCCTATACTCGTACCCTCTAATGATCACGTCATGCGAACCCATGCTAAGTCTAGATTTCTACTACCCACCAAACGGCTCAACCTCCATGCCACTCACTGTCTTTCTCCTATTCCCAACTCATATAAGGCTTCCCTTCTTGACCCCAGCTGGGCTGCTACGATGTAGGATGAATTTCATGCCCTGCTCGAAAACAACACTTGGAAGCTCGTTCCTCGTCCTACCGGTGCCAATGTTGTCTCCGGGAAGTGGGTCTTTCAACAAAAAATCATTCTGATGGTTCTCTCGTTCGTTACAAAGCACGTTGGGTCTATCGTGGCTACTCTCAGTAGCATGGCATCATGAAACATTCTCTCCTGTCGCCAAACCTAGCACTAGTCGTACCGTTCTCGGTATCGATATCTCCTCTTCTTGGCCCATTCACTAGCTAGATGTCAAAAATGCTTTTTTGCATGACTCCTTGTAAGAAACTGTATACTGTCAGCAACCTCTTGGTTTCAAGGATTCTTCTTATCCAAATCATGTTTGTCTCCTTCAAAAATCCCTCCATGGTTTTAAAACAGGCACCATGTGCATGGTTTCAACGCTTCTCCACCCTCATTCAAACCATCGGATTCACTCCCTCTCTCTGATTCCTCTCTGTTTGTCTATCAAAAAACTCTCACATATCCTATTTGCTTATTTATGTTGATGACATTGTCCTCACTACCTCATCCCATAGTTTTATTAATCATATTAAACATGTTCAGAGGATTCCTCTCCCTCTCTCTGATTCCTCTCGGTAACAATCTATCTACGTCTACAGTTTGATCGCTACACTATTGGCTTTCTACTTTTTACATTCTTCATTCCGAAACATTGTCTCTATATAGGCAATGCACAACTTGTGATCTGCAGTCTGCAAGAACAAACTTGTTCAATCTAATCCAGGGAATGATATGTTTATTTCTCATAGTCTTGACCTCTCCACTTCCATCTCAATCTCATGTTGCATCAAAACCTTGCTGGTCCATCTGAAGAAAGAAAAGAACAATTTACTGAGAAGAATCTAGAGTATATCAAAGGAAAAAAGGGCAGATGCATACACCATGATCATGAACAGTGGCAACACCTCTAGGCACCAAAGCCATCCGTGGTCAAGCTCCTCAACGGAAGATGCTTTGCCTCAATATCTACAGCCGTAACCTCATCTCCAGGGTCATGTACATACATATCAGAGGACCTGTAATCCGTTTGTGGTAGAATCAGAGGAAGATCGGAAGGCAGTTGCGGACCTGGGTGCCTGGATTTCAGTAAAGATATTTTAATTTCACTTCACTCTGAATAACTCTTGCTAACATGAATGATGAATGTACAAAAGGTAATGGTTAAAGTGTAGTTTCAATTTCCAAACATAAGTAAAACACGAACAGTGGTAGTTTTCATTTTTCTAAGATTCAGAATATGTAAATAAAATAGCCCAGTACACTAGTGTAGCGACCGAACATCTCAATAGCCTTCTCAGCCTCCTCAACAGTACTCATGGTGCCAAACCTAAATCCACGGATCTGGTTTGTTTCCCTGTTGTAAATGACCAGTACATCCACAAAACAGAAACTGTGTTTTAGAACAAAGAGACAGAGCATAAAAAATTGCAAAGTATCTATTGTCTGACTGCCCCTCCAACAGTACTGATGAGGCAGATAGTATTGCGTGTTAATAAACCATTCAGAGGTCAAGAAACAAGAATTGTTCTGCAGAAAGTGTTTTAGTTCTAAAATTTTTGCAGCAAAACTTCGTACTAGAATCCACATCACAGTAGGATCTCTATAATTCACAGTTTGTGAAAAAGCTATATGTGCACGTCTGACAAGTTTAAAAATAATTCTACGACATAATCATAATTAGCATAGTATGATCAATCACCAGCCTCTATTTACTGTCGGAAGATACTAATATCCCCAAGAACTGGAGTTGGCTGTAATGACCATGTTCTAGCCATTATCTTACAACCTACTGGTCACTAACATTTCTTCCAAGACGCAAAAAGGTTTGCCAAAATTACTAGAACAATGATGAAATCATAAGCTGGATTTCCTCTTATTATTAGACCAGCAAAAGGGAAATCCCTGGCAAGTGTAAAGCCATATCTGTGAGAAATAAATGGTTGCAATGATTAAATGCGGAAGTGAAACCTGAGACAACTAGACTATCATCATGTCTGGAATATTAGTTTTCTCACGAAGGTTTAAATGACATGCCTCATCGCCCAAAACAATTTTGAGAAGAGAAGAGAGTACTTCATGACGGGCTTTCCGCTTCCGGAATCCCCATGTCTGCTGGAGACGAGGAACGAAGTGGAGAGCAGCCAGCCACGGCCAACAGCAACTCGAACGAGCAGCCCCAGAACTAGGCCAGAACCCCTTGGACTTGGAACTAACCTGGGTGAAGGTGGTTCTTCTCCGGTGCACACAAGAATGAGGCAGCACATCAGCAGAGAACGAACTGGTGGAAGCCAAATGAAGAAACAGAACGCATGCTTCTCCCCCAAATCGGAAGGACCATAACGCCGGAATTGGATCCGGCGAGCACGAAAAGAAACTGCAGGGATTTGTAAGAAAAGGACAATGACGGCCGGTTATTAAAGGGCGGAGCTTCAGATCCTGGCTCACCGTGACAGACGACGAAGACGGCAGCAAGGATCGGAAGCAGGTTCGACGGCTCCTCCACGCCGACGGAGTACTCCGCAACGAGGACAGAGGCGATAAACCGGGAGAGAGGCAGGCGGCGGGGGAGAGGGGAAAGAGGAGGCGTCGGGGATTAGCTGGAAGAGGACAAGGTTAAGAGCGAGAGGAAGGCTCACGGGGTTGCGGACGAGGGGCATGGCGGAGAGGGCAGCGGCGAGGAGTAGCGGGATTAGTCCCACATCGCTAATTGAAGAGGATCGTGACTGGTTTAAAATGCTAGCCCTTAGTTCTGTCTTCGCCGAGCCCAGCAGCGTGGGCTTGTAACCCAGCTTAATTGGCCATTAATGGGGGCAAAGAGTTTGCAGTGCGCGCAATTTGACTGTTGCTGGGTCCAGGTCGTGTGGACCTGCAAACCTGATAACACACGCCTAGAGTCGTGGGCCGGGGGTGACAGTCAAATTTGCAACTTCTTTTGTTTTTAAATTCTTGTATCGAAATTTTTTGCAACTTCATTTTACTTTTATAATCTCTCTTGGATCATTTTGCAAATATAGCACTCCCTTCGATGCATAGTTTCGCGACACGTCCCCGTTCGTTTAATCCTGAAGAGCTGCTTAATTATGTTTTGTTTGTAGTATGATACATTCTGATAATTTGGTTACCGGGCTACCTTTTCTTACAATTTAGCATTGGTCTACAAAATTATAATCATTTCCTAGAAGATTATAAAACAAGTTAATAACTTGCATTGAGTACAAAAAATTTCACTTTAATCTTCTCTCCCATGCTGGTGCCTTGCTTAACTCAAGTATAAAGTGGAAATTCAAGCCAAAATCCGGGGTTCCATTTGAATCTTGAGATCCAAGAAGAAGGATAGCTTCATGAGTTCGTTCTGACTCCTAGCTTTTAAGAAAGCTTTTGCTTGTATTTGGCAGTGGGTGTAACATCCATCATACTCAAACAGAAGAAGGTTTGCTCCAAGGCAGTTAGAATCATTTACAGAACCTGGGTTTGCACCTACTGAGGAGGAGAAAGGGCCGACGACCCATACTAGAACTCCAAGATAAGATCTTTCAGTCGATCAGACGGCCGAGGCCTTTAATAAGGTCCGGTTGTGCCAACGAGTTGCAGCCCCCTGGCTATGGTGCGGCCGGAACACTAGATCGGGGCCGGGCGGGCCTAGATTTGGTGGCCGTCTGACCTGCGCGGGTGTCTTGTGGGCCGCACGGAGGTGTCGTGTGCGCCATGATCGCTCTTTCTCGCCCTATCGAACCCAGGTGGTGATCCTCAGACCGGCAGCGGTCCGGAAGACCCGGGGGACCATAGTGGCGATGGCGTTGCTGCTTGGCAGCGGGAATCTGCAGTGGCGGCGGATTCTCTGGTGGGCTGCGGGGTAGGGTCTAACGCTAGGGTTAGCGGCGACGGTGACACCCTTGCTGCAGTATGGTGGCGGGGCTTCACGAGCCCTTTTTGGGCGCAGCCGGGCCAGTGAGGGCCTGGTTTGCCCTTGCTATTATATCCGGTCGGCTATCGCCCTCAGCGGTGGAGGTAGTTCCCTCCCGCGTGTCACTGTTCCGCCGACCTCCGCCGAAGTTCGCTTCTTTTCGGCCATACCAGCCTCACATTGTGGTTCTTGGTGAGACGACGGTGGTGGCTGCAAGACCGTGGTGGCGTGTGCTGGTGGGCGGTGAGTTTGGTGGAGCAATTCGAAGTGTCCGGGAGTGTGGTTTTTTGAGAGGTCAGGAGAAATCCTTGTCGTCTTGACACCGACGTGGCGTCGCCTGCGGGTGTCGCCGTCCTTCCTGAAGGGCGTCGGGTGTATCTCTTTCCCACCTCTTGTATCGTATCGGGGGAAACCCTAGGACCTGTCCGGGCAGCAGCGTCGTTGTCGTCGTTTTCCTTCTTGGAGGTGTTGCTTGGTATGTGACGCTTCGGAACGCTAGGAGTGTGGTGGAAATTCTTTGGAGGGCGCAGCGGTTTTGGGTCATCCTCGTTTTCGTCGAGCCACTGTTGTCGGCTTTATTTTCTCTTCTTTTTTCTTTTTTATTTTCTTTGTTTTTCTTTGGGCGATGTGCTGTCTGGCCCAGCAGCGGTTTCAAACGGTTGCTATATTTATATAGCTGGGCGAAAGCCTGATTCGAGAGAGTTCTTCTAGTTATGAATCGCCGTAGGGAGGTAGCATTACATTTGTATTTTTTAATAGAGCTCCTCATAGAAAAGAATGGCGAAGAAAGTGTTATAGTACTTTCTTTCTGTTCAGTCCTGGAACTTATTCTTTTCCGATCGACCTATCAACAGTAGCGATCATACCCCGTCGAGCGAGTTAGGAGCTGCTCACAAAGAAGGCCGAAACCAGATGAGATGGCCGAAGCAGATACCAGAGAATAGGTTCCTTCACCGAAGAAAAAAATTTGCAAATTCCAATTCCATTGATGCCGCACAGGCTGACCATTTCAAATAGGTGGAAACGGGAGACTTGGAGAAGATGATCACACTTTGGAAGAGAGACAGTCGCGTACCTGCCCCGGGAGGGGGCTTTTGTTCGATACAATCACTGAACTCAACCGCTTAGACTGGAGATGGCACTTGAAAACTCGTACAGATGACCACCCACAAAACTGAGTCTTAGAGATAGAAATAAAGAACATGATAATATGCATTGCTAACTAGCACTCCACTGAGTTTTAGTTTAGCATTCAGCAAGGTTTTTCAGGGGCAGGCGGCATGGTGTGCGGTGGTTGGGTGGCTCGGGTTCCTCAGGTAGGTTCGTCCTTCTCCGGATCATCTGTGGAACACCCTCCTTCGAATCCAGACATGCTTTCGTGTAAAGACTATGTTTCTGTTCGCATCCTCTACTGCGTGTGCGTGTGTTCGGGGCGGTTGTTGTTCCTTCTGCTACGCAAAATCCTGCACTTGAGAGATCCATTAAAATTCTGCGATTGAGATGATGGTTATGAGTCTACATTTCAGGGACAAAGTTATATTAGTACTATGTGCTATCGAGTATGGTCGAGTCTGCATTTCAGAGGTCTGAGAGCCATCTCTGACCACGAATTTAGAGCATCTCTAATGGAGCCCGTAAAAGCCCTATCCTTAAATCGCGAGTACAAGCCGCGAAAAAGTGTTTACGGGTCAGAAAAGTTCCGGCGCAGAACGGAGCCCTCAAACGCAGCCTCCGTTCTGCGCCGACACTTTTCTAACCCGTAAAACACAGGGTTTTGCCTACTTTTCATATGCGAAATGAAAAATACAAACAAACACGAATCAGCAAATCAAACATGAATATTACAACAAATAATTGTTTTTGAGCACACAATAATCATCCAAATTATTACAACAAATGTTTCAACCAAATTACAACAATTGTTAGAATGAAATAATAGACAAATTAAACAAATGTCTCCGAATGGTTCATCTCACACATACAAGAAAAAAAAACGAAAGAAGATCATGCCGTACGGCCATATAACTGCGGAGCTGCTTATGAGTTGTTGCATTCTCAATCTGCCGATGTGCTTCGAGAAAACTTTCGATGCGATCGCGATTCCTTTCGAGTCGCTCTTGGGTGCCAACATTGTCATAGAAATAGAGAAAGTCCATCCCTCGCTCATCCTCGATGATCATGTTGTGGAGAATCACACAACATGTCAGGATGTTGACGAGGGTTTTCTTGTCCCAAAATCTAGCTGGGCCTCGAACATTAGCAAATCGTGCTTGCAAAACCCCAAAAGCTCTCTCAATGTCCTTGCGGGCTGTCTCTTGTGCCTTGGCAAATACAACTTCTATTTTATCCCTGGGATCCTTGATGGACTTCACAAAGGTTGTCCATTTGAGATAAATGCCACCGGCAAGATAGTACCCATTGTGTACTCATGATCCAGGACTTTGTACTTGCAAGTTGGTGCCTCTCCGGCTACAATGTTTGTAAAACATCGTTTCTAGCATGTTTGTTCCGAACAATTTTATTAAGTCTAGTATATCTTTCATAGTATTTTGGGCTCTAGAGCAACTCTTTTTCTCAAATATATCCTTGATGCCATTCCAATCCTTGTTTCTACGTGTTTTAAAATGTATGGGGATGTCAATCTATTTAAACAAGAGCCTGCAACACAACCAAGAAGTTGGACATAGGCGCCCTCCCCTCCTTAGCAGTCCCAAAACAGTATAATTGATTTTTTCCTCCATTTGCATGCGTGGTGGGCCAAGTGCATAAGCTTTTTCCTGCTTAGCCTGAGTCTAAACAGTGGAGCGGTCCGGTTTTCTTAGACTCATGTTAGACTTTTTCTTAGAATCGATCCACACTGTGTACATGCTCTTATATCATCCGGATATTGCAAGATGGCTAAATCATCATCAAGAAAATGTGGGATAACGCCACTAATCACACTCTCTTCTTTTATTCTATTAAATAGAATGGATACATAACTACATATCAACCAGGATGTTAAAATGCATAGAGGATCACCTTGTCTAACACCCTTGTTTAATTGAAAGTAAGAACCAGTAAGAACCCATATTAACCTTAACAGTAACACTTCATTTTTACATAAACTTCTTTATCCAAGATCTCCATATAGGAGAAAACCCGTTCATGCGACGAGCGTGTTGAAAAAAGACCAACCGGCTTTGTCATAAGATTTTTCAAAGTTAATTTTTAAAATGACTCCATCTAACATGTTTTGGTCTACAAACATTATAAGAACATCGGATCACCAGAGCAACCGAAGCTAACCTATGTATCACTGCATCTGTACAAAATTTGGAACTATATTTAAAAGACAAATGAACCTATATTGTTAAATCTTTGTCGCCTCAGGTCCCTTTGTAGCAGAGTTATGACTCCAAAATTCAATAATGACCTCCTAAAAAGTTTGACCAAATTGAGTTGGGAAGCCATCAGAGCCTAGGGCTTTGTTCATCTCTATTTGGACAACTGCCCATTCCACTTTTTTTTCAATAAAATCCACAGTCAAAATGTCATGGGTGGCTTGCGCCTTGCGGGATATCATCACATCAATGTTGAGGACTAAAAAGGTCTTCGTAATAATTTGTTTATATTATATGTTTTAAACTATTCACCCCCTTAATGATGTCTTCATCTTGGTCAAGTTTAGAAGGATTTTTTTACAATACCAGTCATTAGCAACTAAGTGAAAAAAATAATGCATACAATAATTGTGTACGAGCAGGAATCGTTTCCCCAAAAAAAACGCATCCAGTATTTTTTGTGAATTAGGTGAAATAATCCAGGCCTAGCTAGCCATCAAAGCATAAGGAAACTCACCCGCTTAAGGAAATTGCACTGAGTCACCCTAATCCAACAGGCATATTTGAAGAAATCTATTGACACAATAAGCGGAACCCAAAAGAAGTATTGGACCTTCAGTATTTAGTTCAAACTGAATATCAAAGCCCTATAAAGACTAGTTCAAACTGAATATCAAAGCCCTATAAAGACATAACCTCACCCAAACAAGCTCCAAGTGCTAAAGATAAACACATGACAGTTTAAACCAAATTTGATTTGCTATATCATGAATTAGAAGTACACTGGAGTGGTATTTAGAAAAGGTCCGTCAGAGTAAACGCTAGCTGTACAGATAGGAACCTTTTCTCATATATACATTCATGAGAAGGTATGTATTCACCTCGCAAAACAGGCCATGGGTTGCCTGGAAAAGAAAACACAAGGACAAAATCCAGCTGCAAAAGAAAAGAAAAAGGTGTCGTGTCATGAGCTGAGGAACTACAAAAATATCCCTCCAAGTGAAGAATTGTCCTGATAGGCAGCTCAACGATATGTGTGTGAAAACCATCGATGCCGCAGTGCTTCACTGGCTATTGGTCTCTTTCTGGGGTTAATTTGCAGAAGGCAAGACAGAAAATCAACAAACTTGGAGTCGGAGCATCGCAAGTGGCGCCGCAAGGAGGATTTCTCTGGTACCAAATACTCCAGCTGATCTGTCTCCTAGAATAGAAAGATCAATGGAGTTGGAAAAAATATTTGAGGCATTCTAAATAACTCTGGTGTGGTGACGATAATAGTGGAAGTGCCATAGAACAAATGAAATCCTTATGGCAGAGATGTTTATAGTGATGACAAACAAGTTTGTTTCTCAAGATTATGTGCAAGGATGGTGTTCACCTAACAAGCATACTCAATGTACATGAGGAGGGAACCAGATCCCAAAGAAGTAAAGACCAACATGGTTATCCCGTGAGACCAACTGCGAAGAACACCGCCGGCAACTACTAAAAAACCAGGACACAAGTCCTCCACCAACAGAAGGCAACAGTTCTTCCAACTAGTATCTTATTATTGTGAAGCTGCTAATGCATATAATTTCATTTTTCTTTTACTTTGGTTTCTTCACAACTCAAAATGATCTATACAGCATAATAATTTCTTTTAGGTATGTGGCATAACAAAGTTAGAACAAAAGCTGCACTGTAAATAACCTTCTATGGCAGCGTACTAGTGAACAATAATGTCAGTGGCATTCAACATGCCAAGCATGTGGGACACAAAGAGGTCCTGAAGACAGAACTAAGACTAGTTTTTCCAGATGAAATGCAGAAATCCAATGATTAAAATGAAAAACACCATAATTTTGCTTCAACTAAAGTGTGCATGCAAAGTAAATTAGGTTCATATCACGTCAAGCACATCGAAGTCAAACAAAGATTGGATCAGAAAGTACCAAAATAATATTGGTTTTCTTAAATACACTTAAAAGTGCTCCTGGTGGAACTTATATGATGTTTGACGAGATCGGCACAAGCTGAAAGAAGTGAACAAGATTCTGTACCTCGTTCTTGTGGAAAAGGTCATACTCTTCTGTGAAGTACTTCTGAGTCTCCTGTCCCAATGCAAGCATCTCGGTGTCAATTGGGCCAACTATTCCAATTATGCGAGCAAGAATCGTTGACACTGATTCATTAGGAAAGAGCACCTGTGACATGTAGCCAGCATCCTCGGTCACAAGGAGTTCTACTTCTTTGAGAAACAGAAGAACATGACTATTTGATACAGGCAGATGTAATCCTACCTGTACCAGGCATCACATTAGCTTGTCTACTCCCTCCACTGCAAATTAATTGATGCAGATTTTCTAGATTTGCATGTATCTACACACTAAAATGCGTCTAGATACATGTATCTAGACAAATCTGCCTCAATTAATTTGGAACGGAGGGAGTATTTCTCTGGGGGTGCACTGATCCTCTGAAAATATTTTTCACATGGTTTGAACAAAGATTCTAGACACATAATCTTCAATTCATACTATATAAACAGATGGTTATGTTGTATAGCAATGTTACTATAAGGTCCTTCTTTTCTTAGATTGTACTTCCTCCGTCCCATAATTTAGTTTGCCAAAACATACTACATTATGGAACAGAGGATGTACTAGTATTTTGCAGAATGTAGTCACAGGCTTCTGAATTAAGTCTCTAGTTTCTGCGCAGTTTCATATTAACATCTTTAAGACCACAAAGGAGGTCCTACTCAACATGTGAAGGGCAGAAGAAGAACCTATAGCATTCAAGTATGTTACAGTCTTCTTGGGATGAAGTGAGTGATTGAACAAGCACAAACAATTTTGAGAAGAGAAGAGAGTCCTTCATGACGGGCTTTCCGCTTCCGGAATCCCCATGTCTGCTGGAGACGAGGAACGAAGTGGGGGGCAGCCAGCCACGGCCAACAGCAACTCGAACGAGCAGCCCCAGAACAAGGCCAGAACCCCTTGGACTTGGAACTAACCTGGGTGAAGGTGGTTCTTCTCCGGTGCACACAAGAATGAGGCAGCACATCAGCAGAGAACGAACTGGTGGAAGCCAAATGAAGAAACAGAACGCATGCTTCTCCCCCAAATCGGAAGGACCATAACGCCGGAATTGGATCCGGCGAGCACGAAAAGAAACTGCAGGGATTTGTAAGAAAAGGACAATGACGGCCGGTTATTAAAGGGCGGAGCTTCAGATCCTGGCTCACCGTGACAGACGACGAAGACGGCAGCAAGGATCGGAAGCAGGTTCGACGGCTCCTCCACGCCGACGGAGTACTCCGCAACGAGGACAGAGGCGATAAACCGGGAGAGAGGCAGGCGGCGGGGGAGAGGGGAAAGAGGAGGCGTCGGGGATTAGCTGGAAGAGGACAAGGTTAAGAGCGAGAGGAAGGCTCACGGGGTTGCGGGCGAGGGGCATGGCGGAGAGGGCAGCGGCGAGGAGTAGCGGGATTAGTCCCACATCGCTAATTGAAGAGGATCGTGACTGGTTTAAAATGCTAGCCCTTAGTTCTGTCTTCGCCGAGCCCAGCAGCGTGGGCTTGTAACCCAGCTTAATTGGCCATTAATGGGGGCAAAGAGGTTGCAGTGCGCGCAATTTGACTGTTGCTGGGTCCAGGTCGTGTGGACCCGCAAACCTGATAACACACGCCTAGAGTCGTGGGCCGGGGGTGACAGTCAAATTTGCAACTTCTTTTGTTAATTTCTTGTATCGAAATTTTTTGCAACTTCATTTTGCCTGTTCTGTCCGCTGCCAACGTCAATATAACATGAGCAAAAGTACTATCACCTAATGCTGATAGCTATATATATACTCTTAGGTGATAGCTAAGAAATATAATTCTTTTGTTATTACTAAAAAGGCGCATTTCTCCACAGTGGCGGAGCCAGCTGGGTGGAAGGGTGGGGCCATAAGATTTGGTCCAGCCCATACTGCATATATAGAAAATAAGAAAAAAAAATGAAAAAGCCTTGCCCAAGTTAGGCCTGCCCCACCCTAACAAAATGGGCTGGATTCGCCACTGTTTCTCCATGGTAAGTGCTCCTTATTTTACTAGAAATATAATTCATAAATTATAGTTTGTACGAATGACACAACGAGAAACCGTAAGACATGTTTATATTTAAGTGTCGCTTTAAGCTTACCTAGTCTTTTAGAACGGACAATACAGGAAAGTCAAACAAAGCAAAATACATATTAATAAATGTAAAACATAATTTAGTATTATGTATGATCTAAACATGTCATTTTACGATTGATGTTAAAAGAGTTTCCACTTTGTTAACAATGTTAGTCATGTAAGTGTTGAACAATGAGAGTCAGAACTCAACATTGTAAAACATCGTTTCTAGCATGTTTGTTCCGAACAATTTTATTAAGTCTAGTATATCTTTCATAGTATTTTGGGCTCTAGAGCAACTCTTTTTCTCAAATATATCCTTGATGCCATTCCAATCCTTGTTTCTACGTGTTTTAAAATGTATGGGGATGTCAATATATTTAAACAAGAGCCTGCAACACAACCAAGAAGTTGGACATAGGCGCCCTCCCCTCCTTAGCAGTCCCAAAACAGTATAATTGGCTCTTACGAAAGTTAATCTTTTATTCGGAGAGTTGTTTGAACACACTCAAAATGAGTTTTAGAGTTGCAGCGTTAGATTATATCATACGGATATTGCAAGATGGCTAAATCATCATCACGTCAATGTTGAGGACTAAAAAGGTCTTCGTAATAATTTGTTTATATTATATGTTTTAAACTATTCACCCCCTTAATGATGTCTTCATCTTGGTCAAGTTTAGAAGGATTTTTTTACAATACCAGTCATTAGCAACTAAGTGAAAAAAATAATGCATACAAAAATTGTGTACGAGCAGGAATCGTTTCCCCAAAAAAAACGCATCCAATATTTTTGTGAATTAGGTGAAATAATCCAGGCCTAGCTATTCATTAAAGCATAAGGAAACTCACCCGCTTAAGAAAATTGCACCGAGTCACCCTAATCCAACAGGCATATTTGAAAAAATCTCTGGACACAATAAGCGAAACCCAAAAGAAGTATTGGAGCTTCAGTATTTAGTGAAGGCAAATATAATTGTTGCACTTAATTGATTTGTCTCACGGCTAGAATTATAAATAGTATAAGGAGACTTGGTTGCCAAGCTAGCTAGAGATTACAATTTGGAAACTATACGGCTGGTAGACGTGTCCTATACGTACACGTCTATGTAGGGTTTCGTAGCATGGAAAACAAAAAATTTCTACCGCATACAAACAAACAAGCCAAGATCTATCTACTAGATTGTAGCAACGAGTCGTTAGAATAACTCACCCTCGAAGATTCCAAAGTGTTTAACGAGAGCGGATTCTCGTGGTTGATGTAGTCGTACTCTTCCCGATCTCAAGATCGTGTAGACGATCCTTCCGGCGCTGCGTTCCGGCAGCGCTCCCGCAGTCGGTCACACGTTCGGTACTCGACGAAGACCTTCCTCTCCCTTGTTCCAGCAGGCAGCGGAGGTTGTAGCACTCTCCTCGTGATTCCGGCAGCACAACGGCGTGGTACCGGAAGTAGAGGGGAGATCTCGCAGGGCTTCGCCTTAAGTCGGAGTGAGTATGGTGGAGTATGAGAGAGTCCCTCGACGATCTAGGGTTTAGACACGCCGAGGAGGGGGCTAGGCCGGCGGCTAGGGTTTCACCTAGGCGGCGGCGGCGAGTGCCCTAGGGCCGGCGGCGGCTATGGAGGCGGCGGCGGCGGCTTGGGGCTAGGGTTTGGAGGAGAGGATCTTGTGTGTCTCTAGGAGGGAGCCCTGCCCCTCCTTATATAGGTGGAGGGGCCGGCCGACCAAGGGGAGGGAGAGGAGTCCCTCCCCAACTCATCTTGGTGGTGCGCCGGCGGTGGGAAGGAGGGACTCCTCCCCAACTCGGTTTCCTCCTCCTTTTCCACTTCCCAAAAATAGTCGTTTGACTTTCAAACTTGGCGTTTGACTTTTCAAACAAGGATTTGATTTAATCCTTTATTTTGTTCAGCGATGACACATAGTACATGATGCAATCATACCAACTTGATATAACACATTCATGTACCTTTCCCCTCCGGAGTGCCGGACATTCCGAAACCTTCTAGAACATTCCTGAAGAAAACACCGGAATCATTCTCCAACTCCAAAACAGGAAATTCCTTATATGAATCTTATTCTCCGGACCATTCCGGATCTCCTCATGATATCCCGAATCCCATTCGAGACTCCGAACAACATTCGGACTCTTTCTCATCATTCCATAACTACTCAAACAACGTCGAATCCTTAAGTGTGTCTCCCTACGGTTCGTGAATTATGCGGACATGATCGAGACACTTCTCCGATCAATAACCAATAGAGGAATCTGGAAATTCATATGGCTCCCACATATTTCTACGATTACTTTGCGATCGAATGAACCACTTACATACGATATCAATTTCCCTTTGTCTCACGATAGTTTACTTATCCGAGGTTATGATCGTCGGTATCTCTGCATACCTAGTTCAACCTCGTTACCGATAAGTACTCTTTTCTCGTTCCCGTGACATGTGATCCCTTGTGAGCCAGTCACATGCTTGCAAGCTAATTGGATGACATTTCACCGAGAGGGCCCAGAGTATATCTATCCGTCATATGGATGGACAAATCCCACTCTTGATCCATGTGTTTCAACCAATACTTTCCGAACACTCAATGCCACCTTTATAGCCACCCAGTTACGGTGTGGTGTTTGATGTCATCAAAGCATCCATCCGGTAAAGGTGATATGCATGATCTCATGGTCGAAGGAATTAGATTACTATGTATCAGAAAGCATATAGCAATTGAACTATTAAAATTACTTGATCTTTATGCTACACTTATCTATAGGAGTATGTCCACCATATCATTCTCCTAACGATATGATCTTGTTGTTAATAACATCTCAATGTTCATGATAGGGAAACCACAATCATCTATTAACCAACAAGCTAGTATTATATAGAGGCTTTACTAGGAACTTCAAATTAAGTTTACAAATCACACAAGTATTAATATTTCCTTGTTAATACTATTATAGCATGAATGTAAACATTTATCATAAACACAAAGATATAATAATAACTACATTTATTATTGCCTCTAGGGCATATCTCCAACAGTCTAATACCCCCGCAGTTGGAGCGGGAGCAGGGCGGACGTTCAGACTGGAGCAGAACTCGGTGAAGACCGTCGATGGCAACCCTTTGGTGAAGATATCTGCATACTGTGAAGATGTTAGGACATGGAGAACACGAACATCTCCAAAAGCAACTCTCTCGCAGACAAAATGAAGATCAATCTCCACATGCTTGGTACGTTGATATTGAACCGGGTTCGTCGATAGGTAGACCGTAAATATGTTGTCACAGTAGACCACCGTAGCTCGATGAAGGGGGCGATGTAGCTCGGACAGGAGCTGACGTAACCAGCATGCCTCAGCAACGGCGTTGGCAACTCCTCGGTATTCTGCTTCCGCACTCGATCGGGACACAGTTTGCTGGCATTTAGAGGACCAAGAGATCAGATTGTCGCCAAGGAATACTCCATAGTCTGAGGTGGACTTGCGTGTGTCGGGGCAGCCAGCCCAGTCAGCACCAGTGTATGCAGTAAGCGATGTCGGCGACGATCGATGTAGTTGTAGGCCATAGTCGATGGTGCCGCAAAGATACCGGAGAATCCGCTTAACCGCATTGAGGTGCGGCTCACGGGGATCGTGCATGTATAAGCATACCTACTGAACGGCATAAGCGACATCCGATCTGCTGAATGACAAGTATTGGAGGGCTCAGACCAGGCTCCGATAGGTGGATGGGTCAGCAACGACATCGCCATCAGCGCCAAGCTTGGACTGTGTATCGACAGGAGTGGAGCAAGGGTTGCACTCGCTCATACCTGCACGCTCGAGGACGTCGAGGATGTACTGTCGCAGTGAGAGGAACATGCCATCAGAGGAGCGAGTAACAGCAACTCCCAAAAAATAGTGTAGTGCACCAAGATCCTTGAGGGAGAACTCGCGTTCAAGAGCCATGATGATTTGCCGAAGTAGCTGCTCGGATGAAGCCGTGAGTACTATGTCGTCAACATATAAAAGCAGGTAGACAGTCTCCGTGTGGCGGGTGTATATGAAGAGCGATGGATCCGCGCGGAAACCAACAAAACCGAGTCGAAGAAGATGATCAGCGAAACGGTTGTAACATGCACGCGACGCCTGTTTAAGCCCATAGAGAGACTTATTTAGGCGACACACGTGGTCGGGTTTGGAGACGTCGATGAAACCTGACGGCTGCGCACAGTATACTGTCTCGGCGAGAGTACCATGTAGAAAGGCATTGTTGATGTCGAGTGAACAGGCCAGTCTTGAGAGATGGCAATGGAGAGTACGGTCCGAACAGTAGCCGGTTTGACAACCGGACTGAAAGTCTCTCCGTAGTCGACGCTGGCACGCTGAGTGAAGCCACGGAGGACCCAGCATGATTTATACCGATCCAAAGAACCATCCGGCTTGAGCTTATGCCGAAATATCCACTTGCCAGAAACAACATTAGCTCTAGGAGGACGAGGGACAAGATCCCATGTCTGATTGTTTTTTAGGGCAGTAAATTCATCGATCATAGCAGAATGCCAGTGAGCATCTTTCCGAGCACTGCGGTAGCTCTTAGGAATGGGACTGGGAACATCAGCAAGGAGAGTAAGGCAATCAACAGGCTTTGGCACCATACCACGTTTTCCACGAGTATACATCGAATGAGTGTTATCGACCAGAGGAGGACCAACGGGCGCCAGGACCACAGGAGGTGTAGGAGGTGTAGGCGGTGTGTGTGGCTCGGGTTGAGGGGCGTGAGGCTGTGTAGGAGGTATATGAGGGGTAATAGGCAGCGGAAGGATGGGGTAAGATCATCCAGAAAGGATATATCGGTGGCGGTAGGAGGGGGTGTTGAAGTTTTGGAGAAAGGGAACGAATTTTCGTCAAAGATGACATGACGAGATATGATAATTTTGTGAGTGGTAAGGTCAAGACATCGATAGCCACGATGATTAGAGGAGTACCCTAGGAAAACGCAAGCGGTTGTGAGAGGAGCTAGTTTGTGAGGTGTTGTGGCGGAGATGTTAGGATAACATAGACAACCAAAAACACAGAGCTGGTCTAATGGAGGTGGGAGACCTAGGAGAACTTCGTGTAGTGTACGCTGCTGAAGAGTTTTGGTGGGGTGAAGGTTGAAAAGAAAGGTGGCAGTGTGAAGAGCTTCAACCCAATAGACCGGAGGCATGCTTGCTTGGAAAAGAAGTGAACGCACCATGTTGTTCGTGGAACGAATGACACGTTCGGCTTTGCCGTTCTGGGGGGGATGTGTATGGACAAGATAGACAAAGCGTGGTGCCTAAGGATGAGAGAAAAACACGAGCTGCATTGTTGTCAAATTCACGGCCATTGTCGCATTGCAAGGACTGAACAATTGTGTTAAATTGTGTAGAGACATAAGCAAAGAAATTTTTGAGGGTGGAGAAAGTATCGGATTTGACGCGCAAAGGAAAAGTCCAAAGATAGTGAGAGAAATCATCTAACACAACTAGATAGTATTTATAGCCAGACACACTAGAGAGAGAGAAGTCCACAAATCACAATGAATTAGTTGAAAGGGGCGAGTGGTTTGAGTAGATGAATTATCAAAGGGTAGTCGAACATGTTTCCCTAATTGACAAGCATGACATAAATGATCATCGGTGTTATTCTTATTACACGGAAAAGAAAATGCACTTGCTAGGTGTGACAAAGCTTGACTATTGAGATGTCCTAGACGACGACATCATAATATTGATGATGATGTAGTGGTGGAGAGGGCGTGCGCAGGAGAAGACGGCCACCAGAAGGGGTAGAGGTCGCCAACGCTATTGCACCTGACGATCTCGTTCTTGGTGCGGAGGCCCTTCATAGAAAGACCAAACGAATCAAACTCAATGGAAACAAAATTATCAGTGGTGAACTTGCGGACAGAGAGAAGATTTTTGATGAGGTTGGGGGTAACTAAGACATTGTTAAGTTGAAAATACTGATTAGGTGTAGAAATAGTTGTGCTGGTGATTGGAAGGGTATGACCATTGCCGACGATGACATGTGGATAAGGGGAGTGAGAGGGTAGGATGTGTGAGAGGTTACCCTGGTTGCCGGTCATGTGAGCGGAAGCGCCTAAATCCATGAACCACGCATTCGATGACGGTGGCGTCAGGGACATGGTGTTGAAAGCCTGCATGAGGGAACCTTGGTCGAAGGACGGAGATGGAGCGGTGTATGTCGGTGCAGGCGGTGGAGTGGTCGGCAACGGTCCTGGTGCTCCTTGCATCCACAGCATGTGAGGTAGACGACACCACGGCGTGATGAGCCTGAGGCGAGCCAAGGAACGGTGGGCGATGGGGCTGCCCGGGCCACATCTGGATGGATCCTGCCCAGGGGTTCTGCATTGACGGCCAGGGAGCCTGGGGACCCTTCCCGGGTGTGTTGGGTTGGATGCCGCCTTGCTGCTGGGGAGGCGCCGAGTGGAGGTAGCGGCACCGCGCGCCGAAGCGGCAACTTCCTCGCTGGAAATTACGGCACACATCAGGGCGGCGTGGTGGTGCATTATTGTCTGCTGGACCACGCGGTGGTGAAGGCGTTGGAGCACCACGAGCGACGAAGGCGGATGGAGCCGAGGAGGATGACTCGTCGGACTGCTGTAGTGTGAGCTCCTCGAGGAGAAGCGATGAGCGCACGTCGAGGAACGACGGTAGGGGGCGCTGCTTGAGGGTCAGCGTGCGCATGTACACAAGTTTAGACCCGAGCCCGCGGAGCGTGTTCTAGACAAGGCGCTTGTCGGTGATGGTCGTGCCCAATGCGTTGAGCTATCGATGAGGATCTTCTGCTTGCAGCAGTAATCCGCCACGGTCATGGGGCCCTGTTTGAGACCGTGGAATTCTTGCTCAAGGTAGGAGGACCGCATCTTAGAGTTGTCGTGGTAGATGTTGGAGAGACGCGTCCATAAGGCGTGGGCAGGCAGCGGCGTGGTGGTGTCGACAACCATGGCCAGAAGCTCGGGTGCAACGGTGCCATTGAGCCATGATCGAACGATGGCATCGTTCCGAAGCCACTATGGCGTGGGATTGGCAGGGTACTCTTCCTCGAGAAGATGATCCTGGAGGGCGTACTTCTCAGCTGCGTCGGTGAACATGCCACGCCATTGGAGATAGTTTGACGTGAAGAGCTCGAGGGTGACCGGAACAGCGGCGCGAATGCTTGGGAGCGCGGCGGCGAGCGCCCAGAGAGAGGCCTTGGCGGCGGCCTCGGCAGCAGCCGCCGCGAGATCGGAGGCGGAGGGATCTTGCGGCGCCATGGAGGGAGAGGATCGTAAACTTTAATCTGCAAAATATAATTGTTGCACTTAATTGATTTGTCCCACAGCTGGAATTATAAATAGTACAGGGAGACTTGGTTGCCAAGCTAGCCAGAGATTACAATTTGAAAACTATACGGCCAGTAGATGTGTCCTATACGTACATGTCTAATATTTAGTTCAAACTAAATATCAAAGCCCTATAAAGACTAGTTCAAACTGAATATCAAAGCCCTATAAAGACATAACCTCACGCAAACAAGCTCCAAGTGCTAAAGATAAACACATGACAGCTTAAACCAAATTTGATTTGCTATATCATGAATTAGAAGTACACTGGAGTGGTATTTAGAAAAGGTCCGTCAAGAGTAAACGCTGGCTGTACAGATAGGAACCTTTTCTCATATATACATTCATGAGAAGGTATGCATTCACCTCACAAAACAAGCCATGGATTGCCTGGAAAAGAAAACACAAGGACAAAATCCAGCTGCAAAAGAAAAGAAAAAGGTGTCGTGTCATGAGCTGAGGAACTACAAAAATATCCCTCCAAGTGAAGAATTGTCCTGATAGGCAGCTCAACGATATGTGTGTGAAAACCATCGATGCCGCAGTGCTTCACTGGCTGTTGGTCTCTTTCTGGGGTTAATTTGCAGAAGGCAAGACAGAAAATCAACAAACTTGGAGTCGGAGCATCTTAAGTGGCGCCGCAAGGAGGATTTCTCTGGTACCAAATACTCCAGCTGATCTGTCTCCTAGAATAGAAAGATCAATGGAGTTGGAAAAAATATTTGAGGCATTCTAAATAACTCTGGTGTGGTGACGATAACAGTGGAAGTGCCATAGAACAAATGAAATCCTTATGGCAGAGATGTTTATAGTGATGACAAACAAGTTTGTTTCTCAAGATTATGTGCAAGGATGGTGTTCACCTAACAAGCATACTCAATGTACATGAGGAGGGGACCAGATCCCAAAGAAGTAAAGACCAACATGGTTATCCCGTGAGACCAACTGCGAAGAACACCGCCGGCAACTAGTAAAACACCACGACACAAGTCCTCCACCAACAGAAGGCAACAGTTCTTCCAACTAGTATCTTATTATTGTGAAGTTGCTAATGCAAATAATTTCATTTTTCTATTACTTTGATTTCTTCACAACTCAAAATGTTCTATACAGCATAATAATTTCTTTTAGGTATGTGGCATAACAAAGTTAGAACAAAAGCTGCACTGTAAATAACCTTCTATGGCAGCGTACTTGTGAACAATAATGTCAGTGGCATTCAACATGCCAAGCATGTGGGACACAAAGAAGTCCTGAAGACAGAACTAAGACTAGTTTTTCCAGATGAAATGCAGAAATCCAATGATTAAAATGAAAAACACCATGATTTTGCTTCAACTAAAGTGTGTATGCAAAGTAAATTAGGTTCATATCACGTCAAGCACATTGAAGTCAAACAAAGATTGGATAAGAAAGTACCAAAATAATATTGGTTTTCTTAAATACACTTAAAAGTGCTCCTGGTGGAACTTATATGATGTTTGACAAGATCGGCACAAGCTGAAAGAAGTGAACAAGATTCTGTACCTCGTTCTTGTGGAAAAGGTCATACTCTTCTGTGAAGTACTTCTGAGTCTCCTGTCCCAATGCAAGCATCTTGGTGTCAATTGGGCCAACTATTCCAATTATGCGAGCAAGAATTGTTGACACTGATTCATTAGGAAAGAGCACCTGTGACATGTAGCCAGCATCCTCGGTCACAAGGAGTTCTACTTCTTTGAGAAACAGAAGAATATGACTATTTGATACAGGCAGATGTAATCCTAACTGTACCAGGCATCACATTAACTTGTCTACTCTCTCCACTGCAAATTAATTGATGCAGATTTTCTAGATTTGCATGTATCTACACACTAAAGTGCGTCTAGATACATGTATCTAGACAAATCTGCGTCAATTAATTTGGAACGGAGGGAGTATTGCTCTGGGGGTGCACTGATCCTCTGAAAATAATTTTCACATGGTTTGAACAATGATTCTAGACACATAATCTTCAATTCATACTATATAAACAGATGGTTATGTTGTATACCAATGTTACTATAAGGTCCTTCTTTTCTTAGATTGTACTTCCTCCGTCCCATAATTTAGTTTGCCAAAACATACTACATTATGGAACAGAGGATGTACTAGTATTTTGCAGAATGTAGTCACAGGCTTTTGAATTAAGTCTCTAGTTTCTGCGCAGTTTCATATTAACATCTTTAAGACCACAAAGGAGGTCCTACTCAACATGTGAAGGGCAGAAGAAGAACCTATAGCATTCTAAATATGTTACAGTCTTCTTGGGATGAAGTGAGTGATTGAACAAGCACAAACGGCCAGAGATTACGGGGATAAGTTCAAAAATGAGACATATATTCATTTACTCATAGATAGATAAACTCTGGTGTATCTTTTATTGTGATTGGATTAAACTATGTTATTGTAGATAAAATGTCGATATGCCTTGAAAATGCCATGTAAACCAAACAAAGATGGTTATTAAGTCAACATGTATACTTACTTCACCAGTGTACAGCTCAGCGAAGATGCAGCCAAGAGACCAAATGTCAATCTTCTGGTCATACGGGAGACCCAGAATGATCTCAGGAGCACGGTAAGAGCGTGATTGAACATATAGTATTAAGTTGTCTGTTAAGAAGCAACTGCTTCCAAGATCAATAACCTTGATTTCACATCTGCTGTAGCTCTTCATAAGGATATTCTCTGGTTTCAGGTCACAATGAACTATATTTAAATGATGCAAATACACCAAAGCTTCTAAGCACTGTCGAGCTATAGCCTGAAAACAAATGGAAGGTCTCATGTTTCAGCATTTCTACATTTTAAATAAACTATTATACTCAAATTATATTCCAGTCTACCCAAAAATCTCTTAGAGAGGAAAATGGAACAGAAGGGCCAAAACACGAATGTATCTTCCTTAAAGCTACAGCATACAAGGTCAGCTGTGAATGATTTGATATGGTGCCTTTAGTTTTAATTTTTCAGTGATGAGATAATTTATAAAATCAGAATGTATACAAGAAGGTTAAAGAGGGTGCTTCCGTAGCAGAATAGACGGAGATACTCTCAGGAAGAAGACAATGACGGTCAGTACCTGTATTCTGGGTAATGAAAAATAGACCTCATCACCGGACTCCTGGTTATACTTTTGAAATTCATATAGATTTGCCCGTAGTAATTCGGTGACGATGAAAAGATGTTCCTGTCAATTGTTTCAGCTGTCAGCATTATCTGACATCAAAAATGAAAAAAATGCTGGAATAGTACTTAACAGGCCAATAACTGAAATAATAAACCGTGTATCAAAAGAATAGCTGATGTAATAAATGAACCTTAAGACCTGGAGTGAATATAATTATTTTCCCTTTTTTTATGAAATTTGTCTCCTCAAATTGTAAGGTATGGTATAAAAGAAAATCAGTAGTTAATTGATTTTATCTCCATGTCAATACCTGATAGTAGAAAAAATCATATAGGCGTAATATATGATGTTCATCTGCCGGATCGTGTTTATTTACAAACTTAAGGAGCTTTATCTCATCCAAGCTCTGATCAAAGAAATCCTTGTCGTTTTTAATTATTTTAAGGCAGACATCCATTCCCGTGCAAAGATCGCGTGCCTGTACGACCCTGCTGAATGCAGCTGAACCAAGATATTCAGTGATGCGATATCTTCCGGCAACAACTGAATCTACCACAATAGGGAATTCTTTGGTTTCTTCAAAGCCAGTCCTGCAGGAGAAGCCTATCATATGAGCATATGAGTTTATTCCAATAACTACTATTAGGGAGCAGAAATAAATAGGAAAGGTACTGGATAGGAACCTGTTCTTCCGGTGGAAAATTCTCAGCTCAAATTCTTCATATTCTTGATAAAAAATAGAGCTTGCAAGATCAATATCTGTTTTTGGACCTTCACTAATTTTATGAGTAGTGGTATTTTGAACATTTGTATCTGCTGACCCAAAGTCCGGCATCTCATAAACATCTTCAGGAGTACCAATCTCAGGAAAAGGATGCACGCTGTAGCTATTCTTTAGAAATTCTTTGTCGTCAACAGTTTTCTCATCTGTTACAGTGTCAATATCTACTTCATCATTAACTCTGAAGTCAGGGTCAAACCTACAGTCTGAAAGAGATTAGTAAAGTCAGAATGGAACCAGCTAGTCCACACACACAAAATGACTTCACATGCGAATACTAGTGAATTTTGGAATTAAAAAGGCGCGCAAATCTGGATCAGCCAGAAAAACCATTATCACATTAAACAGCAAAAAATACATCAGAATTCAAGTTAGTTATGGGTTTGTAATTCAAGCATATATCAGTGTTCTAGAACTGCATCAGTCAGGCGCTGGTACAGAACTCTTCAGAAAACATTCCAATTACGACATCGCAAACTGAATCCTATGTTGAGCTTGTTAAAGAGTTCCGTGAAACACGACAAAATGATCCTGAGGAATATGAAGGAGGCCACACAAGTACTTACTGTTAAGAGCATCTGCGTCTTCAGCCAAGTACGGACTGAGCATCTGAAGTTCCTTCTCCAGCGCACTCAGATCAAACTCCTGGCCATCCCCACTCCTCCTGGAATCCGCTAACGGACCGGCCTCGAGCGTGGCACCGCCGTCCACATTACGCCTGGACTTAAGCGCGTCTGCACCGCACTCATCCAGCACCTCCGTCAGGTCATCCATGATCTGGTACCTCCCGTACACAGCAGACCAGGAATCCCTCACAGCCTCCTGATCATTCTTCTTCCTTTCCCCATGGCAGCAGCACCTGCAGGGAGGCGACGTATACACCTCCGCGCACCCTCCTCCGGAGTCCGCACTGTACTTGCTACGCACATGCCGCCGGCTGCTGCTGCCATCATCGCCAGTGTCGCGTGTTTCGCTCTGCCGCGAGCCGGCGCCGTCGGGGCCAACGATGAACTTGTCCTCCTCCTCGCCGTCGCCGCTCCTATCGCTCTCCGGCTCGCGGCGGAACAGGTGGTCGTCGTAGAGCCAGTTCTCGCCGAAGAAGAGGTCGGAGGTGTCGTACTCCCGCGCCGTGCCGAACTCCATGTCCGAGGACGACGCCTCCGACGGCGCGCGTCGCGGCGACCATGCCCCGTACGGATTCAGCAGCCCTGATCTCCAGGCAAAACAGCCAAACCAAACAAACAGAACAGACAAAATTCGGATCAGAGTTCGAGCGAAAGCACACGATACAGAGTTGACGAGGGGATGGGTGTCTCGGTCACGCGCGGAGATCGAGATTTACGGCTGTGGTCCCGGGAGGCCGCGCGCGCCGAGGGGGAGGATGATTCGACGCGTTTGGGGGGGAAGGAAGTTTTCTGTGTCGCGGTGTACCTGAAGGCGTGGAGCTCATGCTGAGGAAGGCGTCGGAGGAGGAGGAGGAACTGGAGCCCGGGCTGGCGAGCGCGCGCCCGAAGTCCGCGTGGGAGACGCCCAGCCGCAGCGGCGGGAGCCGGGGGTCGTCGGAGTCGGTTGATTCGCCGCCGGCAGCGGCGGAGCGCGGCGCGAGGACGCCGTCCCGGAGCGCGAAGCCATGCCCGTCGTCGGCGGGGAACCCCATGACGCCGCCGCCGAAGACCTCCTCCGCCCCGGACGACATGGCCAGGGAACTCACTCGCTCACGCGCGCCCGGTGCGCCTCCGCCGCTCGCCCTGCGCCGTCACCATTTGAAGCGAGTGGGCGCCGTACGCGACGATAGCGAGAGCGGAGCAAAGCGTGGAGCACTAGCGGAGGCAGCGGCCGCACGGGATCCGAGCCAACAACACGCGCCCGCGCCCGTACACAGCAGCTTTCCCCTCGGCTGACGGGCCGGGCCCGCAGGCCAGCGTGTCGATGTCGGCGTCGGCCCGGAGGCCGCTGTCGCTGGGGCGACGCGGTGGGTGGTTCTGGTTCTGGTCTGGTCGGGGTGGCCTGGCCGCGATCCGATGTGGAGGGAGGGGAGCCGTCATTATTGTCAGTCGCTGTTGCGCTGGACGCCCCTCCCTCGGCCCCTGCCCCGCCCCGCCCCGCTGGGTGATTCTCCGCGCTCGGTCGTGACGGACACGGCGGACGGATCTACCAAAGGCAGCGACGCCAGATCTTGCCGTGGCAGCAGGTCGGCCTCGCACTCGCACCTTTCCCGAACCGTCGACCCTACCCGTTCGACCCACACCTGCTCCGGCTTTAGCGAGCAGCCGAAGCATAATTGCGTCGCGTACAGGCCCCGGCCGGCCCGGCTGCGCGATGGTAGTACACATTCCAGTCCAGCGGCCGTGCGATCGTGCAGCCGGTTAGTGAGCGAGCGAACGACGCCGCATATAAATTATTAATTGCGCGATATACTATGCTTGGTTTGGTGGACGAGCGTTACGGGCGAGCTCGTACGTGGGGCAATGGCCTTTTTCGAGCGAGGGAGGAAAAGGACTGCTGGTGAGGTGAGTGCAGAATGGCGACTGCAGGGGATCATGTCGCGCTTGCTGTTTACCGCCTGAGAAAACATCTCGGTGTTATTTTTTAAAAAAAATCTCGGCTGGTTAGGCGTACCGTCCTGTAAAAACGACGTCGTACTGGAGATTTCTGTCCTGTCACGGTAGCTGGGGCCTGAGGGTGACTATCGGGGTAAAAAAAAATGAGATCTACTAGGTTGGTAATACAAGGAGAAGGTTGTGTTTTTGTTTCTAGTACGTTTGATGGGTAGTTACAGCGAGCGAGCAGGTGTGATCTTAACTGACGGTTGAAAGACTATGGTTCCAAAGGTAACTGCGCTGGGAAAGCGAGTTAGAGAAGAAGACAGCTCCAGCAAGCATTTTCATCTTATGTACAGCACATGGTTTGGTGATAAGACTAGCACTACTTTATGTTTTTTTCTTATAATGATAAAAAAAAGGGGAGAAAGTTTTGTACACTACGTTTATTTGACCAACTTTTCGTGACTTGAACTCACCCTTCAGGATATGGCACTGTGTAGTGTAGCGCCGTTGCGCCTGACGCCGCACTTTAGGTCTTGTACCAGCGCGGCGACAGCCCTCCCCAGACCCAGCCCATTCTTTCTCACCCACACACGAGCTGCAGCGGCGGCTCTTCTCCCCCCTCCACCTTCTCCCTCCTAGTGTCCAAATAGGAAGCCTCTCTCCGTGGAGTTCGATCCCCACAAGTGCCTTGAGGTATTCTTCCCCTTCATCTTTGATTTGACCCATTAATTTCTTGTTTTGGTCCATATCTTGTAAACCCTAGTTTGTTTTGTAAGATGCATGGTAGAATGTTGTCGTATTGGCATATGGGTTGGTATTGTGTTAATGTTAGCATGGGTATCTATTGAGTGTGTTGACCATGGTATTGTTGTTGTGATTATGTTAGGCATGGCAAGAATTGTTCATGTTCACCATGTAGACAAGGATGCTTTTTTGAGAGGTAACATAGAACCGTACCCGGACGAGCTCGATTTGGTGTTTGAGCGTACTCCAACATATGTAGAGGTCTTGGAGAAATTGAGGATTGAATTGAAATGGATGGACCCAAAGGATGATATTGAGTTGGAGGGAAGACATAATGTTGGCTTGGGAATGCATGTCCGTTGGAAGACCATGCGTATCTTCTCCGATGCCCGTTGGCTTGCATACAAGGAGGTGGTGGCCGAATCACTAGACAAGGCTCTTGAGCTATTTGCCACCAAGAAAGTTGGTAGTTCATTGTCTTTGGACTTAAACCGTATGGCATCCCCATTGCGTACTATGAGTCCTCCACCCGTAGACCAAGAGCTAAGGCGTGAACCTCCCTTGACCCAAACATTGTGCCCGATTTCAAGACACCAAGATGATAGTTGGTTAAATGCATCCTTTACTAACTTGCCCCTTTTATTCTTATAATAGGTATGGCGACTCAACCCAACAAGGCCAATGATGGGGAAGGTGTGAACTACTCGAAGATCTGGGCGAATGCTATGGAGGTGGTGGCGAAGAGGAAGGAGGCTGAGGAAGAGAGGAAGAGGAAGGAGGCCGAGGAAGAGAGGAAGAGGAAGGAAGCTGAGGAAGAGAAGCGGAGGAAGGCATTCGAAGAGGTAGTTCAACTTGCTCGTGACTTGGCAAAAAAGAAGGACGAAGAGGACGAGGTGAAGAAGAAGAAGGAAGAGGAAGAGAGGAATAGGAAGAAGAAGAAGGAAGAGGAAGAGAGGAAGAGGCAAAAGGAGAAGGAAGAGGAAGAGAGGAAGAGGAGGGCCAATGCTAGGCCACCTTGCGCCGATCAAGAGGAAAGTCCACGGAGGGCGTTTCGTACTAACGAGGCCCATGGGAAGGAGGTTCCTATTTGTTGGTGTGGAACCGATTGCACTGTTAAGGATCCCCTAGACTACCATTTCGATAGTTGGGGAAAGAAGTTCTTCATATGTGCCAACTACAATCGCTCTCCCGTGCGTAGCTGCAACCCATACGACACTCCACCGGTATGCACAAAGCTTTTTAGTTCTTCATGTGTCCCAACTATTCCATATCATAGCCTCTAACATGCACTATTTTCGTGTAGTCTCCCCCTCCGGTATGCAGGTACTATACTTGGATAGATATCGAGCAACCTCAATCCAACAAGGCTATCCAAGAGATCGATTGGGCCATAAAAAGAAGGCGCTACTACGAAGCACAGCATGACGAGGAGATGGCGAAGAAGCGCAAGGAACGTAATGACGAGCTCCGCAAGAAAGAGGAGGAAGAGAATCGCCGCTAAGGAGTCTCGGGAAGCCGAGAGGGAAAGGCTGCGTCAAGCGGCATGGCGTTCCATGGAGGAAGAGGAAGAGAAGAAGAGGAAGGGCAAAGGGCCTATGTTCTAGACTTTGAGTATGTAACCGGGAGTCATGAACTTGTATGTGTCAAGATTTGCTCGAGAACCTCTTGTTATTTCATGAACTCGTGTTATTTCATGAACTTGTATGTTCTAGACTTTAAGGGCAAGAAACTCGTGTTATTTCGTATGTGTCAACAAACATTTCCCCCCTCAAAGGTTTTTTGTACGATGTGTGATCATTTTCCCTCGAAACAACCGCTTAAAGCTGGCTGTAGCACCATCTTCAAAGTGCGGCGCCAAGCCTTGTGGGGTCGCACCGTGCGGCGTTGTGCAGCGTGGCGCCGCACATGCGCTCGAAAATAGACAGAAGCTTCTGTCTCTTTTCTAGCGCATGTGCGGCGCCACGCTGGACGGCGCCGCACGGTGCGGCGCCACCAGCGCTAGAAAATAGACAGAAGACTGGTGGTGCCGCATCGTGCGGCGCCGTCCAGCGTGGCGTCGCATATTGACTTAGCCGATTCCTGGGCACCTTGCACCATGTGCGGCGCCAGGCATCATGGCGCCGCTGACATGGTTATACCCTACGGGTACATGATCTCAGCATACCTGGTCCAGCCCAAGGAAGGCCCACGGCGGACGTACGCCGGCCCATGAAGATTTTCGGGTGGCCAAGGCCCATGACGCCTTCGGATCCTTGGAGAGCAAGACTAGAGTAGATAGGAAATTCAAAGGGGTAAAACCCTAGAACCTGTAACCGACTAGGACTATGCCCGGGACCTGCCTAAGTCTATATAAAGTCCAGGAGGGCACGACCTAGATCTCTCGACTCATACTTTAGCATACGCACCTCCGCGCCAGATCGAATCTGCGCACCCCTGTAACCTTCGGTTCCGCCGTAATAAAGAGCAGACAAGCATGAGTAGGGTTTTCCCTCCGGGGGCCTGAACCTGGGTAAATCTCGTGTCCCCTGGTTTCTTGTCTGTTAACCGTTCCACGATCTCCAGCATCCCCATCTTCTCCAAAACCCAAGTCCATAACAATGGGCATTGACGAGTCGAAACCTCGTCAATTGGCGCCATCTGTGGGAATCGGGGCTGCTGATTGTGCGGTCGTGACGGTCCCGACCCGATCGATCTACAACTCTGCGGCGACGGAGAGTCACCTCCTCTTTGGCGCTTTCGACTTTACCGCCCACTCGTCGGCCACCATTAAGGACTTCGAGCCCGTAGGCGACGGACTCGAAATCCTGTTCGGGAGCTTCTGCTTCCAGGTGGGGCAAACTGGCACCCTCCGCCTCCCTGAGCTGGTGCCCCTACCATCAATCAGGCCCGCTTCGTGGGCCCCACACCCGCTACGCACAACATCATCAGCAGATGATTCCTATGACAGCAGCAGCTGCAACTCCGATCTGTGCGATCCGCCATCAGATGCAGGGACCTACGGTTCCGGATCTGAAAGCTGCGGCAGCAGCGGACCGATCTACAAGCGCTACCAATGCGCCGTAGTCATCCAGGAACAACAAACGCCTAACCCGCCGCCCAACCCGAACCCCAACCCACAGGACAGAAACAGCGAAAACGGCGGGAACAGAAGAAGCCAGTCCCCCCCACCCGACGAGGAAAACAATGGCCACGTCATCCAACTTAGTAAAGAAGGATGGGTCCAAGCACGCCGCGCCGTAGCAGGCGACATAGTCCTGCCTGCAGACGCCTCACGTGAACTACTGATGGCATACCACTTCCTCCTCATCAAGGAGCAAAAGAAGCAAGTCAAGATGCAGGAAACACTTGACAAACGCAAGCAAGCAGCCTCTGAGTCCAGCGTGCGACGAGCTGCGCTCTCCGCCATGGCCCCTGGCTCTAGCACGAACGGAAACCAAGGAAACAAGCACCGCTCTCGGGTGGAGAACATGGATCCCAAGGAGCGCCGTGATGTGACCCGAACTCTCCACACGTCGTTCATGGAGATGGATGCCGACGGCAACATCATCCCGAAGACACCGCAAGCTGCGATCATGGCAGCCACTGCGTATCTCGCAGGTTTGTTCTGTTTGAGTTGGTTTTCGAGCAGGTTTGTTCGATGTTGTTCGAGCATGTTTGTTCCAAAAAGACAACAACCATTGAAGTTCACGACAAACATTCAAGTTCACGACAAACATTCAAGTTCTCGACAACAACATCCAACTTCACGACAATAACATCCAAGTTCACGACAACCATTCACGACAACATCAAAGTTCACGACAACAACCATAAGTACCGAGTTCACGACTACAGCCATTCAAGACAAAGTGCAACATCTACTCTACTTCCCACGGGTGGTCTTCGCCCCTCGGCCCCTTCTCGTGGGCATCTTCCTCCTCCTCCTCGGTTCCTCTTCATCCTCCACCTCTAAGCGATATGGATTCTTGGGCTTCTTTGTCTTGGCCGTGGAAGGGTTGGGTGTGTAAGGCTTCTTGGGTTGCCTTGGCTTGAACACGTAGTCGGACCGCTCGTGTACCTTGTAGCGAGTTTAGTTGCCCAATGTCATCTCGTCGGGGATGCTTTCCTCATCTTGCGGCTGTCAACAAAAGAATATTGGTAAGGACAAATTCAGTAGAAATGCAAGGGAGGGTGGGGGATGCAATGGTTGTACTACCTCGGGTGTGTTCGACTCGTCCTCGGATGTGGAGTGATGATCGCCAGAATTGTCACCTTCGGGCGTGTTGGACCGTGACGTGGACGGTGTTGCCACCTCAGGGTCACGGCAACCTAGCAAGTTCGACAGCCGCTTAACCGTTGGCCCTGCTTCTTAACGAACTCACGAAACAGACCCTCTCCCTTCTCTCCGCGAGGGTATGTTTCCAAAGCATCCTCGCATGCATCGGCGGACTTCCTTACCTGATCGCGCTGTCATAGACAAGAAACTAGTAAGTTATCCATGCAAGGTGTGAGAAGCGCCTAGACGGAAAAAATATTATTCGGCACACTTTACCACAAAGTTGACCAAGGGAGCAAACTCGGTTTGTCGCCCTTCTCTGACCATGATGTTGTATTGTTCGGTTGAAATCTCATCAAACACCAATGGCTCCTCCAAGATCGAATCCCGAAATTCCCGTGGGTATATCTCCACCCGCGCGTTGTCAACGAACCATGTGATGTAGTTGTTGAAAGCATCCCGATTGAAGGGCCTATCCTGTGCTCCTTTTGCTTTTCTAGCCTTGGTCACACACCTCCTGAATTTCTCAAGGTGCTTCCTATGAAGCTTGGGCCAATCCTTCTCCTTCCTCTGCTTCTTCCTGTCCAAGCTGCACACAATAACAACAAGTCAAAAAGCGTTATTTGGCGAATGATAAGCACATCACATGGTAAGGCAGTTAATAGCTTACCTATGGAGCCCTATGTCCGTGTCCTTCCACTCAGGCAGGACAATCTGAAATAACCCAAACTGGGTCATGACACGGTGAGGTTGGTGATACTCAATAGCCCACATGCACACCATGGGGCAACGCATTAGCCATAGACGAGATTCTCTAAGGCAAATAGGGTTAAGGCGATAGTCCTCCGGAACACCAAAGCGGTCCCCTCGACCGTATGGCTCCCACGTCACCTGCATCATACCACACTCATGTCAGGGTCAAAGATTACAAGTTCAAGACATATAATTGACCGCACCCGCGGAAATTACCTGATCCATGGTGATCGTGTCAAACTCGTTGGTGTACCTCTTGTACGCCTCCAGTGGGTCCGTTGGCGGTTCGGAGACCACATCCCACTTGTAAGCCCACGTGGGGAGAAGGTAGTCGTTTCCGTTATCAATGTAAGGATTGAATGACAACAATCTCGGCCGTCCAATGGAGAAGCGTTCCCAGCTCCACACCGAAAGAAGGAGCAAACAACCACCAATCCCTGAATCGGCGGCGCTCCTTGTTGGAGATATGCCCAAGAGGCAATAATAAAGTGGTTATTATTATATCTTCACACTTATGATAAATGTTTACATACCATGCTATAATTGTATTAATAGGAAACATTAATACTTGTGTGATTTGTAAACATAAAAGAGTCCCTAGTAAAGCCTCTTGTTAAACTAGCTTGTTGGTTAATATATGATCATGGTTTCCTGATCATGAACATAGAGATGTTATTAACAACAGGGTCATATCATTAGGAGAATGATGTGATGGACATACTCCTATAGATAAGCGTAGCATAAAGATCAAGTCATTTTAAATAGTTCAATTGCTATATGCTTTCTAATACATAGTAACCTAATTCCTTCGACCATGAGATCATGCATATCACCTTTGCCGGATGGATGCTTTGATGACATCAAACACCACACCGTAACTGGGTGGCTATAAAGGTGGCATTGAGTATTCGGAAAGTATTGGTTGAAACACATGGATCAAGAGTGAGATTTGTCCATCCATATGACGGATAGATATACTCTGGGCCCTCTCGGTGGAATGTCATCCAATTAGCTTGCAAGCATGTGACTGGCTCACAAGGGATCACATATCACGGGAACGAGAAAAGAGTACTTATCGGTAACGATGTTGAACTAGGTATGCAGAGATACCGACGATCATAACCTCGGATAAGTAACATATCGTGAGACAAAGGGAAATTGGTATCGTATGTAAGTGGTTCATTCGATCGCAAAGTAATCGTAGAAATATGTGGGAGCCATATGAATTTCCAGATTCCTCTATTGGTTATTGTTCGGAGAAGTGTCTCGATCATGTCCGCATAATTCACGAACCGTAGGGAGACACACTTAAGGATTCGACGAAGTTTGAGTAGTTATGGTATTATGAGAAAGAGACCGAATGTTGTTCGGAGTCTCGGATGGGATCCGGGATATCACGAGGTGATCCGGAATAGTCCGGAGAATAAGATTCATATAAGGAAAGTCCCGTTTCGGAGTTCGGGAATGATTCCGGTGTTTTCATCGGGAATGTTCTAGAAGGTTCCGGATTGTCCGGCACTCCGGGGGGGGGGGGAGGAGGGGTACATGAATGTGTCATTACATATTGGAATGATTGCATCATGTACTAAGTGTTCTTGCTGTTACAAATAAAGGATTAAATTGAATCCTAAAACAGAAAAGTCAAATGTCCCGTTTGAAAGTCAAACGGCTAAAACAAGAAACTGTGGGAAACAAGCAAGAGGAGGCAAAACCGACTTGGGGGAGGAGTCCCTCCTCTCCAAGCCGGCGCGCAACCCAAGGCCGACTTGGGGAGGGACTCCCTCCCCTTGGCCGACCCCCTCCACCCATAAAAGGAGGGGCAGGGCCTCCTCCTCTAGACACACAAGTTCCTAGCCTATAATCTAAATCCTAGCCCTAGACTCCGGTTTAGAGATGTTTTGGTTTAGAGCTTCTAATTGCCCTAGCCTTCGGATTAGAGCCTTCTAATTGGTGTGTCTAAACCCTAGACCACTAATACTTCTTTCTCATACTCCACCATACTCGCTCCGGCTTAAGGCGAAGCCCTGCGGGATCTCCCCTCTACTTCCGGTACCACGCCATTGTGCTGCTGGAATCGCGAGGAGAGTGCTACAACCTCCGCTGCCTGCTGGAACAAGGGAGAGGAAGGTCTTCGTCGAGTACCGAACGTGTGACCGACTGCGGGAGCGCTGCCGGAACGCAGCGCCGGAAGGATCGTCTACACGATCTTGAGATCGGAAAGAGTATGACTACATCACCCACGAGAATCTGCTCTCGTTAACCGCTTGGAATCTTCGAGGGTAAGTTATTCCATCGACTCGTTGCTACAATCTAGTAGATAGATCTTGGCTTGTTTGTTTGTATGCGATAGAAAATTTTTGTTTTCCATGCTACGAACCCCTACAGTGGTATCAGAGCCGTGTCTATATGTAGATCTGTTGCACGAGTAGAACACAATGGTCATTGTGGGCGTTGATGCTTTTATTGTCGATCGCTTCTTGTGTACTTTGCATCTTGCGGTATGTTGGGATGAAGCGGCCCGGGCTAACCTTACATGACATCGTTCATGAGACTTGCTCCACGCTTGACATGCAACTTGTATTGCATAAGTGGCTTTGCGGGTGCCTGTTTCTCCTAGCATAGTTAAGATCCAATTTACAACGGGTGATTAACAATACTAGTATCAATGTTGTGGTTCTTGTTCGTAAGTTAGAACGACACTTATTGAAAGCCCCAAACCACGTAAAATATGCAAAGAAAATTAGAGACGTCTAACTTTGTTTTGCAGGGGTGTGCAGTGATGTGATATGGCCATGATTGTGATTATATTTGATGTATGCAATGTTCCTTATTGTAAGTTGGCAACCGGCAGGAGCCATATGGTTGTCTTTAATTTATGTTAAGACCCGCGTGTCTATTCAAAGTAGTTGTAATAGTTGAAGCCGGTGGACGACAACCATGGAGAGGCGTCATTGACCTTGATGCAATGCCGGTGATGATGGAGATCATGTTCTTGCTTGAAGATGGAGATCGGAAGCATGAAGAAGAAAGGCCATATCATATCACATATATATTGAATTGCATGTGCTGTTAATCCTTTATGCATCTTGTATTGCTTAGTAGACGACGGTAGCATTATAAGATGATCCCTCATGCACATGAATTTCAAGTCATAAAGTGTTCACCCTTAGTTAGCACCGTTGCTAAAGCTTGTTGTTTCTAAGCACCACGTGATGGTCGGGTGTGTTAGATTCCGCAAGTGTATACAACGTGGGCAAGCCAGATTTGCTCATGCGGAAGCTAAGGTTTGATCTTGACGAGCCTAGCATGTACAGACATGGCCTCAGGAACACGGATTACCGAAAGATAGAGCATGAGTCATATAGTAGATATGATGAACATGTTGATTGTTCGCCATTGAAGCTATATCAACTCTCGTGATGATCGGTTTTGATGTGGTGGATTTGGTTCGTGTGATCACTAAAACAATGTGAGGGATATTGTTTTGAGTGGGAGTTCACCTAGATTAATTTAATTATTAATTAGAACTCAATTTATCATAAACTAAATCAAAGTGAATTTGCATAGTTGTTGTAGTCATTGGCATCCGTTTACCACCTTGCGCTTAGTTATAATTGAGATGATAGAACTATAGAATTCTGGTTAGTTACTTTACGAACTGGTATCGTATTGTTTTGAAGTGTTAATCTAAAGTTTAAAAGTCCTATTGCAAACTTTCAGTAAAGTTCCGGTTACTCCATGAAGTTTAATAATTGGTATTAAAACAAGAGTGAAAATTCCAAGTGTTAGTGTATAAGTATCATGTTTGTCTCCATGATTCTTGATATTCAAAGGATTGTCTTAATATCAAGGTTATCTAGGATCTGAAAGAGTTGTTTCAGAAACCATGATGTGTGGAAGATATTGTGATATCTGAAACGAAGTATTGGTTACAACATGATAGAGTATAATATGGCAAAAGTCATGTTCTCATATTTGATGAGAATTTGCAAAGGGTTGGAGACACTAGTTGTCCTAATCCACCAAAAGGTTTTGGATAGCAACATTATACTCACGATTCATCTTTATAAGCTAAAAGTAGCTTGATCATGGATAATTCCATGATAAGGGTGAATATTTGATGTAGGTAAAATATTTACTACACCAAGAGATTACTAAAGAAAGGAATTTGAAAGAACACCAAACATTTGATGATGGTAATCTACTTCAAAGTGCAAGTCCAAAGACATTGGTATTTAATTATACACGCTTTGGATTATGTGTCATATGTATGACTCCACTATTGATGTTGATAGATTCTTTCAAACAGAAAAGGAAATACTGAAAGAGAATCTCATAAATATATGGCAGAAAAGAAAAGACTAGAATTGTTCAGTTTAAGTATATAGATGATATACATGTTATGGCTATATTCTTTGCTTATTAAACAATGTGGTTCTTAAGTATTTGATACTGAATTTGTTGGTGTGAATCGTCATACAAAACAACACAATTCATGAACTACAATGGCCTAAGTAACTAGCAAAAGAATATGTGATGATGTTCATCGATAACAAATAAAGGGTTATTGTGTTGCTCGTTAAACATCAAAGCTTGCCTTCAAGATTTGTTTTATCAGGTATTATGAGAACAAAAGGGTTGTTCAAATAAATTACTGTAATCCATAAAAGATGGATGATTCACAAATCTCGTTGGAGAAATCACATCCATAAAACTAGTGCTAAAAATGTCGAAAGACAAATTGATTGAAAGATCACTTAGGAAGTGACATCGTCGTTTAAATTATATTGGAAAGAAAACATGAAGAAACTCCATGTGGATGGAATTTTGGAGTCTTTTGATTTTTGATCACATGACGCTTGTGAAACTTTCCTAGAGATAATTAAAACTTCGTTCATAGGCCAAAAGGGAACGAATGACTAGCTTATTGGAACTTGTACATATTGTTGTACGAAATCCATTATGTGTAGTCAAAAGCGATGGATTTCAACTTCATATGTTTTCTCCGAAAATTTGAGTGAATATATGAATATTTACTTAATAAGGATAAAGTATGAAACACTTGAAAAGTTCAAAGACTTTCAAGATGAAGTGCAAAATCATTGTAACAATAATATGAATAGTTTATGATAAGATCATAAAGGAAAATATTTAAGTTACAAGTTTAGCATAATACCTAAGGTTTAAGGAATCATTCCGTGGATTTGCATTTCCGAAACACCATAAGAGTATGGAACGTTCGAGATATGTAATTAAACCTTGTTTGACATGGTAAGATCAAAGATATAATTCATAAAAATGCCATTGTATTTTAAAGATTAAAAGCTTTAGAGATTACCGGTTTTCCACTGAAAAGAGCTCCATCATAATCCGTTGAAATGACACCACATAAAGTTATGGTTTGGGATAAAACCCAAGTAGTCCTTTCTTAAACATTGGTATGCTATGCATAAGAAAGATGTTTGCAACCAAAGTCGGATGAACCTGTCTTTGTTAAGTATTCCTCCATAACACCGGAGACAAAAGTGTTTGTCGCTTAGAACGTCAAGTTTCTTTGAGAAGGAATTTTTCGTGAAAAGTTAAGTGGGAGGACAATAGAACTTTGATAAGGTTAAAGGAACCTTAGCTATATGTGCAGAGTTGCGCAGCGCCGAAAAGTGTTCCGGAGGCAGAAACAATGCTCATGGCTCACGTGCCTCAAAGGTTGTGGTTACAATAGTCAAAGTTTCTATTGAAACAAGTAGGTCGGATAAACAATCAAATACCAAGATTTGAGGGTTGAATCATTATTTGAGAATAATGATCCGACTACATGCAAGAAGCGAAGATGAGCCCTGACTCCGTCAAATGGCTTGAAGCCATAAAAATCCGTGATAGTTCCATACACGAGAAATCAAGTTTTGAACTTGAAGGACCCTCGAGAAAGGTGTAAGACCTTACAGTTGTGTCTGGATCTATAAAGAAATAGACATGGATGTTTCACATCTATTAAATAGTCGACATGTTGGGAAAGAGTTCACAACAATGTTCAAAGGTTCATTATGACAAGATTTGATCTTTCATAGTGATATTTAGTCTAGACGGATTAATGTAGCAACCACTACATATAATTTTGTTATATGGTAGTTGAATAAACAAAACAAGTTCTTCTAATAGAATCGTTACCTAGGGCATGTGCATAACACGGTCCATAGGGTTTTGTTAATTCAAATGATGCTAAAAGCATATGCAAAACTTCAATGGTTGAAGTGAGCATTACGGAGTTGGAATCTTCACTATGATGAAACTGTTAAAGGAGTTTAAATTCGTCGGAGATAATGAAGATGCTTGCATTTGCAAGAAATTAAGTGGGAGCGCTGAGACATGTTTCTAATACATTATGTGGAAGACATATTGTTGATTGGAAATAATGTATCTTTTATTAACACATATTAAGAATTTAATCCCGATGAAAGACTTAGGCAAAACCCAAATATTTGGCATGAATAGACGCTAATATGGTTATGCCAGAAGTACATAGACGAGATATTGAATGAGTTCAATATAGAAACTACAAGAAAGTTTCTTGTCGCACAGAAAGGATTGAAAGAGTTCAATGTTGATGATATATTCAAGTGTATTGACATTTGGTAAAGTGAAACAAATAATCAAGTATAGATTGATACTTGATGTATGAAATCACAAAGAATATTTATATCAATCATACTATGATATGTACAAATC
This sequence comes from Avena atlantica, assembly GCA_910589765.1. Taxonomy (NCBI): domain Eukaryota; kingdom Viridiplantae; phylum Streptophyta; class Magnoliopsida; order Poales; family Poaceae; genus Avena; species Avena atlantica. Next base: position 433,693,312 of record OU342733.1, on the reverse strand, counting down.
CAGATATGTCCTATGCTCTAAATGTTGTGAGCATATACCAGAATGATTCGTAAGATGATCATTGGACAATAGTAAGGATATTCTTATGATCTTTTGGAAGAACTAAGAGTATATTATTTGTAGAAGTGACAAATAGATGGTTAGTTCATTGTAAAAGTACTACATTGATACTAGTTTTGTCACAAAGTACAAATTAAGTTTATCTCAATCTAAACTAAGGGTGGCACAATATAATGGAAAGTAAGTTCCATAATGGATTTGGATGAGTTCCAAAGTTAAGACATTGTGACAGATACTACAACAAAAGGCTAAGTATATGACTGCTATTATAGCAGCTAAAGAGGGCATTTGGGTCAAGTAGTTTGTTATCAAACTAGGTGTAGTTCATAGCGGGATAATACTATGAAGATATATTGTACGATAATATTATCAACATGTTTTAACCCTAAAGAACTAAAGGTCTCACCAAAGGACCAAATTTATACAAAGCCATCTCATTAGAGAATGAGTGATGCGTAGAGACGCAAATACATGCAATTACACTCGGACCTGGAAGTGTCAGATCCGGAGATCAGTTGACCACTAGCGAACGTGTACTTACAACACCAGAAAGCCATAGGTGTTGAATACACAAAAGTTTGAAACTAGATTATTGACTCTAGTGCAAGTGGGAGACTGTTGGAGATATGCCCAAGAGGCAATAATAAAGTGGTTATTATTATATCTTCACACTTATGATAAATGTTTACATACCATGCTATAATTGTATTAATAGGAAACATTAATACTTGTGTGATTTGTAAACATAAAAGAGTCCCTAGTAAAGCCTCTTGTTAAACTAGCTTGTTGGTTAATATATGATCATGGTTTCCTGATCATGAACATAGAGATGTTATTAACAACAGGGTCATATCATTAGGAGAATGATGTGATGGACATACTCCTATGGATAAGCGTAGCATAAAGATCAAGTCATTTTAAATAGTTCAATTGCTATATGCTTTCTAATACATAGTAACCTAATTCCTTCGACCATGAGATCATGCATATCACCTTTGCCGGATGGATGCTTTGATGACATCAAACACCACACCGTAACTGGGTGGCTATAAAGGTGGCATTGAGTATTCGGAAAGTATTGGTTGAAACACATGGATCAAGAGTGAGATTTGTCCATCCATATGACGGATAGATATACTCTGGGCCCTCTCGGTGGAATGTCATCCAATTAGCTTGCAAGCATGTGACTGGCTCACAAGGGATCACATATCACGGGAACGAGAAAAGAGTACTTATCGGTAACGAGGTTGAACTAGGTATGCAGAGATACCGACGATCATAACCTCGGATAAGTAACATATCGTGAGACAAAGGGAAATTGGTATCGTATGTAAGTGGTTCATTCGATCGCAAAGTAATCGTAGAAATATGTGGGAGCCATATGAATTTCCAGATTCCTCTATTGGTTATTGTTCGGAGAAGTGTCTCGATCATGTCCGCATAATTCACGAACCGTAGGGAGACACACTTAAGGATTCGACGAAGTTTGAGTAGTTATGGTATTATGAGAAAGAGACCGAATGTTGTTCGGAGTCTCGGATGGGATCCGGGATATCACGAGGTGATCCGGAATGGTCCGGAGAATAAGATTCATATAAGGAAAGTCCCGTTTCGGAGTTCGGGAATGATTCCGGTGTTTTCATCGGGAATGTTCTAGAAGGTTCCGGATTGTCCGGCACTCCGGGGGGGGGGGGAGGGGTACATGAATGTGTCATTACATATTGGAATGATTGCATCATGTACTAAGTGTTCTTGCTGTTCCAAATAAAGGATTAAATTGAATCCTAAAACAGAAAAGTCAAATGTCCCGTTTGAAAGTCAAACGGCTAAAACAAGAAACTGTGGGAAACAAGCAAGAGGAGGCAAAACCGACTTGGGGGAGGAGTCCCTCCTCTCCAAGCCGGCGCGCCACCCAAGGCCGACTTGGTAAGGGACTCCCTCCCCTTGGCCGACCCCCTCCACCCATAAAAGGAGGGGCAGGGCCTCCTCCTCTAGACACACAAGTTCCTAGCCTATAATCTAAATCCTAGCCCTAGACTCCGGTTTAGAGCTGTTTTGGTTTAGAGCTTATAATTGCCCTAGCCTTCGGATTAGAGCCTTCTAATTGGTGTGTCTAAACCCTAGACCACTAATACTTCTCTCTCATACTCCACCATACTCGCTCCGGCTTAAGGCGAAGCCCTGCGGGATCTCCCCTCTACTTCCGGTACCACGCCGTTGTGCTGCCGGAATCGCGAGGAGAGTGCTACAACCTCCGCTGCCTGCTGGAACAAGGGAGAGGAAGGTCTTCGTCGAGTACCGAACGTGTGACCGACTGCGGGAGCGCTGCCGGAACGCAGCGCCGGAAGGATCGTCTACACGATCTTGAGATCGGAAAGAGTACGACTACATCACCCACGAGAATCTGCTCTCGTTAACCGCTTGGAATCTTCGAGGGTAAGTTATTCCATCGACTCGTTGCTACAATCTAGTAGATAGATCTTGGCTTGTTTGTTTGTATGCGATAGAAAATTTTTGTTTTCCATGCTACGAACCCCTACACTCCTAAGACAAGTGTCATCCAGCTGCAGATGAAGTGAACAACCATTTGGTAAGAATAATTTTTTTTGAGATAGTGCAGAAATATACAACAACATTTGTAAATAACTCATTACCTGACGGTACAACCAGGCCAACGCCGCAGAACCCCAACTGAAGGTAGAGTCGAAAAAACCCAGCAACTTGAGCCAATGCCACTGAGCACGATCCCCACTGCTGTCAAGAAACAGAGTCCTCGTGATAATGTACCACACATACACACGAGTGTATGTCTTGATCGTCTCCTCATCGGCATCCTCGGGGCAAATCTTGAAATTCTGGATGATCCAAGTAAAAGTAGCCCGGCAGCGACCCTCAGTTTCCCCCCTTCTTGTTTATAGCCTCAGGTGGATCCTTCCCTATAAGGGAGACCATCTGCTCACGCCACCCGTCTGAATCCGAGGACATGCACACAGGGTTTATCTCGATTGGGAGTGCCAGGATCATGCTCATGTCCTGCAAAGTGACCGTAGTCTCACCGGTCCTAAGGTGAAATGTGTGCGTCTCCGGCCTCCATCGGTCCACAAGCGCGGTGATCGCAGCAGGGTTGAAGGCCGGTGTGGACCGAGTGACCATGTGGATAAAGGGGAGGAGTCCTAGCTGCTGGATGTACGGAGTGTACCGTGCATCATAAGGCATCTTGCCGGACGAGACCTCGTGGTACCTAAGTCGAAGGGGTTGAAGCTCCTGCAAACATACAATTGCAAAATGTTAGATTTCCATCTAAACAAACATGGCATCTTGTTCGACTTGCATTGAAGTTTTTAGTACCCGTCTCTTCTCCGACATCTTGTAGGCACGGTGTTGAACATCATAGTGAGCATTGTTTAGAAGGGGGTTTAGAGACATCCTACATATTCAAAACAATAGAGAGAATAAGAACAATTACAAAATGTCCATCTTATAGTTCTAGCATATAGAATTGCAAGCTAAATCAACCATCTTATAGTTCTAGCATATAGTTCTAGCTTTTGTCCATCTTATAGAGACATCCTACATATTCATCCTACTCTACCTATAGTTCTAGCATCTAGAATTGCAAGCTAAATCAACCAACTAGAGTTCTACCATATAATTGTAAGATAAATCAAAACACCAACTAGAGTTCTACCATATCTCCATCTTACTCTAGCCATATGGAATTGCTAATATGAAAAAGCACCTAACATATACTTCAAAGATAAATAGACCAACTAGAGTTCTACCAAAGAGTACTATGCCATATCTAAACCTAAATATCAAATAAGCATTGCAATGGTTCATCTCAATCTCTACATCTAATTGAACCTAGGGTTTTACCGAAATTTGAACAAAAGGGGAAATTAGCAAGAAATTTTTGGACAAATAGCAAGGGATTTGAGAGGAGATACCTGGGGAAGGGATTGGGAGCAAGATCCTTGGACAAATCCAGCAAATCTTGGGTTTTTGGAGAGGGGAATCACCGGGGCCGAGAAACCCTAGCCGCCATGCGCTCGTGTGTGGGTGAGAGGAATGAGATGGGTCTGGGGAGGGCTGGCGCCGCGCTTGTATAAGACCTAAAATGCGGCGCCAGGCGCACGGCGCTGCACTACACAGTGCGGCGCCGCACTAGCGGGACCGGGCCCCGCGGGGCGCCACGCTGGCAGGTGCGCGGCGCCAGGCGCAACGGCGCCGCTCTTCAGGGTGCGGCGTCACATTGTATGGCGTTGCAAAAAGGATTAGTTCCGTGAATTTCTTCTGGCCAGAGTTCATTTCATGATATTATTATTTTTTTAGGTTATTTTCGTCCATTCTGCCTTAGGATATAGTAGTATCTGCACTGAAAACTCGGCTACACCTGATAAAGCGTGGCAGGAAACACGTGACGTAATCTTACAGTTTTCCAGCACATTTTTAAGTTCGCCCAAATTGCGGTTACTTTGAGGAAGACGACAGACTTAGATCAAGCCAGAACACCTGTTAACATGACACTCTTTTATCTTTACTAGTTTTGGAGTGATAAAGCCAAAAGTAAAGATAAACATGCCGCTTTCCATTTTGATTTCTTTTTCCGCTTGAAAACAGTGGTAGCTGAAGCTTGAGTGTAAAGACTGCATGATTAGTCAGCTAACTGGGTAGAGCGGCACATGATTTTCTCCAATGATTTTTTTGAAACAATGGCACGAAGAGCGGTGAGGTTTAGACAAACGGACACTGCATCGATACAAGCACACAGGACAGGGGAAACTGCTCCGAATTCTACTGTAACTGACCATCTGCAGATTACACTGATCCTGCTTTGGCATGTAGCTGAAACTTGAAGTTTCAGACTACTGGAACGAACCAGCGTATCTTCAGACGAAGTAGAGCAAGACTGCAGAAGTGCAAATGTAACGGCACACATCGGGTACCACTGTACAAAAGTTGTAGCTACATGGCGCCTCGTGTTCTTTTCCCCTGGCAATATGCTGTTTCTGGTATAGTTGAAAGCGAAGCTGCACTAACTGTCACTGAGCTACTAGGCATACCTAGTTCTTAACCAATACAGATGAATCCATCCAGCCAACAAAGTGCATCTAAGGGTAACAACAAAATATTGTACAACGCTTAGCATCAGGTACAGCAAAAGGAGATATCAGGCAGAGGGCGAGCAAGCAGGCGCACATTGGTTGGTGCATCATTCAGTGCGTGATCCTCGGCGACACCGGGAAAGCTACTTACACGAGTAAGCCAATCAGGGGGGAGACACTATCTAAATTTTCCGCCAAAATAATCATTAGAGAAGGGAAGGAGGGTCGCTGCCCGCGGGCCGGACTTGCATGACCGGAGTAATAGCACCAGCTGCAAGTGTGCAATTTCACTCATTTCCCAGCTTTACAGATCCATCCTTGATAAGTCTTATGCTAAGGCTATTGAAACGTCCTCTCGAATAATGCCGTGATGCCTTTCTCCAGTCTGTGCCGGTTTTCATCATTGCTACAAACTCTTCAAAGCTAATTTTGCCATCCTGCAGAAACAATCAAAGTAGTGGTTTAGTAAGGAGAGGGATACTATGGGAAAGGTTGTACCTTCCTTTTGGTACAAATACAAATGAAACTCCACCTTGTCAGTGTCAACTTCTTGCAGTATGTCCTTCACCACTTCCGTGATATCACCTGCCCCATCCTCCGCCAGGGCTTCCTGAAGCTCCCCGGGCTCAATAAAACCATCGCCATCCTTATCGAAAAACAGGAAGGCCCGCCGAAGGTGCTCATCATTCGCCATCCTTTGTAAATGAAGTGAGACAGCCAAAAATTCACCATAATCTAGTGCTCCTCTACCATTTGTATCCACCTAATTTCCACCACAAAGACCACATATTAATATCTTCAACGTTTGTACTAATACTAGAGGATATTACAAAAGACAAGCAATTTGGACTAGTAATTTTCAACATAATTAATTGACTCTTCTCATGGACCGAAGCTAACCACAAAAATGAAGGCTAATGACAAATAATTAGCAAGTTCGTTGCTCTTTATATGTCCAATCTATATAAATAAGAACTTTAGACAAATGTTAGCCTTGAGGCTCTAGACCTTATAAATCATTAACAACGTATGAAGTGAGTAGAAATGTATAATAGACAAGTCCTTAGTAAAATGGAAGAGAACTTAGATTATATCCTTTATCCCTTATTGCTATATATCAAGGTCCCAAAAAAAAAATGCAACGAGACCAAAGTCACTTCCTGTGGCATCCCGCAAAACCACTACTAGAAAATCGCGTTGAATTTGTGCATTGCATCGTCATCATCATGCATTGTTTGCATAAAACTATTTCGCAAAACCCGTTTTGATTTCTAAAACGCCCCACCTTTGTTCTAATGCAAACCCCGGGTCTCCGGATTATTTTGTTTTGTTGCTATCGGTTTGCAAACGGTCCAATTAAATTAAACAAGATATTAAGTTATTTTGGCGGGGGCAGTCGAACGGGCCGTATCGACCCGAACGACCATCCCCAGGATTTTACAAACGGTCCGCCTCTAATCCTAAAACTACCCAACTTCCTACCCACCCTTGCCTCCACATCACTCTGGCCAATCAGAACATGCCACCTCACTTTTTCTCTTCCCCCACCCAACCACCAACCGCCACATCAGCCTCCACTCCACCACTCTCTCCCAGCCGCAGCACACCCACCCTCTCCCTGGGTCCCACCTGCCCTCCTCCAGCGCACACACTTAACCACATAGCCAACCCCCCCCCTCTCACCGACCGCTGGGTCCCACTGAGCCAGCCCACCAACTCCTCACCCTGCCTGTCCTGGCCCGACCCCACCATGCGCCCTCCTGGGTCCCACCCGCGTCCTCTCTCCCTTCTCCCTCCTCTCCCCGCACGCTGCGCAATCCCCGCGAGCCCCTCCCAGGCCCCGACGCCGCCGGCTCTCACCTCCCCCTCTTCCCTCCGGTGTCCAGCTCCTCTCAGCGCGGCCGCCCCTCCCCTCCCTCACGCGCCCCTGCCACGCCGCCCTCCTTCCCGCGAGTCCCTCTCCCCTCGCTCTCTCCGGCGGGCCTGATCCGCTCGCCCTCTCCTCCGCGGCCGGCCGCCAGCGGGCCGCCACCGCGCTCGGTCCTCCGCCTCCGCCGTCACCGCACCGTGCCGCCCGAGCCTGCTCTCTGCTCCGCCGCCCAGCGCCGGCGCGTCCGCCGCACATGCTCCTCCCTGGCCGCGAGCGCCGCGCGCCGCCTCCCCGCTCCCGCTCCGGCCGTCGCGCCGTCGGCCCGCCCCTCTCCGGCCTCGACCTTCCCAGGCGCCCTCCTCCTCCCTCTGCGACCCGCCGGCGCCTGCTCAGCCGCTCCCCTCCGCGCGTCGCACAACCGACGCGGCCTGCCTCCCCATCGCGCCCATCCGCCTCTCCCGCGTCCGGCCATCCCTCTGCCCCGCCCCGGCCACGAGCGCCGCCCTCGCGGCCAAGCCCCGCCGCCCGCGTTCTCCCGTCCGCCGCCAGCGCCTTCGCCGTCTCCGTCGTGCTGCGCGCGCTCTTCGGCCGAGCTCCGCCCCGCCTCTGCCGTCCAGCGGCCGCCGCGCCTGCAGACGCCGGCCTCGCCGCCGTTCGCCTCGCCCGCTCGAGCAGCCCACCGCGCTCGCCACAGCACCGTCCCCGACGCGGCCCTCCCTCGCCACTGCAGCCGCCCCCTGCTGCCGGGCCCGAGCCGGCCCGCGTCCTCGTCGCCGAGCCCGCCAAGACCTCCTCCTCGCAGCATCCCTCGAGCTCCACCCTGTTGGCCATGTCCTGCTCCAGGAGCGCTGCATCCCTGTCAAGACGGTGCTCTCCGGCCGGACACGCTCCGCCTGGACCGGCTCCTTCTCGCAGGAAAGAGGACGCTTGCGCGTGTGTCACCCATGTTGGACAACATGTTCTTCGTGTGTCTGCAGCAGCCAAGACCGACCCAAAACCCCGATGCCTCGACACGGATCTTGGGGGACACCTTCATAGAAACCGAAGACGCCGTTCAGGAAGGCCGATCCCGTAACCGGTGCCGCGCCAAGATCTCCGAGAGACCCCGGTACCGGGCGAGTTCGCCATCGACCTCGAGTTCTCCCACACGGATACCAAGCGACAAGATCATCGCCATGGAACCCTAAGGCCACATGTGCGACAAGTGCTCTCTTCCGGACGCCAGGATCTCCGCATGAGACGACGAACCGACAACATGACCCGAGGACCGCGAATGCGACAAGATCTGCATGCGACAAGAACGACACCGTACAAGGCGAGACCGTTGCGCCCCCGACGCCGACCAAGTTCCGCACCCGGACGCGCCAAGATCTACCCCGATCCGAGACCCTAACCCCGGAGTCCGAGAACGACCCCGTCAAACCCTGGACCCCGAGACCGGACCCTGATACCGACCCCGAACCCCGGAACCCCAAGATCTGCCGAAACCTAATGTGTGAACCCTTTCCCGGAACCCTATTTTATAACATAATAACAACTTGTTGCATATTGAATTGCCATCCTTGCATGCATATCTGTGGTTTGGGGGCCTTACGCCGATTCACCTAATAATTAAATATGGGGCCCATATGCGGGCAAATCTAGTCTCATATTGGCCTCATTTAAATTTGTGTAGCGAACCGGTGCTATCTTTTGCCATGCTAAAACCACATTTAAATTGCGGGGTAGATAAACAACTGGAACCATCTAGTTAATTGTCGGGACCCCGGTTCCGCTTAATGTGACCTAATTGCACCGCATCTTTGCCACGTCATACATCATACATGCATCATGCCGATCTTCTGCCGTTGTATTAAATACCGCATCCGGTGTTTCTTCTAGTGTTTTGCTTCTTCGCGGATAAGGCCGTTGAGTTGATGTGAGCTTCGTCCCAATCTTCGGTTGAACCTTCGACAATGTTTTCAGGCGAGCATCTCCCCCTTTCTACCTATCTTACTTTTATAGTATTTATTCCCTCCTGTTGACCTATTGCTATCTGTGTTGCGATGCTCTAGTTTTCCGTTCCCTGGACATTCCCTGCAGCCTCATATTGCCTTGGACACACCCTATTACCTGTTGTTTGGTAGATAGTTGGACTCGCGCGTCGTAGCGCTTGCTCAAGTGCTGTTGCGTGTCGTCAAGTGCCACAGTTGTTGATGTATTGCCGCATGTTGTTGTTGGAGATGATTCTAGTTTTACTTATCGTTACTTTAATTTCTGTTTAACAACTAAAATTGAAATAAGCAGAGGCATCGGTGGGTGATAGAAAATATTTGGTTTCCGAACGCCCACTTGTGTCCCGTAAGACCCCGAGTACTTGATACCTGTTCCTTGATTTATCGCGCTATCCACATCCGGGAGGTATATGGGACCCCCCTGAGCCAGAGCTTGATTCAGTCTTATTTCTTGGGGCCACAAACTAGTTTGAGGTTTTATTTACGATCCTGTACTTATGCCATGCTACTTATGTATTTAAATTGTGCGACAGATAGCACACTGTACTGTTTAGGATCGTGGCACGATTCCGCGGTGTCGACAAGCTCAGTTTTGGGTTCCCAGTCGTTCACAGCCGTCCCCACAACCTTGAGTCCGTCTCGGAGCTTGCTTACTTCGTTGCGGGTGTACTCCAAGGGGTGGCCCCCTGAAATATTTCTGAATCCTGTGATTGTTCAGTCGTGAAAGCCTCGTTGGGTTTTGTTTTGGTTTTTCCGAGGTTGATCGAGCGTGTGTTGCTATTGGTGCACCCCGGCCGGGTAAAACTTTCTGAAAGCCGTGTCCGCGGATATGGACGACTTGGAGCATAGTATCTCGATCATAGACAAACATAACTAAAGTTTATTGCTATAAATTTGACTTTATAATGACTAGTAATTAGCTTAACTACAACGGAATGGCTAAATAATACTGCCCACAAGTGCTTGTTTGGTTTGTCGCTTGCGACAATTGTATCTGACTAGTAAGTATTGCAACTACAACGGAATGGCTGAATAAAAGTACCAACAACTGCTGGGTTTTGGGTTTATCTCATGCTATCTGTACCTGATTAGTAATTGCTGCAACTATCACGGAATGGTTAAATAAAAGTGCCCACTGCTTACTTTATCAGGACGATTATCTAAACCTGACTAGTAAAGTGCCGCAACTATAACTGAATAAGTAAAACTGCCAACTGTGTGAGTTCCTCGGTTGACTTCCTCGATTGGTCTCGAGGGGGAAACGCCAGGATGGGTTTGTTGGTGTTAGCTTCAGGTTGGATCCGGATAGGTCATTCTTACCCCTCTCTGATTGACGCCAGATGTTTCGAGTCTCTATAGGTTGTTTAGTGCATGCTGCCGCTGCCGCTTCAGTCCACCATACCTATGTAGGCGAGGACCGCCGAATTCTAGTCTCGCCGTGTACTGGCCTCAGTACTGACGCTCCTCTTTTTCCTTTGCCCTTTGTCGGCACCCCTTTTTGTTTAAGCAGGTTTTGAGATCGACGCCGTTAGCGGGGTTACCCTTCCGGCTTGGCCTGGGCAGGGTTATGGACGCCATTGGTTATTTCTTCAGGGCTCTTAGCCCCATTTGCATCTTGTCCGTAGTCGGACGCTCTATCATTTTCAAGGTGATTTGGATCTTTGTACATAATATCTGTATTCTTGACTCATCGAGTCGCTGTTATATATATCTGTTCTGTGGGTCCCATCGAGGACTGTTGTGTAATGTTATTACTTCGTTTTCCACCCGCACGAAAGTGCCTGGTGGGCACCTTTGAATCGTTCCTATGCGGGTTTGGCGAATTTTGCTCAAACTTGCATAGGTCCGATTCTGAGGGTGTTACACTTCCACCATCTGCTACACAAAATATATCAATATATATTACTCCCTCCGATCCGTAATAAGTGTTGCTCATTTTGTACTAAGCTAGTACAAACTTAGTACTAAATGAGCGACACTTATTATGGATCAGAGGGAGTACTGCATTAGTGGTTGATGGAACAACATAAGAATTCTGTATCACAAATAAATTTTAGAATCAAATAAAGTGATTCGGTATGGACAGTGATAAAAGATGTGGACTCACTTAATATGACTGAACATTTTAACAACCAAGGAAAACACTTACAGCTTCTATTAACATTTGTACTTCAGATTCTGCAAGGTGAGAACCGAATTTTGCGATCCCGCTCTTCAACTCTTCATATGAGACTATGCCATCATTATCAGTATCCATCACCTTGAACATCTCCTTTATGTCCTCAACTTCTTCGGCTGACAAGTGGTCAGCAATAACCTAGTCAAACAATTTTCGTCAGTACAACATATTTGCCATGCAGAATTGAAAAGAAAAACATTAATATAAAAGGAAACTAAATCTGATTCATGAGAAAAAATTAAACCCTTAGTGCTCTTCTTTTGAATCTGTTCATCCTTGAAAACTGTTTCAGCCTTGACTTTACAATGTCTCCAAGAGGAACATTTGGAGCTTTCTTGGCATTTTGAAGCCAGGTATGCTCTGCAGTAACAGAAATCAAGAAGAGTCTCAATGAGTATGAAACTATCTCAAAAAGAATTAAGAAAAGATGAAATGTACATTAAACTATGGCGATTAAATGTGTGCATTATCAGGTGGATAGTATGAGAAAGTTCGATATTCAGTTCGCGCATCCAAAGGTTTAAGAAAGAATGCATGTAGCTTAACTATTAGAACATGAAACCATAAAACAAAGAAACATGGCTTTTATCTAATTTGCTAAATTGTTAGGCACATTCTAACGCAATAGAGTGGAAAACCAATATCATGCTGTCTAAGTCAACAATATACTACCAGAGTATAGCTAGCCAACTACTAGAACAAGGATTCAAGCTAGATCACACGTAACTTTTCTACCACTGGTAAGTCCTTAATGGATACCAGTACGAGAGACAATGCAACAACAGACTTATAACATAACCGAAACAAACTACTTAATATGTGACTTCAGGACAAAATTGTTAAGCACTTGCGTAAAAGGAAAAGCATTCAAAACAAGGCAGTCAGACCCAATGATCCTCCAGTTATCAGATTACACAATGGCAATTGGAAAGCAAAAAGGAGAGGGTCGGGCCGAGATTTAAAGCAGCACTACGAGGTAGGAACTAAGGCAGATGATGATGTTTCATGAACTTGACGATGTTGAAAGTAGCAAAATACTGTGCCGCTTTCATAACTTGAGGATATTGAAGGTACATCTTACCAAGAACTTGCTTTGCAGTTAGCCTAATTTTCGGATCAGGCTGAAGCATTTGCCGAACCAGATCTTTAGCATTATCAGAAACATGGGGCCAAGGTTCTCTCTTGAAATCTATATTTCCACGAAGGATAGCTTGTGCAACTCCTTGTTCAGTCTCTGCAATATAGCCGGTAAGATCATTTGCACGGAGTACAGCTAAAAGATAAAAGGTTCTCATGAAGGAAAGGAGATGTACCAGCCCAAAATGGAGGAACGCCGCATAACAATATATATAAGATAACACCAGCACTCCAAATGTCTATTTCAGGTCCATAGTTTCTCTTGAGGACTTCAGGAGCCATGTAGTATGGACTCCCCACAATTTCAGAAAATTTCTCGCCTAAACATCAGAGATAGTGGCATCATATTATGTACGATACATGATGTATATCATACATACATTTCACATGGAATAATTGAGGGTGTGTGACAGAAAGCAAATCATCAAACCAAAAAAATCAAATGATTCGAATAATGCACTGAACCAAAATAATAAAGTGATATTTGAGGGATTTCCTGTCATATACTCCCTCTGTTAAGGTGTTTTAGCCTTTTTCTGAAAAACATGTATCTAGGCGCCTTTTAGTGTGTAGGTTCGGAGCAAAATGAGTGAACCGTACTAATCCAATAGCACCATATAAGGAAAAGGATGTTACATATTTGAGATGGCTTATCTATTCCCGCTTTCATAAGTACACTGCTGAGAGCCAGGATTGGTTGTAGAGGTACCTACTTAAAAAATTGGGATGTCTATAGTTGACAGAGAACATATCAACAGAAAATAGACAACTCACTTTCTTTTTGTTAAGCAAGTTAAATGTATCAAGCTACTACAAGATATAAGTCCACAATTAACAACAGTTTGGTTGCTCCACACATAAATTAAAACTAATTGCAACCAATTCTTAGTGATGAAAAGAAACTAGCCAAGTAAGTAAGAAGGTCAGTACGGCAAAGGAAACTAGGTGCTTGTATTGGTAGCATGAAAGCCACATGGTACACCGACAAGGGGAGAATCCCATATGATAAACTCAGTAAGGTTCATACTGTGTAATGTGAAATTTTGCATAGAACATTGGAACCAAACATGGATTCATAGGATGTTAATAATTCATGTGCTTCAAACTTATAAATTTTTAACCAGAGGACAAGGGGAATTGAAGTGGACGAATTGTGCCTATTGAGTTAAGCTACATAAAGGAGCACAGCTTTGTGCACCTGTTATCAGTATTGGTTCAAGTCTCCTGCAGCATATTCTTCATGATCGGTATGAGTTCTTATAAATAACCAATACTACTGTTCCAAATGAGCTGCTTACATAATGCTAAGTCTACTAACAGTTGCTTGAATGTTGAAACATATATCCAAACACCAGATCCCAAATAACTGTTGTACTGAACCTTATACCCCAAAATAACCGAGCTCAGGTTGAACATGGGATCAGCATACAAGATAACAATACTTGGTATGGACTATAAGGGAAACAACACTACACTATATTTGGCAACAGCTATGTGACGTGTGCTCCTACTAATGAATCCTAAATCCTCAAAATAGCAGTGACCCCATGACGCAGCAAGTCAACCTAGGACCTAAGATTCCAATATCGAAAGTACTAGCAGCACCGTCTGCAAGAGCCAACTATCGAGAGATTCGAGCCCTGCAGAAGCAAAAGCAGGAAGCTACATTCAGCTACCGAGTACTGACATGTCCAGTTATACTACCACTAATTTGTGTGAAACAAAAAGGAATATATATCTAGAAAGTCCTACTACCAAAAAGAGAGAACCACAAAATTCTCGTCAGATTACGCAAGCACGAAAATAGCACTCAGCTCCAACAACGACCGCCACCGAAAATTCCACCCAGAACTGGCCACCAACCCACGGATCACGCTGGAACCGAAAAAGTCCAAAAGTGCGGCAAGCAGTTCGTCCAAATCACAGGTGGATCTCGGCGGCTTACCGGGCTTGAAGAAGATGGAGAGGCCGAAGTCGATGGCCTTGAGCGGGGAGTTCTCCTTCTTGTTGGCGAAGAGGAAGTTCTCTGGCTTGAGGTCCCGGTGGATCACGCCGTGGTGGTGGCAGAGCTGCACGACCTCGACGATGGTGCGCGTGACTGCGGCGGCGGCGCGCTCCGTGTAGTGGCCCCTGGCGACGATGCGGTCGAAGAGCTCCCCTCCCTCGCAGAGCTCCATGACGAGGTGCACGGCACCGTCGTCCTCGCAGGCCTCCCGCAGCGTCACGATGCTGGAGCTCTTGGGCAGATGCCGCATGATGGCCACCTCCCGGCGCACGTCCTCCACGTCCACGGGCGTGCGCAGCTTCCGCTTGGAGATGGACTTGCACGCGAGCAGCTCCTTGGAGCCCCGATCCATGCACAGGTACGTCACCCCGAACTCGCCGCGGCCCAGCTCCCTGTCCAGCGCGTACTTCTCGTCGATCCCGCCGCTCACGTCGCGCCCTTCCTCTCCGAGCACCGACAGCCGCTTCTTCTCTCCCGCGCCGGCGCCGCCTCCGGCTCCCCCTCCCCCCGCGCCTCCGCCGTTCCGCGCCTGGTGGGGTTTCTTCTTCCCGGCGGAGGCGGGGAAGTGCGAGGACGCGACGTCCTCCCGTGCCGCGGCCGCCGGCGAGCGGCAGCAGTTGCCCATGGCCGCGCGAGATCGGGGGTGGGGCCACTAGGGTTTGTACGGCATTGGGCACCGCGCGGGTGGGGTGGGGGTGGGGGTGGGGGTGGGGGAGAGAGGAGGAAGAGAGGACAGGGGACTGTGAGGGAGAAGGTGGGCTAGAGCTGGAGCTAGACAGAGTAGAGACGAGACCTCTGTCGGGTATAACGGTATAGAGAGTCGTCGGGGACGCGTAGCAGTG
Organism: Avena atlantica; assembly: GCA_910589765.1. Lineage (NCBI taxonomy): Eukaryota > Viridiplantae > Streptophyta > Magnoliopsida > Poales > Poaceae > Avena > Avena atlantica. Next base: position 433,678,120 of record OU342733.1, on the reverse strand, counting down.
AGGCATCGACGAGGACAAGGGTGGGGAACATTCCCACGTGGCGTTGTTTTGGGAGCCCGGTGGGTCGCTGGTAGGTGGGCCTCGACAATGGATGTGGGTTCTTGCGGGGAGTTCCGGGTGTTGGGACCCATGGTCGTCGGCAAGTTTGACCGGATTCAGTGCCCCGGAGTCTCGACGGCCGTAGAGGCATGGAGTGGACAAAGCCACAGAGGAATCGGAGAATCCGGTGTGATGTTTAGTGTTCAAAATCGGAAAGATTCTCTGTTTAAAAATAAAATCGGGGAGATTTTGTCCGAAGTGCGAAATTCTATGGTAAAATGGGATTTCATGCGACGGCATAAACTTATGGTTAATTATACTCGCACGCTGTTACTTGTCCATTCGGTAAATAATCAACCGACTTTTTAGCCGTCCAATCTTACTTAAATTATTGTGTGTTTTATATATGTGTGTGATATACTTTGAAGCATGTTTCTCTTGGTTCGCAACAAATGTGTAATAACGTTGTGACACTTTGAACACGAACATGTAAAAAAATAATGTGTATAACATTTTTCATAGGACGCAACAACATATTAAAACTCTGTCGCAGTGTATGCACCATGAGGTCCAATATATGCAACGCATTTTCAATCTTAATTCTCATGTGCACCATCATAACAATTTGTGGTTCCTACAGGAACCGTTTTCGATGTTGTTCTAAAGGAACTGCCAAACAGGGCCGGCTCTATGTTTTTCAGGGCCCTAGGCAAAGTCGACGGCATGGGCCTTTAAGTGTATATATAGATATACTAATTTTTTATCATATATGTATCTACTAGGACTTTTAAAATAAAAGTTAACATCCAACCAAACTTTTTAGTCTTAAAGTATAATAAGTAGTATTAGTTGCTAGTTTGATTACCTCAAATAAGAAATAATTCTAATGATAATAAGTCAGGAGTGAGGATCAGGGTCTGCCGCTGGTGAATTGGTGATCCCCGATAGATGATAGACGACCTATGAAACTGCGATCGTCGATCGAGTCAGGGAGGCAGGGCCCTAAAGATCGAGGCACGGAGTCCGGCCGATTTTCGAAGAGTCGAGAAGAAGAGAAGAGAAGGGAGATCACAAGTTCACGACGCGTTGTAACCCATGCGGCCAGCGTCGTAACTCGTAAGCCTCGTGTCATAGTGAGCCTTTTTGATTTCCTGCTCGCGTGACGCGTTGTGCCCGGTTTCCAGGCCCTGCTCGTTTCTCGGGTCGTGGGTAGCATATGTATACCGTATAAATATACTTCCTCCGGTTGCAAATAAGTGTATGTCTAGTATGTGGCCAAGTTAAAGTTTACTAAATTTGACCAACTTTATAGATAAATATAGCAACATATATTACATCAAATTAACATATTATGAAACTAAATTTAAAAACATATCTATTGGTATTAATTTAGAGTCATAAGTATCACTACGTTTTTCTATAAAAATTAGTTAAACATTATTAACTTTGACTTAGGACAATGCTAGAAGTACACTTATTTGTAAACAGAGAGAGTACGTAGGTGAGTAGAGTATAAATTTTTGGGCCCCCTCCGGCCGTGGGCCCCTGGCCGATGCCAGGGTCGCCATACCTCAGCGTCGGCCCTGCTGCCAAACAATAACGATGTCATATACTTATTCAAGTTCCCCACAACATTGCCAATGCCAAATTTTGTAATAGCAAGACCCACATAAGAATAAACAACCATATTTATTGCAGCCAACACACACACATCTGACTAGGTTTTCTCCCGTTGCATGCAACCGGTTGATTTTTTATTCACATGTAGAGATTTGGCATTGGCGCAAGCCCTTGCCTCGGTTCCCTAAAATTTAGCTTTGGCAATACCTTCACAACATGAGAAACTAGTTCCAAAAGCCACAACCTCAATTTGGAACCACTTTTGGCACTATGTTGTTGTTCTAAGTCTCATGAGCAGCCCGTTGAATTCAATGGTGACATTTTCAAGAAATATTAGCACATTATTAAGAAATAATTCATGAGTTGTACAATCAGTTTTATGAGGGGACCTTAAATGTTCAAAGTATCAGTGGTTCGTACATCACACTCATCCATAAGAGCTCATCTCGTTCTATAGTTAATGACCTTAGACCTATTTTTCTTTTATCTTGTGTTCTTAAAATAGACTTTAGAAGGTTATTATGCAGGCCATTCATCAAAGAAAGTATTGCGTTATCAAGACTAGGAACATTCAAGACTACTTAGCTATTTGTAATTATGAACATTTCCATAAATTCTAAAAATCAAAAGGGGAGATATTGCTTCTAAAGATTGACTTCGAGAAAGCATTTGATAGAGTGGAGCATTCTGTCATAGAGGGGAGATATTGCTTCTAAAGATTTGGCCAGAGATGGTGTGACTAAATCTTGAAAATGTTTGATTCTAACATATCATTTGCTATGCTTGACGGACTGCCACGAAAGACCTATAAATGTGAAAGAGGAGTGAGGCAACCGAGTTTCTCCTCTCCTTTTCATGTTAGTAGCCAATTTTTTGCAATCCTTTCTGCGGTGAACCGGCATACCACTGCATATGCAGTACACTATAGTCGTTGATATGACACTCACAGAACACCGTTCTACAAATATCACATCCCTCAGAATGGTACAACAGAAATATTGCGGGTTCATATTACAAACTGTCACACATCATTATTATTACAAGACCAAAAGGTCAGTACTTCAAGTTATTTGAACTTACAAACCAACCTTAAGTAGATTCAGCGGAAGATTCAAGTTTCAAACGCATAACCAGAATTAAGCTCAACAACTTAGTATATAAAGTTTGGGCTGCTTGGCTCATCTAGATTACTATCTAATTAAGGCAACTACTCGGACTCATTGCCTTCTACTCAATAGCGTATCTCGTAGTCCATCCCTTCCACTCCTCCGGACAAGTCTGGTTCCTCGTAGTAGACATCATCTTGTCCTTCAGTAGTGTACATTGGAGTGTTTTCTGGCTCCTTAAAGTCTAAGCAGGGGATCAAAGGAAAGAGTGAGTAACAACGTTACCTAGCAATTTCATTATATGAAAGGTGGGAAGTTTGATGCTCTATTTACCACCTTATACTATCAGTCCTTGGCACTATGCAGTTTTCATAAATACTTCTTCAAAGGTTGATTTTAATGTCAAAAACTATGCTCATCAGCCTTCACAGGTTGACCAGAACTTTATGGATTTCCTTTCCTGCCGTGTTCGCGATTCCTTCCCGAAATAGGGAGTAACAAGTTATAGTTCTTACACTCAGTAGAGGTGTGTTGCTTTACCCATGAGAGGTCAAATCCTTGTTGCACAACCGGGCGTACTTTCCCGCCCACAATTCCGTGATGTGAGGCCTAGTAGATGATCCAAGACAATCGTCGTCCTTCTTCGCGACCCCACATGGATGACGATTCCCCGAGCAGGAATACCTCCGTTAACCCATGATACATCCATAACGTATCTATAATTTTTGATGGTTTTATGCTATTATTATGCTTTTGACACTTCTTTTTATATAAAGCTCATGAGTTATTTGGACTAACCTACTAATATTGCAAAAGTGCACAATGTTCTTGTTTTACACTTTGATGTGTAGGAATTATCAAGAATACAAGTGGAACCCTTGTCGGAGTCAAATTGGGATTTTCCAGAAATCTGTCTCGGAACTCTTTTTGAAGATGGTCACGTTTCGGGCCGAAGTTGGCGTCAAACAGAAAACTCTTCAACTACAAAGTTTAGCTGATTCTGAGTCCGGACAGGCCCACTAGGCCTGATTTATTGTAGCCTAAGATAGGGTGATGGAAATCCGAGAAGCTATATAATGGGAGAAAACCTAATTCGTGGGAGACACCTCCACCCACGAATTTGCAGCCACCAAAGCCACGTTTTTGCCTCCCCCATGGATCCCATCTCCATGGTGGAGGGCTCCCAAGAAGCCATAAAGGAAGGGGCTAAGGGGTGGTGCTCCCTCACGGTACCGGTGGCGGGGAAGGAGTCCCCCGCGTCGCCGCCGCCCTCTTCACCATCTTCACCGCCATCTCCATCACCTAATCCTCCTAGTATGCAATGGTTCATCCTCCCACACACCTATGTACCGTCCTATGTAAACATGGTGTTTGATGTTATAAGTTATAATCCTATAATCTATGTCATGTTTGTGTAGTTTCTTTGTTCTTAGATTGAATGGTTGAACGTCTTTGGTTCATTAGAGTTGTATGTTGATATGGTATAGTCCTTTGGTATCCATTATATTTGTGCGCGCATGGATTAAACATCATAGGGTTTGTAGTATGTGTAAGAGGAAGAGGGAAGTTTTGCTGGAGTGATAGAAACCTAAGGACGCGAACCGGAACGTTGCACATATGGGAGTAAGAGGACCATTAACTTAAGGCTATGGTTGGGGAAACCTTAATGATTTGTTAGTAGTTACGGATGTTTGCTAACAATCTAATCATATAGTACATGTAATTCCAAGTAGTGAAGCGCATGTATATTTAGCCTCTCCCACACAGAAAACTATATCGAAGACAATGAATCCAATTTATTCGCAAATTAAACTTGGACAAAGCTACCACAATTACCATCACTATTCCACACTCATGGTTCTGTTAGTTTAGTGTATTTTATTGCTGCATCAACTAGCTTTACTTTCTTGTTGTTTATTTTCTTGCAAAGATTTCTCTAGTACTTGTGTTGTTGCTCTAGTTTTATTTACTAGATGATGCAAACATTTAGTATGCGTAGAGTTGTATCAGTGGTTGATAGAACATGAGAGAATATTTATCCTACCTTTGGCTCCTCGTTGGATTCGACACTCTTACTTATCAAAAAGGCTACACACGATCTTGTGGGATATCAACCCACATATAGGCAGATATAACCTTGGCAACCCCTTGGATACTCTAGTGAGCAGATCATGTCCCTAGCAACCCCCACCGAAGTGGCAGATATACCTCTGACAGCCCCTCACGGATAATCTAGACACCAATACTATGGGGACATAAGGGTTCCCACCCATGCTGAGTCCTCACAGGGAATCTACATCTTCGCGATAAGGTCATCTGTTCATGTGAAAGGAAGAAGATCCAGCTGACTTCTTTGTCACATTTCAAATCTCATGGTTAACGCATATTATACGACGCTAGAATCACTGATGTTATGGGTTATTAATTCCTATGTGATGAATCTCACTACAAATGGAAACCTAAGTTCCATTGTCAATCTTATATTTACCATCACTTAGGATGATAATAGCATTTCATTTATTTGAGAAAATAGTATTTTATTTCTTCTCTTTATAATATAGATGATAACACATAATTTGCAAATACGTTGATAAAACTCATCAAAGGACATGAGCAAATGATGAACTTGTCTTGTGACTGCAAGATAGTGAAGTCGGATGCTTGCACTCAACCTTGAGCTTCTGTTTCTACAAAATACCATTATTTCCCGTTAAGGATAGTATTTAAAGAAGAAATAATTAATATGCATAGTAATCCAATACATCATTTTATTATTTATTTTCTTTGCGTGTTTTACCCGCATTCTCAAGTTCTTAAAGTTTCTTTATTGATAAAAGAAAGTCAGTAGTTGATAATTCTTGAAAATCTTGTAAATATCATATTTAATATTTTTGAGGTCTAATACATTAATATAAGAGCTTAAAACAAATTTTTATTTAATTTTAACTCTTATTATTATTTTCTTAAAATTCTATTTAAGAATAAGTATTCTAATTTAGAAGATTACATTTTACTACCTTTTTTAACAATTTAGTATTTTTTTTAAAATACTATATATATTTAGAATTGTAAAATTGAATTTATTTATTTATTTTTAGATATTTTATTTATTTTTATAAAATTCCATAGGAATATATATTATAAAAATAATTAACCTAATTTTTATTCTACTAAAATAGAAATCATTAATTTATTGGGTAGCTTATATTTGTATGAACTCATGGATATTTTATTTGTATTTTTGTGATTTTTATTCAATCTCTTAGAGCTTATTAGGTTTTAGGGTTATTTCGGTCTTTTAGTAATTCATTTCTTTTTCTTTTTAAAACCCGGACCTGGCCCACTAGGCTGGCCCAGCCCTGACCCGACCCATCTGGGTTAGGTAAAACCCATGTCTCTCTTGGTACTAGCACAAATCGTCCCAGTACCCATCTCTCTCTCGCTCGCGCGCTCGTGCTCTCCTCTTGGTCGTTCCCCTCTATGGTGTTGTGGTGGTGTCGCTGTCGCCGTGCGATTCCAGTCGCCTCCGTTCTCCTAGGCCACCGCTGTGACGTGAGATGAGTCATTCGATGGAGCCAGCACGATTTGGTGCTAGCCGCCTCCATCCCGATACCTAGGGTTCGGGTGTCGCCATTGATCTGGGCTCCGCCGCTCCTTTGGTACCGCTCTGGTGTTCTGATGGCAATATTGTGGTGTCGCCCCTTCCTCCATAGTATCCATGGACTCGGTCTGGTGCGGGTTGCAGCGCCCTCTGGGTGCTCTGATACGTCGGAAACGTATCTATAATTTTTGAAGCTCCATGCTTGTTTAGTATCTGCTTTGCTTTGCTTTGTCTACACTTTGAGGTGCTTTTTACATGTTTTCTGGTACTAACCTATTAACAAGTTGCCACAGTGCTAGTTGCCTATTTTCTGTTGTTTTTGGTTCCAAAAAAGCTAGTAAGGAAATATTCTCGGAATTGGACGGGACAAAAGCCAAAGTCAATAACTTTCCATGGGAACAAGAAGTCTAGAAGGGACCTGGAGAGGCGGGCCAGGGCGCCCAGACCCCCTAGGTGCGGGTGGGCCTTGCCCCGTGCCTAGGCAGGGTGTGGTGCCCCTGGCCACCGCCTCGGCCTCCCACTTCGCCTAAAAGAAGCCCTCGATGCAGAAACCCTAAGTACCCGATCAATATTCCATGAAACCTTCTATAGCCGCCGCCACCGTCGTCCCTAGATCGGGGGGATCTGAAGTTCTTCCCGGCACCCTGCCGGAGGGGAGATCATCCTGAAGGCCTTCTCTCCGGTATGATGCGTGATTAGTTCAACCTTGTACTACATGTCCATGTAGTAGCTAGATGGTTGTATCTCTTCCTTTGTACTTTCATGTATAGATCTTGTGAGCTCCGTTCATGATCAAGATCTAATCTATTTGTAATCATGCATGTTGTGTTTGCGGGGATCCGATGGATATTGAGATTATTATGTTGGTTTGATTAATGGTTCTATCTTTATAATTCTATCATGTCTGTGTTGTTTGTGATGTTGCATGCTCTGTGTTGCTAGTGGTTATCTTGGACAAGTAGTTGCTAGTGACTCCAAGAGGGAGTATTTATGCTCGATAGTGGGTTCATGCCTCTAGTTTCCAAGGGAAGTGACAGTAATCTCTTTGGTTGTAGATGTGTTGTTGCTACTAGGGAGAAAACAACGGTCTCTTGTTCATGGAACAGGTGGACTGTTTACCTTACACACTTTGCTTAAAGCAGTTGTCTGTTGCTTGCAACTTAATACTGGAGGGGGTTCGGATGATAACCTGAAGGTGGACTTCTAGTCATAAATGCAGTTGGATTATGGTCTATGTATATTGTTGTATTGCCCAATCAATCTCATAGGATCTTTCTGGCTAGTAATTGCATTGTTATGCCTTGCTCAGTTCATGTCAATTGCCCTGCTGTAATTTGTTTACCCTTCATGCCATGTTGTTTATCTAAGGAGAGCACCTCTAGTGAACTATGGACCCTGGTCCAATCTTTACCATTGATACATCTTCCACTTTTACTTGTTTACTTGTTTCAAACCTTTACCTTCCACACAATACGTTTAATCCTTTGTTACAGCAAACCGGTGAGCTTGACAACCTCACTGATTCGTTGGGACAGAGTCTTGACTTTTTGTTGTGCAGGTCTCTATGTTGCTTGCAACACTTGTGATGTTTCCTTCCTCCTACTGGTTCGATAACCTCGTTCTCTACTGAGGGAAAACTTGTTGTTGTGCTGCTTCACACCTTGCCCTTGGGGTTCCCAACAAGACTCCACATCAAGCACCAAGTTCTCTGGCGCCACCAAGGAGTCATTGATGCGTACACCCAGTGCTGACGTGGGACACTTCATTGGAACCCGAAGAGCAAGGTGTGATGAGAACAGCAACATGTTTCCCTTAGTAGAGACCGAGGTTATCGAACCTGAAGGAGGAAGGAAACATCCCAAAGGTGTTACAAGCAACGTGGAAACCTGCAAAACACAAACTCAAGAATTTGTACCAACGAATCAGTGAGGTTGTCAAGCTCACACGTTTGCTGTAACAAAGGATTAAACATATGGTGTGGAAGGTAATGGTTTGCAGCAAGTAAACAAGTAACAATGGAGGATGTATCAATGGTAAAGATTGGACCGGGCTCCATAGTTCACTAGAGGTGCTCTCCTTAGATAAACAACATGGCATGAAGGGTAAACAAATTACAGCAGGGCAATTGACAGGAACTGAGCAAGGCATAACAATGCAATTACTAGTCAGAAAGATCCCATGAGATTCGATTGGGCAATACAACAAGATACATAGACCGACATCCAACTGCATCTATGACTAGAAGTCCACCTTCAGGTTATCATCCAAACCCCCTCCAGTATTAAGTTACAGGCAACAGACAACTGTTTTAAGCAAAGTGTGTAAGGTAAACAGTCCACATGTTCCATGAACAAGAGACCGTTGTTTTCTCCCTAGTAGCAACAACACATCTACAACCGAAGAGATTTTTGTCACTTCCCTTGGAAACTAGAGGCATGAACCCACTATCGAGCATAAATACTCCCTCTTGGAGTCACTAGCAACTACATGGCAAAGATAGCTACTAACAACGGAGATCATGCAAGATCACAAACAACACAGGCATGATAGAATCATAAATACAAAACCATTAATCAAACCAACATAATAATATCAATATCCATCGGATCCCTGCAAACACAACATGCATGATTACAAATAGATTAGATCTTGATCATGAACGGAGCTCACAAGATCTATACATGAAAGCACAACGAGGAAATACAACCATCTAGCTACTACATGGACCCATAGTCCAAGGTGGAACTACTCACGCATCATACCGGAGAGAAGGCCTCCGGGGTGATCTCCCCTTCGGCAGGGTGCTGGGAAGAACTCCAGATCCCCCGATCTAGGGACGATGGTGGCGGCGGCTACAAACGGTTTCGTGGAGATTTGATCGGGTGCTTAGGGTTTTTGCATCGAGGGCTTATTATAGGCAAAGAGGGGAGTACGAGGCGGCGGCCAGGGGCCCCACACCCCTCCCAAGCGCGGGACAGGGCCCACCCGTGCCTAGGCGGTCTGTGTTCCGTAGCCCGCCTCTCTGGCTTCCCTATAGACTTCTTGTTCCCCACGGAAAGTAATTGACTTTGGCTTTTGTCCCGTCCAATTCCGAGAATATTTCTTTACTAACTTTTCTGAAACCAAAAATAGCAGAAATCAGACATCTGGCACAGTGGCAACTTATTAATAGGTTAGTACCAGAAAACATGTAAAAAGCACCTCAAAGTGTAGACAAGCAAAGCAAAGCAAAATAGATACTAAACAAGCATGGAGCATCAGAAATTATAGATACGTTTCCGGCGTATCAACATCCCAAGCTTAACTCTTGCTCGTCCTCGAGTAGGTAAGTGATAAAAGAATAATTTTTGAGGTGACATGCACCCTCACAATAAAGATCCAACCATTTGCAAGCATTGAAAGCTAGGATCAAAGAACTCTAAACATGTGCATGAAAGATGGAGTTCTAGCAATAGGACATAGTAACTATGCATGCAACATGAAAGGCTACAAACAAAGATCATGAATAACATGCATTGAAAAACGTTTGTTTGTTTCACATACAGAAAACATAGCATGGTGGCAATCAGCTTATCCCTCATAGAGTAGCAATATAAATGCATAGGACACCTTCAAAGTTCACAAGGGTGACTAGAAACAAATATCACAAGAACAATTAATATCACAATATGCATTAATCAATAAGCTCTGGAACACTGCAAACAGAATGCCAACTATGCTCTCTTAATGGTGCCTAAAAGTAGAAGGTGGAGACTCAATAGTGGTGGAAGAAAGGCCTTTTTATAAAGGAAGCAGGGATTTCAAGTTTCAAAAGGAGCTTCCAAAAATTATGGTACTTGTTAGCTTTCAGCCCTCATTGCCCCTATCATAAGCATCTTGAAGTGATTAAGGTTAAAGTGACAAAGATGGAGTATATGCTTGACGACGTATAAGTTGGCAATCTCAAGTACCTTGAATATGAGGGCCACACCTCATGCATACTCAACTTCAGTCACAGGTAAGTTCTTGTCATTGTAAGTATTTGCATATCATAGAGAACCGCCAACGGGGTACCCCTTGCACATGGTACAGGAGCTTTCCCATAACCAAAATGACAAGGCAAGCAGACAATGAGCATCTCAGCGATCTTTGTATTTACTATATGCATAGCTTTTTTATTGAGGATGCTTCATAGATAGCTCACTATGGTGATGCTGCAAGTTTCCACCATGATTAGGCATGGCTTAGGCTAGCGGCCCAGTCGTTTCTCTAACACATGATACAAACTCCATGGACTTACAAGTTCCCTCTTTATTTCACACCGGTGACATCCATAGACAAAAGAGCATGATATCAACTGAGTACAAAGTACAAGTGCAATGTTGAAAACGTTCCCCGTGACGGCATGGTTCTACTAATTCCAACGTATAAGTGCAAGCATATACAACATAGTTGTCACAGTGGTTCAAACTTATTAGGGGCAAAGAATATAAAGTGTGCCATCAAGTTCGTGAGGGCTTTAATCACTAAGTTTTCACATAACAAAATAGTTTTTAATTGGAAGATATATGAAAACAAGAATATACTTGGAATGGTGTAACACACCATGCATAGGAGTTTATAGTGGACACTTTGAAATAACTTAGTTTCTTGGGAGTTGGAAGCATGAGTAGAACTTACTCATACAAGTGGCGGCTAGCAAAAAACTAGGAGCAACCAACTAAAAGAGCAATAATGGCCATAATCATGCAGTGTGATACGTTGGAAACGTATCTATAAATTTTTATGCTCCATGCTTGTTTAGTATCTACTTTGCTTTACTTGTCTACACTTTGAGGTGTTTTTTACATGTTTTATGGTACTAACCTATTAACAAGTTGCAACAGTGCCAGATGCTCGTTTTCTGCTGTTTTTGGTTTTAGAAAAGTTAGTAAAGAAATATTCTCGGAATTGGACGGGACGAAAGACAAAGTCAATAACTTTCCGTGGGGAACAAGAAGTCCAGAGGAGAGCCTGAGGGGCCGGCCAGAGGCGCCTGGCTAGAGTTTGGCCGCCCTGGCGGCTGCCTCGATCTCTCCCTTCGCCTATAAGAAGCCCCCGATACAGAAACTCTGGAAACCCGATCAGAAAATCCACAAAATCGTCTGTAGCCGTTGCCACCATCGTCCCTAGATCAGGGGGATCTGAAGCTCTTCTCGACACCCTGCCGGAGGGGAGATCATCCTGGAGGCCTTCTCTCTGGTATGATACATGAGTAGTTCCACCTTGGACTATGGGTCCATGTAGTAGCTAGATGGTTGTATCTCCTCCTTTGTGCTTTCATGTATAGATCTTGTGAGCTCCGTTCATGATCAAGATCTAATCTATTTGTAATCATGCATGTTGTGTTTGCGGGGATCCGATGGATATTGAGATTATTATGTTGGTTTGATTAATGGTTCTATCTTTATGATTCTATCATGTATGTGTTGTTTGTGATCTTACATGCTCTTCGTTGCTATTTGTTATCTTGGCCAAGTAGTTGCTAGTGACTCCAAGAGGGAGTATTTATGCTCGATAGTGGGTTCATGCCTCTAGTTTCCAAGGGAAGTGACAGAAATCTCTTCGGTTGTAGATGTGTTGTTGCTACTAGGGAGAAAACAACAGTCTCTTGTTCATGGGACATGTGGACTATTTACCTTACACAGTTTGCTTAAAGCAGTTTTTTGTTGCTTGCAACTTAATACTGGAGGGGGTTCGGATGATAACCTGAAGGTAGACTTCTAGTCATAGATGCAGTTGGATTACGGTCTATGTATATTGTTGTATTGCCCAATTAACTTCATAGGATCTTTCTAGCTATTAATTGCATTGTTATGCCTTGCTCAGTTCCTGTCAATTGCCCCGCTATAATTTTTTTACCCTTCATGCCATGTTGTTTATCTAAGGAGAGCACCTCTAGTGAACTATGGACCCGGTCCAATCTTTACCATTGATACATCTTCCACTGTTAATTGTTTACTTGCTGCGAACCATTATCTTCCACACCATACGCTTAATCCTTTGTTACAGCAAACCGGTGAGCTTGACAACCTCACTGATTCGTTGGGGCAAAGTCTTAAGTTTGTGTTGTGCAGGTCTCCACGTTGCCAACAACACCTGTGTGATGTTTCCTTCCTCCTACTGGTTCGATAACCTCGGTTTCTTACTAAGGGAAACATGCTGCTGTGCTGCTTCATACCTTGCTCTTGGGGTTTCCAACGAAGCGTTCCACGACAAGTATTGGGCGCCATCAGTGCAACAAAGCATGCTAATCAAAGCAAAGAGTGGTACTACAAGTCAAGGACTAAATGATCATAGAGGCTAATGATGACTTGTCATAGTTATAACATGGTGTGAGCATGTGCCAAGTCAATCCAAGCAAATCATCAAAGGAGAATACCATAATGCTATGCTTTTGCATGCTAAAACAATGCATAATTTTTTCAAGGCACACTAAGAAATCCCAATGGTTTGGAACAAGACATGCTACAACAATAATGCAAAGCAAACAGTCAATGCACGCTCCTCTTGCACATACAAGCAAGAACTTACTACTCCTTTTCAACACCAAGCAACTTATTTGCAAAACAACACAACGAGAACGGAGGTCCAAACTACTTTAATCAAGCAAACTAAACAAACTAGGCAAAGCAAAGAAAAACTAAGACGCTCCAAGAACAATACAACTGTGCATGAAATAATAAAAACGAAGTGTCTAGACATACCTGAGCTTTTTATTGATGAAGAAGGGGATGCCTTGGGCATCCCCAAGCTTTGACGTTTGTACCTCTTGGATATTTATTGGAGTGACACCATGGTGGCATCCCCAAGCTTGAGCTTTTGTCCATTCTTCATCTTACTGCATCATTTCCTCTTTACACTTGAAATGTTTTCCTTCATACAAAACTTCACACAATCTTCATTGGCAACATTAGTGTATTCAAAAGATATTAGACCTTTGGCAAAGCTTTGTAACAACAAGGATTTTCACTAAAAACACAATCTACTGTAGCAACTCCTTCAAAAAGCTTAATTCACCTAAACAGAACTAAAAAAGGAATCAATAAGAAGCAAATGCAAATAATGGTAGAAATCTGTCAAAATAGACCAGCAGGTAGAAACTGATTTTTTAGAACATCTTATGTTGCTCATATCAAAAAGTGTTGAACTAACGAAAGTTATCTAACATACTTGGAGATTTATTTGTAAATTTTGAGCTCAATCCGAGTTACAGAGACTCCTCACGAATATTTTTGGCGGAGGACAGAAATCTGTTTCGGGACAGCAACTCCCCAAATCTTACTTTCCTCTCATTATAGGTCATTCTTGGCACAAAAACCAAACAAAAAGGATAAGGAGAGGTCATTACTGAAGTAATAACTTCCAAGACTTAAGGAAACTCTTGGGTTATCTTCCAACAAGTACTTTTCTTTAACGCCTTTAAGTTAGACACAAGAAGCAAGAAGAATCAAGTATTTTCAAATGAGGAAGCATTAACATCAATACTTGCAAAGTCTTCAACTGTGAAAGGTATCTCATCCAAATGGGTTTTGGAGGATCCCTTCTCATCTCTCTTTGGTCTACTATTTTCATCAAAAATATTTTTAGGAGCAATCCAATCAAAATTCTTTTCAAAGGCTTCATGAATTCCAACAAGCTTAAAGGGTATGGGTATTTTAAATTCCTCTCTGGGCTTAGTTTTATCAGAAGTACCCACAACATCTACACTTGAGCCTAGCATATTGAAACGCTCAAAGACCTTTTTGGCTTCCCTAGCAACATCATGGAATTATTTTAATAAAGTTTCAAGGATGAATTCTCTCTTTTCAGCATTCTTTTTTTCTTTTAGTTTTAGGAACAAGAACTGTATGAAGGGGTTAAGGCTCACAAACCTAGCCTCCAACATATGAACTAAAGAAGTTGTAGCAATCTCATAATTAGGAGCAAGCTCTGCTATAGATTTATCCTCAATATCCTCATGCTTGCTAGCATGATTAAAAAATTCTTCAATATTATCTTTCTCAATTATGGAGCCACTACCTATCGCAAGATCTTTGAGGGCGAACTTGGGGAGAAACATGGTGAACTAGAGCAAGGTGGCAACTAGAGCATGAACTAATTTTTTTTTGTGTTTTTGAATAAAAAAGCAAACCAAACTAGACTATTTTTTGGTTTTTTTTTGGAAAGAGGCAAACAAAACCAAGCAAAAGAAACAAAGTAAACTAAAAAAAAGTAAAGATAAAGGAAGTGAAGGACTCTCTTGTGAAGACGTCCTTAGCCTCCCCGACAATGGTGCCAAAAATCTTGTTGCGTGCATCCAGTGTTGACGTGGGACACTTCGTTGGAACCCCAAGAGCAAGGTGTGATGAGCACAGCAGCAAGTTTCCCTCAGTAGAGACCGAGCTTATCGAATCTGAAGGAGGAAAGAAACGTCCCAAAGGTGTTGCAAGCAACGTGGAAACCTGCACAACACAAACTCAAGACTTTGTCCCAACGAATCAGTGAGGTTGTCAAGCTCACCGGTTTGCTGTAACAAAGGATTAAACGTATGGTGTGGAAAGTAATGGTTTGCAGCAAGTAAACAACAATGGAGGATGTATCAATGATAAATATTGGACCGGAGTCCATAGTTCACTAGAGGTGCTCTCCTTAGATAAACAACATGGCATGAAGGGTAAATAAATTACAGCAGGGCAATTGACAGGAACTGAGTAAGGCATAACAATGCAATTATTAGTCAGAAAGATCCCATGAGATTCGATTGGGCAATACAACAATATATATAGACCGCCATCCAACCGGATCTATGACTAGAAGTTCACCTTCAGGTTATCATCCGAACCCCCTCTAGTATTAAGTTGCAAGCAACAGACAATTGCTTTAAACAAAGTGTGTAAGGTAAACATTCCACATGTTCCATGAACAAGAGACCGTTGTTTTCTCCCTAGTACCAACAACACATCTACAACCGAAGAGATTTTTGTCACTTCCCTTGTAAACTAGAGGCATGAACCCACTATCGAGCATAAATACTCCCTCTTGGAGTCACTAGCAACTACTTGGCCAAGATAGATACTAACAACGGAGAGCATGCAAGATCACAAATAACACAGACATGATAGAATCATAAAGAAAAAAACCATTAATCAAACCAACATAATAATCTCAATATCCATCGGATCCCCACAAACACAACATGCATGATTACAAATATATTAGATCTTGATCATGAACGGAGCTCACAAGATCTATAAATGAAAGCACAAAGGAGGAGATACAACCATCTAGCTACTACATGGACTCATAGTCCAAGGTGGAACTACTCACGTATCATATTGGAGAGAAGGCCTCCGGGATGATCTCCCCTCCAGCAGGGTGCCGGGAAGAACTTCAGATCCCACCCGATCTAGGGACGATGGTGGTGGCGGCTACAGACGGTTTCGTGGAGATTTGATCGGGTGCTTAGGGTTTCTGCATCGGGGGCTTCTTATAGGCGAAGGGGGAGGCCGAGGCAGCAGCAGGGGCCCCACACCCCTCCCAGGCGCGAGGCAGGGCCCACCCGCGCCTAGGGGGGTCCGGGCGCCCTAGCCCGCCTCTCCGGCTCCCCTCTGTACTTCTTGTTCCCCACAGAAAGTAATTGACTTTGGCTTTTGTCCCGTCCAATTCCGAGAATATTTATTTACTAACTTTTCTAAAACCAAAAACAGTAGAAAACAGGCATCTGGCACTGTGGCAACTTGTTAATAGGTTAGTACCAGAAAACATGTAAAAAGCACCTCAAAGTGTAGACAAGCAAAGCAAAGTAGATACTAAACAAGCATGAAGCATCAAAAATTATAGATACGTTTCTGACGTATCAGTCATCAACAAGTTTTCTGGCGCTGTTGCCAGGGAGGCTAAGGACGTCTTCACTAGGGGAGTCCTCCACTTCCTTTCTCTGTACTTTGTTTTTAGTTTGCTTTGTTTCTTTTGCTTGGTTTTGTTTGCCTCTTTTCAAAAAACACAAAAAAAAATAGTTCCTGCTCTAGCTGCTGTTGTTGTTTTTGGCTTGCCCACCTTTGCCAAAATGAACTCTGCTGAGGACACCAAGTTGTGTGACTTCACTAGAACGAACAACAGTGATTTCCTTAGCACACCTATTGCTCCACCTGCTCCTGATGCTACCTTTTATGAAATTAAGCCTGCTTTGTTGAATCTTGTGATGAGAGAGCAAATTTCTGGTGCTAGTTCTGATGATCCCGCTGCCCATCTCAATAGCTTTGTTGAACTCTGTGAGATGCAGAAGTATAAGGATGTAGATGGAGATATTATTAAGCTTAAGCTTTTTCCTTTCTCCTTGAGAGGAAAAGCTAAAGAATGGTTGTTATCCTTGCCTAAAAATAGTATTGATTCTTGGACTAATTGCAAAGATGCTTTTATTGGAAAGTACTATCCTCCTGCTAAGATTATATCTATGAGAAGTGATATTATGAAATTTAAACAACTTGATAGTGAACATGTTGCCCCAGCTTGGGAAAGAATAAAATCTTTGGTTAAGAATTGCCCCACTCAGGGACTCACTGCTTGGATGATTATCCAGACTTTTTATGCAGGTTTGAACTTCTCCTCAAGAAATCTGTTGGATTCAGCTGTTGGAGGTACCTTCATGGGCCTCACTTTGGGAGCTGGAACAAAGCTCCTTGACAATATGATGGTTAACTACTTTGAATGGCACACCAAGAGAGCTCCACATGGTAAGAAGGTAAATTATGTTGAAGAAACCTCCTCTTTGAGTGATAAGATTGATGTTATTATGGCTATGCTTGTTAATGGGAAAGCTCCTCTAGATCCTAATAGTGTTCCCTTAGCCTCTTTGGTTGCTCAAGAAGAGCAAGTTGATGTGAACTTCATTAGAAACAACAATGCTTATAGGAGTAATTTTGGTGGTAACAATTATAGACCTTATCCTCCTAATAATGGCAATTCCTATGGAAACTCTTACAATAATGCTAGAAGTGCCCCCTCTGAACTTGAGGTCATGCTCAAGGACTATATTAGTAAACAAACCACTTTCAATAAGGCTATAGAGGAAAAACTTTTAAATGTTGAGAAAAATATATCGTCTTTGTCTGAAGCTCAAACTTCCTTGGTTAATAAAATGGCTGCTAAACCTGAAACTATGTAAAGTACCTTTGTTGCCACTCATGCCATACAAGTTACTATTGATGAAAATGTTAGGCTGTTAGCTCAACTTCATGCTAGATGGGAAAGGGAAGCTGGAATTGATAGAAACAATAGTGTGTGCACTATCACCACTAAACCACAAGTAGTCCCTGTTCCTCCTACTATGCCTAAGCCTATTGATCCTAATACTAGTGATGCTAAGTTTGACTTTGATATTGACGGTTGCAATATTTTTGAAGTGATTATGTTCCTACAAAAGCTTGCTAGAAGTTCTGATGCAAGTGATATGCATGTTGCTTTCACCAAACATATTACAAATGCTCTTGTTAAGATTAAGGAAGAGAAGCTAAAACACAAAGCTTCTATTCCTAAGAAAGTAGAAGATATTTGGGAACCCATTATTAATATACAAGTGAATGACTTTGATCTCAAAGCTTCATGTGATCTTGGTTCTAATGTCTCTATTATGCCTAGGAAGATTTATGAAATGCTTGATTTGCCACCATTGGAAGATTATTATTTATATGTCCCACTCAATGATAATGCTAAGAAGAAACTCATGGGGAGTATTAATGATGTTCTCATTATGGTTAACAATGCTTATGTCCCTGCTGATTTCTATGTTTTGGATGTTGAATACAATGCTTCCTATCCTATTACTTTGGAAAGGCCTTTTCTTATAACAGTTGGTGTCATCATTGATATGAAAGAAGGCACCATTAAATATCATTTTCCATTCAATAAAGGTATTGAACACTTACCTATGAGGAGAGAGAAGTTGCTTTTTTCTCCACCTTTGAAAGCAAGGTTTGATGTTAATGCCTCATTTGAAAATACTTGATTCTTCTTGCTTCTTGTGCCTAACTTAAAGGCGTTAAAGAAAAGTACTTGTTGGGAGATAACCCAAGAGTTTCATTGAGTCTTGGAAGTTATTACTTCTATAATGACCTCTCCTTATCCTTTTTTTGCTTTTTTGTGCCAAGAATGACCTCTAATGAGAGGAAAGTAAGATTTGGGGAGTTGCTGGCCCGAAACAGTTTTCTGTCCTCCACCATAAAACTTCGTGAGAAGTCTCTGTAACTCGGATTGAGCTCAAAATTTATGAATAAATCCCCTAGTATGTTAGCTAACTTTCGTTAGTTCAACACTTTTTGATTTGAGCAACAGAAGATTTTCTAAAAAATTGGTTTCTACCTGCTGGTCTGTTTTGATAAATTTCTGCCATTATTTGCATTTGCTTCTTATTGATTCCTTTTTTAGTTCTCTTTTGGGGAATTGAGATTTTTGAAGGAGTTTCTACAGTAGCTTGTGTTTTTAGTGAAAATCCTTGTTGTTCCAAGCTTTGCCATAGGTCTAATATCTTTTGAATACACTAATGTTGCTAATGAAGATTGTGTGAAGTTTTGTATGAAGGAAAAAATTTCAGGTATAGAGAGAGAATGATGTAATGAGATGAAGAATGGACAAAAGCTCTGTTGGAGATATGCCCTAGAGGCAATAATAAATGTAGTTATTATTATATCTTTGTGTTTATGATAAATGTTTACATTCATGCTATAATAGTATTAACAAGGAAACATTAATACTTGTGTGATTTGTAAACTAAAATAGAGTCCCTAGTAAAGCCTCTTTATAAATACTAGCTTGTTGGTTAATAAATGATTGTGGTTTCCCTGTCATGAACATTGAGATGTTATTAACAACAAGATCATATCGTTAGGAGAATGATATGGTGGGCATACTCCTATAGATAAGCGTAGCATAAAGATCAAGTCATTTTAATAGTTCAATTGCTATATGCTTTCTGATACATAGTAACCTAATTCCTTCGACCATGAGACCATGCATATCACCTTCACCAGAAGGATGCTTTGATGGCATCAAACACCACACCGTAACTGGGTGGCTATAAAGGTGGCATTGAGTGTTCGGAAAGTATTGGTTGAGACACATGGATCAAGAGTGGGATTTGTCCATCCATATGACGGATAGATATACTATGGGCCCTCTCGGTGGAATGTCATCCAATTAGCTTGCAAGCATGTGACTGGCTCACAAGGGATCACATATCACGGGAACGAGAAAAGAGTACTTATCAGTAACGAAGTTGAACTAGGTATGCAGAGTTACCGATGATCAATACCTCGGATAAGTAAATTATCGTGAGACAAAGGGAAATTGGTATCGTATGTAAGTGGTTCATTCGATCGCAAAGTAATCGTAGAAATATGTAGGATCCATATGAATTTCCAGATACCTCTATTGGTTATTGTTCGGAGAAGTGTCTCGATCATGTCCGCATAATTCACAAACCGTAGGAAGACACACTTAAGGATTCGACGTTGTTTGAGTAGTTATGGAATGATGAGTAAGAGACCGAATGTTGTTCGGAGTCTCGGATGGGATCCGGGATATCACGAGGAGATCCGGAATGGTCTGGAGAATAAGATTCATATCAGGAAAGTCCTGTTTCGGGGTTGGAGAATGGTTCCGGTGTTTTCATTGGGAAATGTTCTAGAAGGTTCCGGAATGTCCGACACTCCGGAGGGGAAGGGTACATGAATGTGTCATAACAAGTTGGAATGACTGCATCATGTACTAGGTGTCATCGCTGAACAAAATAAAGGGTTAAATCAAATCCTAGTTTGAAAAGTCAAACGCCAATTTGAAAAGTCAAACGACTATTTTGTGAGGTGGAGGCAGAGTAGGAAACCTACTTGGGGAGGAGTTCCCTCCCTCCACTGCCAGCCCACTTGGAGACCGAGTTGGGGAGGGACTCCCCTCCCCTTGGCGCACCCCCTCCACCTATATAAGGAGGGGCAAGGATGCCCCTCCAAAGACACAACACACACCCCAAAAACCCTAGCTCCTAGCCGCCGACGCCGCCACCTCCTGCTGTCGCCGCCTAGGAAAACCCTAGTCGCCGGCCTTGCCCCCTCCTTGGTGTATCTAAACCCTAGATCACCGAGGCTCTCTCTCATAGTCCACCATACTCGCTCCGGCTTAAGGCGAAGCCCTACGAGATCTCCCCTCTACTTCCGGTACCACGCCGTTGTGCTGCCGGAATCGCGAGGAGAGTGCTACAACCTCCGCTGCCTGCTGGAACAAGGGAGAGGAAGGTCTTTGTTGAGTACCGAACGTGTGATCGACTGCGGGAGCGCTGCCGGAATGCAGCGCCGGAAGGATCGTCTACACGATCTTGAGATCGGGAAGAGTACGACTACATCACCCACGAGAATCCGCTCTCGTTAAACACTTTGGAATCTTCGAGGGTGAGTTATTCCATCGACTCGTTGCTACAATCTAGTAGATAGATCTTGGCTTGTTTGTTTGTATGCGGTAGAATTTTTTTGTTTTCCATGCTACGAACCCCTACAGTGGTATCAGAGCCGTGTCTATATGTAGATCTGTTGCACGAGTAGAACACAATGGTCATTGTGGGCGTTGATGCTTTTGTTGTCGATTGCTTCTTGTGTACTTTGCATCTTGCGGGATGGTGGGATGAAGCGGCCCAGGCTAACCTTACATGACATCGTTCATGAGACTTGCTCCACGCTTGACATGCAACTTGTATTGCATAAGTGGCTTTGCGGGTGCCTGTTTCTCCCAACATAGTTAAGATTCAATTTACAACGGGTGATTGACAATACTAGTATCAATGTTGTGGTTCTTGTTCGTAAGTTAGAACGACACTTATTGAAAGCCCCAAACCACGTAAAACATGCAAATAAAGTAGAGGCGTCTAACTTTGTTTTGCAGGGGTGTGTTGTGATGTGATATGGCCATGATTGTTATTATATTTGATGTATGCAATGTTCCTTATTGTAAGTTGGCAACCGGCAGGAGCCATATGGTTGTCTTTAATTTCTGTTAAGACATGCGTGTCTATTCAAAGTAGTTGTAATAGTTGAAGCTGGTGGACGACAACCATGGAGCAGCGTCATTGACCTTGATGCAATGCCGGTGATGATGTAGATCATGTTCGTGCTTGAAGATGGAGATCGGAACCACAAAGAAGAAAGGCCATATCATATCACATATTATGAATTGCATGTGATGTTAATCCTTTATGCATCTTGTATTGCTTAGTTAACGACGGTAGCATTATAAGATGATCCCTCATGCACATGAATTTCAAGTTCTTAAGTGTTCATCCTTAGTAAGCACCATTAATAAAGCTTGTTGTTTCGAAGCACCACGTGATGATCGGGTGTGTTAGATTCTGCAAGTGTATACAACGTGAGCAAGCCAGTTTTGCTCATGCGGAAGCTAAGGTTTGATCTTGACGAGCCTAGCATGTACAGACATGGTCATGGAACACGGATCACCGAAAGGTAAAGCATGAGTCATATAGTAGATATGATGAACATGTCGATTGTTCGCCATTGAAGCTACATCAACTCTCGTGATGATCGGTTTTGATGTGGTGGATTTGGTTCGTGTGATCACTAAAACAATGTGAGGGATATTGTTTTGAGTGGGAGTTCACCTAGATTAATTTAACTATTAATTAGAACTCAATTTATCATAAACTTAGTCTAAACTATTGCAAATATGTTGTAGATCAATGGCGGCCCCTACCATCAATTTTAATGCGTTCCTAGAGAAAGAAAAGTTGAAAAACAATGGAAGCAACTTCGCGGATTGGTTCCGCAATTTGAGGATTGTCCTCACTGCTGGTAATTTGACCTATGTGCTGGATGCACCGCTGGGTGACCCACCTGCAGCTACTGCTACCGATGAAGTAAATAATGTTTACCTCACTCGGAAGACTCAGTACTCCACAGTTCAGTGTGCTATGTTGTATGGTTTAGAATCGGAGCTTCGGAAAAGGTTTGAGAATTCAGACCCACATGATATTGTCCGTGATCTCAAATTAATCTTTGAGACTCACGCAGCAATTGAGAGCTATGAGGCTTCTGAAAAGTTCTTTAACTGCAAGATGGAAGAGGGCAGCTCCGTTAGTGAGCATGTGCTTAAGATGTCTGGGCACGCAAACAAACTTCAAAGCTTGGGTATAGTGATTACTAATGCTTTGGGGATTTATCGTGTCCTCCAATCACTACCACCAAGTTACAAGAACTTTGTGATGAACTACAATATGCAAAACATGAACAAGTAGTTGCCAGAACTCTTCGCCATGTTAAAATATGCAGAAGTGGAGATCAAGAAAGAGCACCAAGTGTTGATGGTCAATAAGACCACCAAATTCAAGAAAGGCAAGTCTAAGCAAAAGGGACACTTCAAGAAGGGTGGTAAGAAAGTTACCGCGCCGACGAAGAAGACCAAGGCTAGACCTAAGCCCGATACTGAGTGCTTTTACTGCAAGGGAGAAGGTCATTGGAAGCGGAATTGCCCAAAGTACTTGGAAGATTTGAAGAACGGCAACATCAAGAAGAAAGGTATATCCGATATACATGTTATTGATGTGTATCTCACTAGTAATCGTAGTAGTGCCTGGGCATTTGATACTGGTTCGGTTGCTCATATCTGTAACTCGAAATAGGTGCTGCAGAATAAACGGAAGCTAGCAAAGAACGAGGTGACGATGCGCGTGGGAAACGGATCAAAGGTTGATGTGATTGAGGTCGGCACACTACCTCTTCATCTACCATCGGGATTAGTTTTATACTTAAATAATTTTTATTTGGTGCCTGCGTTAAGCATGAACATTATATAGGGATCTTGTTTATTGCGAGACGGTTACTTGTTTAAGTCCGAGAATAATGGTTGTTCGATTTATACGAGTAATATTTTTTATGCACATGCACCTTTGATAGATGGACTATTCTTATTGAATCTCGATAGTGGAAATACACATATTAATAACATTGAAGCTAAACGTTTGAAATCGAGCGATAACTCGACCTATATGTGGCACTGTCGTCTTGGTCACATTGGAGTGAAGCGTATGAAGAAACTCCATTCCGATGGACTTCTTGAATCACTTGAAAGATGCGAAGCATGTCTGATAGGTAAAATGACTAAGACTCCATTTTCTGGTATGATGGAGCGAGCTACGGACTTATTGGAAATTATACATACCGATGTGTGTGGTCCAATGAGTGTAGCATCGCGCGGTGGTTATCGTTATGTTCTTACCTTCACGGATGACTTGAGTAGATATGGGTATATCTATTTCATGAAACATAAGTCCGAAACTTTCGAGAAGTTTAAGGAATTTCAAAGTGAGGTTGAGAATCAACGTAACAAGAAGATTAAATTTCTACGTTCTGATCGTGGAGGTGAATATCTAAGTTACGAGTTTGGCGAGCATTTGAAAAAATGCGGAATACTTTCACAATTGACACCGCCGGGAACACCACAACGTAATGGTGTGTCCGAACATCGTAATCGAAATCTCTTAGATATGGTTCATCCTATGATGTCTCTTACAGATTTACCGCTATCATTTTGGGGTTATGCATTAGAAACAGCCGCATTCACTTTAAATAGGGCACCATCTAAATCCGTTGAAACGACACCGTATGAATTATGGTTTGGGAAGAAACCTAAATTGTCGTTCCTTAAAGTTTGGGGTTGCGAAGCATATGTAAAGAAGTTGCAGCCGGACAAGCTTGAACGCAAAGCGGAAAAATGCGTCTTCATAGGATACCCAAAGGAAACTATTGGGTATACCTTCTATCATAGATCCGAAGGAAAAATCTTCGTTGCCAAGAATGGATCCTTTCTAGAGAAGGAATTTCTCTCGAAAGAAGTGACTGGAAGGAAAGTAGAACTCAACGAGGTTGTTGAACCTTCTCTCGAACTTGCAAGTAGCGCAGCACCGGAAGAAGTTCCTGTGGTGCCTGCACCAATAAGAGAGGAAGCTAATGATGATGATCATGAAACTTCGGTTGTAGTTGCTATAGGGGTTCGTAGCATGGAAAACAAAAATTTTCTATCGCATACAAACAAACAAGCCAAGATCTATCTACTAGATTGTAGCAACGAGTCGATGGTATAACTTACCCTCGAAGATTCCAAAGCGTTTAACGAGAGCGGATTCTCGTGGGTGATGTAGTCGTACTCTTTCCGATCTCAAGATCGTGTAGACGATCCTTTCGGCGCCACGTTCCGGCAGCGCTCCCGCAGTCGGTCACACGTTCGGTACTCGACGAAGACCTTCCTCTCCCTTGTTCCAGCAGGCAGCGGAGGTTGTAGTACTCTCCTCGCGATTCCGGCAGCACAACGGCGTGGTACCGGAAGTAGAGGGGAGATCCCGCAGGGCTTCGCCTTAAGCCGGTGCGAGTATGGTGGAGCTTATGAGAGAGGCTATTAGTGGTCTAGTAATTAGACACACCAATTAGAAGGCTCTAAACCAATTAGAAGGCTCTGAACCGTTGGCTAAAGCAATTAGAAGCTCTAAACCAAAACGGCTCTAAACCGGAGATCTAGAGGTGAAAGTTGTGTGTCTAGGAGGAGCCCTGCCCCTCCTTTTATGGGAGGGGGGTCTTGGCACGCCAGGGGAGGGAGGGAGTCCCTCCCCAACTCGGCCTTGGGCTGGGCGCCGGCCTGGAGGAGTCCTACTCCTCCTCCAGGTTGGTTCCAACTCCTCTTGCTTGTTTCCCACAGTTTCTTGTTTTGGCAGTTTGACTTTCAAACTGGACATTTGACTTTTCTGTTTTAGGATTCAATTTAATCCTTTATTTGGGACAACGAGAACACTTAGTACATGATGCAATCATTCCAATAAGTAATGACACATTCATGTACCCCTTCCCCCCCCCCCGGAGTGCCGGACAATCCGGAACCTTCTAGAACATTCCCGATGAAAACACCGGAATCATTCCCGAACTCCGAAACGGGACTTTCCTTATATGAATCTTATTCTCCGGACCATTCCGGATCACCTCGTGATATCCCGGATCCCATCCGAGACTCCGAACAACATTCGGTCTCTTTCTCATAATACCATAACTACTCAAACAACGTCGAATCCTTAAGTGTGTCTCCCTACGGTTCGTGAATTATGCGGACATGATCGAGACACTTCTCCGAACAATAACCAATAGAGGAATCTGGAAATTCATATGGCTCCCACATATTTCTACGATTACTTTGCGATCGAATGAACCACTTACATACGATACCAATTTCCCTTTGTCTCACGATATGTTACTTATCCGAGGTTATGATCGTCGGTATCTCTGCATACCTAGTTCAACCTCGTTGCTGACAAGTACTCTTTTCTCGTTCCCGTGATATGTGATCCCTTGTGACCAAGTCACATGCTTGCAAGCTAATTGAATGACATTCCACCGAGAGGGCCCAGAGTATATCTATCCGTCATGTGGATGGACAAATCCCACTCTTGATCCATGTGTCTCAACCAATACTTTCCAAACACTCAATGCCACCTTTATAACCACCCAGTTACGGTGTGGTGTTTGATGTCATCAAAGCATCCATCCGGTAAAGGTGATATGCATGATCTCATGGTCGAAGGAATTAGGTTACTATGTATCAGAAAGCATATAGCAATTGAACTAATGAAATGACTTGATCTTTATGCTACGCTTATCTATAGGAGTATGTCCACCATATCATTCTCCTAACGATATGATCTTGTTGTTGATAACATCTCAATGTTCATGATAGGGAAACCACAATCATCTATCAACCAACAAGCTAGTGAAGTATAGAGGCTATACTAGGGACTTCTAATTAAGTTTACAAATCACACAAGTATCAATGTTTCCTTGTTAATACTATTATAGCATGAATGTAAACATTTATCATAAACACAAAGATATAATAATAACCACATTTATTATTGCCTCTAGGGCATATCTCCAACAGTCTCCCACTTGCACTAGAGTCATCTAATCTAGATTACATGGTAATATACCGAACACCCATGGCAGTTTGGTGTTGGTCATGTTTTGCCCTCGGGAGAGGTTTAGTCAACGGATCCGCCACATTCAGATCTGTGTGTACTTTGCAAATCTTTATATCCCCATCCTGGATATGTTCTCGAATAGCGTGAAAACGCAGCTTGATATGCTTCAGCTTCTTGTGTGACCTTGGTTCTTGCGCATTGGCTATGGCGCCCATGTTATCACAGTAGATAGACATTGGGTCCAGCGCACTAGGAACCACACCCAGCTCTGTAATGAACTCTTTCATCCATATCGCTTCTTGTGAAGCCTCCGAAGCAGCCATGTATTCCGATTCAGTTGAAGATCTCGCCACAACGCTTTGCTTTGCACTCCTCCAGCTAACTGCTGCACCATTCAAAATAAATACGTATCCGGATTGTGATTTAGAATCATCCGGATCTGTGTTCCAACTAGCATCGGTGTAACCATTAACAACGAGCTGTTCATCACCTCCATAAGAAAGAACCATATCCTTAGTTCTTCTTAAGTACTTAAGGATGTTTTTGACCGCTGTCCAATGATCCACTCCTGGATCACTTTGATATCTGCTAGTTAAACTAACAGCATATGCAATGTCGGGTCTAGTACATAGCATGGCATACATTAGAGATCCTATGGCTGAGGCATAGGGAGTCTTACTCATCCTTTCTCTATCTTCTGCCGATGTCGGACTTTGAGTTTTACTCAAGGTCGTATTGGGCAACATGGGCAAGAACCCTTTCTTGCTTTCTTCCATTCCAAATCTCTTTAGAACTTTGTCCAAATATGTACTCTGTGACAATGATATTTGGCGTTTCGATCTATCTCTATAAATCTTTATGCCTAATATGTAAGCTGCTTCGCCAAGATCCTTCATTGAAAAACTATTATTCAAATATTCCTTGACACTATTAAGAAGGTCTACATCATTCCCAATCAACAATATGTCATCCACATATAGTATTAAGAATGCTACAGAGCTCCCACTCACTTTCTTGTAAATACAAGCTTCTCCATAAGTTTGTATAAAACCAAAACTTTTGATTACCTTATCAAAACGTTGATTCCAACTTCGGGATGCTTGCTTCAATCCATAGATGGACCGTTGAAGTTTGCATACCTTGTTAGCATCTTTAGGATTGACAAAACCTTTGGGTTGCATCATATACAACTCTTCATCAATGTCTCCATTGAGGAATGCTGTTTTGACATCCATCTGCCATATCTCATAATCATAATATGCAGCGATTGCTAACATAATCCTCACAGATTTTAGCTTCGCTACCGGTGAGAAAGTCTCATCGTAGTCAACTCCTTGAATTTGTCGAAACCCTTTTGCGACAAGTCGAGCTTTATAGACAGTAACATTACCATCAGCATCTGTTTTCTTCTTGAAAATCCATTTGTTCTCGACAGCCTTTCGGCCATCCGGTAAGTCCACCAAAGTCCATACTTGGTTTTCGTACATGGATCCAATCTCGGATTTCATGGCTTCTTGCCATTTATTGGAATCTGGGCTCATCATCGCTTCCTCATATGTCTCGGGGTCATCGGTGTTGTCCACCACCATGACATTTATAACGGAATCATACCAATCTGGAGTGGTACGAGTTCTCGTTGACCTCCGAGGCTCTGTAGCAACTTCAACCGAAGTTTCATGATCACCATCATTAGCTTCCTCTCTTATTGGTGCAGGCACCACAGGAACTTCTTCCGGTGCTGCGCTACTCGCAATATCGAGAGAAGGTTCGACAACCTCGTCGAGTTCTACTTTCCTTCCAGTCAATTCTTTCGAGAGAAATTCCTTCTCTAGAAAGGATCCATTCTTGGCAACGAAGATTTTGCCTTCGGATCTATGATAGAAGGTATACCCAATAGTTTCCTTCGGGTATCCTATGAAGACGCATTTTTCCGCTTTGGGTTCAAGCTTGTCCGGCTGTAACTTCTTTACATAGGCTTCGCATCCCCAAACTTTAAGGAACGACAATTTAGGTTTCTTCCCAAACCATAATTCATACGGTGTCGTTTCAACGGATTTAGATGGTGCCCTATTTAAAGTGAATGCGGCTGTTTCTAATGCATAACCCCAAAATGATAGCGGTAAATCTGTAAGTGACATCATAGAACGAACCATATCTAAGAGAGTTCGATTACGACGTTCGGACACACCATTACGCTGTGGTGTTCCCGCGGTGTCAATTGTGAAAGTATTCCGCATTTCTTCAAATGCTCGCCAAACTCGTAACTTAGATATTCACCTCCACGATCAGAACGTAGAAATTTAATCTTCTTGTTACGTTGATTCTCTACCTCACTTTGAAACTCCTTAAACTTCTCGAAAGTTTCGGACTTATGTTTCATGAAATAGATATACCCATATCTACTCAAGTCATCCGTGAAGGTAAGAACATAACGATAACCACTGCGCGATGCTACACTCATTGGACCACACACGTCGGTATGTATGATTTCCAATAAGTCTGTAGCTCGCTCCATCATACCAGAAAATGGAGTCTTAGTCATTTTTCCCATCAGACATGCTTCGCATCTTTCAAGTGATTCAAAATCAAGTGATTCAAGAAGTCCATCGGAATGGAGTTTCTTCATACGTTTCACTCCGATGTGACCAAGACGACAGTGCCACATATAGGTCGAATTATCGCTTGATTTCAATCGTTTAGCCTCAATGTTGTTGATATGTGTATTTCCACTATCGAGATTCAATAAGAATAGACCATCTATCAAAGGTGCATGTGCATAAAACATATTACTCATATAAATAGAACAACCATTATTCTCGGATTTAAACAAGTAACCGTCTCGCAATAAACAAGATCCCGATATAATGTTCATGCTCAACGCAGGCACCAAATAACAATTATTTAAGTATAAAACTAATCCCGATGGTAGATGAAGGGGTAGCGTGCCGACCGCGATCACATCAACCTTTGATCCGTTTCCCACGCGCATCGTCACCTCGTTCTTCGCTAGCTTCCGTTTATTCTGCAGCACCTGTTTCGAGTTACAGATATGAGCAACCGAACCAGTATCAAATACCCAGGCACTACTACGAGTACTAGTGAGATACACATCAATAACATGTATATCAGATATACCTTTCTTCTTGATGTTGCCGTTCTTCAAATCCGCCAAGTACTTTGGGCAATTCCGCTTCCAATGACCTTCTCCCTTGCAGTAAAAGCACTCAGTATCAGGCTTAGGTCCAGCCCTGGTCTTCTTCGTCGGCGTGGTAGCTTTCTTACCACCCTTCTTGAAGTGTCCCTTTTGCTTAGACTTGCCTTTCTTGAATTTGGTGGTCTTATTGACCAACAACACTTGGTGCTCTTTCTTGATCTCCACTTCTGCATATTTCAACATGGCAAAGAGTTCTGGCAACGTCTTGTTCATGTTCTGCATGTTGTAGTTCATCACAAAGTTCTTGTAACTTGGTGGTAGTGATTGGAGGACACGGTAAATCCCCAAAGCATTAGGAATCACTATACCCAAGCTTTGAAGTTTGTTTGCGTGCCCTGACATCTTAAGCACATGCTCACTGACGGAGCTGCCTTCTTCCATCTTGCAGTTAAAGAACTTTTCAGAAGCTTCATAGCTTTCAATTGCCGCACGAGTCTCAAAAATCAATTTGAGATCCTCGACAATATCATATGGGTCTGAATCCTCAAACCTTTTCTGAAGCTCCGATTCCAAACCATACAAGATAGCACACTGAACTATGGAGTACTGATTCTTCCGAGCGAGGTAAACATTCTTTACTTCATCGGGAGCATCAGCTGCAGGTGGGTCACCCAGCGGTGCATCCAGCACATAGGTCAAATTACCAGCTGTGAGGACAATCCTCAAATTGCGGAACCAATCCGCGAAGTTGCTTCCATTGTTTTTCAACTTTTCTTTCTCTAGGAACGCATTAAAATTGATGGTAGGGGCTGCCATTGATCTACAACATATTTGCAATAGTTTAGACTAAGTTTATGATAAATTGAGTTCAAATTAATTAATGTAATTAAACTAGGTGAACTCCCACTCAAAACAATATCCCTCACATTGTTTTAGTGATCACACGAACCAAATCCACCACATCAACACCGATCATCACGAGAGTTGATATAGTTTCAATGGCGAACAATCGTCATGTTCATCATATCTACTATATGATTCATGCTTTACCTTTCGGTGATCCGTGTTCCGAGACCATGTCTGTACATGCTAGGCTCGTCAAGATCAAACCTTAGTTTCCGCATGAGCAAATCTGGCTTGCCCACGTTGTATACACTTGCGGAATCTAACACACCCGATCATCACGTGGTGCTTCGAAACAACAAGCTTTAGCAACGGTGCTAACTAAGGGTGAACACTTTATGACTTGAAATTCATGTGCATGAGGGATCATCTTATAATGCTACCGTCGTCTACTAAGCAATACAAGATGCATAAAAGATTAACATCACATGCAATTCAATATATATGTGATATGATATGGCCTTTCTTCTTTGTGCTTTGATCTCCATCTTCAAGCACGAACATGATCTCCATCATCACCGGCATTGCATCAAGGTCAATGACGCCTCTCCATGGTTGTCGTCCACCGGCTTCAACTATTACAACTACTTTGAATAGACACGCGGGTCTTAACATAAATTAAAGACAACCATATGGCTCCTGCCGGTTGCCGACTTACAATAAGGAACATTGCATACATCAAATATAATCACAATCATGGCCATATCACATCACTGCACACCCCTGCAAAACAAAGTTAGACGCCTCTACTTTCTTTGCATATTTTACGTGGTTTGGGGCTTTCAATAAGTGTCGTTCTAACTTACGAACATGAACCACAACGTTGACACAAGTATTGTTAATCACCCGTTGTGTATTGGATCTTTACTATGCTAGGAGAAACAGGCACCCGCAAAGCCACTTATGCAATACAAGTTGCATGTCAAGCGTGGAGCAAGTCTCATGAACGATGTCATGTAAGGTTAGCCCGGGCCGCTTCATCCCAACATACCGCAAGATGCAAAGTACACAAGAAGCAATCGACAATAAAAACATCAACGCCCACAATGACCATTGTGTTCTACTCGTGCAACAGATCTACATATAGACACGGCTCTGATACCACTGTAGGGGTTCGTAGCATGGAAAACAAAAATTTTCTATCGCATACAAACAAACAAGCCAAGATCTATCTACTAGATTGTAGCAACGAGTCGATGGTATAACTTACCCTCGAAGATTCCAAAGCGTTTAACGAGAGCGGATTCTCGTGGGTGATGTAGTCGTACTCTTTCCGATCTCAAGATCGTGTAGACGATCCTTTCGGTGCCACGTTCCGGCAGCGCTCCCGCAGTCGGTCACACGTTCGGTACTCGACGAAGACCTTCCTCTCCCTTGTTCCAGCAGGCAGCGGAGGTTGTAGTACTCTCCTCGCGATTCCGGCAGCACAACGGCGTGGTACCGGAAGTAGAGGGGAGATCCCGCAGGGCTTCGCCTTAAGCCGGTGCGAGTATGGTGGAGCTTATGAGAGAGGCTATTAGTGGTCTAGTAATTAGACACACCAATTAGAAGGCTCTAAACCAATTAGAAGGCTCTAAACCGTTGGCTAAAGCAATTAGAAGCTCTAAACCAAAACGGCTCTAAACCGGAGATCTAGAGGTGAAAGTTGTGTGTCTAGGAGGAGCCCTGCCCCTCCTTTTATGGGAGGGGGGTCTTGGCGCGCCAGGGGAGGGAGGGAGTCCCTCCCCAACTCGGCCTTGGGCTGGGCGCCGGCCTGGAGGAGTCCTACTCCTCCTCCAGGTTGGTTCCAACTCCTCTTGCTTGTTTCCCACAGTTTCTTGTTTTGGCAGTTTGACTTTCAAACTGGACATTTGACTTTTCTGTTTTAGGATTCAATTTAATCCTTTATTTGGGACAGCGAGAACACTTAGTACATGATGCAATCATTCCAATAAGTAATGACACATTCATGTACCCCTTCCCCCCCCGGAGTGCCGGACAATCCGGAACCTTCTAGAACATTCCCGATGAAAACACCGGAATCATTCCCGAACTCCGAAACGGGACTTTCCTTATATGAATCTTATTCTCCGGACCATTCCGGATCACCTCGTGATATCCCGGATCCCATCCGAGACTCCGAACAACATTCGGTCTCTTTCTCATAATACCATAACTACTCAAACAACGTCGAATCCTTAAGTGTGTCTCCCTACGGTTCGTGAATTATG
Source organism: Avena atlantica (assembly GCA_910589765.1). Lineage (NCBI taxonomy): Eukaryota > Viridiplantae > Streptophyta > Magnoliopsida > Poales > Poaceae > Avena > Avena atlantica. Next base: position 433,645,482 of record OU342733.1, on the reverse strand, counting down.
CGGACATGATCGAGATACTTCTCCGAACAATAACCAATAGAGGAATCTGGAAATTCATATGGCTCCCACATATTTCTACGATTACTTTGCGATCGAATGAACCACTTACATACGATACCAATTTACCTTTGTCTCACGATATGTTACTTATCCGGGGTTATGATCGTCGGTATCTCTGCATACCTAGTTCAACCTCGTTGCTGACAAATACTCTTTTCTCGTTCCCGTGATATGTGATCCCTTGTGACCAAGTCACATGCTTGCAAGCTAATTGGATGACATTCCACCGAGAGGGCCCAGAGTATATCTATCCGTCATGTGGATGGACAAATCCCACTCTTGATCCATGTGTCTCAACCAATACTTTCCAAACACTCAATGCCACCTTTATAACCACCCAGTTACGGTGTGGTGTTTGATGTCATCAAAGCATCCATCCGGTAAAGGTGATATGCATGATCTCATGGTCGAAGGAATTAGGTTACTATGTATCAGAAAGCATATAGCAATTGAACTAATGAAATGACTTGATCTTTATGCTACGCTTATCTATAGGAGTATGTCCACCATATCATTCTCCTAACGATATGATCTTGTTGTTGATAACATCTCAATGTTCATGATAGGGAAACCACAATCATCTATCAACCAACAAGCTAGTGAAGTATAGAGGCTATACTAGGGACTTCTAATTAAGTTTACAAATCACACAAGTATCAATGTTTCCTTGTTAATACTATTATAGCATGAATGTAAACATTTATCATAAACACAAAGATATAATAATAACCACATTTATTATTGCCTCTAGGGCATATCTCCAACAGTTGCTACAGAGCCTCGCAGGTCAACGAGAACTCGTACGACTCCTGATTGGTATGATCCCGTTATGAGTGTCATGTTGGTGGACAACACTGATGACCTTGCGACATATGAGGAAGCAATGATGAGCCCAGATTCCAATAAATGGCAAGAAGCCATGAAATCCGAGATTGGATCCATGTACGAAAACCAAGTATGGACTTTGGTGGACTTACCAGATGGCCGGAAGGCTGTCGAGAACAAATGGATTTTCAAGAAGAAAACAGATGTTGATGGTAATGTTACTGTCTATAAAGCTCGACTTGTCGCAAAAGGGTTTCGACAAATTCAAGGAGTTGACTACGATGAGACTTTCTCACCTGTAGAGAAGTTAAGTCTGTGAGGATTATGTTAGCAATCGCCGCATATTACGATTATGAGATATGGCAGATGTATGTCAAAACAGCGTTCCTCAATGGAGACATTGATGAAGATTTGTATATGATGCAACCCAAAGGTTTTGTCGATCCTAAAGATGCTAACAAGGTATGCAAACTTCAACGGTCCATCTATGGATTGAAGCAAGCATCCCGAAGTTGGAATCAACGTTTTGATAAAGTAATCAAAAGTTTTGGTTTTATACAAACTTATGGAGAAGCTTGTATTTACAAGAAAGTGAGTGGGAGCTCTCTAGCATTCTTAATACTATATGTAGATGACATATTGTTGATTGGGAATGATGTAGACCTTCTTAATAGTGTCAAGGAATATTTGAATAATAGTTTTTCAATGAAGGATCTTGGCGAAGCAGCTTACATATTGGGCATAAAGATTTATAGAGATAGATCGAGACGCCTAATATCATTGTCACAAAGTACATATTTGGACAAAGTTCTAAAGAGATTTGGAATGTAAGATAGCAAGAAAGGGTTCTTGCCCATGTTGCCCAATACGACGTTGAGTAAAACTCAAAGTCCGACAACGGCAGGAGATAGAGAGAGGATGAGTAAGACTCCCTATGCCTCAGCCATAGGATCTCTAATGTATGCCATGCTATGTACTAGACCCGATATTGCATATGCTGTTAGTTTGACTAGCAGATATCAAAGTGATCCAGGAGTGGATCATTGGACAGCGGTCAAAAACATCCTTAAGTACTTGAGAAGAACTAAGGATATGGTTCTTTCTTATGGAGGTGATGAACAGCTCGTTGTTAATGGTTACACCGATGCTAGTTGGAACACCGATCCGGATGATTCTAAATCACAATCTGGATACGTATTTACTTTGAATGGTGCAGCAATTAGCTGGAGGAGTGCAAAGCAAAGCGTTGTGGCGAGATCTTCAACTGAATCGGAATACATGGCTGCTTCGGAGGCTTCACAAGAAGCAATATGGATGAAAGAGTTCATTACAGAGCTCGGTGTGGTTCCTAGTGCGCTGGACCCAATGTCTATCTACTGTGATAACATGTGCACCATAGCCAATGCGCAAGAACCAAGGTCACACAAGAAGCTGAAGCACATCAAGCTACGTTTTCACGCTATTCGAGAACATGTCCAAGATGGGGACATAAAGATTTGCAAAGTACACACAGATCTGAATGTGGCGGATCCGTTGACTAAACCTCTCCCGAGGGCAAAACATGACCAACACCAAACTGCCATGGGTGTTCGGTATATTACCATGTAATCTGGATTAGACGACTCTAGTGCAAGTGGGAGACTGTTGGAGATATACCCTAGAGGCAATAATAAATGTAGTTATTATTATATCTTTGTGTTTATGATAAATGTTTACATTCATGCTATAATAGTATTAACAAGGAAACATTAATACTTGTGTGATTTGTAAACTAAAATAGAGTCCCTAGTAAAGCCTCTTTATAAATACTAGCTTGTTGGTTAATAAATGATTGTGGTTTCCCTGTCATGAACATTGAGATGTTATTAACAACAAGATCATATCGTTAGGAGAATGATATGGTGGACATACTCCTATAGATAAGCGTAGCATAAAGATCAAGTCATTTTAATAGTTCAATTGCTATATGCTTTCTGATACATAGTAACCTAATTCCTTCGACCATGAGATCATGCATATCACCTTCACCAGAAGGATGCTTTGATGGCATCAAACACCACACCGTAACTGGGTGGCTATAAAGGTGGCATTGAGTGTTCGGAAAGTATTGGTTGAGACACATGGATCAAGAGTGGGATTTGTCCATCCATATGACAGATAGATATACTCTGGGCCCTCTCGGTGGAATGTCATCCAATTAGCTTGCAAGCATGTGACTGGCTCACAAGGGATCACATATCACGGGAACAAGAAAAGAGTACTTATCAGTAATGAGGTTGAACTAGGTATGCAGAGTTACCGACGATCAATACCTCGGATAAGTAAACTATCGTGAGACAAAGGAAAATTGGTATCGTATGTAACTGGTTCATTCAATCGCAAAGTAATCGTAGAAATATGTGGGAGCCATATGAATTTCCAGATTCCTCTATTGGTTATTGTTCGGAGAAGTGTCTCGATCATGTCCGCATAATTCACGAACCGTAGGGAGACACACTTAAGGATTCGACGTTGTTTGAGTAGTTATGGAATGATGAGTAAGAGACCGAATGTTGTTCGGAGTCTCGGATGGGATCCGGGATATCACGAGGAGATCCGGAATGGTCCGGAGAATAAGATTCATATAAGGAAAGTCCTGTTTCGGGGTTGGAGAATGGTTCCGGTGTTTTCATCGGGAATGTTCTAGAAGGTTCTGGAATGTCTGGCACTCCGGAGGGGAAGGGTACATGAATGTGTCATAACAAGTTGGAATGATTGCATCATGTACTAGGTGTCATCGCTGAACAAAATAAAGGGTTAAATCAAATCCTAGTTTGAAAAGTCAAACGCCAATTTGAAAAGTCAAACGGTTATTTTGTGAGGTGGAGGGAGAGTAGGAAACCTACTTGGGGAGGAGTTCCCTCCCTCCACCACCGGCCCACTTGGAGACCGAGTTGGGGAAGGACTCCCCTCCCCTTGGCGCGCCCCCTCCACCTATATAAGGAGGGGCAGGGCTGCCCCTCCAAAGACACAACACACACCCCCAAAAACCCTAGCTCCTAGCCGCCGGCGCCGCCACCTCCTGCTGCTGCCGCCGCCTAGGGCAAGCCGCTGCCACCTAGGCAAACCCTAGTCGCCGGCCTTGCCCCCTCCTTGGTGTATCTAAACCCTAGATCGCTGAGGCTCTCTCTCATAGTCCACCATACTCGCTCCGGCTTAAGGCGAAGCCCTGCGAGATCTCCCCTCTACTTCCGGTACCACGCCGTTGTGCTGCCGAAATCGCGAGGAGAGTGCTACAACCTCCGCTGCCTGCTAGAACAAGGGAGAGGAAGGTCTTCGTCGAGTACCAAATGTGTGACCGACTGCGGGAGCGCTGCCGGAACGCAGCGCCAGAAGGATTGTCTACATGATCTTTAGATCGGGAAGAGTACGACTACATCACCCACGAGAATCCGCTCTCGTTAAACACTTTGGAATCTTCGAGGGTGAGTTATTCCATCGACTCGTTGCTACAATCTAGTAGATAGATCTTGGCTTGTTTGTTTGTATGCGGTAGAAATTTTTTGTTTTCCATGCTACGAACCCCTACAAGCTCAAGCTTGGGGATGCCACACTGGTGTCACCCCGAGAAATATCCAAGAGGTACAAGCGTCAAAGCTTGGGGATGCCCAAGGCATCCCCTTCTTTATCAATAAAAAAGCTCAGGTCTATCTAGACACTTCGTTTTTATTGTTTCATGCACAGTTGTGTTGTTCTTGGAGCGTCTTAGTTTACGTTTGCTCTGATTATGTTGTTTAGTTTGTTTGAATAAAGTAGTTTGGACCCCCGTTCTCGCTGTGTTGTTTTGCAAATAAGTTGCTTGGTGATTGGAAAGGAGTAGTAAGTTCTTGCTTGTAAGTGCAAGAGGAGCTTGCATTGACTGTGACTTAGACTTTAGCATGACATGCTAGGTATTTTTTTGACCTTATGATTAGTGATTATTGCTATAGCATGTCTTGTTCCAAACAATTGGGATTGCTTAGTGTGCCTTGAAGAAATTATGCGTTGTTTTAGCATGCAAAAGCATAGTATTGTGGTATTCTCCTTTGATGCTTTGCTTGGGTTGACTTGGCACATGATCACACCATGTTATGACTATGACAAGTCACCATAGCCTCTATGATCATTTAGTCCTTGACTTGTAGTACCACTTTATGCTTTGATTAGTAATGCTTTGTTGAACTGCATGATTATGGCCATTATTGCTCTCTTAGTTGGTTGCTCCCAGTCTTTTGCTAGCCTCCACTTGTGTGAGTAAGTTCTACTCATGCTTCCAAGTCCCAAGAAAGCAAGTTATTCCAAAGTGTCCACTATAAACTCCTATGCATGGTGTGTTACACCATTCCAAGTATATTCTTGTTTTCAACTATCTTCCAATTAAAAACTATTTTGTTATGTGAAAACTTAGTGATTAAAGCCCTCACAAACTTGATGGCACACTTTATATTATTTGACCCTAATAAACTTGAACCATTGTGTCATTTATGTTGTATATACTTGCACTTATACGTTGGAATTAGTAGAATCGTGCTGTCACGAGGAACGTTTTCAACATTGCACTTGTACTTTGTACTCAGTTGATATCATGCTCTTTTGTCTATGAATGTCACCGATGTGAAATAAAAAGGGAGCTTGTAAGTCCATGGAGTTTGTATCCTGTGTTAGAGAAACGTCTGGACCGCTAGGCTAAGCCATGCCTAATCATGGTGAAAACTTGCAGCATCACCATAGTGAGCTATCTATGAAGCATCATCAATAAAAAGCTATGCATATAGTAAATAAAAAGATCGCTGAGATGCTTATTGTGTGCTTGCCTTGTCATTTTGGTTATGGGAAAGCTCATGTACCATGTGCAAGGGGTACCCCGCCGGCGGTTCTCTATGATACGCACATACTTACAATGACAAGAACTTACATGTGACTGAAGTTGAGTAGCATGAGGTGTGGCCCTCGTATTCAAGGGACTTAAAATTGCCAACTTATACTTCGTCAAGCATATACTCCATATTTGTTCACTTTAACCTTAATCACTTCAAGATGCTTATGATAGGGGCAATGAGGGCTGGAAGCTAACAAGTAACATAATTTTTGGAAGCTCTTTTTAAAACTTGAAATCCCTGCTTCCTTTATAAAGGCCTTTCTTCCACCACTATTGAGTCTCCACCTTCTACTTTTAGGCACCATTAAGAGAGCATAGTTGTCATTCTGTGTGCAGTGTTCCAAAGCTTATTGATTGATGCATATTGTGATATTACTTGTTCTTGTGCTATTTGTTTCTAGTCACCCTTGTGAACTTTGAAGGTGTCCTATGCATCTACTTGCTACTCTATGAGGGACAAGCTAAATGTCACTATGTTATGTTTTCTGTATGTGAAACAAACAAACATTTTTCAAAGCATGTTATTCATGATTTTTGTTTGTAGCCTTTCATGTTGCATGCATAGTTACTATGTCCTATTGTTAGAACTCCATCTTTCATGAACATGTTTAGAGTTCTTTGATCCCAGCTTTCAATGCTTGCAAATGGTTGGATCTTTATTGTGAGGGTGCATGTCACCTCAAAAATTATTCTTTTTATCACTTACCTACTCGAGGACGAGCAGGAGTTAAGCTTGGGGATGCTTGATACGTCGGAAACATATCTATAATTTTTGATGCCATGCTTGTTTAGTATATACTTTGCTTTGCTTTGTATACACTTTGAGGTGCTTTTTACATGTTTTCTGGTACCAACCTATTAGCAAGTTGCCATAGTGCCAGTTGCCTGTTTTCTGCTGTTTTTGGTTCCAGAAAAGCTAGTAAGGAAATATTCTCGGAATTGGACGGGACAAAAGTCAAAGTCAATAACTTTTCGTGGGGAACAAGAAGTCCAGAGGGGAGCCGGAGAGGCGGGCCAGGGCGCCCAGACCCCCTAGGCGCGGGTGGGCCCTGCCCCGCGCCTAGGAAGGGTGTGAGGCCCCTGGCCACCGCCTCGGCCTCCCCCTTCGCCTATAAGAAGCCCCCGATGTAGAAACCCTAAGTACCTGATCAATATTCCACCAAACCTTCTGTAGACGCCGCCATCGTCGTCCCTAGATCGGGGGAATCTGAAGTTCTTCCCGGCACCATGTCGGAGGGGAGATCATCCCAGTGGCCTCCTCTCCGGTATGATGCGTGAGCAGTTCCACCTTAGACTATGGGTCCATGTAGTAGCTAGATGGTTGTATCTCCTCCTTTGTGCTTTCATGTATAGATCTTGTGAGCTCCGTTCATGATCAAGATCTAATCTATTTGTAATCATGCATGTTGTGTTTGCGGGGATCCGATGGATATTGAGATTATTATATTGGTTTGATTAATGGTTTTGTCTTTATGATTCTATCAAGTATGAGTTATTTGTGATCTTGCATGCTCTCCGTTGTTAGTAGCTATATTGGCCAAGTAGTTGCTAGTGACTACAAGAGGGGGTATTTACGCTCGATAGTGGGTTCATGCCTCTAGTTTCCAAGGGAAGTGACAATAATCTCTTCGGCTGTAGATGTGCTGGTGCTACTAGAGAGAAAACAATAGTCTCTTGTTCATGGAACATGTGGACTGTTTACCTTACACACTTTGCTTAAAGCAGTTGTCTGTTGCTTGCAACTTAATACTGAAGGGGGTTTGGATGATAACCTGAAGGTGGACTTCTAGTCATAGATGCAGTTGGATGGCGGTCTATGTATCTTGTTGTATTGGCCAGTCGAATCTCATAGGATCTTTCTGACTAGTAATTGCATTGTTATGCCTTGCTCAGTTCCTGTCAATTGCCCTGCTGTAATTTGTTTACCCTTCATGCCATGTTGTTTATCTAAGGAGAGCACCTCTAGTGAACTATGGATCTCAGTCCAATCTTTACCATTGATACATCTTCCACTGTTACTTGTTTACTTGCTGCAAACCTTTACCTTCCACACAATACATTTAATCCTTTGTTACAGCAAACCGGTGAGCTTGACAACCTCATTGATTTGTCAGGGCAAAGTCTTGAGTTTGTGATGTGCAGGTCTCCACGTTGCTTGCAACACCTGTGTGACGTTTCCTTCCTCCTACTAGTTCGATAACATCGGTCTCTACTGAGGGAAAATTTGCTGCTGTGCTGCTTCACATCTTGCTCTTGGGGTTCCCAACAAGACTCCACATCAAGCACCAAGTTCTCTGGCGCCACCAAGGAGTCATCATGCTCCCCGTGCCGCCTTGTTCTACCCTGATGCCGGCCACTCCTTCCTCTTCTATTTTCTTAGCGAGGACCTTGGGTGAGTTTATCTCTTCTCTCTCTTACTCTCTGTGTGATTCCGCACTATGGTGTTGATTGCTTCATATGGCCCCAAATTGGGTTCTAGGGTTCTCTGATGTGTAATCATGTTAGTGGTTTGTGGATAAATGGATATAGGATTGATGGTTTTGGACTTGATCTTTAATTTCTGAACCTTTTACTAGGTTCATGTTTGATATGATCCATTGTTGTCACTGTCTAGTGATGGCTGTAAAATATAGCCATCCATGTCCACATTTAAACTAGATATTATTTATATTTTTGATAAAATATCTCTCTAAATCCCGCCACTAATACCTAATTATCAAAGGGGGTATGCAATCATGTCTTTCTATTTTTGCCTGCGCAGGAAATGGCGTTTGATGATGGGAATCACAACAATAAAGTCAAAGATACAAGATTTCCAACAAACCAGGGGTCATGGAGAGGATCCAGTACCTTTAACGACCAACTATGCGACGGGAATATAGTTCTGGCCGTATAGTTTCCACCGACACCGCTAGGTCAAAATAGAACAACTTTCGTGAAGAAATTCGGTATCGTACAACTCAGAGATCAAGATAGGTAAGGTTACACACAAAATATATAATATCGTATCCACAAATTAATCCGAGAAGAAATGTGATTTTGTCTTTTATTGCCTTCTCGAAATTGAGAGGATTTTCTTTAAGTATCTTTCTTGGGATTAATGTATTATAAAAAAAATAATGCAATCTCCACTATATAATATGGATTAAAGGTATCACAACATATTAGTTATGATTGTAAATTAATAAAAATATGTTATAAACAATTATAAATGTTTAATATAAATGTTTTATTTGTTTTTACTCTTCCCAAGGCCAATGCATGGGTCACCCCTTATCTTTAGTGCTCCTCCACATCCTTCTGCTTCTCACATGAACATGAATCCTCCATTTATCCAACCTCTCGATCGGATGCAACAAAGCATCTGCATTACCAAGTCTGTGGCGAGGCATCTTTTTTTTGACAATTTCATAACTTAGTGTAAATTTCTAGGGTAAAGAACTAACCTTAATAATATTTTAATAAAATGTATTCATATATTATTAGTCAAGCATGTTTATTGAAACTCTCATAGTAAAAATTAAAATAACACGATTCTATACATTTTTGGAGTGAAATTTGTGTGACAAGTCATAACCAAGTGCACCTGACAATATATACATGATTTATACTTTGTATTAAATAACATTGATATAGTTACACCAATGAACATAAATTATGTGTATTCTACTTGTCTGTATAAATATAAGTTACCTATTTGATATGCTCATCATAGAAGTAACTGATCAATCCATGAAATCATTCGTTTCGATTGGATCAATATCCTTTCCACTTAAAAAAAAAATTATTTTTTCATGCAAACATCATTTGGGAAGTGTACATGAAATACTCCGTTGGCCTCAATTTATATAGCAAACATGCGTTTCAAGGTCATTTTTATCAACAAACATGATTTATTGCTAAAATTATACTCCCTCCGTCGCAGGACATACGGCGTAAAAAAAATCATGTTTTTCATCAACGCTTAAGGAGGAGGGTCATACTGAGCGCTAACTTCCCAAGTTTGCCCACGTCCGCTATTGCCTTCCTCCTCCTCCTTGACTCATGTGCGCATGCCAGCCACGCTGACTCTTGTACTCCAATTCAGCATCGCCGCCTCCCGATCCTCCTATAGATGATGCCGCCCGTGGTGGGAGAAGATCCTCCCCTTCACTCCCGCACCTCATCTCCTCTCTTCTGCCATTCTTCCCCTTCATGCCCATGGCCGTTCACATCCATCCCACGGCTTCGTTGATGGCGCTGGTGGCTGTGTTGCTCCTGCCCCAAGCCGCGTGCTCGAAGGGCGCCGCTGATCCTATCCCAGGTTCGTGTGGTGGCGGTGGGATGGCTGGACTGGATAGTGGACTCGGCATGATGGGACATGGCGAGCATGCGAGGGTTAGGGTTTATGGCGAGCATGCTAGGGTTCACGACGAGCAGCCTTCCCATGATGGGTAGAACGGAACCCTCGTAGTCGACACCGATACCGCGTTCATGGACGAACACATATTGAACATGCAAGTTCATTTGTTACTCTACCATGAATAAATTGTCCTCTATTTCTAGTCGCAAATTGCATTTTTTCCACATAAATTTCTATGTAGTGGGTGTGGGATTTGCAGAACACTTTCGATGTGTGGCTCTATTCCTTGGATAACCAAGTTGATCTTCAAGATGAAGCACTAAGATTTTCCTAGGGATAATGGAAGTAGTAAAAAAGGTTGCTATGGAGATGGATGAAGTAGAAGACGTAGTGATGGAGATGGATGGAGTGGAAGATGCTGTTGTGGAGATGAACGGAGAAGTGCATCCGTTTGATGCTCTCACATCTAGTGAGCAGGTTATATTTGATGTTATGCTTGACATTTATCATCTAAACATTTATGTTGACGATAATGGCTTGTACCGATATGAGGATTAGAGAAACTATGTCTATGTAATGGCATTGCCTAGACTATCCGTGTAATGCAAATTGTGGGCATCGCCAAGACTACCCGTGTAATGCAAAATATGGACAGTGCTTTATGAGTAATGCAAAAAACTTATCATTATTATTTCATGGTAATTCTTGTGTTCATGTTCCTATAGTGAATTATATTTGTAATTTTCGTACACTCTAAAAAAGAGGACAATTTCTAACTTTTGTCAGCCTTTTTTGCCTAAAAATACACCAAAGCTTTGTTTTTTCAGTGAGATATTTTGCAACAATGATTGGTCACTAACGTAGCATTGGAACCATTAACTTCATTACAACAAACTTAGCATGTTCTTGATCATTAATCCTAAATGAATTCTCTACACAATAAACTCTTTAGCCATGTTTACAATTGCGGGATCAACATGAATCACTTCGGACAGTATCCCCAATCTCTCTAGAACCCCCTTTCTCATGTGTGGGATCTTGTACCAGTGCTCTCCCAAAATCTTCATGACCTCCATCATCCACGTTTGATGTGTCAAGAAGACACGGTTGCTCCTCTCTGCCGGGTACTCGGTCCATGCTTGTTGAACCTTCATAAGAATGTCAAGATTAACATTTTCAAACAAGAATTGAAATGTTGTGAGTAAAACCAAAAAGATTTATGTACCTTATGATAATGTCTAGAATAGAAGTTGGAGACTTCTTTTGAAATAACGATTAGAGAGCGACGTACAAACCTAGTCGAATATTCCAATTTCCCGCAGCAGCAGCCTCTAAAAATTCGGGATCATTAGGCAAAACATGAGTCTTCACATTGTCTTGTTGAATGAACATAGGGCTCCAACGATCCTCCCACGGTCACTTCTCTTTGATAGCGGGCAATACTTTTTCAATAAGATACTCCCGGCTAATAACTCATGTAACATTCCGCGGTTTTGTTTCCAAGGTTCTCCTAAGACGGTTGTGACTACCACGTTCCGCCGATCTCTCAGTCACAAAAGGGAACATACCTATTTTTCATCAAAAGTACAATTGTCATCCGCATCATATCTAGGTATTGCCACATCACACAGAAACATGATCTTGTCAAGGTAATGCTTGCTTTGACATGATCACTAAGGTTCTTCCTCATTATTGGCCAAATAATAATTTTGAGAACCCTTGGTTTTGTAAAACCATTTCACATTTATGTGTACGGTGTTGTACATGCATTGAAACTATGCTACCCGGGTCGAGTGTACCAAGTGCATAATTGACCCTTGCTTTCTTGTTGTCATCCGTGATATGAGGCTTGATGGCATTTGAGTGCCTCTTAAATTCCTTTTCCCTAAACCTCCTGTGCAAAGTGGACTTTGACATGTTCAACTCAAATCTAGGTCCTTAAAAGTTGTTCTCCTCGATGGTGGCACTTGCATGATGTCTTGAGGATCAACCTCTACTCTTTTACTCTAACAATTCAAAGGCTTCTTGTTACAAATATTCTTGATAACGGGTTTACCATCTGCCAATCGACCTCCTAATCCTGATTGTGATCTGCACCGCCTCCAGCTCCATTTCCAGCACCGGCTCCACCATGGCCAGCCCTTCTTCCGCGAACACCACGCCCTGCGCCAGTACCTCTTCCACGAGCACCGAGGCCTATAGCTATCCCTCGTTCGTGACCACCGCGCCCTACAACTGCCCCTCTTGCACGAGCACCACACCCCGCAACTCCACGTCCAGTAGTCGCGGTTCCTCTAAATGGTGGGCAGCTACCACGACCATGACCGGATAGACCAAGACGGCCTCGTTCGCTGATGGACTGGCTCATGAACATGAATACGTCATCAAAGAGAGGGTGACGAACAAGTTTAGACTCGTCATCGACTCAACCACTACTAGCTCTGTCGCCATTGGCGTTTCCCATAAACTGCAGGTCGCGACCAGCTCCATCGCCGCTCGGGTTTTTTGTGTATTGAGGGCTACGGTCGGCTCCGGTTGTGCTCGAATCGCACACAAACTGCGGGTGGCAGCCATACCCGCCGCTGCGCGAGTCACCCACGTTCCATCTACGGGCTGATCGGAGACCGGTGAGGCCGAGAGTTCCTCGTCCTCGGTCGCTGCCTCCACAGGCGATTCCATGTCCATCATCTTCCGTTGGTGTTCATCATTTATCCCCTCATCTACGAAACAAAACCCACAATAACCAAATCATCCAACACATGAAAATAGAAGGGAATTAATTAAGAAAGATTACCTTCGTCGATGTCCACCTCAAAGAAGAAATCGCCAGTAAGTTCCCGGGCTTTCCCATCGAAGTCATCAAGTTCATCCCAATTAATTGGCTAGTTCAAATCCATGCCTGCCATGCCAAAGAACACAAGGAGAAGAAGAGGAAGAACCAGAGCGAGAAGGTGAAGAATTGGGCATCCATGGCGCGAAGATCTTATAGGAGATTAATTTTTGTGATTTCAAAAAATCTATGCCCCATCTAAACCTCTCATCTTGATCTCCACCGACGGATTTTGGAGCGATCCGTGGCACAACGTACTTCCCCAATGGATGATCATCTGGTGTCTCTCCGATTAGGCACAAAATCCTGCCAAGGATCCCAATCTACACTGAAGGAGTGTGGTCGCTGGGAGAGAAGAAATAGGGGGACGAGAAAGCCATTAATCGCGACCTGCGAGAAACGAGAAACGAGGAGACGAGCGAGCCATATAGGGACAAATTACTACGAGTGCATGCATGGGCAAGATGGGAAGTATGTCTTATTTTCTCTCCACCAATCTCATTATGCCGTATGCCCTGTAACGGAGGGAGCACTATACGTACCATCGAATTCATATTAAATAGTTTCCGTGCAAAATAATTATGACACATGGCTCATGTGTTATTGGTCCAACCAATAGTCAACACTATGTCACAAAAAACAAGTTTGCTGTGTCAACAGGGAAAGGAGGGAGTACTCAATAATGCTACACTTACGGGCTATTTCTTATGGGATCTGGTTTATGGCAGATGTAGAGATCAAGGGGTGATTTTTAGTTCCTTGATCACAGGATAAAACAAATTTAGGCCAGCCCGGGTGCTTCACCTCATCCCGTAAAACATCCCCTAAGGCTAGCCCTAGTGCCAGAGTATCATGTATGTCATATTGACAAAAATCTGATGTGACATCATAATTAATAAAGAATAATGTGTTAATAGTATCATGATACCATATCATAGCACATGGAACTAGGAAATTTAATGCCAAATACATCTCACACACACAATTGCATTGAGATTGTAGAAAAAATTAAATACGATGGAGTACTATGATACCACTACATGATATTACCCGTCTGTTTATTAGGAAAATACGTATTTCAAGAAAATAGTTTGAGTATAAATTTGGTGAACAATATATGAATTATACTCCCTCCATCCCAAGGCTTAAGGCGTATAACTTTTTTGAAAAGTCAAGCCATGTAAAGTTTGACCAAATTTTTAGAAAAAACTATTATATTATATAGATATCATGTGAAAATATATTTAATGATGCATGGAAGGGTATGGATTACGTATTGTAAATATTAATATTTTTTCTCTAAAAACTTGGTCAAATTTTAGTTGGTTTGACTTTCGAAAAAAGTTATACTATGCCTTAAGCCTTGGGACGGATGTAGTATGTAGTAAAAATTGTATCATTGGAAATGTCTATTGAATATAAATCTAATGATATATTTTTGTTAAATAATAATTTATATTTTATCGATTAAATTTACAGTCAAGCTATTTTCTTAAAAAACGCATTTGCCTAATAAACAGCCCGTGATTTCCTAGGGCAGTTGTAGCGGGGAAAAAGACAGAAAAAGAAAATAAATAACTCTCGGTCGTTATTTACAAAAACTGCCCCTTGAGCTATAAACAGACCTTGTGGTGGTTGATTTTACTTGCGTGCGTCATTACGTGCACCAAAATCATTTATTTTTTCGGTATATAGCTTCTAATAAGTTATGAATCGGTGTCGCTGTTATTCGCAAAACACCTATGGCGGTCGCCTTAGAAAACAAACCTAATTTTGTATTTGTTGTATACTAAAGTTCCTAAGCTAGGTTGCTGTACAACAAATTGTACTCCTAGTACTATAGCTGCCAGTAGGAGGACGTTTCATTCGGCAAACACGTACGCTTTGTCGTCCTTCGCATGGTAGTAGTAATACTACGTAGTACGTACATTCTTCAAAACTGCACGCTTTCGATTTTGACTCGACATGCAATGCCCGTCTTTTCTTCTAGTACCAGCATTTGTCAAAGCTTAAACCGGACATTGCTTCCTTTCTTGGTTTCGCCTACCTGATGATTATCGTGCTTAATTATTCCTACTAGTTTGAACGGAGTTGGCGAGACTCGAGAATTTTTCACAAACATTCTCTCAAGCTGTATGGTTCTTTTCCTCGTTCGAAACTGGACATTCCTAGTACGTAGTAGGAGTATCTTTATTTACTTGGGGCCCTGTGTGCGACAAGACCAACGCCAGACCCAGCACTGCACCGTGGCCCGTTTTGGCTGCACGCCCCTGCGCACCTGCAAATATTCCCGTAGAAAACGGACGGTTCTATGCGGGGTACGTGAGGTGAGCCGAATATGTTGAGACGAGTCTCCTCGATACAGCACTGATGCGTGCACGCACATTCGAGTCAAGCACAGGTCGTCCTTGTGAGTTGTGATGAAACCGCGGCAAGGTTCGCCTAGAAATCCCACGACCCTCTTTGGTCAAGGATGGATCGATGCCAGCTAGCTGCTGGCTCCCGATCGTGCGGTGGGATTCTCCGCCTCCCCCTCTCGGTGAAGGAAGCAAGAAAAGAGAAGGAGGGGGCGATGAGCGAGTGCATGTACGATGTACGCCTCCTATTCGCGGACCCGGTCCGCTTTCACCAAAAGCTCTCGATCGGTGGCGCCAACTCGATCCAACGAACACGATTATTCACGGGCGCTGCACGTAAGCTACGTAGACGACGTGCTCATGTACACACACAGCACCTAAACTGCCGTCCGTCTGCTCAGCGGTCCAAAACCATCTGCAGATTTGCTGCTCGGTTTTTGAATCAGAAGACCGCTGATCGCGCAGACATTTTTATGCTTTTCCAAAGTTCCATGCTGAGGTGAGGCTCGTTGTGCTTGTATCCCTGTAGTACTATCTTGTGCTGCTGGAGTGACGCTGACCTGTCGCGTCGGCCAGATAAAAGTCGAGACGAGACCGAGCAGGAGCGCCTAGTGCGGCGGTCGGGCATGGCATCCCGTATGCCACAGCCGCATGCACAACATTGCCGACTTGCGGTGCATGTTTCACTTCACCCGCACCAGATTCATTTTACTGCATGGAAGGGAGGGACAAGAGATTGCAAGTGGATAGACATTACTCCATTCTGAATATAAGATTTTTTTATATTTTTTATATAAACTCTTTTTAGCGTGTAAGTTTACTCTTCTCCAAGCCTACACACATGTGTTTTTTAAAAAATATAAAACATCTTACAATTTCAAACGGAGGAAACATTTGCTTAAATAAAACAAACTAACTATTCCTGACATTATTATTTTGTGAAGTAAAAAGGGTAAAAGCTACCTTCGCGGTGACTCACTTGCATCTCACTTTTTTTTAGATTCACAGGGATCACCATCTTCGGTTCCATTGATAGATCAACGAAACCACGGCAGGACCCGCCAAGGTTCATATATCACGCTTTAGACTTCTTCCAATTAAGGTTTATACATCAAGGCGACTCACTTGCATCTCTTGAATGTACAATAGACTTCTTCCGATGGTGAAAAGACCGCCGATCCATTCAAGACCTGTGGGCTGTGGCCGGCCGGGGTCAATTAATGCACCGCAAAACGATTGTGAAATGAAGGTTTCTTTCGTCCCGTGTAGCCTTGATTGTGTGGTTTGATTGTGTGGTTTGTTAGGACACACAACTTGGAGTCTTGAAGTAGAGAATGCGATCTTGCCGGTAGGACCTGGTATTCGTTCGACACTCTTCTGACCAAAGTTTCCAAAGTTGGCTTGCCAAACTGATCTGGACCAAACTTTATTGACTCGTCGGTTTTATCTACCTGGTCATCATAGAACATTTCCCTTGCCATGCAAGCATTGGCGGATCTAGGATTTTTCATTAGGGTATGCCGCATTAAAATTACTATACATGCTTTGTAAAAAGATTTTTTTACAATTTCTTCACTCCTGCCATTGAGTTTGCTCTTCTGTCGCAGTTGCAATTCGATAATCGTTTGAAACATCAAATTTTTGGTTCTTTTAGTATTTTACTCAATATTCTTGATTTACTGGGATTTCCTGACCGACCAAAAGCATGTCGGTATATGGTAAAAGTAGCTATGTTTTCTAAGCATATTTTGTAATTTATTTAGAATATACGTGAGGTGTATATACCAAAATACAGAAAATCAAAGGATGCTACAAGTTATATACTTCCTCTGATATAAAATAATAGACTCAGATTTGTCTACATTCAAATGCATCTAGCAATAAAACATGACTACATACATCTCAATCTATATAAATCTAAGTCTATTTAGATCAAAGCGAGTACTAACTTGTGGGTAATATATGGTAAATTAATCAGATATATATAATTAACTGGCATAACTAACCGAGGTGCCTAAAGTGGTCCAATAAACTACATGCATCTATGCTCGTTTTAATAACCGGTGAGGAATTAGTGCACGCGGTGGCCTAACATGCATGTCCTGCCCGCGTACATGGAAAGAACTAATTCAATCAGCTAGCTAGCAGATTTGAAAACTTGATCAGCTAGCCATGAGGGAGCCCGGCATCGCGCGGGGTATGCCGCGGCATACCGGGCATACCCCGTAGATCCGCCACTGCATGCAAGTTGGCGATCTCTCTTTTTCTAGAGACACATACACCTACACACTTTTTTGTAGGTGAGAGAGAACTGCAACTCGAGTAGCTATCGAGTGTCCAGAGTTGGATGGGTCGATGGTCCCATTTCAGATTTTCAGTACTCAAATGGGAGTATGTTTTTTTTAGGTCAAACGGGAGTATGTTTTTCATTCGAAAAAAAAAGTAGGAGTATGTTTTCTGAACAAAATTTCCGTAGTTGGGCCGTTATGGCTTGTTGAAACCCGAAAAGGCCGAAGACACAACCCAATCACACGTAAGCAAAGTGTTTAGAGCCCGAGCCCCCGAAGATTCCCCGCAACGAGGTTAGAGCCCACAGACAATGCGGACCCACATCACCGGAGCCCGCCTAGCGGTTTGACGGTCGCCTTCCACCTGCACCTGCTCCGCTCTCCTTTCCTCGTCTCCAGAAAAGAACAGCGGGTCGTGGAATCCGAGGACGCCAAGGCGGTGGTACAGCAGCCATGGACCGCGTGCAGCTCCTCCTCGTCGGCCTCCCCGCGCTCCTCTTCCTCTCCGACCTCTCCCACATCTTCGCGCCGCCGCCTCCCCACCTCCGCCACCCTCCTCACCACCCCCCGCACCACCACCATGGCCATCCGCCCCATCACCCCCACCCGCCGCACCACCCCCACCCACCCCATCACCCCCACCCGCCGCACCACCATCACCCGGACCCTGCGGCCGCTGCCATACAGGTGAGTCGTACGTAAACCCTAGCCCGAAATTCCTTTTCCTCGGACCCCAGCACGGAATTCTGCTTGCTCCGATCTGAACGGCAAACTGATGCCTTATTTTGGTGCAATTGCCGCAGCCCGATCTGGACGGAGCTGGATTCGGCACCACCGTGGAGCTGCAATTCTGTGCATCCTGCTCCTACAAGTGAGTCTGCGAGCCCAGTGTGTACTCTGTTTCTTCGGACTAGCGGTTGCTTGCGTGCTCAGTTAGTGTGCCTTACTTTGCTTGTGCTGATTGATCAAGTGAAAATATGCGTAGTGTAGCGGATACAGAGTGTTGACATAGACAGACTAATTAATGATGGTGCAAAACGATTTAGGCAGTGGATTGTTTGGTACTCCAGTTCACCAGTGTCACTGGTGATTTTTTCACAAAAAAAAGGTGTCACTGGTGATTGTTAAATACTCCTAATACCCAATGCTAGTTTCCTAATACCCAATGCTAATGGCTGGCATCTTTCTCCAAGTCGATTCTTGAACTTATAGATCGTGGTAAACTAGTAATGGGGAACTTGAGCAGCTATTGTTCACGAAAACGTGAATGCTCAATTGGTCAATCGGTCAATTGGACCAGTGTCTTCTGTGTGTCTGCGGATGGTGGTCCTTGCTTGCTCAATTGGTGTGCTAGTTTGGTTGTGCGGATCAAGTTAAACTATGCGTAGTGTCGCGGATACAGAGTGTTTGGAGTAGTTGTGTGCTTGTCGCAGTCGGCTTAGACGGACCAATTTATGATGCAAAATGATTTAGGAGGTGGATTATTTCTAATACCAGAAATGCTGGCTGGTAACTTTCTCCAAGGTTATTCTTAAACCTGTACGGTCATGTTAAACTAGTAGTGGGGAACAGGAGCAGCTACTATTCATGAAAACGTGAATGCTTTGCTTACAGTGTGAAACATTAAAAGTCACACTGTTATATGCATGGTATGACATTGGGAAAATGTCGAAATATGTACGGAATATTATTAGGAAAGAGAGTTATTTAAATAGAAAAGAGATAAGCTTAGAGTTAGGGATCGAATTAGTATCCTTTGGATTATTATTACTCAGGGGTCAAGTAAGTCCTCTCATATAAGGGCTGAGCTAGGAATAGAAACTGGCGTATGGAGGACTTGATATCCTTCACTCTTCAATAAGCCTGGAGGATGTCAGCGATGTGTTATAGGGACGCCTCACAATCTTGCTTCTAGAGATGTGGTTTGAGCAGACAGATATGTAGGTTTCTGGGGAGGAGGTAAGCGTCTGGCTTTCAGATATCAAGAAGCAAGAAGAGGGAGAACTAACAAATAACTTGTTTGTTGAGAGTTGATATTTTATCGATCTATTGTCTCCCTTGTTCATCCTCCCAAGTCCCAACATATGTTCTTAGCTCCCAATCTCCTATGTTTGTTTTACATAGTTTATTACTATAACATCTGTTTAATTTGGACAAAAGACCTTTTGCCGGTTTGGTTATAAATCCAACAGTGTACAGGGATAGGGAAGATGTGCTGGGGTTACCAGCTTCTGATTACAAACATGAAACGTCCTAGAACTGATCAACAAAAGAACTCTCATGGCCAGAGTTTTGGAAAGAAGAAAGGACACAATCAACTTTGATCAAAGCATTCGCAAAAAAAAAACTTTGATGTCAAAGAAAACCACAAAGAACAAACAATATCCCTCGTGCACCTATGTATGGCCACTGTGCATGGCCATCTGTTGAAAAATCTTATTCATCGGCAGCTTCTTCTCCTTGAGCAATGGTCTTCATGCTGCACAAAACATAGAATACTTGCAAAACACATCTTCTGGTTGCTTTGCCATCTTTAACTCCATCACCATCTTTTTGCTCACATTCTAATCCCCCCAGGCTACTGTTGTTTGGGGACCTTGTTCCTGGACAGAGCCACTTTGATGCTGATCCAGGCAAAATTGGCAAGCACGGTTAAACAAGATGTGGTTTGCATTCTCTTCCAAACTACATAAGCTGCATTCCTCTGGACCCTTCCACTTCTTAAGCAGTCAAAGAAAAATTGATTTACACATTTGTTGGGCTTCTACTTTAGTCTTTCTTTAGTTTAAACTATTAATGATGATACCTCTGTAATTTGTAAGCATTATGTGTTATCCTTGTTTTCAGCTGGTTTGCACAGTACTTAGCTTGAGTTTGCCTACAGATGGGAGTGAGGAAAAACACATATTGTTCATTAATATATGAGCTGACATTATGACATTCATGGGCTTTAAGACTTCTAGCTACAAGTCAGCTTAGATAACTTCTCCAATTAGACTTGGTGATTGTCTGATATTTAACTCGCTGTATTGTTTTCACCCGTTTATCATGGTGTCAACATGTTTTATAGGAGTCCTTGATAGCATGTCTTATACACTTAAGGATGTTTCAAAGTTCCAATGCCCTTACTGATTTTATATGCAGACTCTTATAAATTACTCCCTCTGCTCCACAATATAAGATGTTTTGGCATGCTAAACATCTTATATTGTGGAATGGCGGTACTCCCTCCGTTCACTAATGTAAGACCTTTTAGATATTTCAAAGTGGACTTGATACACTCCAAAATGAGTGAACCTATGCACTAAAACACGTCTACATGCATGTGTTTTAGAAAAAGGCTAAAATGCCTCACATTTGTGAATGGAGGGGCTAGTATAATATATAGGTCAATACACAATTAGAAAGGTACACAGATCACATTATGTTGATAGGAAGATTGGGACGGTATTGCTACAGAGTTCGAGAAGTATATAAATACCAGCCCAAAATTCTATTTTATGGTCATTCTTTGACAAAATACCCAGGCGCTGTAAATTGCCATTATCACTTTGGTCTGTTTTCTGCATATATGCCAACGTTTAACAATGTATTAAATATGAGCTTTAAAAAGATATGGTTTACCGATTCTAAAAAGATTTGGTCTGTTTTCTGCAGATATGGTTTATCTCTTTTTTGTGTTTCCTCTTGCAATCACGAGTGCACAGCGACCCACCCTTCCCAAGTTCTAGCTATCAGCCTATCACCACCTTTACTTTCATCTAGTTAAACTGGTTTTTCCTTGACTCCTTGGCCATCCAAACTATGAGGTTTTAGGAACAAGGAGACGCATATTGTAGCCTGCAATGTGAGTGGCCACTCTCTTGCGCCAGCAACTGCAAGCATGACATGTCACCTTTCCATCAGAGAAGGCGCCTATTTTCTATCATTGAATATGGAATATCTGAACTGATGCTTGGTTAATAGTTATTTTACAGCTGGCCGTAAAGTGAAATATGAAATTGCTACAACTAATTAGTAATTACTAAATCATGGTATGGATCTAGTAGATTAGGACTCTTGAACATAAATCATGAGTAATTCCTAAAATCAAGTTACTATTTAATTAGTTATTGCTTCTAACAGAAAGAAGCAGTAGTAGTTAATTACTGCATTTATTAATTACTTGTATCACTCTGTGGGCTTTGCTTGAACTAGTTTTCTTATCTTGAGTTTCCCGATCTTACTTGAAAATGACATCGAATGAGATCATGCTAAGTAGAATGCCTTACCAGAATATTCCATCCAAAATAATATCATGTGAATTATATGCTATGCTTTGCACATACAGGTCAAATTGAAAACTGTGAGCTCCATTTTGCAGGGGAAATGCGATGACCATGAAGCGCATGCTGGAAACATCATTTCCTGGCATTAATGTTTTCTTGCATAATTATCCTCCAGCCTTCCCCAAACGGGTACTGAGCAAAGTTATGCCAGTTGTTCAAGTTGGAGTCATTGCAACAATAATGGCTGGTGACCAGATTTTCCCCAGACTTGGCATTGCTCCACCTCCATGGTTTTACCAATTGCGTGCCAATAGGTTTGGAACCATGGCGACAATTTGGCTATTTGGCAATTTTGCTCAGTCTTTCCTGCAAAGTTCTGGTGCCTTTGAAGTTTACTGCAACGGAGATTTGGTACGTTTCGTGTATCTCTCCTGTTAACACATAAATTGCTTTCCTGCATGCTTGCATCATAAAATTATATTCAGGAGTACCCACTTTTTTTCACTACAAGTTCATTCTATTTAAGTATTTCCACAAACAGAATGTACCCTTTTGCCTTGTTGGGTTATCACAAAGATGTTTCTTTAATGACATTTTATCTCTCTTACTAGAAAAAATCTGCTACATGAACAAGGCTTGATATATACCTACATAGTTTGAGCCGTAATACATTTAAACGTTTTTGTTCCCTACTGAAATTGCTTCCACCTTTCCAGGTTTTCTCTAAATTAGCTGAACAGAGGTTCCCTAGCGAATTTGAGCTGCGTGATCTCGTCGGCAGCAGGCTGCCACGTTCCCCCTTTGGGAAAAGTATGGGAAACATGTTGTCTTAAACCATGATTTCAGAATACCATGCTCCGTGGTGATGTAACTAAGGTATTTTATGATTAGCTATCGGGTGTTGATCTTTCTGAAACGCCATTTGCTTGCCTGTAAACACTACTTGTGTGTGTCTGGTTTGTAAAGGTCCTAAAAAGTAACACGCCATGCGACAGTGACAGTGATACTATATTGTATGAACGCCTCCCATAATCGTGATTGCCTGATACTGACATGCTACTGGCGGAAGTTTTGAAAACCTTCACACCAAAGTTTGAGTCCTGCTTATGTTGCGTCTTGAATGCATTATGTCGTTTTATCCGATTCATTGTTTTTGGAGTGGAATGTATCCAATTCGTCCTTGTCAGAATTGACCTTTAGGCGAATGTTAGAAAATAGCCCATGGGTTACTTTGAGCTCGTTGATGGCCCAGGCGTAGAACATTTTGGCGGGAAACTAAATGGTTAACTCGGTGCTTTGTCGCACCATTTTTTTCTTTTCGGAATCGGCGATTTCTTTGTCGCAGCATTCTTCCTAAGAAACCTGAAATAGGCGTATTTTTTACAGTAACCTGAAACAGGTCTTTTACGAGATTGATATAACAGGAGTTTTTCTTTGACAATTGATGAAACAGGAGTTAATGAAGCAGGGGTCTTCTCTGCGAGACCACAGTCCACACGGAACCCTCCCTTTTGGCCAGAGCCGACGCATGGACCGCGTCCATGTGCACCAAACCCCTACTTTCCCCACCACGGCACCACAGATCGCTCACCTCCGCAACCAACCACAGGCTGCCCGAAAAACCCTTCCCCATTCGGTCCTAGTCCTACCCCTGGAAGCAAAATGCTCCGACGCCTCGCCGGCGCCGTCTCCGCGCCCCTCCGCCGCTCCCTCTGCACGGCGGCCTCGCGCCCTCCCTGGGCCATGGTCTACAGCAGGGCGGCGCTGGACCACGCGAAAGGGGCGCCGTCGCCGGCCCCGCGCGCGTCCCTGGACCTCGACGCGCCCCCCTACGTCTCCCACATCTCCGTCCCTGCCCACCTCGCCAACGGCATGGACTTCGCCGCCGCGACCGTCCGCACCACGAGCTCCGACGGCCTCCTCCTCCTCGACCTGGCCGAAACCCGCCACCTGTATCCTCCCGGACCTCCCGGCGCCCGCGAGTCCCTGGACAGAGAAATTCTACTCGAGCTGTCCGCGAACGGCGCCACCTCCCAGTTGGACGCCGCCCGCTTCGTCTGCAACCCTCTCAGCGGCCAGCTCTTCCGCCTCCCGGTCCCGGACATGGGCGCCGCCACGACCAGCACGGCTTTCGGCCTGCTCACCCACTCCTCCGACGGCTCCCACGGCCCGCCTGACCGATACGTGGTCGCTCAGGTCAGCTGCCGCGCATCCGACAACCGCACAGTCGTGCGCCGGTTCCTGTCCGAAACAGGGGAGTGGGACGAGCGCACGCTGTTTGCCGACTTCGTCCCGTCCAGGTGGCCCGGCTGGGAGCGAACGCAGACGGACACGAACTTCAGCGTGCTGGCGTTCGGCGACCGGCTGTGGTGGGTCGACGTCGCCTGGGGCGCCATGTCCGTCGACCCCCTCAGCGACCAGCCAGAGCAGAGATTCGTCGAGCTGCCGCGGGGCTGCGTGCGGTCGAGTTTCGCCACAAGGGGGAATCTCTGGCTGGGCAAGCGCCGGCTCATGGGCATCAGCGAGGGGAAGCTGCGCTACATCGAGGTGTCCACTGAAAAGGAGTTCCTGGTCAGCTCGTTCTTGCTCGACGACGAGGGGTGCTGCTGGATGCCTATACGTCAGACAGAGGTTATCCTAAACTTGCCTGACAGATCAAAACCACTGGAGAAGGACATGCCGTGGATTGTCGCCATAGATCCGTTCAACGCAGACATTTTCTATTTCCAGTCTGGCCGTGCTATCATTGCCATGGACATGGATAAGGGGGAGGTGATCGGGAAGAGACATTTTCCAGAGAGCATCAGATGTCTGAGTCCTTGCAGCAGTGCTTTCTTTCTCCCGTGCTTGCTTCCGGCATGGCTTGAATCAAGCTATATCCCTGGTGCAGGTATATACATATGCTTCTCTAATAAGTTGCTTGTTCCATACACTGGATATTGCAGCTCTGAAATTCATTGTACTGTAATTGTTACATTGCGTAGGTTTTCGTTTAGCTTATCTTTCAAATCATGTGCTTCAGTGCTTCGAACCTTGTCGCAGCACTGATTGTTTTCTTGACACACACAAATTTATTTGTTTGTGGTTTCTGAAGGGAGTGATTTCGTCGCTGTTATCTTATCTCAAGTATTGTGTAGAGTTATCATTGCACATTCGCTCATACATTTCAGAACTAAGTAGGCCATTATTAGCGGTGATTGTCTCCGGAATACCGGAGGCTGAATTTGGTAGTATTGATAACTGGTGTATTTTGTTGATTGCATTGGAAATTGGATTGTATATCATGTAGAGTACAAAATGTTTTTGTTCTCTATGTAATGTCACCATGTATCTTGCAGTTGTTATGTTAAATGCCTAAATGGTGATTTCGAATTCAATGGTTGCTGTAACCAAAAACATGTACTACAGCTATGAATAAAAAAAACATGTTAGCTTCCCGTTCTGTGTTATTTATGTTTTAAGTTCTTGTATCTATGGATATAACTGAAGGTACACTTTCGAGAAAGACAACCAATTGCACAAGTAAGACTTTGGCAGATATGTTAGTTCGGGTAGACAAAGGCCAGAAGAACTGAAGCACGCCAGCTAACTTATCCTTGGTACTCTCTCTTAAATCATTTTTTCTTGTTTGGATATCCGATATTTAGTCATATTTGTTACTTTTCGTGATCATGATTCTGCATTTCTCCTACACTGCCCGTGCATTGTCTACTTGCAGAAACAAATAATTTGGCCATGTTTCCAAGTCATTATCTTGAAGTGGCTGATATACTACACTACTGTTGTTATCCTTAGTTCCAACTCGTTTTGTAGAATCATATTCAGTTTCATATGTCTATGACAATAGGATGGTGTTTTAGGTCCTGATTGTATACTGAAATTGGGAGTTTGTAGCAGATTACATCATAGAATGGTTCCTTTTCTCCAAGCATGTGTATGTCTAGGGGAATAAAGGATGCTGCTTGAATATGTTCCTTACACGTTACCTCTGCTGCTTAACTGCTTGGCAGCATTTACCTTGTGTGAATTAAAACATGCCCTGCCTTTTCACCACGATAAGTTTCTTGCCTTTCACTAGTCAGTATCCTGAAATTGTTATCCCAAATCAAAACTGAACTCAAGTATACTCTTTCTTGCCAAGTGGCCATGCTGTAAATTTACTTCCCACCAAATAGAAATGTTATCCAGGTATGTCAGTACCAAAGCTGAAAGGCTGTTGATGTTTCTGCTTACCCCTTTTCCTTGCAGATTTCTTAATTTTGACTGGCAGCAAAGGAGATGGTTCTTTTTTTTCTTCTGGAATGGAGCAACGTTGAGGTGGCACCTGAAGGACATGACCCTCATTTTGGAGAATTCTGGGACAATTTTGGGCTTGCTTATTTGCGGATGCAGTTCTCTTTGAAACAGATGGATGTTCTTATATATTTGGGGCTACATTTCAACACCAACTTGGATGACAGTCTTTAAAAATGTAATGTTACTTAGAAGAAATTATGCTTTCGTATGTGTAAAATGTTAATGCACTTGTGTTAATCTTAGGTTCACTTTGCTCATCATGAAAATTAGGAATCTTTGATCAGATTAAACTGACGCGTATTATATTTCTTTGTTGACGGTAAAAAGTGGATGCACTCTCTTAACCTTATTAGACGACTCTGCATAGGCATAAATGTTAGTTTGATATTTATATGGGTTGTAGAAAACACCAGTTCATGACCACCATTTATCTTAGAATCTGAATCTTGAATCTGATCTCTTTCTTCAAAAAGATGGAATGCCCCTTGGCTTCTTGATGGAGAACCTCACAGCTGGTGTTAACCCAGTAGGCAGTAGCATGTCTTGCTTCCGTTGGCAACACCCAGATGATCTACTTTAATCTGGCTCCCCTAAGCAATATAAGCTACATAACCAAACGCACTCTTTCATTATTTGGCAGAGAGAAGTAAAAGATCAAATCCTCAAATTGTGGTTGAATCGTGTCAGAGTTACACATGGCCGCGATGATATGATGGTGTCTTATATTTTGTTCTGATTGTATATTCAAACTGTGGCAAATTACATTATACTGTAGAATATATGCATTCCTTCAAGTTCTTTACTGGTATGGTCTTCAGTGCTTGGTACAGGAGTGTTGTCTGAACTACTCAACTACCTTGATAAATTCAGTCAAAGGCTAAAAGGTGCCCAGCCTTTTCACCTTGATAAACTTTATTGTTTCAGTACTCACCATCTTGAAATGTTATCACCAAATCAAGACTGAACTTAAGTATGTTGCTTGTTATCTAAATTATATTAACCATTAGATCTACTATTTATGGCTATGATTTAACAAAACACAATATTATTACGTAACACGTCGTCATGACATATCACAATAATAAGTAACGCGTTTTAACGTGAAACGGACTATACAAATCACGAACCAGGCAACCAAGTCCGTCCGGCCGGACTCCACATACGTCAATAGGAACGGGCTCCTCTAACGTGGAGGAGCAACGTCAGGTACAGTTCTTTACTTTTCTTCTTCCAAATCATATAATTAAGGCTAAAATTATGTAAATTATTTTGCATAATACAAATTTATGCTAAGAATTTAGATTAATTACATAGGGACAAAATTATAATGTAATAAAAATAAGTTTAAATTTTTAGATCTACAGTAATGTCCTACAGTAATTAGATAGAGTGCTAATTAGGTGTTTAATGAGAAAAAACCCTGACTTTGCTTCTTACTTTCCTCTGACGTTGCTTCTCCACGTTAGAAGATCCGGTTCCACGTCAATATGCACATACACTATGTCCCAACAAACAACAAACCGTTAAAATCATTTAAATTTTATGGATATTAGATCTATGATTACGACCATGGTTTGAACAGAAATAATATAACGAAATAATAGAGTGAATTTCACTTTTTACCCTCTATCTGTGCATTTGTGACACTAATTACCCTATGCACTAAAAAATTATCTAAATTACCATGTTTGGAAACTTTAAGCTCTCATTTTCTGATGCATATCTATTGGGCAAGGTGTGAGGTGACGATTGAACTTTAAAATTATCGAGATGGCAACAAAGAATAGAACATTTGGTACAGAGAAGGGTAGATATGATCGACGACGACGTCCTCCGATCTTGACATATTTTGTGGCGGCACATCGTCCTAACATATCAGTCTTATCCAAAAACAAGTGTTGAATGTTAAAACGGAACAAAATCATGCTTAGAATTTTCTTAAATAAGACATTTGGGTACAACTTCTACTAAATGGGGTAATTAGTGTCTCAAATGCACAAATAAAGGATAAAAAGTGGAATTCACTCGAAATAATATAATGAGAACGGTTCCGTCCGGACTTTCCTCCTCTCACGCAGGCTTTAGTCGATAGTCTCAATGGCTTGGACCTCTTTGTGAATTCTTGATGCCTACAACAACAGATGAATTTAACCATGACATCATCAATTTCGGAAAAATACGCACCCTATTATATTAAAAAAATGTAGCCTATAACGGTAGGTAAGATTGAATTTACATGGCTATACACATGAGGCAAGATTGAATATCACCAGCAACAATTTCTGAAAAGTAAAACATGCGATCTATAGTGCCGAGGTAGGCTGATCAATTTGATGCTCGGTGGCTTTGCATATTATTACCAACCGGGGGATAAACATGGTTTGTAGTACAACAAGTCATGAGGCTTTCTCTAGGTGATCCTTTATAGATGGATCTATATAAATAAGGTTTATAGTCTAGATAACATGTTGAATTTGTTTGGTATCCAGCATATTTGACTTTTGACATGGAAGGTTGCACGGATTTTCCCCTCTGCTAATGCAAAAATAATTGGTACAATTAAGACTCTGGACCTGATTTCTTGGATGAGAAGAAGAGGTGATTCATGTTACCCACTATCGCGTCAAAATTATATTAGTATTTGTACACCAATATAAGTGGTCTGACCTTCCTGATTACTATGCTATGACTACAAATGCATCGAATATTTAGAAGGGTGTGGGGGTAGTTAGTTTGTTCCTTCTTAGATAATCATAGTCTATAGTATAAGTGCATATCAATTTGAAATAACAAGGAGGATCCAAAAGTTGTCTATAATTCAGTTTGGATGCTAAAATTCTTCGCATGATTGTTGGTATAAAATGGGAGCCCATATGTACAAGGTGGTACAATGGGAATGGAAAATGAAGGAGCCCCACGGTGAGTAGAATTAAGTAGTTTCATAGATGTTTTTTGCACTTAGCATTTTCATTGTTCATTAGCAATCAAATTTAGCAAAATAGAATTAATACATGAGTATACTTAAGTTCCTAAAAAATACCCAATGATAGAGAAGATGCAAGTTTAGTGAAACAATTTTGATGGTCTATGTTAATGCAGTTATTTTTGTAATGGAAAATTATTCAATGTATAATAGTTTACTTAAAATTTTCCTCTCCGAATCATTATCACCATTATCCCATGAACCCGTGTTATATAATTATTATGTTTATTATATTAATTAGAATTATCTTCTTTGGATCATGTGTTAACTCATGCATCGCGTTATCGATTCTACAATACTCTCCATCTATGTTTATTACCACAAACCAGATAGGCTACATGCAATTAGAAATATTTAACCAAAAGAAGCTGGTCAGAGAACACACATCCTTGATTTCTCCTACCTGTGTTTTTGTGTCGTTGTCGATTAGGGCATACTTTTGTTACACGGAAATCAGGTTTTTAGGTGAGTAGAATTAAGTAATTTCATAGATTTTTTTGCACTTAGCATTTTCATTGTTCATTATAAATAAAATCTAGCAAAATAGAATTAATACATGAGTATACTTAAGTCCCTAAAAATACCCACTGATAGAGAAGATGCAATTTTAGTGAAACAATTTTGATGGTCTATGTTAATGCAGTTATTTTTGTAATGGAAAATTATTCAATGTATAATAGTTTACTTAAAATTGTCATATTCAAATCATTATCATTGTTATCCCATGAACCCTTGTTATATAATTATTATTTTTGTTATATTAATCAGAATTATCTTCTTTGGATCATGTGTTAACTCATGCATCGCGTTATCGATTCTACAATACTCTTCATCTATGTTTATTACCACAAACCAGATATGCTACATGCAATTAGAAATGTTTAACCAAAAGAAGCTGGTCAGAGAACACACATCCTTGATTTCTCCTACATGTGTTTTTGTGTCGTTGTTGATTAGGGCATACTTTCGCTACATGGAAATCAGGTTTTTATTGCCAATCCGAAGAAGATATGTAACCTTTGGCTTATTTGAAGAGGAACAAATATACTACCTCCATTTCAAAGCTTAGGCTTATTTTTTTCCAAAAGTCAAACTACATAAAGTTTGACCAAGTTTTTAGAGAAAAATATTAAAATTTACAATACGAAATTCATACCCTTCAATACATCATGAAATATATTTTTATATAGTATCTATATAATATCATAGTTCTAGATAATTTTTTCTAAAAGTTTGGTCAAACTTTTTGTAGCTTGACTTTTCAAAAAAAAGCCCTAAGCTCTCAAACGGAGGAAGTATTAGGGAAGGAGCAAGAGATGGGAGTTGAGTGAGGGACGTTTCTGTGCTCTGAGTTGGCATGGTTGTTGCGATCAAGATAGTGACAATACATACATCGTTTTCCTCCACATAGTTCTAATAGATTAGAATATTCCTAGAAACCTTAGATGAAAAACAAAACATCATAGTTTTAATGTCTACTATCGTCCACTACTCTGAGCTAAAAAAATATAATCTCATTCTACACGTGACTCCGATGAACTTTGTTGCACATTCATAAGGATAAAAAAATAATCCATGATAAATGATAATACAAATATAGATAAAGCGGAAAATTTATTTCGTAAACTCACTCAGCTGAGACTTTATTTGGAGACTGCAAATGCCTTTTTTAGTGTACAACAAGGCGGGCGAGTCAAGTACGGTATGAGCAGTTAGTTTACACAAGATGATTTGATTGTATACATAAGTCATAATTCTAGAACAAAGACTATAATTTTTATGTTCGATATATGAATAGACAAGCCCGTTTACTCTCAAAAATCATGCACAAAATGGCTAGGAGGATAGAATTTCCGATCTAGACTAGCAAGACCGAGACAATTGACCTAACGGGCATCCACATTGATGCTTAGTTATGTTGAAGTCACCCTAATTAAAAGTAGACATTGAGAAAACATGAATCAATACCATTAGACTTTTTTAGAAACTATTTTATTGATATTCAAAGCAAACATAATCATATATGAAATAAATTTCAAAGTTATAACTTGAGAAAAATATGTTCACATCAAAACACAATATATTTAACAATAAAAAATGTGTTAAATAACAAGGAAGACATCGGCATATTATGTGCTTCACAATGAAGATGGTGCCCTCACATTTGCGAGGGTCACTGCGCTAGTTCAGCTAAAAGATGCCCACCTTTTCACCTTGATAAATTTTATTGTTTCAGTAGTCACTGTCTTGAAATGTATATCACCAAATCATGACTGAACTGAAGTATATGTTGCTTGCTATTACTACTAGTATTTCTTAACCTTGGTGTAGTGGAATACGGTTTGGCATTTCAAATACTTGGAGGTCGAACTCATCTCCACTTGTCGTCTTCTCCAAGAGACCATTCAAACTGACCTGAGGAACGCTCGCTCGACAGTACCCTTCGTTTTGCTAGAAGGTGTCAGAGTCGCATGGAGCGAGTCCATGTACACCCAGACCCTCCCTAGGTGGAGATCGTCGGCCCCACCGGTTCTTGGTCAGTTCGTTGAGGCGGCGGTCCTGGCGCGTTTTCCGGATCGGAATCCGCGTTCTTCGCGGACTGCTGCCAGGGTGGAGGGCGCGGGTGACAGCTCCGATGTGAAGGCGGGCATGTTCGACGTGAACGTGGACCAAACCGAGCCGGTTCATGTGATCGAGGACCTGTCCGGGTCGGTCTACTCCTGGTCGGGCCTGGCTAGGCGTCTAAGGGCCTTGTGGACCTAGGGATCGGCAGATCGCTTCGATTCCACGCCGCCAAACCTAAGCCGAATTGTGCCTTCATGATCAACAAATTCATCTTTTGAGGGGCCTTGATAATTGACACCATCTTGAGCTTGGCCTTGAGATGGAGGTTGATCTTCTACTTGGTCTTGCTCAAAGGTTTGAGGGCTTGGTTCTTGTTCTTCGGTTTGCACAACATCTTGAGTGAGACGTTGATCTTGTGATGCATTTGATGGCTCAACTTGGGTAGATCTTGGCTCTTCTTGAGTTGAGCTTGACTCTCCCCTATCATCTTGTTGAACATGAATGTGATACTCGGTGGGCAAGATGTGCCCAATAACCATCAACTTGATGACTTGAGAAGAATCACCATCTCCTACATCACGAGAAGAAACTTGCCCCTCATGGGGGCCATTATTCTCCAAACACTCCACATCACAAGATACTTCAACACTACCATTGGTCTTATTGTAGTATCTATAGGCATGAGAGTTTTCCGTATAACCAACAAAAATACCCTCTATAGTTCTAGATTCGAATTTACCGAGCTTTTCCTTTTTGTTCTTGACGAGACACTTGCATCCAAAGACACGGAAGTAGTTGACATTGGGCTTCTTACTTGTGAGAATCTCATATGGAGTCATGTCAAAGGGAGCACGGAGGAAGAGCCGGTTCGTGTAGTGGACAGCGGTAGCAATAGCTTCTCCCCAAAAATTGTGAGGGGACTTGAATTCACTCAACATTGTTCTTGCCATCTCAATGATTGTCCGGTTCTTCCTTTCAACAACACCATTTTGTTGAGGGGTATAGGGACCTGAGAATTCATGCTTGATCCCCTCATCTTCAACAAATTCTTGCATGGTGTAGTTCTTGAACTCGGTGCCGTTGTTGGTTCTAATAGTCTTGATCTCCACTCCATGAGTGCGTTGAGCTTGCTTGGCGAAGATCATGAATTCCTTGAAGGTCTCATCCTTCATCTTGAGAAGAAAGACCCAAGTATACCTTGAGTAATCATCAACAATGACAAGACCATATCTTGTTCCACCAAGAGAGTCATATGTCGAAGGCCCGAAGAGATCCATATGGAGCAGCTCCAAGGGTCTTGACGTGGCCACCTTGGTAATGGAAGGATGATGCTTCCCAATTTGCTTTCCTGAAATGCAAGCACTACACACACGATCTTTCTCAAAGGAGATACCGGCTAGTCCAAGAATATGCTCACCCTTTAGGAGTAGATTGAGATTTCTCATGTTGATATGGCCTACGCGATGATGCCAAATCCATCCCTTGTCAGCCTTGGCCATTAGACATGTAGGAAGAGATTGGCTCTCTTTCGAGAGGTCGACCACATAAAGGTCGTCTTCCACGTGTCCAATGAGAACCAAGCTGAGATCATCACCCCTAAAGACCTTCACAAAAGTTCTAGAGAAATAGGAGTCATAGCCGGCATCCGCGAGATGTTTAATAGAAAGCAAGTTGTAACCAAGGTTTTCAACATGTAGGACGGTCTCAAGAGTCAAAACCTTGGAAATTACCAACTTACCGTAACCAAGTACCTTTCCTTTAGAATTATCTCCAAAAGTGATGCTTGACGTTGAGTTGACATCGTGAATGAGGTCAAGCCCACTCCTACCTCCGTCATGTGATTGGTTCATCCGCTATCAAACACCCATTTTGATCCACCGGAGGCATAACCCTACAAAATAAATTCTTTGATTTAGGAACCCATTGAGTAATGGGTCCCCTAGCATTAGCAACAAGATCCTTAGGTACCCAAATTGAGTACCACCTATAAGCATAACCATTTCGAGGGCCAACATATTTGGCATATACATCTCCTTGAGTGACCTTACATAGCACATAGGAAGGATTGGACTTTCCCGCATACTTGTGATTGGGATTGCCCCTCATGGCTCCCCCGTTCATCACATTCCTTTTGACTTGGTCAACCACCTTGTCACCTTCTTTCACAAAGGTTATCTTCTTTGGTGGAATGGCATTCTCGTGTTGTTCTTTGGATCAAAACTGACACCTTCCTTGGAAATTCTCGTCTTTTGACGGGATAAAATCTCATCTAGGATCTTTCCCTTGGAGGTAGGTGCACGACGCTCTTTCTCAAGTTGCTCTTTCAACTTCTTATTTTCCTCAATAAGGTGAGCTTGATCAAAGGTAGAGTTATAGGTACAAGAATCATTTTCAACTATAATTGGATCCTTCAATGTACCAAGAGCCTTCTCATAGGACACCCAAAGTTGATCATGGTTCTCTCCAAGTTTTATGAGCTCCCGCTTGACAAGCAAACTAGCCTTCTCAAGGTGCTCAAGGTCCTTGGTGGGAGAAGCATGAGCAACTTCAAGCTCTTTCTTTGAGGCATCAAGCTCTTGGGACAATGAGTTAGCCCTATCAATAGTGTCCATGTCTTTTGCTTTATCAAATTCAAAATTTTCAATTTGTAGCTTAAGAAAAGAATTGGAATTCTTTTCCTCACAAAGCTCTTGCTCAAGAAGATTGAATCTTCGTTTCTCATCATCAATATGAGATTCCAAGCTATCAATGGTCTCATCGCGTGAGCTAACAAGTTCCATTAATTGCTTGACTCTAGTACGAGCAATGGGAGGAAGAGACTTCATGATAGCATACATTTCCTTTATATATTCTTTACCAAATTCTTCACTATCACTATATCTATCATGATCACTCTCAAGATCATCCAAGACACTAGATAAGGATGGAGGAGAGACAATTACCTTGGAGCTTCTTGCCATAAGACAAGAACTGGTGATCTTGGGAATATGAGAACTCTTGATGTAGTCCTTGGAGTAGAGGTGAACCGGGTTCGACATATGCTAGACCGGTCACACCCACCACTTTCTCCTTATCCCCACACTCCACGTCGGACCCTTCCTTGGAGCTCCTTGCCATGAGGCAAGTGGCGGTGACCTTGGGAGTGGGAGAGTCGTCGGTGTAGTCCTTGGTGTAGTCATAGGTGAAGAGAGACCCGGGTTTGGAAAAGGCCAAACCAGCCACTCCAACCACCTTCTCTTCATCCTCTTCCTCATTGTCGGATATGTATTATTGGCCTAGGAAGCCCTTACCATCACGCCTATTGTTCCTCTTGTATCTTTCATTGATGGGGTTGGGCTTCAATCTTGGTTTGGCACCTTCTTCATACTTAGGCTTGTCGAGCCTCTTCTCATATGGACACTTGTCGGCAAAGTGGGTCGCCTCATCACAATTGTAGCACGTCCTCTTCTTCTTACTTGATCCCATTGAACTTCTGCTTCTTTGGAACTTCATGTTCTTGGTGAAGAGAGCAAGTTGAGAGAGCATATCATCAACTCCATCAACATCGCTATCTTCATTACTAGCAACATCTTATTGCACTTGCTTGGCCTTTAATGCTAGAGAGTGGGAAGACCCAATAGCACGGTTGGTCTCCTTGATCTTTTGCCTTCATCCGCCAAGTTATCCGTGGCAACTAGATAAGAGACTAGATTATCAGGAGTGAATTGATTAGCTCTATCAAGGAGTTGCAAGTTCAAGTCAAGCTTCTTGTCGGTGACCGCGATCATCGAGACAATCTTGGACTTGATAAGTTCATCATTCAAATTGAATCCATCATCATACTTCTCACACCCTAGGCCACCAATCTTCACGCGGAGGGCAACAAGTCTCTTGTATGCTTCAGCGATAGTCTCAACATCATGGTTCATGAACATGTTCATCTCTGATTGGCAGCTTTGGATAAGAGAGGTTCCCTCTTGGGAATGACAATCCTATCCCAAAGATCCTTTGCGGTGGGGATGTCGCTGACTTGATCATGGAGAGTGCGGTGAATGGCGTTGACGGTCGTAGTACTCTCCCGGGGTGAGGTTGTTGGGATCATGAGGGTGGAAACCGGTGCATACAATCTCCCAAATCTCAACGCTGCAACTGCGAAGATGATATTTCATAGAAGCTTTCCAATGAGAGAAATGATTTCCATCATAATGAGGTGCAGGACCCGAACCATTAATATGAGGCATGATGTTCTTTTGCTTAGGATAAACATAAGGGAATTGATTAGGGGGCGTGGAAGTTTTTTACGAGCCGCCCTCATGAGCGGACTCGGCATACTTATCCTTTTCGGTGTCCATTGGTATCCCTCAAGGTACTACCAATGGATTACCAAGAAAATCCCCATCGCCAATGGCCTTAAGTTGTCCTTCTAGGTAACTCATTCGAACAAGGAGATCGGAATCCGCCTTGGCCTTTTCAAGGGCACCCTTGGCTAAGATTTCACGAAGCTCCTTGACCGAATAAGTCTTTTCCTCCTCATCATGGGAGAAAACCATCTTTTCTCTTAGGCGGTAAAGCCCTTAAAAGAGCCCTTGGCTCTGATACCAATTGAAAGTGTAAGATGGTTAACCTAGAGGGGGGTGAATAGGTTTCTACAAAATTCTTTATAATATTTTGCAAGTTTTAGGCTTTGCGGAATATAAGTGAGCCTAAATGCAAACTAGGTGAGGCAACCTAGATGATGTACAAGATACTTCAAGCTCGAAGGCTATCACAAGGTAAACAACACAAGCAAGAGATCGGTTAAGGAATAACCGCAGCACGTGGAGACGAAGATGTATTCCCGTGTTCACCACCTTTGGGAAGGGGGCTACGTCACGTTGGAGAGGTGTGAGGTTCCACAAAGGATTCCTCACGCGCCACAAAGGCTCACCTTCTTCTCCGAGCCTATCCCATGAAGGAATAGCTCACTTACTAGTGGTAGACTTTAAGGTAGTCTCCAAACCCTCACAAACTTTCCACGGAGCAAATCACAAGCCGAATGCCTCCGGGTGACCCTAGCCGCCTAGGGTTTCCCACAAACCCAAGAGTAACAAGCTAAATCGATGAACTCAAGGGGGAATGAACTTTGGCTTGGTGGAAACATAGATCGGGACCTCCTCTTCCTTTCTACCAAAGGGATTTGGATTTGGTTGGGTAGAATGGGAGATCCTCAAGATTTTGTGTTTCAACAATGGGGAAGAGAGAGAGAGCTTCAAGAAATGAAATGTTAGATCAAATGCCTTACCTCACAGTGAAGAATAAAGGGGTATATATAGTGTGGAGGGAAAAAGAGCCGTTTGGGGGTTCCTGCGATAGAACCGACAATAAGTCCGGTCGGACTAAGTTGCTCGCTAGAATTTCCGGCGACAGCTCCGGTCGACCGGACCCCACGCCGGAATTTTTGGCAGCGACCGAAATTCTTGGCGAACAACCAAAAGGCTATGCAGTAAGACATATCGGCGAACACCGAGAATTTCCGGCGGCGACCGGAAATTCCGGCGACAGCGCCGGCGCCGCCGGCGCTTTTGCCGATTTCACAGAAACCTCTTTTGACTTATTTTCCAAGGTTGTTTTCTCTCTTTCTTCGAACAGGTGTGTGTGGGTGGATGATGAGAGGCATATATGGTGTAGAACATCCCCAAAGAGCACATCGAGATCACCCCTCTTAATAGTGCGGTGTTTCCTATTAGACTCAAGAGTAAATAAGAGAAAATAATAAACAACTCCACCGGCTCTTCATAAATAAATGAATGGGGGGTCACCCATCACCTATCACCAACAACCTGCGGATTTTCACCTGTAGAGAAGCTAATAGAAGCATTAGTCCATTCTGTAGCTCCGATGTCATAGTTAACCAAAACACTAGATAAGGGCTAATTGCCCTTTCACCACCACTTCTCAAATTTGTAAGTGACAGCTTTGGGTTTGACAT
Organism: Avena atlantica; assembly: GCA_910589765.1. Taxonomy (NCBI): domain Eukaryota; kingdom Viridiplantae; phylum Streptophyta; class Magnoliopsida; order Poales; family Poaceae; genus Avena; species Avena atlantica. The sequence continues at coordinate 433,607,824 of OU342733.1, read as the reverse complement.
CACACCCAGATTCCCACAGAATAGGAGTATGATCACTACCCAACATAGGCAGAGCTCTAATAGATGCAAGGGGGAACATTTGATCTAGTTCAACATTGCAAAACACTCTATCAATATTGGACATGATCAAGTTTTCTCTATTGTTCCCTCAAGTAAACTTCCTATTACTAAGATTAACTTCAAGCAAGCTCCAAATATCAACCCAAGCATTGAATTTATCACTCCACTTATGGTCAATATTGCCATTGCTCTTATCACACTGAAATCTAACCAAATTGAAGTCCCCACCAATAATAGTGTGACCAGTGTAATCAACAAAAAGACTATGCAATTCAGAGATAAAATCCTATTTTTTGTCCTCATAAGAAGATCCATAAACAGTAACAATCCTGACTACAGTGTCTTTGGCCTTCAGCCTGACTACAACTGAAATAGAAAATTTCAGGACTTGCCAGCTAACTACATCAAAAAAATCTAAATCTACTCCAGCCATAATGCCTCCAGCAGAGCCAACAACAGATAAATCTTTCCAATCGAACATCTTATTTCCTACTAGAGAGTTCAAATAATTGCAGGAAATGGATTCTTTTTTAGTTTCTTGGAAACCAACATAGTGAGCATGAGTCTTGGTGAAAAGATCAATAAGTGCATTCTTCCTTCCAGGGGCTTGAATTCCCCTAGGATTCCAAAAAACACAATTCATTTAATACTAACTTTCCTAGGGTGCTTGCCCCGCCTATGTTTACTAACCAAAGACCAACCTAAAGCATTAGGAAAATCATTCTCATACCCTTTTTCTTCTAGAGGATTACTAGGAGAGGAAGGTGAAACAGAGGAAGAAGGTAAATCAATATTACTATTCACAGAAATAACAGAGGAACATTCCTCAAGACTAGGAATGGCAACACCAACAATATTAGCCACTAAAAAGGAGTCGTTCCTGATCAGCTCGTTTTTGCTCGACGACGAGGGCTGCTCCTGGACTCTGCAGCACGAGATGACAATCAGCATAAGTTTGCCTGAAGAATCTGAACCAGTGGAAGATGTAGCACCCCGAGTAAAACCACTACTATAAAATCGCCTGCATTTATATCTGTGCATCATCATCATATTTGCATGCATGTTTTAACTAAAACTATTTTTGAAAAGCCCCTCTTTGTTTTCTAGATATTCCCCATCTTCATTTCAAATATAAAACCCCAGTGTTTTGGATGTCTCTATTTGTCAAAACCCTATTTGTAAATGTTTTTCTTTTAAAATAAATATAAAATATTTTTATCGGGGGAGGCAGCCATAGGCCAGGCCCAAAAGCCCAGCCGCAGCCACCTACCATCCCAACCTAGTCAAACCCTAATCCCTCCCCACTTCCCCACCCTGCCGCCTACTCCCTCCCTCCAGCCGTCACCCACCCCGGCCTCGCACACCACAGCACGCACACACGCTCACACCCCGTACCCGGTCAACCGACCCCATGACCCCACTCGTGTCCCGCAACCATCGATCCCACCCTGCTACCGGTCCCACCCTGTCGATCGCCTTCCGCACGCCTCTCCTCACCAATTCCCGAACCCCCATCCTCCCTGTGCCTTGCTCGCCCCTCACCAAGCCGCGCCGCCGCCAAGACCCCCTCTCCGGTGGCAGTCCAGCCCGCCTCTGCCTCTTCTCCATGGATGTTCCCACCTCACCGCCTAACTGCCGTAGTGCCTCCGGCCTCCCCTCTCCTCGACCCCATTTCGGTGCCCACTGCCGTCGCCAGGGACGCTCTCGTCTTCCCCGCTGTCGTCGGCCCAGGCGCCGCCCGGCCTTCCTCCCAGGCCCCACCGCACGCCCCCGCAGGGCTCCATCCGCCACCACCCCGGGACCTTGCGCCTCTCTGTGAAGCTCCCTGAGCCCGGCCTCTTCTGCCGCCCTCTGTCCATCGCCTGCGCCTGCGCGCCCCTGCATCCGCCCTTCCTCGTCCCGGACCACAGCAGCTGGCCGACCGTCGCAGAGCCCGCTGCTGGCGCGCGTCTCCTGCGCCACCCGTTTCCCCTTCTCGGCCTCGCGCACGAGCCTGCCTTGAGTCAGGGCCGTCGACCTCGAGCGCTGCCTCTCCAAGAGCATCACAGAGCTCCTCCTACTGACAAGTTCGCGAGCCCTTTTCCCAACTTCAGTGGCTGTGTTGAGTTGTATCTGAGTACGTGTTTTGGAGATACAGAGTTGTGATGGATGCCGTGGTGTCATTCTTGTGTGAAGAAGTTGAGTATGTTGATCGAGGTCGTCCGACAACCGAAGCCGCGGAGCCCCGAGACCTCCGTCACGGAACGCGGGATCTGCTACATGGACTCGAAGGCCCTGGTTCCGGAACGCGAAGACCGATCCCCGGAGACAGATCTATCGGAACGCCAAGTGCTCCTTCCTGGAGTCCGAAGTCCGATCTCGTCGACCCCGAAGACCCGTTCTCGGACGCCGAGACCCCGAAGACCGATCCCGAACCCTCGGCGGACCCCAAGCTCGGCGAAACCCATGTGTGACCCCTATCCGAGACCCCTATTTTATAAATTGTCAACTATACAAATTGTTGCATATTTAATTGTTCATGTTGCATACATATTGTGGGGTTTGGGGGACTTATGCCGATTCACCTAAAAATTAAATATGGGTCCATATGCGGGCGATTCTAGTCTTACTTTGGCCCCATTTAAATTTGTGTATCAAACCGGTGATGTATTTTGCCTTGTTAAGACAATATTTAAATTACGGGTATCTAGAACAACTATAACCCTATACTTAATTGTCGGGACCCGGTTCTGCTTAATATTGCCTAATTGCATCGCATCTTTGTCATGCCATACATCATACATGCATCATGCTCGATCTTTTGCCGTAGTATTAAATAGTGCATCCGGTGTTTCTTCTAGTGCTTTGCTTCTGCACGGATTAGACCGGTGAGTTGATGCAAGTGTCGATCCAATCTTTGGATGAACTTTCAGCAATGTTTTCAGGCGAGCAATCTCTCTCTTTCTACCTATCTTACTTTTATGGCATTTATTCCCTCCCGTTGATCTATTTCTATCTGTGTTGCGATGCTCTAGTTTTCGTACCCGTGATATCCCTTGCAGTCTCATATTGCCTTGGACACATCCTATTACCTGTTGTTTGGTAGATAGTTGGACTTGCGCGTCGTAGTCGCCTGCTCAAGTGCTGTTGCGTGTCGTCAAGTACCACAGTTGTTGGAGTATTGCCGCATATTTAATGTTGGAGATGATCAAGACTTTAATTATCGTTTAATAACTAAAATTGGAGTAGGTAAATGCAGAGGCACCGGTGGGTAATAGACAATATTTGGTTTTTAACCGCTCACTGGTGTCCCGTAGGACCCCGAGTTCTTGACACCTGTTCCGAGATCGAGCGCGCTAACCACAGGTGGGGTGTGTGGGCACCCCCATCGATTAGTACCTGATTTCAAATACTGTACCGGGGGCCACAAAGTAGTTTGGGGCTTTATTACTATCTTGTACTTATGCCATGATTTACTGCTTTATTTACTATTGCGCGTGGAGCGCTTGTACTGTTTTGGAACCCCGTGCCACGTTTTCGCGGTATCGACAAGACCATTCACACTTTCGTGTTCCCAGTCGTTTACAGCCGTTGTCACAAACCTGGGTCCGTCTCGGAGACCGGCCGACTTTGTTACGGGTAGCTTAGTGGGGTGGCCCCCATGTGCTTACTTTGGGTCTGGGAAACGTCGTGTCCGAAACCCCGTCGACATACCGTTGGGTGTATGTTTTGTGATCTTGTACCTACCTGATCTGACAACAAGGGTGTAGGTGCGTGTGGAAACTTTGGTGCACCCCTGCAGGGTTAAATCTTTTCGAGAAGCCGTGTCCGCGGTTATGGACGACTTGGAGCACAGTTCTCGATCATAGACAACTATAACTAAAGTTTACTGTTATAATTTGACTTGTATCCGATATGACTAGTAATCAGCTTCACTACAACGGAATGGATAAATAAAAGTACTAACAACTGCTGGGTTTGGGATATCTCATGCTAATTGTATCTGACTAGTAAGTGTCGCAACTACAACAGAATGGTTAACTAAAAGTGCCCACTGCTTATTATATCAGGATAACTATCTATACCTGACTAGTAATTGCTGCAACGATAACTGAATAAATAAAACTGCCAACTGTTTGAGTTCCTCGGTTGACTTCCTCGTTGGTCTCGAGGGGGAAATACCAGGATGGGTATGCTTGGTGATAGTTTCAGGTTGGATCCGAATAGGTATTTCTTATCCCTATCTGATAGACGCTAGTTGTATTGAGTCTCTATAGGTTGTTTAGTGTCTGTTGCGCTGCCGCTTCAGTCCACCATACCTATGTAGGCGAGGACCGCCGAATTATAGTCTCGCCGTGTACTGGCCTCAGTATTGACCGCTCTCTTTTTCCTTTGCCCTTTGTCGGCACCCCTTTTGTTTTTAGCAGGTTTTGAGATCGACGTCGTTAGCAGGGTTACCCTTCCGGCTTGGCCTGGGCAGGGTTATGGACGCCATTGGTTATTCTTCAGGGCTCTTAGCTCAATTTGCATCTTGTCCGTACTCGGACGCTGAATCGTTTTCAAGGTGATTTGGATCTCTGTACTGTATATATGTATTCTTGACTCATTGAGTCGTTATTGTATATATCTGTTCTGTGGTTCCATCGTGGACTATTGTGTAATGATATTACTTCGTTTTCCACCCGCACGAAAGTGCCTGGTGGGCACCTTTGAATCGTTTCTATGCGGGTTTGGCGGGATTCGCTAAAACTTGCATAGGGCCGATTCTGAGGGTGTTACAGAAGACCACATGCCGTGGATTGCTGCCATAGATCCGTTCAGAGCCAACGTTCTGTACATCAAATATGGTCGCATTGTACTTGCTGTGGACATGGCTAAGGGGGAAGTGATCGGGAGCTGCTCTTTTCCAGACAGCATCACGCATCTAAGCATGCACAATTCTAGTTTCCTTGTGCTATGCGTGCTCCCAACTTGGCTTGAATCAGACCCTATCCCTGGTGCAGGTATATATATGCTTCTCTAAGATGCTTGTTCGATACAGTGGATACCGTTAGATTGCATGGATTTTAGTTTATTAGCTTATGTTTCAAATCATGTGCTTCAGTGCTTGAAACCTTGTCATGGCATTGATTGGTTTGTTAATACACACAAATTGTAGCTGTATTGAAGTTTCTGAAGGGAGTGATTTTGTCGCTGATATCTTGAATACTATGCAGATTTAACAATTGCACAAAGGCTCATACATTTCTGAACTGAATTGGCCATTCTTAGCACTGATTGTTTTTGGTATACCAGAATCTGAATTTGGTAGTGCTAGAGATTCTACTCTGTTTTGTTGATTAAGTGTGACATGGGATTGTATATCATGTGCAGAAAAAATGTTTTCTTCTACATTTCATTTTAACTTATATCTTGCATTTGTCATGTTAAATGCATAAACAATGTTTTCCAATTCAATGCTTGTTGTATGTCATTTGTGTTTAAGTTCTTGTATCTATGGATATAACTGAAGGAGCACTTTCGAGCAAGACGAACAATTGCACAAGGAAGACTTTGGCAGACATGTTGGTTCGTGTAGACAAAGACCAGAAAAATTGAAGGAATCCAGCTAACTTACCTTAGGTACTTCCTCTGAAATTTTCTACTTGTTTGGGTACCCTTTTTATTTTCGTTGGATATTTACTCATTGTTTCTTTCTCCTGATCCTGATCATGATTCTGTATTTGTCCTACACTGCCTGTAGAAATAGTTTGGCATTTTTCCAAAACTCCAATTCCCTGTGATGAACTGGTTATTACACCACAAAACTATTATTATCCTTAATTCCAACTCGTTTTACTTAATGGTGTTCAGTTTCATATGGCTTTGACAATAAGATGATGTTTTAGGCCCTGTGTTGTATACTTGAACTGTGGCAGTTACACCATAGAACAATTCTTTTTCTTCAAGCATCCTGCATTTTTAGGGGAATAAACTAATAAAGGATGCTGCTTGAACATGTTTCTTACACACTGTCTCCGGTGCTTCACTGCTTGGCACAGTACCTTGTTAGAACTGAAATTGGGGCAAAAGGATAAAAGATGACCTGCCTTTTCGCTATGATAAGTTGTTGTCTTTCACTAGTCAGCAACTAAGCATCCTAAAACGTTATCACCAAAGACTGAACTGAAGCATGTTGCATACTATTTCTTACCAAGTGACCATGCTGTAAATTGACTTATTTCAAATTTGAAATGTTATCTGAGGATCTTGATGATGTTTCTTTACTGTTTTGCCTCGCAGATTCTTAAATTTGACTAGCAGCAAAGCTGATGCCTTTTTGTTCGAACGGAGCAAACTTGATCGTGGCTCAGGAGGACATGAACTACCAATTTGGAAGAATTCCGAAACAGTTTTGGACTTGCTTATTGGCTGATGCATTTATATTTGAAACATATTATGCTCTTATTTTATATTTCGGGGCCTCATTTCGTTAGCAACTTGGATGGCACAGTCTCTTTGAAATGCTATGTGTAAAAATTTGATGCACGCTTGTGTTTTAATCCTATGTTCAGTCTGCTCATCATGAAAAATAGGATATATTTGATTGGATTAAACTGACACATGTCATATTTCTATGCTGATGATAAGTGGATGCACTCTCTTTATCTGATTAGAACTCTGCATGACTAGGTAACGAATTAATCTTTGGCCAATGTTAGTTTGATATCGACATAGGTTGTACTCCCTCCGTTTCAAAATATAGATGTTTTAGATTTGTGAAGCAAATATATCTAGACTTTTTTAGTACTCCCTCCGACCCATATTAGTTGACTCAACTTTTTCTAGATTCATACATATCTATTTAAGTATTTAGTCTAGATGCATCCGTATCTAAACAAAGTTGCGTCAACTAATATCCTTTTTGATTGATCCGCCTAGCTAGCTTGTTTTAGTACATCTTAGAAAACTCATCCCTACGATGGCCTAAATAATGAGAATTTATAAGACGCTCGCGGTTGCCTAGTGATAGGTAAGAGGAGAATCCAATCCTTGTCATCGACGAGTAGAGGGAATTTATAAGCCACTGAAATCTTCAGTCTGGAGGGCTGCAAGAACCGAAAGATCGAAAATCTTTGGAGCAAGAGAAGGGTTTGTGGGATCTGGTTGCATAGAGGAAGCTTGCCCACCGGTTACTGAGATTAGAATGAGACTTTCTCCTTGCTCTATGAAACACCGATCAATGCAGCCAGACCTTTATGGATGCCAAAGAGTTTGTAAGGAGGAAATGAAGTTAGGTTGCATTATTCCTGCCTCGTGCTTCGAGATACTCTAGGATGCTAGTAGTGTGATGGTCTGCATCGCGTGAATAAAGGGACATTATTGAACTCCTGATTCGGAGAAGACTGCTGTCAGTGCCGTGCATATCATTGTTGGTTTTTTGCAAACTGATCGACGCTGAAAGAAAAAAGACGACGCCTTGTTTCGTTAACGTGGACACGGTCATGTGATAGAATTTCAAATGGCTTCCTTTGCATCATTGATCTAGTTACACATTTGGCCATAGAATGCATCTTAGCGTGTGCCCGTGTCAGTTTGAAACGTTGCATGACCAAAGGAGGCGGCGTCTGATGGACCCGATCATTCATCCCACGGAGCGAATTCCAGCAGACAGCTGGGTCAAAGCTCGAAAGCAAGAAGGATGCTTTTCACTGCCTCTGCGCAGCTGCACTGCGCAGAGCATTCGCTGGAACAACAAGTCCACGGCAGCCGTCTCCTGAACCAACCCACCACCCCACACCGCTGCCAGCAGTCGGCGGCTCGGCGCGCTCGCTAGCTCTCCGAAAGCACACCAAAACCTCCTCCGTTGCAGGCCAAACCGCCCCCATCTGGGACAGAATGCTCCGCCTCCTCTCCGGCGGCCTCCGCCGCTCCCTCTCCTCCACGGCCGTCTCGCGCCCGCCGTGGGCCCTGATCCAGCTCACCTCGATGGACAACTCGGGGGCGCCGGCGCCGGGCGCGTCCTTCCACCTCGACGAGCCTCCGTTCCTGACCAACCTCACCGTCCCCGCCCACTTCGTCCACCCGCGCCCCGCCCCCGACCACGCCACCGGCCAGCACGGCACGGCCCCGGGCCAGGTCTGCGCCACCAGCGCCCACGGCTTCCTCCTCGTGCGCTTCTGGGAGTCCCGCTTCGAGTTCCCCATCACCGGCGGCGACCACCACGAGTCCCTGGTATCCGCGATACTCAACATGTCCATGACCGGCATGGACACCAATCCGGAGACCACGCGCTTCGTCTGCAACCCGCTCAGCGGCGAGCTGTACCGCCTCCCGGACCTCGACGGCACCAAGAGGACCTCCAACCGCCGCCACGTCGGCCTCCTCACCCAGTCCGAAGGCGGGGGCGACGCGCCCCCGGATAGGTACGCGGTGGCCGAGATGTTCCCTGGCAGAGGCAGCGACGAGGAGGAGGAGGGATCGGTCATGCGGCGGTTCCTCTCGGAGACCGGGGAGTGGGAGAAGCTGGTAGGCTTGCCGTCCACTTTGCCGGCCGGGCGGCGGATGCACATCGACAGCGCCGTCGTGGCCTTCGGCGACCGGCTGTGGTGGATCGACGAGAGCTGGGGCGCCGTCTCTGTGGATCCGTTCAACGAGCGGCCGGAGCCCCGCTTCGTCGGGCTGCCCAGAGGGAGCGTGCTGCCGGACCTGGACGGCATGGTCTTTTTCAGGAAACTTCGCCGCTACCGGCGCATCGGGGTCAGCGAGGGGAAGCTGAGGTACGTCGAGGTGTCCAAGGAGAAGCCCTATGTGATCAGCTCGTTCTCCCTCGACGACGGGGCCGGCTCCTGGACGCTGGACCACGAGGTGTCATTTATCCGCATTTGGATGGACGAATGCAGCCAGTTTCCACCCTTGAAGGAGATGCCGGCCATTGGGGCCATCGACCCACTGAACGCCGATGTGGTGTACTTCGTCTGCGGCGACCAACTTGTTGGCGTCGACATCGTTAAGGAGAAACTTACTGGGAGTTCTCGTCTATCCATACCCACTGTCCCCATCCTACCATGTGTGCTCCCGACCTGGCTGGAATCAAGCAAGATTCCATATGCAGGTAACATTCCCATTTCCTTGAGTTGTTTGTTTTGAGCTATGGAACTGGTGAAGGCAAGTATACGATGTATAACTGTTATATTGGGCACATTTTCTTTCAACATATCTTCTGAACTTATGTGCTTGGTGGCTTGTGTAAGGTTCTCTGTATACAAATTTGTGCTAGAATTTGGGGGTAAATTGGGCCAAAATTGAGGGGTATTTGGGGGTAAATTGTGCTCCACCACTAGTGCATACAAAAGGAGAAGTGCGGCCAAGGTAGGAAGAATAGGCTCTTGCAGGAATAGAGAGATAAAGCTGAGCGAAAGGCTGAGTCTGTTCTAGTCTGCTCATTTGTATCTTCTTGTTCAATCCATCAAAATGAGCCAGGTGTGATTCTAGCGGCAGCCACGGCGCATGGTACTTGTGAGTACCTATTTTTGTTACTTTAATTAGATTTATATTTATAGAGAAAATATCACCCTAGCTATGAACTTTGTGTTGGTAGGTAAAGGTTACCCTGATAATTCAGTGAGTTGCGGTATCTGCTGCATCCTGTATCATTGCCACCATTGTGTATTGCCGAGTATCGAAATCATGTCCATGCTAAAATATTTGTAACATTCCCCTTTCCTGGAAAAATTGAAACATACTTATAATATCGACATGCCTTACTTTCACGCACAATGTGGACGTACTTCCTGACCACTCGTTCTGGGAGATAGGCGCGAGGGGCGGAATGTACTCGGCTGATCGCGGCATACCAGTCGGGACTAAATCCAACAGCTCATTTGCCGCCTTGTATTCTCATTTCATTGTAGTTTCTATAATTATGTACCAGTGTATTTTCTGTTATTGCTTTTATTTGATACTTTAATGTCTATATATGCATTTGATTCATTTTTTTTAACCTGTTCAGTGCCTCATTCCCGTTTGCCATTTCAAGTCATGTGTACTATGCAGACAAATGTATAACATGTTATGATTATTTAAGTTCTTGCTTGCCTGGTTGAAGGTTCGAGCAAGAAGACCACTGTCAAAAGGGAGACATCGCCAGACACTGTCAAAAATGACACTTTGCGTGTAGAGATTGAACTGATGAAATGAAGTGCCCTAAATCATGGTACTTTCTCATAACTATCTCCTTATTTCATATACTATTCATCACAGCCCATTTTTCTTAATATTTTCTGCACTGTTTTACTTGAAAGAAATGGATACAATTTGGTTCATAATTTCTGCCAGCTGCCAAATTCTATTGTGTAACACTGTTTTCTGATTCAGCGTGTGTGCCTTATCATGAAAAAGTTAAAATTTGGTTTCACGCATGCCAGATTTTTCGTTATGATGAGCCATCGTCATTTTATTATGCTAGTATCAGCAACATATCTTTCCAAAACTGAACCCTGTTGCTACTTCGTCACATGACCATGTATTTTTATTGTCTCAACAGAAAATAAACAAAGCATGTTGCAATGTTCATATGGCATCTCATTTCTGCAATTGTTCGAAAACAATGGGAATGGAATCTGCTTGTGCTGTTCTTTACTTCAAAACTCATGTTTCTGTTTACTTGTACTACTCCCTCCGTTTGAAAATGTAAGATGTTTTAGGTTTGTGAAGCTAATGTATCTAGACACCTTTTAGTACGTAGGCTCAAGTGAATCTACACACTAAAAGATGTCTAGATACATTCGCTTCACAAATCTAAAACATCTTATATTTCTAAACGGAGGGAGTAGTACTTATATCGAGCTTAATAAGGAAAGGATAAAAGATTCATGTCACTCATTCTCTCCCTATGAATATCTAGATGTCTCTAGTGTTTACTTCAGAATTATTACAAAGAGATTGGTCAGGCTCATATTTTACAATTCCCTTTGCAGGTTTCTCTAGATTATTAGACAAGATATGTTTTGGAGGACTAGGATGGCAGTTTCCTGAAATCTCATTTTGTGGGAATGTTGTGAGAAGTTTGAGCTCGTGAGGCTTTGCCGATGCTCTTCCTCAATCACAGTTTTGTAGCTTTGTTTTGGATTCTACAGTGTTAGCAACTTTTAACTTTGGATAGACCAGTATGTTTTAGAAGTTCGAAGCATGCATGTTATGGCCTAGACTATTATGGGATCTTTATAATCAACTATGTGCCATCGTGGAATCCGGAATGCTACTTTAACTTGAGAATGTTTACACTGAATTGAACTGGTCTGTAAGCTTAAACCATCATGTTTGTGCATTGTTATGGAATCTGGAGTTCTGTTTAATCCTTGGCATTGACATGTTGAGAGGAACATGTACTTTGGACAAGCTGCTGTGAAGTGTGTTGCTGATCTTGGAGACTTTGAATCCAATTGTACTATGCAATGGATAACTCTGTGCCATTTCATCTACAACTCAGAAGTTGCTTGCACAGGTTTTGGGCCTCCTGGAAGAGAGTGCGGAGTTCGATGACAACACCCTTGCCGCCTTCACTGACAAGTTTAAGACCCCACTGTCGCCTCGCTCCATCACGATGTTTGGTTGTCTAGTGAAGAATATGGAGAAGGTGAAAAAACCGAAATGCAGAAAGATCGACGCCAAGAAGAAGGCGGGTGAGATTACATGATGGATGTAGTTGATCCTACCTACATGTGGAATTGTCGCAAATGTAGCTGGGTGTGGGTGTTAGGTTTTATGCACTTGTTGTATTGTTTGTTTCAGGCTTTGAGAGTAGTAAGCATGTCGGGGGATTAGATTCCAAGTTCTGTATGGTTTTTGATCCGGTTTTCCTTATAAACTGGACCACCTCTTTTCTTCTTAATGAATAGCCAGAGCTTCTGGCGGTTGCTCCAAAAAAATAACTCTGTGCTATTTTTTCTCCTTCACGTAAGCTACAGTGAATTTAAGCTGTAAAGATGGTAACCAACTGATCTTACTCTGTTACCAATGTCAAAAATTTCCGTCTTACTGTGTATGCTATATTTAGGTAAACTTACAGTTTCAGTTTGGCATTTTATTAATCCATTATTTTAAATGCATGGTTAGAGTTTCTAAAAATTCACATGGTAACTTGAAGTTTTGTCGAAATATTTTTCCAATAAACCCCAGTTGGGAGTTTTGCTGAGTGTTGGAAACTAGGAAGAGGAGGATAGTCCCTCAAAAAAAAAAAAGAGGAGGATTGGATTGAGGATCCGAGACTAGCGGACAACCGTAGAATAAAGCTATGGCCACATCCTGTCAGCCAGAAAATTTTGGCGGGAAAACTATGACGTATGCTCAGCACAGACTGAACAGCCAATAGAGAGACGCCGTTCAAAACTAGAACCGCCTCAGCATTTGAAGGGAGACCTGCTGCTGCACGGCATTTCCTAAGACGAAATACACCGATGCACGGCATTTCACGGGTCGACCAATGTGACTGACCTATGGGCCCAATGACCTGCGGGAGCTTGCGTCGTCTACTTTGTCGAATCGTATTCCTTCATATTATTTTTTGTTGAAATAGATTGTATGTAGCACTAAAATATGTTTAAATATATCTATTTTAATGATAATTAATATAGATCGGAGGGAATACCTGAGCTAGCTATGTTTGTGCGCACCGAGTCCACATAAATGTGAATCTTCACCATCGAAATACCTTTTTTATGCTTCGTTTTGTGTGTACATTTTTCGATAAGGGGCGTTTTATTACTCAAAAGTTTAAGTATTACACCCGGCCACTGCATAGCTAGGATGCACACGCCGTTATAGTCCATAGATCCGAACAAAAATAATAAAAATGACGTATTACATATCAGAATGAAAAAGTATAAAAAACGCCTAAGATGTTGGAGGAGGGCCTATCCGTAGATTATGCTGTCATCCATGTCGGGTAAACAAATCTCGCGTCGTATCCTCCAGCCGCGTGCACACCTTCGTAAGAAGGTCATGATAGTCCGCACGATGCAGTGTCGACCAAGACCGTAGGGTGTAGGTACATCTGTAAATAACCTGCATGAGAGAATAACTTTATCATTAAAAAATTTATCATTCCTACATAGTCATAGCGACCATATAATGACAATCGCTCCAACCCGAAGAAGTAACTTATACTTGTGGTCTATCCCCCGTAACCAATTCCCAAAAATGTTGGCAATGCTACGTGGCGGATACAAGCCTAAAGCTTCTTGGGTCACTGACCATATAGATCTAGCGAGATTGCATTGAAAAAACAGATGTTTGATTGTCTCGTTATGATGACAAAACACACACATAGGATTTTCATGCCAATTCCGCTTAATAAGATTATCTTTAGTAAGGATAACCCCTCGACGAAGATACTAAGCAAAGATTTTGTTTTTTAGAGGTATCTTCATCTTTCAGATCATCCTATTATCTAAAACTGGTATGACTGGCTGGACTAAAGCATTGTATAAGGAACTAACAGAGAAAGAACCATTCTCGCTTAAGTTCCAACGAAATTCATCAGGCCCAGCTGACAATTGAACATTTGCTAACCGATGTAGCAACATGATCCAAGAGTCAAGTCTGGTACCAATTAAATCTCTCCTAAAAGTCACATTGGGGGGATGATTCCAATACTGTTGCAATCGTTTCCTCCTTATAACGGACGATGGAATACAATGCAGGATATTGTTCCCGGAGTGTGGCAGTACCAAGCCACTTATCCTCCTAAAACCGTATCTGAGAACCGTCCTTAATAGAAAATGTACCGAAGCGGAAGAATTGTTTCTTCGTTGCCATCAGGCCGGCCCAAAAGTGAGAGTCACCGGGTTTCCAAACCATTTGGGACAATGCTTTTGAACCAACATATTTTATTCTTAGTAGATTTTGCCATATACCCTCTTCAGTTAATAACTTGAAGAGCCATTTACTAAGTAGGACTGTATTCTTGATCTGAGATCATGAATACCTAGCCCCCCTGTTCTTTGGGTTGACAAAGCACACTCCATTTAGCCAGTCTATACTTCTTTTTCTCACTATCTCCCTGCCAAAAGAATCTTGATCGGAAATAATCGAACTTTTGCAAGACACCTTTTGGGAGTTGAAAGAATGATATCATATACAGTACCATATTACTTAGTACTGAATTGATAAGTACCAATCTTCCTCCTATGGAGAGTAATTTACCTTTCCAACTACTCAATCTCAACTGTAGTCTTTGCTCAACGATTTTCCATTCCGCATTTGTAAGCCTCTCGTAGTGGAGCGGAATTCCCAAATACCGAATCGAAAAAACACCCTGACTACAGCCGAAGAGCTCGGCATAAAGGTCCGCCGCATCCTGAGCCTCACCAAAACAAAACAATTTGCTTTTATGGAAGTTTATTTTTAATCCCAAGAGTTGTTCAAAAGCTGAAAGTATGAGTTTCAGGTTCTTAGCCTTTTTGAGATCATGTTCCATAAACAGAATTGTATCGTCGACATACTGAAGGATAGATAAACCTCCATCCACTAGATGGGGAATCACACCTTCAATTTGGGCCTCAGACTTTGCACGCTCAATCATGATAGATAACATATCAACCACTATATTAAATAGCATTGGCGATAATGGATCTCCTTGTCTTAGCCCTTTTTTGGTCTGGAAGTATTTTCCAACATCGTCATTGACTTTGATGGCAACACTACCTCCTGACACAAAGCTATTGATTAAAGCACGATATTCAGCTGAAAAACCTTTTATTCTAAGAGTGTGTTGAATAAAAGACCATTTGACTTTATCATAGGCTTTCTCAAAATCAATTTTTAGAATGACCCCATTCAATTTCTTCCTATGTAGTTAATGTACTGTTTCATGTAAGATAGCCACACCGTCAAGTATGTTACGACCTTGCATGAATGCAGTTTGCGAAGGGCGAACTACATGACCAGCCACTGAATTTAATCTGATAGTAGTGACTTTGGTGAAAATCTTAAAACTAACATTAAGAAGGCAGATCGGTCTATATTGTTGGATTCGCTCTGCTTCATTAATCTTAGGTAATAAAATTATCTCTCCAAAATTCAATCGAAACAAATCTAATTGTCCAGCGTGCAAAGCACTAAACATGTCCATAAGATCTGTTTCGATAACATCCCAAAGGTTTGATAAAACTCAGCTGGGAATCCATCAGGGACAGGGGCCTTATTGTGTTCCATTTGAAAATAGCCTTCTTGACCTCGTCCTCAGTATAGGGAGCAGTCAATAGATTGTTTTCCTCAACAGAAACCTGCGGTACATCGTCTGTTTGGGACTCATCCAGAGAGAAGGTACCTTCTTCTGGTTCCCCAAACAAACCTTTGTAGTAATTCTGTTTTGTGCGTACATGTTAGAGTAAAAACTCGCTGTTTAAAAAAAGAGTAAAAGAAAGAACTACGAGTTCTGATTTGTAGGAAAAACTAAGTGACCTTGCATGATTATCCATTGGCATTCTTGTTACTCCATAATAGTTAACGAGGTTTCGACTCGTCAATGCCCATTGTTATGAGCTTGGGTTTTGGAGAAGATGGGGGTGCTGGAGATCGCGGAACGGTTAACAGACAAGCAACCAGGGGACATGAGATTTACCCAGGTTCAGGCCCCTGGAGGGAAAACCCTACTCCAGCTTGTCTGCTCTTGATTACGGCGGAACCGAAGGTTACAAGGATACATAGATTGCAATCTGACGCGGAGGTGTGTATGCGGTGGAAAAAGGATGCCCTCCTCGTTGTGCCCTCCTAGCCTTTATATAGAGTTAGGCAGATCTCGGGAACAGATCGAGTCTGTTACAAGTTTAGGGTTTGCCCCTTTGAATATTCTATTGTAACATCCCAGCATTAGAGCTTAGAAATAAGCTAAACACAGATGTGTGCATTGCATTCATGCATAAGAAAATCCGAAGAATTTTCGCGCAAAACTAAGAAAACACAAAGGGATCGGAGTTCCTTTAATTCTGATGGTTTAGTTTAACACATCAGGGTGAGTACGAAGAATTTTGACATGACTTTTGCTGATTTTTTTGATTTGAGGGAAAAATTTTGACTTTAGTAAACAATTGATATAATTCAAGAGTATTTGAATTGAAAATTCAAATCACAAAACATTCAATAAATAAGAGAATACAATTAAAGATAATAAATATTATTATTACAAACAAAAAGTCTTATTGTTTTACAAATCTCAATTAATAAGATATATTACAAGAGTAATAGAAATTATAAAAAGAAAGAAAACTTAACTTTATTAAATAAGATACAAACCCTTACAAGTTTCAAATAACAAAAAGAAAAATGAACTTTATTACATTAATAAAAGAATACAATATTATTTACAATATTTAAGAATCAAATAAAGTTGTAAAAGAAAAAAAAGGAAATTTTAAACTATATCTTCTTGTCTTGAAGATTTTCGTCTTGTTCACTTTTGTTCCTGCATAATAATAAGATAAAAAGAAAACAAATAAAAGAATGGGTTAGTGTTAGTTGAACTCTCAGTCTGGCAATGTGATGCATTGCTGAACACATCATTGAGTATCTCTAAAAAAAGGGGCCAAAGAGTAGTATTTGTTCTTATTCTGGGAATATTGCCTCAGACTAGTGCATCACAGGCTGATGTAGGGGCAAGTTTCACCAAGGGCAAGTAAGAGGAAAAGAGGTAAAAGATCACATTTTCACTTGATCTAATCCATTTGGGTGAGACATGCACACATGCAGCTCACAAGCTGCTTACACACACATGCAGCATAGTTTGTTTTCAACACCACAACAACAAGGGAATCAGATAAGAGTGCACAGCCGTAGCAACCAGCTACCATTCCACCTCCATACTTCAGAATACATTCCCCATTTTACCATATTATCATCAACCAAAAATACATAGATCATCCCACCAAAACCTCAGCCATCCAATATCTAGGACAAGGAGGAGATTCAGATCAAGCCAACAACAAGGGAAAGGTTCAACACTGGCAATGACTCCAGGAGGAGGAGGCCAGAGTTTAGCTGTTGTAGTAGGCCAGGATCTAATAGAAGAGCAAGCTACAATTGTAATAATAACTAATCAAGGGCAAGCCAAGCTCAAATATTATTTTCTTAAAATCTACTATCAACTCATCTACATCAGGCAACAAGGTAAATAAAAGTACCACCAGGTTATGTAGCATCTGTTCTTAATAGTTGCACCATCAGGACCTGGGGTAGATAAGGGAAAAAGCATCGAAGATAAATTATTACAACTACCCTTCAACTAGATCTGGTCTAGGAGGATGAGAGGTAATATTTCCTCTCGGGCTTACATAGAGCTGCTATGCAAAACTCATCATAGGGAAATCAGCCAAATAAAAGTAATTGCTCTTATCTATCCAAATTAGTGCCTCGGCCTTTGCATCATTGGCAGGGCCTATGTACCAATACACCATCTGATTTTGTCAAGTCATATCCCACGAGGATTGATAGCCACACACATAATTATGCAAATGGTATAAGCAACCAAATTCCACTGACCTGCAAATAGATGATTTCTAGGCAATCGGGAGAGGTCACTTGAACCACATATAATCCCATATCTACTCAAGATCATGCTACAAGAAGGATTGTTGTGCACACTCCAAAAGGAGGCACCACAGCAAGAACCTCTAGGTAACAAATGCCACCAGAACAAGTTAGCAGAAATAACTCAGGTTTACAAGCCATTCAAAGATAATCTAAATCATTTCTCTAGATAAAATAACTAGAGATCATTTAAACTTCTATTTCAGACATCATGCGTAGATAAAATTCATCTAGACTTGTTCCTGAAATAAAATTCCAGTTAACCTAGGGAAACATCATATACACATGAAAACTGGGTGTGCATATTGCTAATGCACACAATATAATTCTATGTAGAGAATCTACTCATACCAATAATTTTAGCTACAGCTACAACTAGAACTTAATCATAAAACTCAAGATTCAGCCAGCACATTTAATTACATCAGGTTCATCATCAAGAACTACTAGAACATGCAAAACATTACAAGAACACATTTAGAGTAGAAAAATATTACCAAATTGTGTAATCTTATACATTTGAACCAATATTTGAGCTAGCAAATAATTTAGAGTC
The DNA here is from genome assembly GCA_910589765.1 of Avena atlantica. Lineage (NCBI taxonomy): Eukaryota > Viridiplantae > Streptophyta > Magnoliopsida > Poales > Poaceae > Avena > Avena atlantica. The sequence goes on along the minus strand of OU342733.1, from coordinate 433,589,664 downwards.
TAGTAAGTCTGTCTATATTACAACACATGTTTGCTCTATACACTTAAATATTTCACATATATATATTTATTGGATAAAATTAACTTGTGCATGATCTAGTTACACCTGATACACAATACTAAGTCAATGGGATCATCTACTCTTACATTTAGAGCTAATTTGGGCATAATCAACTAGCCTCATTCATTCCTGCAAGTCAGATTTATTACATAGTAACCAGAAACTATATAGTTAGCACAAGTACAACAGCATATTTTACCCCTAGTATTGCTAGAAATTAAATTGACCAATATACCTCTAGCACAATCAAAGTTTCACGGTGAACAAGATCCAAAAAGTACCATAGTCTAATCAATTGGGATTTGCTCACTGGTTGCATTGAATAAAATGTTTCAACCCTAGAACATTTTAACAAGGGAATCAACCCTAGATATGGTTAATTACAAGAAAAAAGAAAAAGAAGACCAGAGAGTGAAAAGGGGAAAACATACGTGTGGTCCTCGCTAGGGTGTGAAGAGGAAGTAGTGGCTGGCGTCGAGGATGAACACGGCGGCACGGGGAGCACCCAAAGGGCGCTACAACCCACGCTAAGCCGCCTTCATAGAGCTCATAGTGAGGAAGACAGCACCATCTCCTCACCAAGGCACCAGGGCGATGCCAGAGGAGCGTCGGAGCACCACATCCTCGGCAACAACGCAAACCCTAGCCATCAGAGAGAGAAGCGTGGATAGGAGAGGGCTCGAGCATCAAATCGAGTTGGGGCCATTGATGCAGCGTCATTTCACACCACGATGGCGACCGTGGTGGCCGGAGCCGACCATGATCAAGGAACGGCGGCGGCGGCACCAGAGGGTCGCCTAGAGAGAGAGAGGGATTCGAGCAAGGGGGAATACGCACTATACCGAGTGGGTCGGTTTGACCGGCTTGGTCCATCGATCGGGTTGGTTTAGCCCAACCATGGGCCAGACTGACCGGTGGGTCCAATGTAAAGTAATATCAAGAAAATAAATAAAAAGAAAAAGTAAATAATAATTACAAAGATAGCCTCAATATAATATTAGTTGTAGAAAAATAAATAAAAATCCTAAAAATACATATAGTATATCAAAATATTCACAAAAATAATATCTACCTAATAAAAATATAACTTTATTTGTTTAAAATAAGTATAAAGCAAATAAATCTTAACACCATTACATCCTAAGTAAAATCTCATAAAATAAGGAAAAATCCTAAAAATAAATAAAAATAAAATTTGAAGTAAATATTTAAATACATTTAACCCTTTATGGAATTTTATAAACATAAAATAATACTTAAAACTTAAATAAAGAACATTTTTAAGGTCTTGAACAAATATATTACACTATAGATATATTAAATATATTATTAGAAATGTCTTTAATATTTTAAAAATAAATCCTTATCTAATACCTATTTTGTGAATTCTTTAAAAACAATTGTTAAGTAAGAAATAATCACAATTATTATAAAACCTTGAGCAATTAGTGTCTTTGTACTAATTCCAAACCCATAACTTAAATTCATAATCAAACTTAAGTATAACTTTTAACTTCAAAATAGTCTTTTAAAAATATTATTAAAAAAACTCTTTTCAATAAGCATTGGGTATCACTCATTTATATAATATGGTGAATAATCATTATATCTTAACCACTATTAACATAAATTTAAATTCTAACAAATCACTAAGATCATCTAATTATGTTTCCTTTAAATAAATACACATTCTTTTCATAATAGCAAAACAAATTTAATCTAATCATTCACTAAAATATAAAGTGAATAATTCCACACCTTAGTTATACCTATCATAAATCTAAAACTTGGGAATAATTAAAACATATTACATCTTAAGTTTACTTACCCTTTTAAAGTTAACTGTAGTCTCAAAGCTTATAAACATCAGGTCTAATACACCACTTATGTTTTTATAGTTAACTTTGGTCTATTTCAATTAAGACATAAAGCATCTCAAGTTCCGACTATTCAAGCAAGCATAAACAACATTAATCACATTCTATCAATCATATTCTAAAAGCTATCAGGGTTGTTTAAACCTTAGGAAGGAAATCTTTTCTTCAAATGTTATTCTTTTTGCCACTTCAAACAATAATCTCATAATAAATTCTTCAACTCTTAACAACTAAAACCAAGGACTTTTATCGTAGTCACCAAATGTCAATTAAACATAATCACATTACTTTATACTTTACCTGTATATTTAGAATTATTATCACTTAAGTTCCTTATAAATGTCATTACTTATAAAGTAAAATTTGAAGATAAACCAACTCTTAAAAGAATCACCTAAATTCACTTCACTCAAAGCATTGGGGATTCACTTTGGGAGTTTTACAAAATGCATATCATTACTTATGCATAATTGCATCTTGATTCTTTAAACATTAGTCCTTACCGGACCAATGATGCTGATTTCAGATATTGGATCTTATATTGTCTCGAAGACCGTGAGTGCATAATCTTGCAATCACAAAAGGCAAGTTCACACTTGCTCATGTCCTTTGATTATTTTCTGTAAAGTATTTTGCAAATCCAGTGTTGTCGTCACCTACATTTGAAAAAGGTCAGAAAACACTATTTTCATAATAATATGATTATAGGTTATTTACCATGAGGTAATAACCTACTATGAAAGTTCCAGTGGTAAAGGAACATATTATATAGGACCTAACGACCAATGTTGCCAGTGATTCTTGCGCCATATATTACGCGTTAACCATGAGATTTAGAATGGGACGGAGAAGTCAGCTGTATCCTTTTCCTCTCGTATGGAGGCAAGACGACCTTAACGTGACGTTGTGATTCCTTGTGCGGATCCAATATATGGGTGGGAATCCTTACGCCCACACTTTTGGTGTCTAGATTATCTATGAATGGTGTTTAGGGATATAGTCCATTTAAATGGTACTCGTTCGGGCATCACCAGGTCATAGAGTCTTCGGGAACTCATCAGGGTTTTAGCCTTCCCGAAAGGAGGCTTAACGGAGGTGATGTTGGGTTCGCAGCATAGAAAACAAAAAATTTCCTACGATGGGAACATCTAAGTACCAAGATCTATCTACTAGATACAAGCAACGAGTGGATATACATACATAGAATACATACCCTCGAAGACCGAATAGCGTTAACGAGGTTGTACTCGTGGATTATGTAGATGAACGCTTGACGATCTCAAGATCGTGATGAAGTCCATCTGGTCCAGCCGGTCCAGCACCATCAAGTCTAGCACCGCAAAGCAGTGGTGCATCCGTGATCGCACACACGTACGGGTACCCCGACAACCTCCGCGCCCTCGCTCCAGCGAAGCAACAAATCCTTCCAGAAAAATCCATCGAGAACATGTATCTCGCTGATCCGAGACCATGGGGAAATTCTAAAGGGGGAGAGAGATCCTTCGCGAGGAGGTGTGAGTGACAAGTGAGAGGAGGGGGTCCTTTTATAGGGGAGGGGGGCAGACCAAGGGGGCATGGCCGCTGGCCAAGGAGGGTGCCCCCACCTCTCCCTCATTCATGTGGTGGAAGCTCCACTCACAATTCCACTCACATGCATTAATTTTCCACCAAAATTAATGCAATCTCTCATTTAAATAAAACTCTTTTATTTATTTATTCAGAATTTTGTTTATTAATTTAATTAACAAACATTCACATAAAACCCCTTTCTAGTATTCCATTTCACATGCAGAACCAGTTTCAGCAATTTCAACCGAAACAATTTCGGTGTCTAGTGAAATAAATTCCTGCGCTTTCCTTTACTTTTTCTGACATATCATTTGCTCTGAATGGTGTCGGTATCCCTTAAGTGTGTCACCCTACGGTTCACGAATAGTGCATACATGATCGAGACCCCTCTCCGATCAATAATCAGCAGCGGGACCTGGAGATCCGTACTGACTCCCACACATTCAACGGTGACTTCTGTGATCATGTGAACCTTTTATGCTAGTATCTTAATCCCTTTGTTTCACGATATATTACATGTACGAGATTCGATCATCGGTATCTCCATACCTAGTTTGATCTCGTTACCGACATGCACTCTTTTCTCGTTCCCGTATATAACATTCTAGTGATCAAATCACTTGCTTGCAAGCTAATCAATGTGATATCACCGAGAAGGCCCAGAGTATATCTATCCGTCATCAGGATGAAAAAATTCCACTCTTGATCCATGAGTCTCAACATAACACTTTAGTAGTTTTGAAGCCATCTTCATAATCACCCAGTTACGGTGTGACGTTTGATGTCATCAAGAAACTCTTCCGGTGTTAGTGATTGACACGATCTCATGGTCTAAGGATTAGGATCACTTCGTAAGTTGTTTATAGAAATATAAACTCAATGACTTTGATCGTAATGCTATACTTCGGATGAATGCTCATCACATCATTACACTAATGTTGTGACCTCGTTATTAACAACATCCAATGTCTATGATCAGGAAACTTTGATCATCTTGTTAATCAACGAGCTAGTTTATGAGAGAGGCATAACTAGGAACTTCCTTTTTGTTTATTAAACACACATGTATTAACGTTTACGTATTAATGCAATTATAGCATGCAAAATAAACATTTAGCATAAATAAGGAATATGATAATAACCACTTTATTATTGCCTCTAGGGCATATTCCCTTCAGGTGAGCCGGCCCCGAAGGATCGTGCAGACATATGAGGTCGCGGAGAGGGCAGTGATTGGCTTGGATCATCTACTGGGCCCCACACCATAGGAAGTGTGGACGGGAAAGATCGCCCGATTGTGCAACAAGGATTTGATCTCTCATGGGTAAAGTAACGCACCTCTACAGAGTGTAAGAACTGTAACTTGTTACTCCCTGTTCTGGGAAGGAGCTGCAAACGCGGCGGGAAAGGAGCTCCATGAAAGTTCTGGTAAACCTGTGAAGGCTGACGGACATAGCTTTTCAGAATAAAAGCAATCCTTTGAAGAAATGTTTACAAAAACCTGCATTGCCTATGACCTATGGTCTGTGGCTATAGATATAGTGCATCAAACACTCCTTTTCTAGTGAACTTGCTGAGTATGCTCGTACTCAAAGTATCTTCTTAACCCTTTCTACGTTCTAAATCCAGTACAGACGATATCTACATCAAGCTATGCTCCAAAATCATCAACAGAAGCTAAAGTTCTTCAATGAAGTCAAGAAGTCAACATATACATCAACTCAAGTGAAGACGAAGTTACTGATTAGATAGGAATATAGTCTCTAGCCATAGAACCTATTTTTGTAGTGTATTTCCATAGCAGCAATGCTAGACAATTAGTTAAAATACTAGTCCTATTAGTATGATAGTTTTTGAGTTATTTATTCCAGATTCTTCTTTGTAAGAAGTTTCTTTCTCTCTCTTTAACCTAGAGTGTTCTCTGGATCTTGTGTAAAGAGTTGAGTTGTAACCTATAGTCATGTCTTGGACCTGTTGTGTTTCTGTTGTACCACTCTGAGGGATGTAATACTAGTGAACGGTGTTTCATTGGTGTTATGTCAACGACTATAGTGTACTACATCATGAAGTGGTATGCTGGGTCACCGCAGTTGGTATCAGAGCATATGCTTTGACCTTAGGATTAAAACCCTTTTAGGAAGATCTGTAGGTTGGATAGTGACTATAGGAGCCATCTTATCTAAACCAAGTATTCTTATAACATGTGATGAGTATCCACTTGAGGATAACCTTGTCACACCTTAGTCAGATGCTTAAGTCATTCTTTCTTAGGAGTAATTATTTTATCTTTTCTCAAGTATAGTGCTCTTTAGTGTCTTCCGAAGGAGACATAACTCACCAAGATACTGTAGGAAAACCAATTGGTCATAATAGATTAGGATCAAGTTTAAGACATCAACTGAAGTAGTCTTAATGGTGTACCCTAACCCTAGAATTCATGTAAGACAGTGGAATCTTATGGTTAGTTGATAACCAAAGTCAACATGATGGATATCATTAGGATAAATGTTGATGTAATGATTAGTAATCATGTGGGATTCACTTGAGGATTCTATGTGATGAAGTGAAATTATGTTAAGACTTAATGATAGTGTAGTGAGAAACAAAATCATCATGATTAGATTAGATCTTAAATCATGATGTATAGGTAAAACATAACAATATCATGGTGAGATTAGCTCCGAAACTATGATGAGAGTATAAATATGACAAGAAATTAGTAAATGATTCTGGAGTAGAAGTAAGATAATAATATGGTAGAACTATGATAGAAGTCATAGGTGTCATAAATTGTGATAACCTTCAATCTTGGGGGATCAATAGAAACTTATTAGTCTTTTTGAGAGATCATGTGAGGTTATTTACTAAATAAGAAATGTTGGTCATAGTTAATCATTGCAAAAGGTGAGACAAAAGGTTAGTCAAAAACCAAATTGAGACCACTTTGCTTAAGATTATCCTGTTTTATTTGAGCAATTTGGGTAAATCTTGAGATAAAGAATAGTTTGACCCTAAGTTATAAGTATCACAACGTAAACCTATATGATTAGGTGTCATATATTTCACAGCTAAGCCTGAATTCTAGAGATACTATACTCAACTAGTATATTCTGGGCTTAGAATATTGTGTGTTATATGTACCACATTTGGATTTATTGGTTTTCTTGGATCTTTTGGATTGACTAGATCTGTACATGAAGTGTGAATTGGTGTGCAAATGCATGTTGCAACATCCAGTTACTACTTGATGTTATAGACCTAGATAGGAATGGGAATTCGTGTAAGGGAGTGATGATTTCCAAAGACCAAGATAAGACTTACATGAAGAATGAAGCAAAGTATAAGGAGTATCAACGCAATTTGAAGCATGGATCAAGTTCAGATAATTACTAAATAGCAATAAGAAGGAAGATTAGTGTAGAAGATGTATGGAGCAACAGAAGTAATAAACTTAAAGTTCATTCAAGGTAGGTAATGTTGCTAAGAAGTTAATAAAGTAGTTGTACCAAGTTCATGAAATTATCATGAATAAGTGCAAAGAAGAAGTTTTGGAACCAAAATGGTATTCAAGCTCTCACAATTCAGAGAGAATGCCAGTAGTATGTCGGAAACCATAGGGTAATTCAGACAACCTAGGATGATCCGCAACTGGTATTTGATCCACAGTTGGTATCTTGTCCACAGCCGGTGTTAGTTGACATAGTTAACCAGATCATCTTAATGGTTGCATAAAGAGCATAAAACTTGGCCTAAGTTAATTAAGACCTAAAGGATTATAAAATTTTAAGTGATTGTCTTTCGAGACGCTTCGCGAAGTCAGACCTATCAAAGCGAAAATGTCCAAATAGTAAGTAAGACAAATAATGCTGAAAGATTCACTTCGGAGATTCACAATTGTGTGGATACACCGTACAATCTTTCATAAGACCCTAACTAGGTAGAGTATAAGCTGGATATAGACCAATATTCTAATTATAGAGCCAATAGTTACTATATAGACAATTTGAAGACCATTAGTAAACCCTAAGGGGGAGAGTAAACAATAGAAATTGAAGTATTGCTATCTAACTTTCCGAATAAAGGTTGGAGAAAAAGGACTAACCTACAACAATAGCAAGCCTTATTCTCATAAGGATAAAAGAAAGTCATTATTATAAAAGTGCTTAAGATAATAACAAAAGATTGTCTAAAAGCCTGATAAGGTAAAAGCTTGAAGTAATAAAATAGAATAGTCCTAACAGACAAATTCTAAAAGAAAAAACTCTTAAGTGACCCTTAAGAAGTAATAGAGCACATCCAATTGGACGAATATAGATGAACAAGAAATTACAATGGGTATGGACTAAATGTGTTCAAATCCAATCTTCAGAAGGATTACCAGTACAACCATACAATGATAAGTGAAAGGTTAGTCTTTTGGCCTCCACTATTGACTAAATTAAAACTTGATTTAGTGAGACTTCCTATACATTACACCGTATAGTAAGAAAGTTTGATGATTAAATAAAAGGAGTTGGATTAGGATATCGAATCAGGGAATGAACTAAACAAGATACCCCAATTAAAAGGAGTTTATAATAAGGACATATCCCTAAGGAGCAAAGTAAAAGGAACTTTGGGGTATTTAAGACAACAAGTTGGGATTGCCAAGAATAGTAAGAATTCAAGAAAAAGATTTGAATATGGGATACTACAATTATTCCCATTTAAGGTTACCATGGATTCGAGAAATGCTATAATCAATACAAGTCAATTCCTTAGTACAAAACGTGAGAGTTTACGAACTTCGAGGACGAAGTTTATTTTAAGGGGGATAGCCTGTAACCTCCCAGCATTAGAGCTTAGAAATAAGCTGAACACTAATGTGTGCATTGCATTCATGCATAAGATAATCTGGAGAATTTTTGCGCAAAACTAAGAAAGCACAAAGGGATCGGAGTTCCTCTCGTTCTGATGGTGTATTTAACACATAAGGGTGAGTACGAAGAATTTTGACATGACTTTTGCTGTTTTTTTGATTTAAGGCAAACAAATTTGATTTTAGTAAACAATTGATATAATTCAAGAGTATTTGAATTGAAATTTCAAATCACAAACAATTCAATAAATAAGAGAATACAATTAAAGACAATAAATATTATTATTACAAACAAAAAGTCTTATTGTTTTACAAATCTCAATTAATAAGATATATTACAAGAGTAATATAAATTTTTAAAAGAAAGAAAACTTAACTTTATTAAATAAGATACAGACCCTTACAAGTTTCAACTAACAAAAAGAAAAATGAATTTTATTACATTAATAAAAGAATACAATATTATTTACAATATTTAAGAATCAAATAAAGTTGTAAAAGAAAAAAAGGAAATTTTAAACTATATCTTCTTGTCTTGAAGATTTTCCTCATGTTCACTTTTGTTCCTGCATAATAATAAGATAAAAAGAAAACAAATAAAAGAATGGGTTAGTGTTAGTTGAACTCTCAGTCTGGCAATGTGATGCATTGCTGAACACATCATTGAGTATCTCTAAAAAAAGGGGCCAAAGAGTAGTATTTGTTCTTATTCTGGGAATATTGCCTCAGACTAGTGCATCACAGGCTGATGTAGGGGCAAGTTTCACCAAGGGCAAGTAAGAGGAAAAGAGGTAAAAGATCACATTTTCACTTGATCTAATCCATTTGGGTGAGACATGCACACATGCAGCATAGTATGTTTTAGCAACTAGCTACCATTCCACCTCCACACTTCAGAATACATTCCCCATTTTACCATATTATCATCAACCAAAAATACATAGATCATCGCACCAAAACCTCAGCCATCCAATAGCTAGGACAAGGAGGAGATTCAGATCAAGCCAACAACCAGGGAAAGGTTCAAAACTGGCAATGACTCTAGGAGGAGGAGGCCAGAGTTTAGCTGTTGTAGTAGGCCAGGATCTAATAGAAGAGCAAGCTACAATTGTAATAATAACTAATCAAGGGCAAGCCAAGCTCAAATATTATTTTCTCAAAATCTACTATCAACTCATCTACATCAGGCAACAAGGTAAATAAAAGTACCACGAGGTTATGTAGCATTTGTTCTTAATAGTTGCACCATCAGGACCTGGGGTAGATAAGGGAAAAAGCATCCAAGATAAATTATTACAACTACCCTTCAACTAGATCTGGTCTAGGAGGATGAGAGGTAATATTTCCTCTCAGGCTTACATAGAGCTGCTATGCAAAACTCATCATAGGGAAATCAGCCAAATAAAAGTAATTGCTCTTATCTATCCAAATTAGTGCCTCGGCCTTTGCATCATTGGCAGGGCCTATGTACCCATACACCATCTGATTTTGTCAAGTCATATCCCACAAGGATTGATAGCCACACACATAATTATGCAAATTGTATAAGCAACCAAATTCCACTGACCTGCAACTAGATGATTTCTAGGCAATCAGGAGAGGTCACTTGAACCACATATGATCCCATATCTACTCAAGATCATGCTACAAGAAGGATTGTTGTGCACACTCCAAAAGGAGGCACCACAGCAAGAACCTCCAGGTAACAGATGCCACCAGAACAAGTTAGCAGAAATAACTCAGGTTTACAAGCCATTCAAAGCTAATCTAAATCATTTCTCTAGATAAAATAACTAGAGATCATTTAAACTTCTATTTCAGACATCATGGGTAGATAAAATTCATCTAGACTTGTTCCTGAAATAAAAATCCCGTTAACCTAGGGAAACATCATATACACATGAAAACTGGGTGTGCATATTGCTAATGCACACAATATAATTCTATGTAGAGAATCTACTCATACCAATAATTTTAGCTACATCTACAACTAGAACTTAAGCAGAAAAGTCAAGATTCAGCCAGCACATTTAATTACATCAGGTTCATCATCAAGAACTACTAGAACATGCAAAATAGTACAAGAACACATTTAGAGTAGAAAAATATTACCAAATTGTGTAATCTTATACATTTGAACCAATATTTGAGCTAGCAAATAATTTAGAGTCTAGCAAGTGTGTCTATATTACAACACATGTTTTCTCTATACACTTAAATATTTCACATATATATTTATTGGATAAAATTAGCTTGTGCATGATCTAGTTACACCTGATACACAATACTAAGTCAATGGGATCATCTACTCTGATATTTAGAGCTAATTTGGGCATAATCAATTAGCCTCATTCATTCCTGCAAGTCAGATTCATTACATAGTAACCAGAACCTATCTAGTTAGCACAAGTAAAATAGCATATTTTACCCCTAGTATTGCCAGAAATTAAATTGACCAGCATACCTCTAGCACAATCAAAGTTTCACGGTGAACATGATCCAAAAAGTACAATAGTCTAATCAATTGGGATTTGCTCACTAGTTGCATTGAATAAAATGTTTCAACCCTAGAACATTTAACAAGGGAATCAACCCTAGATATGGTTAATTGCAAGAAAAAAGAAAAAGAAGACCAGAGAGTGAAAAGGGGAAAACATACGTGTGGTCCTCGCTAGCGTGTGAAAAGGAAGCAGTGGCCGGCGTCGAGGATGAACACGACGGCACGGGAAGCACCCAAAGGGCGCTACAACCCGCGCTAAGCCGCGTTTGTAGAGCTCACAGTGAGTAAGACGGCACCATCTCCTCACCAAGGCACCAGGGCGATGCCAGAGGAGCGTCGGAGCACCACATCCTCGGGAACAGCGCAAACCCTAGCCATCAGAGAGAGAAGCGCGGCTAGGAGAGGGCTCGAGCATCAAATCGAGGTGGGGCCATTGATGCAGCGTCATTTCACACCACGATGGCGGCGGTGGTGGCCGGAGCCGGCCATGATCAAGGAACGGCAGCGGTGGCACCAGAGGGTCGCCTAGAGAGAGAGAGAGGGATTCGAGCAAGGGGGAAGACGCATTAGACCGAGTGGGTCGGTTTGACCGGCTTGGTCCATCGATCGGGTTGGTTTATCCCAATCATGGGCCAGACTGACTGGTGGGTCCAAGGTAAAGTAATATCAAGAAAATAAATATAAATAAAAAGGAAATAATAATTACCAAGATAGCCTCAATATAATGTTAGTTGTAGAAAAATAAATAAAAATCCTAAAAATACATATAGTATATCAAAATGTTCACAAAAATAATATCTACCTAATAAAAATATAACTTTATTTGTTTAAAATAAATATAAAGCACATAAATCTTAACACCATTACATCCTAATTAAAATCTCATAAAATAAGGAAAAATCCTAAAAATAAATAAAAATCTTTTTTGTGTATAAAAATAAATCCACTACTTTCACTGTTCAAAAAAAATAGGCCGATTAATCACTACTAGGGACCTGACCGTGTCGATTACCACTAATAGTTTGTGTTAATCGTTTAGCCCGTTTAATAGCTCTGACACTCCGATTAATAGGTATGTTCTCGATTAACTACTATACTTGGTCAAAAAAGTTGCAAAATTATCAACACATATCGCCCATCCATCTGCTAGCCCGGCCCAATGAAGTAGGTTTTTCAAAGCTCCCTCTCGATCCCTGCCTCCAGGATCTTGATTTCTGCCATCACCAGCCAGTTCCTTGTCGTTGTTGACCAGTTCCTCATAGTTGCCAATCAGACCTCAGATAAAAGATCACGAGCGCCTTAAGGATCTCATCCGGGAGCTCGAGGCTGCCTTTAATATGGTAGGTGGTTGAGGTGCAAGAGGAGTCATATGTGTTTTAGGTGCTAATTTGTGTAGGTTTCACCGATTAATAGCTGACCGATTAAATCAGTTAATCATCCAAATTTTAATTAGTCGCTACTCCCAAGACAACCGAGCAGTTAACGATTATCGATTTTTCTTACCATTGCTATTTTATAAAAATACTAACTAAGCTCTTTTATAAATAAAATTTGAAGTAAATATTTAAATACATTTAACCCTTTATGGAATTTTATAAACATAAAAATAATACTTAAAAATTGAACAAAAATCATTTTTAAAGTCTTGAACAAATATATTACACTAGAAAAATATTAAATATATTATTAGAAAAGTATTTAATATTTTAAAAATAAATCCTTGAGCAATTGTTAAGTAAGAAATAATCATAATTCTTATAGAACCTTGAGAAATTAGTGTCTTTGTACTAATTCCAATCCCATAACTTAAATTCATAATCAAACTTAAGTATAACTTTTAACTTCAAAATAGTCTTTTAAAAATATTATTAAAAAAACTCTTTTAAATAAACATTGGGTATCACTCATTTATATAATATGGTGAATAATCATTATATCTTAACAACTATTAACATAACTTTAAATTCTAACAAATCACTAAGATTATCTAATTATGTTTCCTTTAAATAAATACATATTCTTTTCATAATATAAAAACAAATTTAATCTAGTCATTCACTAAAATATAAAGTGAATAATTCCACACCTTAGTTATACCTATCATAAAACTAAAACTTGGGAATAATTAAAACATATTACATCTTAAGTTTACTTACCCTTTTAAAGTTACATGTAGTCTCAAAGCTTATAAACATCAGGTATAATACACCACTTTTGTTTTTATAGTTAACTTTGGTCTATTTCAATTAAGACATAAAGCATATCAAGTTCAGACTATTCAAGAAAGCATAAACAACATCAATCACATTCTATCAATCATATTCTAAAAGCTATTAGGGTTGTTTAAACCTTAGGAAGGAAATCTTTTCTTCAAATGTTATTCTTTTGCCACTTCAAACAATAATCTCATAATAAATTCTTCAACTCTTAACAACTAAAACCAAGGACTTATCGTAGTCACCAAATGACAATTAAACATAATCACATTACTTTATACTTTACCTGTATATTTAGAATTATTATCACTTAAGTTCCTTATAAATGTCATTACTTATAAAGTAAAATTTGAAGATAAACTAACTCTTAAAAGAATCACCTAAATTCACTTCACTCAAAGCATTGAGGACTCACTTTGGGAGTTTTAAAAAATGCATATCATTACTTATGCATAACTACATCTTGCTTCTTTAAACATTAGTCCTTACCGTACCAATGATTCTGATTTCAGATATTGGATCTTATATTGTCTCGAAGACCGTGAGTGCATAATCTTGCAATCACAAAAAGCAAGTTCACAGTTGCTCATGTCCTTTGATTATTTTCTGTAAAGTATTTTGCAAATCCAGTGTTGTCATCACCTGCATTTGAAAAAGGTCATAAAACACTATTTTCATAATAATATGATTATAGGTTATTTACCATGAGGTAATAACCTACTATGAAAGTTCTAGTGGTAAAGGAACATATTATCTAGGACCAAATAACCAATGTCGCCAGTGATTCTTGCGCCATATATTACGCGTTAACCATGAGATTTGGAATGGGACGGAGAAGTCAGCTGTATCATTTTCCTGTCGTATGGAGGCAAGACGACCTTAACGTGACGTTGTGATTCCTTGTGCGGATCCAACATATGGGTGGGAACCCTTACGCTCCATACTTTTGGTGTCTAGATTATCTATGAATGGTGTTTAGGGATATAGTCCATTTAAATGGTACTCTTCTGGGAATCACCAGGTCATAGAGTCTTCGAGAACTCATCAGGGTTTTAGCCTGCCCGAAAGGGGGCTTAACGGAGGTGAGCCGGCCCCGAACGATCGTGTAGACATATGAGGTCGCGGAGAGGGCAGTGATTGGCTTGGATCATCTACTGGGCCCCACACCATAGGAAGTGTGGACGGGAAAGATCGCCCGGTTGTGCAACAAGGATTTAATCTCTCATGGGTAAAGTAACGCACCTATGCAGAGTGTAAGAACTGTAACTTGTTACTCGCTGTTCCGGGAAGGAGCTGCGAACGCGGCGGGAAAGGAACTCCATGAAAGTTCTGGTAAACCTGTGAAGGCTGACGAACATAGCTTTTCAGAATAAAAGCAATCCTTTGAAGAAATGTTTACAAAAACCTGCATTGCCTATGACCTATGGTCTGTGGCTATAGATATAGTGCATCAAACACTCCTTTTCTAGTGAACTTGCTGAGTACGCTCGTACTCAAAGTATCTTCTTAACCCTTGCTAGGTTCTAAAGCCAGTATAGATGATGTCTACATCAAGTTATGCTCCAGAATCATCAACAGAAGCTAAAGTTCTTTAATGAAGTCAAGAAAGTCAACATATACATCAACTCAAGTGAATACAAAGTTACTGATTAGATAGAAATATAATCTCTAGCCATAGAACCTATTTTTGTAGTGTATTGCCATAGCAGCAATGCTAGACCATTAGTTAAAATACTAGTCCTATTAGTATGATAGTTTTTGAGTTATTTATTCCTGATTCTTCTTTATAAGAAGTTTATTTCTCTCTCTTTAACCTAGAGTGTTCTCTAAATCTTGTGTAAAGAGTTGAGTTGTAACCTATAGTCATGTCTTGGACCTGTTGTGTTTCTGTTGTACCACTATGAGGGATGTAATACTAGTGAACGGTGTTTCATTGGTGTTATGTCAATGACTATAGTGTACTACATCATGCAGTGGTATGCTGGGTCACCGCATCTATCTATTCTAGTCTTGCTCTCCAAGGATCCGAAGATGTCACGGGCTTGGGCCACCCGAAAATCTCCACAGGCCGCGTATGTTATTGTGGGCCTTCCTTAGGCTGGACCAGGTATGCTAATGTCGTGTACCCATAGGGTATAACCATGTTAGTAGCCCCCGAGTGTTCAGTCAAATCGTAGATTCGGCTGAGGACTCTTCAATCTTTCGGGTGCAGCTGTTTCTGTTCATCAGAGAAAAGAATGATTTTAGTGTGTATGGATTGTTGATGTGTGTGTCTGACTCTCCTGACAGATCAGGGTCAGTTAACTGTTTTAGGACAAAACAACACAATCTTATTCAGACTCGAGTCCCTAGACTCGAATCTGGAACAAATGTTGGCGTAATTCGACTCAGGCCGTTGAGGTCTTATAGGAGTCGAATCCTAGTATTTTTCAAATGATGTACCCAACGCGTCCGTCGGGATTATCCTCGCGCCTGTTGGCACGGGTTATTACTAGTAGAGCGCAGTCAGGTGCGTTACCAGGCCATCAGACGGTATCTGTAGGTCTTACCTTTGCGTGGCAGACACAACATTCGAAATTTTATCACCTTGGAGGTGTTTTGGGTGGCCAAGGATGATGTTACTCACTTAGCGTTGGTTGGGGCAAAGTTTCCAAAAAGTTTTTGCATTTTGATCCTCAGGATCGCAGTCGAAGAATTCATAGGGTGTGTGACCAGCGCTCCCTATGGGAGTAGCCCCCGAGTGTCTGTTCGAGTCGTAGACTCGACCGGAGACTTTAGTTCAGTTGTTGTTAGCTTCAGGTCCGTAGGAGACAATTTTTTGGGTGTTTGAATCAATCCTCACTATGGGAGTAGCCCCCAAGTTCGTAGTGGAGTCGTAGACTCGACGTAGGACTCGAAGAATCAATCATTGATGTTGTACCTTAAACATGCCTCGGGTGCACAGCCAGCGCTCCTAATAGGAGTACCCTCCGAGTAATTGCTCGAATCGTAGATTCGAGTGAGTTTACTTTTAGCTGTCAGCCAAAGATTTCTAACTGTTGCTATAGTGATTTTGATGACATAAGTGCTGACGATGGGTGACCTCAATCATCTGCGGTGCCACAGATGACGTGACTGGACGAACGTGGGTCCCACTTTCTGACTTGGAGTTGACTGGTCGTGAAGGGAATATGCCCGAGAGGCAATAATAAAGTGGTTATTATCGTATTCCTTATTTATGATAAATGTTTATTTTACATGCTATAATTGTATTAATACGGAAACGTTAATACATGTGTGTTTAATAAACAAAAAGGAAGTTCGTAGTTATGCCTCTCTTATAAACTAGCTCGTTGATTAACATGATGATCAAAGTTTTCTGATCATGGACATTGGATGTTGTTAATAACAAGGTCACAACATTAGTGTAATGATGTGATGAACATTCATCCGAAGTATAGCATTACGATCAAAGTCATTGAGTTTATGTTGCTATAACAACTTACGAAGTGATCCTAATCCTTAGACCATGAGATCATGTCAATCACTAACACCGGAAGAGTTTCTTGATAACATCAAACGTCACACCGTAACAGGGTGATTATAAAGATGGATTCAGAACTACTAAAGTGTTATGTTGAGGCCCATGGATCGAGAGTGGAATTTGTTCATCCCGATGACGGATAGATATACTCTGGGCCCTCTCGGTGATATCACATTGATTAGCTTGTAAGCAAGTGATTTGATCACTAGAATGTTATATCACGGGAACGAGAAAAGAGTGCATGTCGGTAACGAGATCAAACTAGGTATGGAGATACCGATGATCGAATCTCGGACATGTAATATATCGTGAAACAAAGGGATTAAGATACTAGCGTAAAAGGTTCCGACGATCACAAGAAATTCATCGTTGAATGTGTGGGAGTCAGTATGGGTCTCCAGATCCCGCTTCTGATTATTGATATGAGAGGAGTCTCGATCATGTCCGCATTATTCTCGAACCGTAGGGTGACACACTTAAGAGACACCGACATCCATTTGGAGCAAAAGTTTCATGCCGAAAAGAATAACAAGCGCAGGAATTTATTTCACTAGATACCGAAACGGGTTTTCGGGTGAAATTGTAGAAAGTGTTTCTGCATGTGAAATGAAATACTAGCAAGGGGTTTTATGTGAATGTTTGTCATTAAAGTAATTGACAAAATTCCGAATAAATAAAAGGAGTTTTATTTAATGAGAGTTTGCATTAAATTTGGTGGAAATTTAATGGGAATTTGAGTGGAGGGAATTGAAAGGCATTTGAGTGAGTGGAGTGTCCACCCACATGAATGTGGAAGAGGTGGGGGCAGCCCCATGGCTGGGCGCATGGCCCCTTGGGTGCCCCCCTCTCCCTATAAAAGGAGCCCCCCTCCCTCTCTCTCACTCACACCTCCTCGTGAAGGATCTCTCTCCCCCTCTAGAATTTATCCCCCATGGTCTCGGACTAGCGAGATACATGTTCCCGGTGGCTTTTTGGCAAGAAAGAGTTGTGCTTCCGCTGCATCGCTGGAGCGAGGAGGCGGAGGTTGCTCGGTGCCTCGAACGTGTGTGCGAGCACGGATGCGCTGCAGTTTTGCGGCGCTAGGACTTCCTCTCGATCTTGAGATCGGCAAGAGATCGTCTACATCAACCATGAGTTTGGACTCGTTAAGCTTTGTCGGTCTTCAAGGGTATGTTCTCTACGGATATACATCCGCCCGTTGTTTGTATCTAGTACATAGATCTTGGTACATAGTTCCCATCGTAGGAATTTTTTTGTTTTCTATGCTGCAAACCCTACAGGTCGTGCGCGACGTGGCGAGAATTACGGCGTCTCCTCAGTTTTTGTGTGTAGTGGACGGCGTGCGGGCGACGGTTCGCTGCTGTGCTGATACGTGGACAGTTGGATCTGACCCTGGCGTTAGGGCTTCTGGATGAACAGTTCCTGTTTGTCGTCTTCACCCTTATAATCATGGGGAAAACATTAGTTTGTTTTCACCATTTGCCATTTGCTTTCACTACTTCCTTTTCTTGAGCTTTCTCCTTGCGCGCTGGATGTTCTCCGGTCCTTTCCTTCTTCTTTTCTGCGCGCAAACCGCCGCTGTCGATGCTCCACAATGGTGAAGTCGAAGAAGGCTTCCGCCGGAGTGGTTTCGAGCGCCGCCGCCGGTGGCAAGAAAGCTGCCGCCCCGACGCGCAACACCGATGGCAAGTGGAGGCGCTCTGACGTGCGCGACACCGACCTGTGCAAACTGCACGACGCGGGGTTAATCCCGCAAAACAAGGAGGACATCAAGATTCCCGGTGATGAGGTAATCCCTCGCCCACCCGTGGGTTTTCGGGTGATCTTCATTGCCTTTGTTCTTTGTGGGTTTTCTCTCCCTGCCCACGAATTTCTTTGTGGGCTCCTTATTCTCTATGTGATTCAGATTCATCATCTGTCTCCCAATTCCCTTCTCAACATTGCGTGTTTCATCACGCTTTGCGAGTGCTGGCTCGGCATCGAGCCGCACTTTGGTCTCTTCTAGAAACTCTATTCTGTGAAGAAACAATCTGGCTCCGATGTAGTCTATCCGATCGACGGCTGCATCATTTCTCTTTTCCCTTTTGTACCGTTCTTCTCCCTCTCTTTTTCATAGTCCGTTCAGTATTGGCATCGCAAGCGGTTTTACATCCGCGATGTCAAGCTGGGTGGTCAGCAATTTGGTCTTGCCCCCTTTGACTCCGATCAGAAGATCTTCTGAAAAAGATCGTGGAAGAACCACATCTTGGAAGGCGAAGTGGTGGAGGTGGAGATGCTCTACCAGCGGGTGGAGGCTCTCGAACTGGTGCCAGTGTGGTGACCCAGCATACCACTGCATGATGTAGTATACTATATTCATTGACATAACACCAATGAAACACCGTTCACTAGTATTACATCCCTCAGAATGGCACAACTGAAACATAGCGGGTCCAATACATGGCTAAAGGTTACAACTCACTCTTTACACGAGATCCAGAAAATACTCTAGGTTAAAGAGAGAGAAAGAACTTCTTACAAAGAAGGATCAAAGATTAACAACGCAAGAACTATTATACTATTAAGACTAGTATTTTAACTAAGGGGTTGGCATTACTGCTATTGCAATACACTACAGAATTAGGTTCTTTGGCTAGAGGGTATATCCCTACCTAACCAGTAACTTTGTTTTCACTTGATTTGATGTATATGTTGACTTCCTTGTCTGCATTGAAGATCTTTACCTTTGGATGATGATTCCTGGTGCATAACTTGATGTAGATATTGTCTGTACCGTCTTCAGAATCTAGAAAGGGTTAAGAAGATATGTTGAGTACGAGCATACTCAGCAAGTTCACTAGAAAAGGAGTGTTTGATGCACTATATCTACAGCCACAGACCGTAGGTCGTAGGCAATGCAAGTTTTCGTAATCATTTCTTCAAAGGTTGCTTTTATTCTGAAAAACTATGTCCGTCAGCCTTCACAGGTTTACCAGAACTTTCATGGAGTTCCTTTCCCACCGCGTTCGCAGCTCCTTCCCGGAACAGCGAGTAACAAGTTACAGTTCTTACACTCTGCAGAGGTGCGTTACTTTTCCCATGAGAGATCATCTCCTTATTGCACAACCGAGCAGCTTACCCGTCCACAATTACATGTTGTGGGGCCCAGTAGGTGATCCAAGCCAATCACTGCCCTCTCCGTTACCTCATATGTCTGCACGATCCTTCAGGCTGGCTCACCTTCGTTAAGCCCCCTTTCAGGCAGGCTAAAACCCTGATGAGTTCTCTGAAGGGAATATGCCCGAGAGGCAATAATAAAGTGGTTATTATTGTATTCCTTATTTATGATAAATGTTTATTTTACATGCTATAATTGTATTAATAGGAAACTTTAATACATGTGTGTTTAATAAACAAAAAGTAAGTTCCTAGTTATGCCTCTCTTATAAACTAGCTCGTTGATTAACATGATGATCAAAGTTTCCTGATCATGAACATTGGATGTTGTTAATAACGAGGTCACAACATTAGTGTAATGATGTGATGAACATTCATCCGAACTATAGCATTACGATCAAAGTCATTGAGTTTATATTGCTATAACAACTTACGAAGTGATCCTAATCCTTAGACCATGAGATCATGTCAATCACTAACACCGGAAGAGTTTCTCGATGACATCAAACGTCACACCGTAATTGGGTGATTATAAAGATGGATTCAGAACTACTAAAGTGTTATGTTGAGACCCATGGATCGAGAGTGGAATTTGTTCATCCCGATGATGAATAGATATGCTCTGGGCCCTCTCGGTGATATCACATTGATTAGCTTGCAAGCAAGTGATTTGATCACTAGAATGTTATATCACGGGAACGAGAAAAGAGTGCATGTCGGTAACGAGATCAAACTAGGTATGGAGATACCGATGATCGAATCTCGGACATGTAATATATCGTGAAACAAAGGGATTAAGATACTAGCGTAAAAGGTTCACACGATCACAGAAGTCATCGTTGAATGTGTGGGAGTCAGTATGGATCTCCAGGTCCCGCTACTGATTATTGATCGGAGAAGGGTCTCGATCATGTCTGCATTATTCGCGAACCGTAGGGTGACACACTTAAGGGATACCGACACCATTCGGAGCAAATGATATGCCAGAGAAAGAAAAAGGAAAGCGCAGGAATTTATTTCACTAGACATCGGAACTGTTTTGGTTGAAATTGCTGAAACTGGTTCTGCATGTGAAATGGAATACTAGCAAGGGGTTTTATGTGAATGTTTGTTAATTAAAGTAATTAACAAAATTCTGAATAAATAAATAAAATAGTTTTATTTAAATGAGAGCTTGCATTAAATTTGGTGGAAATTTAATGCATGTGAGTGGATTTTTGAGTGGAGGCTTTTTAATGGGAGTGGAGGCTTTTCATTTTGAGTGGGAGCTCCACCCACATGAATGTGGAAGAGGTGGGGGCATCCCCCATGGCTGGGCGCCATGCCCCTTGGGTGCCCCCCTCTCCCCTATAAAAGGCCCCCCTCTCCTCCTCTCAAAGTACACCTCCTCGCGAAGGATCTATCTCCCTCCTTTAGAATTTCCCCATGGTCTCGAATCAGCGAGATACATGTTCCCGATGGCTTTTTCTGGAAGGAATTGTTGCTTCCGCTGCTTCGCTGGAGCGAGGGCGCGGAGGTTGTCGGGGTACCCGTACGTGTGTGCGATCACGGATGCACCACTGCTTTGAGGTGCTAGACTTGATCGTGCTGGACCGGCTAGACCAGATGGACTTCATCACAATCTTGAGATCGGCAAGCGTTCGTCTACATCATCCACGAGTACAACCTCGTTAACACTATTCGGTCTTCGAGGGTATGTATTCTATGGATGTATATCCACCCTTTGCTTGTATCTAGTAGATAGATCTTGGTACATAGATGTTCCCATCGTAGGAAATTTTTTGTTTTCTATGCTGCGAACCCTACAGTGGTATCAGAGCCGGATCTATGCGTAGATACTTTGCACGGGTAGTACACATATGAGTATGTGGGCGATGATGATCATTTTATTGATTCTTAGTTGTACTTTGTATATTGGTGGCATAGTGGGATGAAGCGGCCCGGACAAACTTTACATGTCCTCGCACATGAGACATGTTCCACGCTTGACATGCAACTAGTTTTGCATAAGTGGCTAGCGGGTGTCTGTCTCTCCTACTATAGTCAACATCTAATTTGCAACGAGTTGTGAACAATTTGGTTATCCTTGTTGTAGTTCATGTTCGTAGGTAAGAACTGTTCTATCTTCGAAAGCCCTAAGCCATGTAAAATTTGCAATGGATAAATTAGAGGCGTCTAGTTTAGATTGTTGCTGGGCTAGTGTTATGATATGGTGATGTTGTAAGTAGAAGTATGAGATGATACTCTTACAACACACATAACGTGTAAACTCCATAGACCTTGGATTTACACATAAAGATATGATAGTGATCATACCACGGTGCACATGATAGAGATCATATGCGGGAACCATATCATTTCACTAATAAACATGTGATGTTTGATTGCATCTTATATTGCTTGTTTGGCGTTTTATTAGCATAATAAGATGATCCCTCATTTATATATCAAGATAAAAATGTGTTCTTCCTTAAGTATGCACCGACAATGTTTCGTCGCTTCAAGGCATCACGTGATGATCGGGTGTACTTGAATCCACGAGCATATCTCGGGTGTAAGACAGTTACACACGTGAATACTAAGGTTCTTACTTGGCGAGCCTAGCATGTACAGACATGGCCTCGGAACACGGACCGAAAGGTTAAGCATGAGTCATATAGTAGATATGATGCCCATTTGATGCTCGCCTTTGAAGCTACACCGACTCACGTGATGATCGGACTTGGTGTAGTGGATTTGCTTCATGTAATCACCAAAAAGACACGAGGGATGTCGTTTTTGAGTGGGAGTTCATTTCTAATTTGGATTAGTAAAACTCAATTTATCATAAATTAAATCAAAGTGAATTTGCATAATTTGTTGTAGTCATTGGCATTCGTTCACCACCTTATGCATAGTTGTAATTGAGATAATAGAATTATATAATTCTGGATATATACTTTACGAACTGGTATCGTATTGTGTTGAGTGTCAATCTAAAGTTTAAAGTACTATTGCAAACTTTCAGCAAAATTCTATTTACTCCGTGAAATTTAATAATTGGTATTAAATCAAGAGTAACAATTCCAGTGTTAGTATCTTAAGTATCATGTTTGCCTCCATGATTCTTGATTGTTTTAATATCAATTTTATCTAGGAGCTGAAAGAATTGTTTCAGAAACCATCATGTGTGACAGATATAACGATATCTGAAACAATTTTTTGGTTGCAAAATGATAGAGTATAATATGTGTTCTCATATAGGATGAGAATTTACAAAGGTTGGAGATGCTAGACATCCTAATCATCCAAAAGAGTTTTGGAAAGCAACATTATACTCACGATTCTCCTTATAAGCTACATTAGCTTGATCATGAAAGTCGTCATGATAAGGATGAATAGAAGATGTATGTAAAGTGTTTACTACACTAAAAGATTACTAAAGAATGGATTTTGAAAGAATACCGATCATTTTGATGATGGTGATCTACTTCAAAGTGCAAGTCCAAAGGTATTATTATTTGAATATACACGCTTTGGACTATGTGTCATGCATATGGCACCACTTTTGATGTTGATAGATTCTTTTAAAAAGGAAAAGGAAATGCTGAAAGAGAATCTATAAAATATATTTGGCAGAAAAGAAAAGATTGGAAATATCCAATTTAGGTATATGGATGATATACATGTTATGGTTGTATTCTTTGCTTGTTAAACAATGTGGTTCTTGGGTATTGGATACCGAATTGGTTGGTATGAAATTTCATACGGAACGACGCAATTCATAAACCACAATGGCCTAAATAACTAGCAAGAGAATATGTGATGATGTTCATCGAAAACAAACAAACCGTTGTTTGTATTTCTCGTTGACATCAAAGCTTGACTTCAAGATTTGTTTTAATAATTGTTATTTGAATCATGTATTATGAGAACAAAGGTTGTTCAAATAATTATCGTATTCCATATAAGATGGATGATTTACAAATCTAGTTGGAGAAATCACATCCATAAAACCTAATGCTAAAATGTCGCAAGACAAATGATTGAAAGATCACTTACGAAGTGACATCGCCATTTAAATTATATTGGAAAGAAAACATGAAGAATCTCCATATTCATGGATTTTTGGAGTCTTTGATTTGATCAAGTGATGCTTGTGATACTTTCCTCGGGATAATTAAAACTTCGTTCAAAGGCCAAAGAAGAACGAACGACTAAAATATTGGAATTTATACATATCGATGTATGTAGTACATTATGTATAGTCGTAAGCGATGGATTTCAGCTTCATATGCTTTCTCCAGAAATTTGAGTGAATATTCACTTAATGAGAAAGAAGTATGAAATATTTGAAAAACGTTTCAAAGACTTTCAAGATGAAGTGGAAAATCATTGTAACAAGAAAAATAAATGGTTTATGATTTTATCATAAGGGATTTGTTTGAGTTACAAGTGTAACAAGAAAATAAATGAATTATGATTTTATCATAAAGGGATTTATTTGAGTTGCAAGTTTAGCAAAACACCTAGATTTACGTCTCCGGAAACACCATAGGAGTATGGAGTGTTTGAGATTTGTATTGAAACCTTGTTTGACATGGTTGGATCAAAGGTGTTATTTATAAAACTACCATTATGTTTTAAAAGATTAAAGCTTTAGAGACTTCCGCTTTTATACTGAAAAGAGCTCCATCTTGATCCGTTGAAATGACACCATGGAAGTTATGGTTTGGGGTAAAACCCAAGTTGTCATTTCTTAAATTTTGGTATGCTAAACATAAGTAAGATGTTTACAACCGAAGTCGGATGAGCATGTCTTTGTAGGTTATTTCGAATAACAATTGGTTATTCCTCCATAACACCGAGGACAAAAGGGTTTGTCGCTTGAAATGTGAAGTTTCTTGAAGAAGGCTTTTTTCATAAAAGTTAAGTGGGAGGACAATAGAACTTTGATAAGGTTAACGAACCTTAGCTATATGTGCTGAATTGCGCAGCGCCGGAAAATGTTCTGGAGGCAGCCAGAATGCTCATGGATCACGTGTCTCAAAGGTTGCGGTCACGGAGATCTAAGTTCCTATTGAACCAAGTAGGTCAGATAAACAATCAAATACTAAGATTTGAGAGTAAATCATTATTGTTTGACAATGATGAACTGAATACATACAAAGAAGCGATGATGGGCTCTCCGTCAAATGGCTTGAAGCCATAAAATCCGTGATAAGTCCATACACGAGAAATCAAGTTTTGAACTTGGAAGACCCTCCGGAAAGGTGTAAAAACCTATCGGTCGTATTTGGATCTATAAAGAAACAGACATGGATGTTTCACATCTATGAAATAGTCGACATGTCGTAAAGTATGTTATGACAATGTTCAAGGAGTTGACTATGACAAGATTTGATCTTTCATAGAGATATTTAGTCTGGACGGATTAAAGTAGCAACCACTACATATAATTTGGTATATGGTAGATGAATAAACAAAACAAAATTCTTCTAATAGAATGGTTACCTAGGACGTGTACATGACACGGTCTAAAGGGTTTTGTTAAAATTCAAAGGATGCTAAAAGGGCATGCAAACTTCAATGGTGGAAGTTAGCATCGCGGAGTTGGAATCTTCACCTTAATGAAAAGGAGTTTTCATCAGGAGACGATGAAGATGCTTGCATTTTCAAGAAATTAAGTGGGAGAGCTAAGACATATTTCTAATACATTTTGTGGAGGACATCTTGTTGATTAGAAATGATGTATCTTTTATTGAGAAAGGTTAAGAATTTAATTTCGATGAAATACTTAGGCAAAACCCGAATATTTAGCGTGAATGTCTATAGTGGATAGACGTTGACGGTAATATGGTTGTGCCAAACGTACATATATGAGATATTGAAGGAGTTCAATATAGAAACAACAAGAAACGGTTCTTGTCGCATGGAAAAGAATTGAATCAAGATTCAAGTGTATCGACACTTGATAAGTGAAACAAGATTCAAGTGCTTTGACACTTGATGAGTGAAATCACGAGAATGTTTTGATCAATCATACCATGATATGTACACATCCAGATATGTCCTATGCTCTAAGTGTTATGAGCATATACCAGAATGAATCATAAAATGATCATTGGACGATAGTAAGGATATTCTTATAATCTTTTGGAAGAACTAAGAATATATTTGTGTAGAGGTGACAAACAATTACAAATAGTTCATTGTAAAGCGTTACATTGATACTAGTTTTGTCACAAGATACAAATTAAGTTTATCTCAATTTAAACTATGAGTGGCACAATGAAATGGAAAGAAAGTTTCCATGATGGATTTGGATGAAATCCATAGTTAAGACATTGTGAGGAATACTACAAGAAAAGGGCTAAGTATATGACTGCTATAGTAGCAACAAAGGAGGGAATTTGTGTCAAGTAGTTTGTTATCAAACTAAGGTGTGGTTCGCAACGGGCTAACACTAAAGATATATTGTATGACAATAGTATCGACATGTTTTAAACCCCAAGGAACTAAAGGTCTCACCGAAAGACCAAATTTATACAATGCCATCTCATTGGAGAATAAGTGATGCGTGAAGATGCAAAGACATGAAAATACACACGGACCTGAAACTGTCAGATCTGTAGATTACGTTAACCACTTGTAGTTGCGTATTTGGAACACCAGAAAGCCATAGGTGTTCAATACGAAAAGTTTTCAAACTAGATTATTGTCTCTAGTGCAAGTGGGAGACTGAAGGGAATATGCCCGAGAGGCAATAATAAAGTGGTTATTATCGTATTCCTTATTTATGATAAATGTTTATTTTACATGCTATAATTGTATTAATACGGAAACGTTAATACATGTGTGTTTAATAAACAAAAAGGAAGTTCCTAGTTATGCCTCTCTTATAAACTAGCTCGTTGATTAACATGATGATCAAAGTTTCCTAATCATGAACATTGGATGTTGTTAATAACGAGGTCACAACATTAGTGTAATGATGTGATGAACATTCATCCGAAGTATAGCATTACGATCAAAGTCATTGAGTTTATATTGCTATAACAACTTACGAAGTGATCCTAATCCTTAGACCATGAGATCATGTCAATCACTAACACCGGAAGAGTTTCTCGATGACATCAAACGTCACACCGTAACTGGGTGATTATAAAGATGGCTTCAGAACTGCTAAAGTGTTATATTGAGACCCATGGATCGAGAGTGGAATTTGTTCATCCCGATGACGGATAGATATGCTCTGGGCCCTCTCGGTGATATCACATTGATTAGCTTGCAAGCAAGTGATTTGATCACTAGAATGTTATATCACGGGAACGAGAAAAGAGTGCATGTCGGTAATGAGATCAAACTAGGTATGGAGATACCGATGATCGAATCTCGGACATGTAATATATCGTGAAACAAAGGGATTAAGATACTAGCGTAAAAGGTTCACATGATCACAAAAGTCATCGTTGAATGTGTGGGAGTCAGTATGGATCTCCAGGTCCCGCTTCTGATTATTGATCGGATAAGGGTCTCGATCATGTCTGCATTATTCGCGAACTGTAGGGTGACACACTTAAGGGATACCGACACCATTCGGAGCAAATGATATGCCAGAGAAAGAAAAAGGAAAGCGCATGAATTTATTTCACTAGACACCGGAACTGTTTCGGTTGAAATTGCTGAAACTGGTTCTGCATGTGAAATGGAATACTAGCAAGGGGTTTTATGTGAATGTTTGTTAATTAAATTAATTAATTTTTTTTTGAATAAATAAATAAAAGAGTTTTATTTAAATGAGAGCTTGCATTAAATTTGGTGGAAATTTAATGCATGTGAGTGGATTTTTGAGTGGAGGCTTTTTAATGGGAGTGGAGGCTTTTCATTTTGAGTGGGAGCTCCACCCACATGAATGTGGAAGAGGTGGGGGAAGCCCCCATGGCTGGGCGCCATGCCCCTTGGGTGCCCCCCTCTCCCCTATAAAAGGCCCCCCTCTCCTCCTCTCAAAGTACACCTCCTCGCGAAGGATCTCTCTCCCCCCTTTAGAATTTCCCCATGGTCTCGGATCAGCGAGATACATGTTCCCGGTGGCTTTTTCTGGAAGGATTTGTTGCTTCCGCTGCTTCGCTGGAGCGAGGGCGCGGAGGTTGTCGGGGTACCCGTACGTGTGTGCGATCACGGATGCACCACTGCTTTGAGGTGTTGGACTTGATCGTGCTGGACCGGCTGGACCAGATGGACTTCATCACGATCTTGAGATCGGCAAGCGTTCGTCTACATCATCCACGAGTACAACCTCGTTAACACTATTTGGTCTTCGAGGGTATGTATTCTATGGATGTATATCCACCCGTTGCTTGTATCTAGTAGATAGATCTTGGTACATAGATGTTCCCATCGTAGGAAATTTTTTGTTTTCTATGCTATGAACCCTACATTCTCGAAGACTCTATGACCTGGTGTTGACCTGGCAAGTGCCATATTAAATGGTCCATCCACTAAACACCATCCATAGATAATCAAGACACCAAAAGTGTGGGGCGTAAGGGTGCCCACCCATATGTTGGATCCGCACAAGGAATCACAACATCACGTTAAGGTCGTATTGCCTCCATACAAGAGGAAAAGGATACAGCTGACTTCTCCGTCCCATTCCAAATCTCATGGTTAACGCGTAATATACGGCGCTAGAATCACTGGCGACATTGGTTGTTAAGTCCTAGATAATATGTTCCTTTATCACCAGAACTTTTATAGTAATTTATTACCTCATGGTAATAACCTATAATCACATTATTATGAAAATAGTGTTTTCGGACCTTTTCAAATGCAGGTGATGTCCACATTGGATTTGTAAAATACTTTACAGAAAATAACCAAGGGACATGAGCAAGTGTGAACTTGCCTTTTGTGATTGCAAGATTATGCACTCATGGTCTTCAAGATAATATAAGACCCAATATCTGAAATCAGCATCATTGGTCTGGTAAGGACTAATGTTTAAATAAGCAAGATGCTTTTATGCATAAGTAATGTGATGCTCTTTATAAACGCGAATCTCGGGGATAACGTTGTTCTAGGGTTTGGGTACTAGAAATGATGTCTTTGAAGTGTGTTGTATTTTTAGATGAGTCGTACACTTGTGCTTCTTTTTAGGGCTTGTGAGTGTGTGTGTGAGACAATATGTAGTTACAAGATCATAAAATAATGAGAGACACATAGGTGTGAAATGCTACTTTAGATTGTTTATATAAGAGTTGTTGTTTTGAAGTGGCAAAAAGAATAACATTTGAAGAAAAGATTCCTTTTTTAAGGTTTAAACAATCTTTATTGTTAATAGGATGTGTTCAATGTCTTTTGGTGTGTGATTGATTGGTTTGGACTTGATATGCCTTATGTTTTAATTGGAATAGACCAAAGTTAACTATAAAAACATATGTAGTTTATTAGACATAATATTTATAAGCTTTGAGACTAAAGTTAACTTTAAAAACATAGATGATTTGGAAATGTAGCGCTTCAGATATTTGTACCTTGTATACCTGCTAATGTTTCCTTAAGATTACTTAAGAATGGTTTTTTTGTTGCTTGGTGTAGTGTTTTCTTGATTTTATAATGGAATAATATCATTCACCTTTTTATAGATGAGTGGTTGTAGTTTATGAACAAAGGAATAATATTATTTAACTACTTATAGACTCAGTATAGTGTGGTGATAGTTTTGTAATCTGGTGGGTGAAGTATATGGAAAAGGTTGTATTTAGTTATAATTATTTTTGGGGTTGTATAATTGTTTAGGACCTTTTATTAGAAAATAATTACTCATTTTGTTGAAGGATAATTCAATAAAATTGTAGTTGAAATGTGTTAAACTATTTTGACTTCTTATTTTTAATGTTGAAGACTAATACTATTTGTTAGACTCAATTGGGTAATTTAGAAATATTAGCAATTTTTTTTCCCTTATATGAAGTATCAATTAAGTAAATAAGTTTAAATTTGAGTTATTAAAGTATTTGAATTTTTATTTAACTCAAAAGTGTAATATTATATTTTAACATGTAGGTATTATTTTTGTGATCATTTTGGTATATTACATTTATTTTTGTAATTCATAAATAATAAGATATGATTTTTATAATATTTATTACTTTATAAATACTTAATAAATAATAAATACTTGTTTAAGTGAAATAATAGTGCATGACTATAGTTTTAAACTATAGTTCTTATTTTTCTAAGATTTTTGGTATTTTATTCATATTTTTAACATTTATCATTATTAGAATATGAATTATCAAAGTCTTATTACTTTTAAATTCTTTATTAAACAATAATTATTTAAATTGTTAACATAATAATGTTTGATAATAGTTTTAAGTTTTAGATTTTATTTTTCTACAAATTTTCATATATTATACATATTTTCTGAATTATAAAACAAAAGTTATTAATTAAACAAGATTTAATTATTTTATTTTATTTCTGGAATATGTATATTTTGATTTATATCTTTAATTCTTTCTTAAACAGAAAATAACTTTTTACACCGCACCCACACCTAGCCCTAGTCACTGACTAGTGGGCCAGTGGTCACCTCAGCTCTCAGATTAGTACATGTATTTATTACCGACCCTATTTGTACTCCCAGACAATGACATATGGGCCCTAGGCCATCTCATCTGCCGCGCGAGACAAAGACTGGGTCAAACTGGCTGACTAAGCCGAGGGTGATGTTGGCATGACGTCATTGGAACTTGATCCTCTCAGTTCGATGATAGATCAGATGATTTGGTGCGTGCGCGGGGCTGCGGTTAGGCTCGTTTAAAAGAGGGTACCCCGAGGGACCTATTGGTGGTGGCGTCGCCCTATTTTGGTCACCAGAGGACAACCGACGACGAGCTCACGCGGCGGTGCTTGCGGGTGATCATGGTGGCGTGGATAGAGGAAGCAAACAAAGCATCTACGCATACGAGGAGATTCAGTGACTCACTAGGAACACGAGGGTGTGGTCGATAGGGCGAGGCGAGGTCGGAGACGATGGTGAGGTCGACGAACAGCGCCGAGAACCGAGGGTGTGATTGGGTTGATTCACGCCTCCTCCGCTAGTGCGAGTTGGGGCAAACGAACGAGAGGAGCACGGTAGTCTCCACCGTGGTCTTATCTGGCCGAGGTGAGCACGGAATCGCCGGCACCGGCTCACCTCCGAGCTAGGGTTCTCAGTTCAGAAGAAGAAATTGAGAGAGAGAGAGAGAGCTGCAGAGGGGGAATGGGGATGAGGACGAGCAGACGGCATCGTGGCGTTCTTATCCCTTCCATCCAGGAGCGGTAACATGTATCACAGCGCGACGGTTCATCGATGGCGGAGCTCCTGGCCAGCGAGCTGCTTCCAGTAGGCGAGGTATACGACGAAGTCGGTTTTGCATAAAAACCCCTCGCACTTCTTTTCTCTCAACCCGCAATCCTCCTTTGGTCCCACCCGTCAGTCACAAAAGAGAACGAGCTGGGCTGGCTGCTGGGCTTTTGTGGGCTGCACATGGGCGACAGGTAAGAAGAGGGAAGTTGGGCCATGGCCAGGTTTTGTTTTTTATTTGTTTTCCTTTTTTCTATTTTCTGTTTTCCTTTTTAGATTTGTATATAATCTTTAATTTGAACTTTTATTTGTAGAGTTAATTTGCTGGATAATTGTAGTAATACTAAAATGTATTTAGTATCATTTGTGAACTTTTATTGTATAATGTTATGTTTCTTTATTTTCTTTATGTATATACTTTTCCTATTATTATTTGTAAGGATTTTAATATGCATTTAATTGAGATAATATCCATAAACTTATTATAGGATGCATTATTATTAACTCATGAGATTTGATTCTCATTAACTCATAATATTTAGGAGATTTTTATATGGTGATCCTTTATTTTTATTTGATAAATAGAGTTTCTAGGGAATTAATATGATTAATATTATTCCCATGATTTTAGGAAATAACAATGGATATATTTTATTATAACTAACATAGAAGTTAGGGTTTGAATTGCAAATACGTACCCTAGGATTTAGGGTTCTAATTTTACTTTTATTCTTTTGTTGATGTGAGTAAAGATTTAATAACTAAGCATATTGTCTTCTGTTTGTGATCTTTGATGACATCACCTTTCAAAAATAGAATGTTATATCTAAAATGTTTTATAGAAAAATTTAATAAAGATACTCCTAAGCACATCTAATTATGATAATTTGGAATTGACAGAGATGTGCTTATGTGATTTACTATAGGAAAATATTCCTATAAAATGATATAGATATAAGATGAGGAATTCATAACATGAAATGGATATTATACTTGGTTTAAGATTTAAAGTTGGTTGTTTGCCAAGAATTCCTATCTTCCATAGTTCACAATCCTGGTCTTCTAATTAAGGAATTCCTTTCCTAGATATACTACCTTTTCCTATCCATCATCATGATTAACATGATGAGCTTTACTTTAAAAGAATATTCTTATCCACCTAATATTCTTCTAAACTCATTGATAAATCCAATGAGTTTGACATTAAAGTATTTCATGATCTTTATCTATCCATACTTGGTTATATCAATTACTCTTGTGTAGATAATCTTCAATCCAACAAGTAGCTATTTCTAACTCCATTCCTATTCTTCCATAACTCTATGCTATACTAGCTTTGATTGAATCATTCTGTCTTACATTTATTTTACTCTAATAACTCACACTCCAACCTCACATTATATTAATATGGCTTGTATTGACTACTCTAGGATAACTTATCTCTACTAAGGTTTCAATCATGTTCTACCCACCAATATCACTTATACTAGATATAGGTAGATAACCCTGGTGAATAAGGCATGATCATTATAATCCTTTAATCATTTATAGCTTAGGTTTCCAATTGGATAATCAAGGCTTCATCAATACAACTTTTCAGTTGTATTGAAATTATCCTCTTAGTATCTCATATTGGATTAAGGGTTGTTATTCATGGACTATGCCCTCTTGATCCAATAGAATTACAACTGGTAACTATCTTCGGGTTTCATCCCTGTAATCTTTTTTTACTACTATAATTATATGTTATAAATTACTCTTCTATTCATTCAGGAGTGATTTACCTCCACCAATAATCTTGTTGATCTAATTTACTTCCAACACTCCCATCCTATAGATGATATTTGGATCTAGCATTACCATATACCTTTCCTTACCTCCCTCTTTAAAAGATTTAAGTAAATGCTATGGTAAGATCAAAAAGTAGTAGATCAAGTATTGATAGTTAAAGAATTTGTGAATCAATGGTTGATTACTCAACATTGATGAACAACAGATATTAAGATAGGTTCCATAAAGATTGATATGGAAAGAAAGATATATGGTGAATGATCTTGGTTTAGTTTCTTTCCTACTCAAACTCACTAAAGAGTTAAGGTTAGGTATTACCATGATACTCATCTTAAGAATAGAGAAGAATAAGATAGGTCAGGATTAGTCATTACATTCTTATTACTTAAGTTGTAATCTTAACTTGGCATTTAGTTGTTGTACTGAATATTATGATATGACCCCTTAAGGATCAGATATTAATTATTTAAGCAATGTATTATGAGTAACATTTTATTATATCTGATCTACCCTTATATCAAATCCTGTTTACCCAAATAAGGTTTTAGCAAAGGTCATATTGAAACTTATCACAATCAACTTGATGATTTACTTCAATTCCATCAAGTTGAGAGACGCTCCAATCACTTTGACAAGTTTTGTTTAAAAGCGCAAAAATTATTCGGATTTTCTATGCATGAATGCAATGCACACATCTGGGTTCAGCTTATTTCTAAGCCTTAACGCTGGGATGTTACATACTCTCCCCCTTAAAATAAACTTCATCCTCGAAGTTCGCAAACTCTCATGTTTTGGAGTAAGGAATTGACTTGTAGTGGTTGCTACATTTCTCCACTCCGTGATGACCTTGAATGGAATTAATTGTAGTATTCCATAACCTGATTAGATATCCTAATCCAATTTTTTTATTTAATCAACAAATTTATTACTATGTTAAATACAGTATAGAGAGTCTTACTAAAGCAAGTTTTATTTTCTATATGACCGTGTTTGTGGTTAAAAGACTATATTTATATTCTTGTCATAGTATAGTTGATACTAGTAGTCCTTCCAAATATTGGATTTAAATTCATTTAGTTCATTCCTATTGGATTTTTTTATTCTCTACACATGCCCAATTGGATGTGCTTTATTACCTCTTAGGGATCACTTAAGAGTTGTTTCTTCTAGAATTAGTCCGTTTATCCTTTTATCACCTTAAGCTTATACCTTTTTAGGCTTTAGATGATCTTTCATTATCACCTATAGTACCTTTTCAACTTTCATTCATAATGTCTACTCTCCCCCTTAGGGTTTACTAATAGTCTTTAAATTCTCTATAAAGTATTTATTGGCTTTATAACCGGAATGTTGGTCTCTGTTCAGTTTATACCTTACTTAATTAGGGTCTAATGAAAGATTGTACGGTGTATCCACACGGTTGTGGATTTCCGAAGCAAATCTTTCAGCATTATATGTCGTACTTACTATTGGACATTTTCGCTAGGATAAGTCTGACTTTGTGAAGCATCTCGAAAGACGATCACTTTAAATTTGTTTACTTCCTTAGGTCTTACTTAACTTAGGTCAAATTTTATGCTCTTTATGTAACCATTAAGATGATCTGGTTAACTATGTCAACCAACACCGGCTGCGAACAAGATACCAACTGTGGATCGGAATGCCGACTATGGATTAAGTACCAATGGCGGATCATTCTAGGTGGTAGGTATTACCTTACAGTTTCCGACCTACTACTGGCATTCTCTCTGAATTGTCAGAGCTTGAATACCATTTTGGTTCCAAAACTTCTTCTTTGCACTTATTCATGATACTCCCATGAACTTGGTACAACTACTTTATTAACTTCTTAGCATCTTACTTACTTTGAATGAGCTTTAAGTTTATTACTTCTTGTTGCTCCATACATCTTCTACACTGAACTTCTTTCTTGAATCTGGCTAAGAATAGTCTATGCTTTATCTATCCTCCAAATGATGTTAATACTCCTTATATTTTGCTTCATCCTTCAAGTAAGTCTTCCTTTTGATCTTTGAAACTTGTCACTCTCTTACATGAATTCCCGTTCCTATCTAGGTCTATAACATCAAGTCATAACTTGGTGTTACATCATGCATTTGCACACCTAATTAAACTTCATGTATAGATCTAGTCAATCAAGAATATTCAAGAAAATCCAAAAGTCAATAAACAATAAAACATATACCATGTATTATACATAGGTTTTAAATAATTTACAAACGTACTAGATGTCCCAACGGTTTGCTCCTCACCTATATTACACAACTATCTTACAAGAACTTCCAGTTCTTGTGAGTACATCCTCACTTATTTCGGCAAACCTTTCCAACTACAATACGCATTACCCTCTATGTACATTATTCAAGCACTCATCCCTTGGGATGTCGTTCCTTTCTTACTTTCATCTTCCTCTAGTGCTTCCTGGAGTTCCGTCCATGATGACGTGAAGTCCTACGACTGCCTTCTGGAGCATAAGAGCATCCAAGAGGTGTGTATTCTTGATTAGAAGAACCGAGACTGAGATTAGTCATTGAAAAATGACTAGAGTTGGCGTAATCTTCTACAGAATATTCCTAATTTTCCGGCAACGCTTCCTCAAAGTAAGTGGGATCCTTAGCTTTTTCTTGGATCCATTCGTACATATTGGTATAGTAGCTATCGGAATACTCTTGTAAGTTTATTGGATTAGTATCACCCCCATATGGTCCATAAGGCTCTCTATGGTTATAGTTGGTCTCTTCTCCGATACCTGTATCACAAGGAATAGGATTTCCTATGGTTCCACCTTGAGATTCTACTCCCCATTTATACTTGTTTGGCTCAGGGTTATTTGGAATAACTATTCCATTCCTGTTGTTCGGAGTTGTACTTGGTCCATAGGTCTTCAGGTGGTTTGAATTCATTTTGGTAGTAGGCATAATTTTCCGAGTTTGGATCATCAAACTTAGTTTCCTCATACACTTCCCCTGAAGGTATGTATTTGGGATGCCTAGCTTCTTTATCTAACTTCTTCCTACGAGCCATTGCTTTATCAGGATTAGTAAAATCCTCAATGACCGTATCCAGTTCCTGAACTAAGACTTGGTGAGTGTTATGTTAAGTGTTTATCAAAGACCGATAACGATCCATATACTCTATAGCAAGAGTAGGTTCAGTTTGGACTAAAGTAGAGTGATCTAACTCATGCTCTAGGTTTGCGATTTCATGGGGTATAATGGTGTGAGTACTACCTTCTAGAGCTTGGGATTTATGTTCTCGGATCATGGCTATGGCTGCTGCTACGG
Source organism: Avena atlantica (assembly GCA_910589765.1). Lineage (NCBI taxonomy): Eukaryota > Viridiplantae > Streptophyta > Magnoliopsida > Poales > Poaceae > Avena > Avena atlantica. The sequence continues at coordinate 433,553,474 of OU342733.1, read as the reverse complement.
CAATCTGATATGAAGATGCCATGCACCTAGATTATCATGATGGCATTTCGCCCTTAAGTCCTAACTTCTTGGGTAACATGATCATGACACGGTATTTAGCTAATACCTGCCCATCATAGTAACTGTAAATCGTGACCAAAAGTCTTGATTCACAATCCAAACTCCATAGAAGTTGTCGGAGATTATCTGTCCAATCCCCTCCGTAGTCATTCAGTGTCCTGTTCATCACTTGAACATTCCGGGGTGGATATCGAGGTGCCATGTGGAACTGTAGATAAGAAATTATCATCAGTCACATAGAGTTAAAACTCTTGGGTAATGATCGGGGTTCAATCATACTAAAGAATTATCGCACTAGCAACATGACAGGATTATTCTCAAGTGAGTATCCCTCATATCACTAGAGAACTCTTTATTCTTGCAAGTATAAGTCCTACAGTCTACCCATTTACTAGGTTTCTGACCTAAGGTCAAAGCATATGCTCTGATACCAACTGCGGTGACCCAGCATACCACTTCATGATGTAGTATACTATAGTCGTTGACATAACACCAATGAAACACCTTTCACTAGTATTACATCCCTCAGAATGGCACAACAGAAACACAGCGGGTCCAATACATGGCTAAAGGTTACAACTCACTCTTTACACGAGATCCATAGAATACTCTAGGTTAAAGAGAGAGAAAGAACTTCTTACAAAGAAGGATCAAAGATTAACAACGCAAGAACTATTATACTATTAAGACTAGTATTTTAACTAAGGGTTGGCATTGCTGCTATTGCAATACACTACAGAATTAGGTTCTTTGGCTAGAGGGTATATCCCTACCTAACCAGTAACTTCGTCTTCACTTGAGTGCCTCGTCGAGTGTGTCGACGGCGTCTTCGAGTGCCTCGTCAATGTCGCGTGCCTCATCGAGTGTGTCGACGTCGTCTTCGAGTGCGGCCGTCGATTCGTCTTTGCCTACCGTGGGGCCTTATGGCGTACTTCTGTAGGTAACACGGCTTCGGCTCCGTGCACCATGAATAAGGGAATGTAGCCAGTTGAGTTGTTTGGCATTGTGCGCAAGCTCTAGAGGATGGAGGGTAGCTCTTCTGCCCAGGCTCCCACAAGCCGTTCGAGTGGGCTGAGTGGGCGTTTCTTGATGCCGCCACCTACGAGGTCGTTGGCCTTTTCGACCTGCCCGTTGGTTTGCGGGTGCGTCACGGAGGCATATGATATGTTGATCCCAAGGCCTTCACAAAAGTCCTGGAATTCTTTGGAGATGAAGTTCGACCCGTTGTCCGTGATGATGCTATGCGGCACGCCGAACCTGTAGACTATGGACTCGAAGAACTTGACGGCCGTTTTTCTCTTTTGGTTGGTGACGGGCATTGCTTCGATCCACTTCGTGAACTTGTCGACTACGACCAGGAGGTAGACGTGGCATCCTTTCGAAGACTGGGGAAGTTTGCCGATCATGTCGAGGCCCCATTGGGCGAAGGGCCAGGCTAGGGGTATGGGCCTGAGCTCCGACCCTAGTGCGTGTGGTTTATCCGCAAACCTTTGGCAGCCGTTGCACCTCTAGATGATGTCCTTGGCATCGTTCATGGCCGTTGGCTAGTAGAAACCAGCTCATAGAGGTTTCGCGACGAGGATGGTGACGCACCTTTGGAGTACACCCGAAATGCTGCGCTTGTACAGCTCGCCATTGATGATGGTGAAGGCTTTGGACCAACGAGATATGCGTCAGGCATCTGTCGGGTCATCGGCCAGTTCTCTGTTTATCAGGTACCGAAGGTATGGTTGTGTCCATGTTTCTTCGATTGCCATGACCTGCATCAGGTTGACCAACGCGACCTCCGTGTAGAGTTTTTCGGGTCCTTCTTGTCCTTCGGGTAGCGCAGCCCCCGAGTGCTCTGCTTCTTCGGGTGATCCCTTGGGGAATTTCCTTTTGATGGAAGGCACTCATATTTGTTCGAGGAACACCCCTGGTGGCACCCGTGCGCAGGTGGAGCCGATGTTGGCGAGTCTGTCAGCCTCTTCGTTGCTTTCTCTTCCAACATGGCGAAGCTCGCACCCGTCGAAGTCTCCTTCGAGTGAATTGTAGAGCGCTCGGTACGCGATCATGTAAGAAGCGTGAGCATCGCACTCGTTCATCGTCTGCTGGACGACGAGGTTAGAGTCACCGCTGATTGCTAGGCGCATTGCACCGCAGATCTTGGCCATCTTCATGGCGTGGATGAGGGCCTCGTATTCGGCTTCTTTGTTGGAGTCCCGAAATTTCATCCGGAGGACGTGTTTCATATTGTCGCCTTGCGGGGATATCAGTATGACGCCAGCTCCTGCTCCTGCTCCAGACTCTCGTTTGGAGCCGTCGACATGCATCGTCCATGACTGCGTCATATCCGGGCTGTCCGGTAGCTATAGATCCATCTAGTGAACGAGGAAGTCCGGGAGGACATGAGATTTGATCGCATGGTACTTCTTGTAGACTATGTCTGGAGGGGATAGCTTGATGCCCCACAGGGCTATGCATCTTGTACCTTCGGGGTTGTTCAGGATGCTGTTCAGTGGCGCCTCGTTGACGACCATTGCCTAATTCTCCTGAAAGTAGTGGCTTAGCCGACGAGCCGTCATGAACACGTCGTAGGCAAGTTTCTGGTAGTGAGGGTACCTCTGTTTTGTTGGTGTTAATACCTTGCTGAGGTAGTATATTGGGTGTTGGACCCCATGGGTCTTGCCATCTTCGGGTCATTCGACCACGAGCACAGTGCGTACCACCTGATGCGTGGCTGATATGTATAGCAGTAGAGGCTCGGGTTCCTTTGGTGTGACCAGGACGGGCGAGGTGGAGAGCAGCCGCTTCAGATATTCGAATGCGTCGTCTGCTTCAGGTGTCCACTCGATTTTTTTTTGCTTTGCGTAGAAGCTGGTAGAAAGGCAGGGCCTTCTCACCCATGCGGCTGATGTATCTGCTTAGCGCAGCGATGCACCCAGCTAGCTGCTGGACACCTTTGAGGTTATTCGGTTTCTCCATGGCCAGTATGGCCCGGATTTTCTTCGGGTTCGCCTCAATCCCTCGCTGGGAGATGAAGTAGCCAAGAAGTTGGCCGGATGGGACGCCAAAGGCGCACATTTCTGGGTTCAGCTTGATCTTGTAGTGATCAAGGTTGTCGAACGTCTCGTGGAGATCGTCGCTAAATGTCTTGGCCTCCCTTGTCTTGACGACTATGTCGTCGACATAGACTTGTATGTTGCGGACTATCTGGTTCTTCAGGCACGCCTGCATGCATCACTGGTACGTCGCACCTGTGCTCTTCAGCCCGAAGGGCATTGTGTTGTAGCAGAATACTCCGAATGGTGTGATGATCTTCGACCTTCAGTCGAATCTGATTGTAGCCTGAGTAGGCGTTGAGGAACGAGAGTTTTTCGCATCCTACAGTCGAATCGATGATCTGATCAATCCGAGGTAGAGGGAAGTGGTCCTTCGGGCAGTGCTTGTTGAGCGATGTGAAGTCCACGCACATCCGCAGGATGTTCGTGTCCTTTTTAGGGACCACCACAGTGTTGGCTAGCCACTCGCTCTCCATGATCTCCCGGATGAAGTCGGCGTCGAGAAGTCTGTTGACTTCGACTCCAACGGCTTTGCCCGTGGCTCGGACAATCGTTGGATGGACTGTTTGACGGGCTTGGCCTCTAAAAACACATTCAGCGCGTGCTCGACGAATTCCCTGGGAACTCCTGGCATGTCTGCAGGACACCAGGCGAAGATTTCCCAGTGCTCACGGAGGAATTCGATGAGCGTGCTTTCCTATGCGGGGCTGAGGTCATTGGCGATCAGCGTTGTCTTGGAGGAATCCGTCAGGTGTACTTGCACCTTTTTCGTGTTGACTGTTGAGTCGAATGACATGTCGGGTGCGTTTTGCCTAGAGACTGGGGGTGCCCCGTTGTCTGTCACCTCCCGAAGCCTTGTGAGTTCCTCCTGCATGCCGAACGACTGGGAGATTCATTTGAAGTCTCTGTCGCAGTGGTCGGATCGGGTGAAGCTGCCCTGGACTGTGATGACACCCCTACGCCCTGGCATCTTGAGTAGCAGGTACGCATAGTGCGGTACTGCCAGGAACCTTGCTAATGCCACGTGTAGGGTTCGCAGCATAGAAAACAAAAAATTTCCTACGATGGGAACATCTATGTACCAAGATCTATCTACTAGATACAAGCAACGGGTGGATATACATCCATAGAATACATACCCTCGAAGACCGAATAGCGTTAACGAGGTTGTACTCGTGGATGATGTAGACGAACGCTTGCCGATCTCAAGATCGTGATGAAGTCCATCTTGTCCAGCCGGTCCAGCACGATCAAGTCCAGCACCTCAAAGCAGTGGTGCATCCGTGATCGCACAAACGTACGGGTACCCCGATAACCTCCGTGCCCTCGCTCCAGCGAAGCAGCGGAAGCAACAAATCCTTCCAGAAAAATCCACCGGGAACATGTATCTCGCTGATCCGAGACCATGGGGAAATTCTAAAGGGGGGAGAGAGATCCATCGCGAGGAGGTGTGCTTTGAGAGGAGGAGAGGGGGGGCTTTTATAGGGGAGAGGGGGCACCCAAGGGGCATGGCGCCCAGCCATGGGGATGCCCCCACCTCTTCCACATTCATGTGGGTGGAGCTCCCACTCAAAATGAAAAGCCTCCACTCCCATTAAAAAGCCTCCACTCAAAAATCCACTCACATGCATTAAATTTCCACCAAATTTAATGCAAGCTCTCATTTAAATAAAACTCTTTTATTTATTTATTCAGAATTTTTTTAATTACTTTAATTAAAAAACATTCACATAAAACCCCTTACAACATTTCAATTTCACATGCAGAACCAGTTTAGCAATTTCAACCGAAACAGTTTCGGTGTCTAGTGAAATAAATTCCTGCGCTTTCCTTTTCTTTTTCTGGCATATCATTTGCTCCGAATGGTGTCGGTATCCCTTAAGTGTGTCACCCTACGGTTCACGAATAATGCAGACATGATCGAGACCCCTCTTCGATCAATAATCAGCAGCGGGACCTGGAGATCCGTACTGACTCCCACACATTCAACGATGACTTCTGTGATCGTGTGAACCTTTTACGCTAGTATCTTAATCCCTTTGTTTCACGATATATTACATGTCCGAGATTCGATCATCGGTATCTCCATACCTAGTTTGATCTCGTTACCGACATGCACTCTTTTCTCGTTCCCGTGATATAACATTCTAGTGATCAAATCACTTGCTTGCAAGCTAATCAATGTGATATCACCGAGAGGGCCCAAAGCATATATATCCGTCATCGGGATGAACAAATTCCACTCTCGATCCATGGGTCTCAACATAACACTTTAGTAGTTCTGAAGCCATCTTTATAATCACCTAGTTACGGTGTGACGTTTGATGTCATCGAGAAACTCTTCCGGTGTTAGTGATTGACATGATCTCATGGTCTAAGGATTAGGATCACTTCGTAAGTTGTTATAGCAATATAAACTCAATGACTTTGATCGTAATGCTATACTTCAGATGAATGTTCATCACATCATTACACTAATGTTGTGACCTCGTTATTAACAACATCCAATGTTCATGATCAGGAAACTTTGATCATCATGTTAATCAACGAGCTAGTTTATAAGAGAGGCATAACTAGGAATTTCCTTTTTGTTTATTAAACACACATGTATTAACGTTTCCGTATTAATACAATTATAGCATGTAAAATAAACATTTATCATAAATAAGGAATACGATAATAACCACTTTATTATTGCCTCTCGGGCATATTCCCTTCAGTCTCCCACTTGCACTAGAGACAATAATCTAGTTTGAAAACTTTGCGTATTGAACACCTATGGATTTCTGGTGTTCCAAATACGCAACTGTAAGTGGTTAACATAATCTACGGATCTGACACTTTTAGGTCCGTGTGTATTTGCATGTCTTTGCGTCTTCAGGCATCACTCATTCTCCAATGAGATGGCATTGTATAATTTTGGTCTTTCGGTGAGACCTTTAGTTCCTTGGGGTTTAAAACACGTCGAAACTATTGTCATACAATATATATTTAGTGTTAGCCCGTTTCGAACCACACCTTAGTTTGATAACAAACTACTTGACACAAATTCCCTCCTTTGCTACTACTATAGCAGTCATATACTTAGCCCTTTTGTTGTAGTATTCGTCACAATGTCTTAACTTTGGAACTCTTCCAAATCCATCATGGAAACTTTCTTTCCATTTCATTGTGCCACCCATAGTTTAAATTGAGATAAACTTAATTTGTAACTTGTGACAAAACTAGTATCAATGTAACTCTTTACAATGAACTATTTGTAATTGTTTGTCACCTCTACACAAATATATTCTTAGTTCTTCCAAAAGATCATAAGAATATCATTACTATCGTCCAATGATCATTTTATGATTCATTCTGGTATATGCTCATAACACTTAGAGCATAAGACATATCTGGATGTGTACATATCATGGTATGATTGATCAAAACATTCTCGTGATTTCACTCATCAAGTGTCAAAGCACTTGAATCTTGTTTCACTTATCAAGTGTCGATACACTTGAATCTTGATTCAATTCCTTTTCCATGCGACAAGAACCTTTTTCTTGTCGTTTCTATATTGAACTCCTTCAATATCTCATATATGTATGTTTGGCACAACCATATTAGCGTCACAGTCTATCCACTATATACATTCATGCTAAATATTCGGGTTTAGCCTAAGTATTTCATCGAAATGAAATTCTTAACCTTTGTCAATAAAAGATACATTATTTCTAATCAACAAGATGTCCTCCACAAAATGTATTAGAAATATGTCTTAGCGCTCCCACTTAATTTCTTGCAAATGCAAGGATCTTCATCGTCTTCTGATGAAAACTCTTTTTCATCACGGTGAAGATTCCAACTCCGCGATGCTTACTTCAACCATTGAAGTTTGCATGCCCTTTTTAGCATCCTTTGAATTAACAAAACTCTTTGGATCGTGTCATGTACATGTCCTAGGTAACCATTCTATTAGAAGAACTTTGTTTTGTTTATTCATCTACCATATAACAAATTATATGTAGTGGTTGCTACTTTAATCCGTCCAGACTAAATATCGCTATGAAAGATCAAATCTTGTCATAGTCAACTCCTTGAACATTGTCATAAAATACTTTACGACATGTCGACTATTTCATAGATGTGAAACATCCATGTCTGTTTCTTTATAGATCCAAATACGACCGATAGGTTTTTACACCTTTCCGGAGGGTCTTCCAAGTTCAAAACTTGATTTCTCGTGTATGGAACTATCACGGATTTTATGGCTTCAAGCCATTTGACGGAGTCAGGGCCCATCATTGCTTCTTTGTATGTATTGGTTCATCATTGTCAAACAATAATGATTTACTCTCAAATCTTAGCATTTGATTGTTTAACCGACCTACTTGGTTCAATAAGAACTTAGATCTCCGTGACCACAACCTTTGAGGCACATAAGCTATGAGCATTATGGCAGACTCCGGAACGATTTCCGGCGCTGCGCAACTCAGCACATTTAGCTAAGGTTCGTTAACCTTATCAAAGTTCTATTGTCCTCCCACTTAACTTTTATGAAAAATTCCTTCTTCAAGAAACTTCACATTTCAAGCGACAAACCCTTTTGTCCTTGGTGTTATGAAGGAATAACCAATTGTTATTCGAAATAACCTACAAAGACATGCTCATCCGACTTTGGTTGTAAACATCTTACTTATGTTTAGCATACCAAAATTTAAGAAATGACAACTTGGGTTTTACCCCAAACCATAACTCATATGGTGTCATTTCAACGGATCAAGATGGAGATCTTTTCAGTGTAAAAGCGGTAGTCTCTAAAGCTTTAATCTTTTTAAAACATAATGGCAGTTTTATAAATAACACCTTTGATCCAACCATGTCAAACAAGGTTTCATTACAAATCTCAAACACTCCATACTCCTATGGTGTTTCGGGAAATGTAAATCTAGGTGTTTTGCTAAACTTGCACCTCAAATAAATCCCTTTATGATAAATCATAATTCATTTTTTTTCTTGTTACACTTGTAACTCAAATAAATCCCTTATGATAAAATCATAAACCATTTATTTTCTTGTCACAATGATTTTCACTTATCTTGAAAGTCTTTGAACATTTCCAAATATTTCACACTTCTTTCTCATTAAGTGAACATTCACTCAAATTTCCAGAGAAAGTTTATGAAGTTGAAACCCATCGCTTACGACTACACATAATGGACTACATACATCGATATGTAAAAATTCCAATATTTTAGTCGTTCGTTCTTCTTTGGCCTTTGAACGAAGTTTTAATTATCCCGAGGAAAGTCTCACAAGTGTCACTTGATCAAATCAAAGACTCCAAAAATCCATGAAAATGGAGATTCTTCATGTTTTCTTTCCAATATAATTTAAACAGCGATGTCACTTCGTAAGTGATCTTTCAATCATTTGTCTTGCGACATTTTAGCATTAGGTTTTATGGATGTGATTTATCCAACTAGATTTGTAAATCATCCATCTTATATGGAATACGGTAATTATTTGAACAACCTTTGTTCTCATAATACCTGATTCAAATAACAATTATTAAACAAATCTTGAAGTCAAGCCTTGATGTCAATGAGAAATACAAACAACGGTTTGTTTGTTTTCGATGAACATCATCACATATTCTCTTGCTAGTTACTTAGGCCATTGTGGTTCATGAATTGCGTCGTTTCGTAAGAAATTTCATACCAACCAATTCGGTATCCAATACCCAAGAACCACATTGTTTAACAAGCAATGAATACAACCATAACATGTATATCATCCATATACCTAAATTGGATATTTCCAATCTTTTCTTTTCTGCCAAATATATTTTATAGATTCTCTTTCAGCATTTCCTTTTCCTTTTTAAAAGAATCTATCAACATCAAAAGTGGCGTCATATACATGACACATAGTCCAAAGCGTGTATATTCAAATAATAATACCTTTGGACTTGCACTTTGAAGTAGATCACCATCATCAAAATGATCGGTATTCTTTTAAAATCCATTCTTTAGTAATCTTTTAGTGTAGTAAACACTTTACATACATCTTCTATTCATACTTATCATGACGACTTTCATGATCAAGCTAATGTAGCTTATAAGGAGAATCGTGAGTATAATGTTGCTTTCCAAAACCCTTTTGGATGATTAGGATGTCTAGCATCTCCAGCCTTTGTAAATTCTCATCCTATATGAGAACACATATTATACTCTATCATATTGCAACCAAAAAATTGTTTCAGATATCGTTATATCTATCACACATGATGGTTTCTGAAACAATTCTTTCAGCTCCAAGATAAACTTGATAGTAAAACAATCAAGAATCATGGAGGCAAACATGATACTTAAGATACTAACACTAGAATTGTTACTCTCGATTTAATACCAATTATTAAATTTCACGGAGTAAATATAATTTTGCTGAAAGTTTGCAATAGTACTTTAAACTTTAGATTGACACTCAACACAATACGATACCAGTTCGTAAAGTATATATCCATAAATCTATAGTTCTATTATCTCAATTACAACTATGCATAAGGTGGTGAACGAATGCCAATGACTACAACAAATTATGCAAATTCACTTTCATTTAATTTATGATAAATTGAGTTCTACTAATCCAAATTAGAAATGAATTCCCACTCAAAAACGACATCCCTCGTGTCTTTTTGGTGATTACATGAACCAAATCCACTACACCAAGTCCGATCATCATGTGAGTCGGTGTAGCTTCAAAGGCGAGCATCAAATGGGCATCATATCTACTATATGACTCATGCTTAACCTTTCAGTCCGTGTTCCGAGGCCATGTCTGTACATGCTAGGCTCGCCAAGTAAGAACCTTAGTATTCGCGTGTGTAACTGTCTTACACCCGAGATATGCTCGTGGATTCAAGTACATCCGATCATCACGTGATGCCTTGAAGCGACGAAACATTGTCGGTGCATACTTAAGGAAGAACACATTCTTATCTTGATATTTAAATGAGGGATCATCTTATTATGCTAATAAAACGCCAAACAAGCAATATAAGATGTAATCAAAACATCACATGTTTATAAGTGAAATGATATGGTTCCCGCATATGATCTCTATCATGTGCACCGTGGTATGATCTCTATCATACCTAGATGTGTAAGGCCAAGGTCTATGGAACTTACACGCTATGTGTGTTGTAAGAGTATCATCTCATACTTCTACTTACAACATCACCATATCATAACACTAGCCCAGCAACAATCTAAACTAGACGCCTCTAATTTATCCATTGCAAATTTTACGTGGCTTAGGGCTTTCGAAGATAGAACAGTTCTTACCTACGAACATGAACTACAACAAGGATAACTAAATTGTTCACAACTCGTTGCAAATTAGATGTTGACTATAGTAGGAGAGACAGACACCCGCTAGCCACTTATGCAAAACTAGTTGCATGTCAAGCGTGGAACAGGTCTCATGTGCGAGGACATGTAAAGTTTGCCCGGGCCGCTTCATCCCACTATGCCACCAATATCCAAAGTACAACTAAGAAGCAATAAAATGATCATCATCGCCCACATACTCATATGTGTACTACCCGTGCAAAGCATCTACGCATAGATCCGGCTCTGATACCACTGTAGGGTTCGCAGCATAGAAAACAAATATTTTCCTACGATGGGAACATATATGTACCAAGATCTATCTACTAGATACAAGCAACGGGTGGATATACATCCATAGAATACATACCCTCGAAGACCGAATAGCGTTAACGAGGTTGTACTCGTGGATGATGTAGACGAACGCTTGCCGATCTCAAGATCGTGATGAAGTCCATCTTGTCCAGCCTGTCCAGCACGATCAAGTCCAGCATCTCAAAGCAGTGGTGCATCCGTGATCGCACACACGTACGGGTACCCCGACAACCTCCGCGCCCTCGCTCCAGCGAAGCAGCAAAAGCAACAAATCCTTCCAGAAAAAGCCACCGGGAACATGTATCTCGCTGATCCGAGACCATGGGGAAATTCTAAAGGGGGGAGAGAGATCCTTCGCGAGGAGGTGTGCTTTGAGAGGAGGAGAGGGGGCCTTTTATAGGGGAGAGGGGGGCACCCAAGGGGCATGGCGCCCAGCCATGGGGCTGCCCCCACCTCTTCCACATTCATGTGGGTGGAGCTCCCACTCAAAATGAAAAGCCTCCACTCCCATTAAAAAGCCTCCACTCAAAAATCCACTCACATGCATTAAATTTCCACCAAATTTAATGCAAGCTCTCATTTAAATAAAACTCTTTTATTTATTTATTCAGAATTTTGTTAATTAATTTAATTAACAAACATTCACATAAAACCCCTTACAACATTTCAATTTCACATGCAGAACCAGTTTCAGCAATTTCAACCGAAATAGTTTCGGTGTCTAGTGAAATAAATTCCTGCGCTTTCCTTTTCTTTTTCTGGCATATCATTTGCTCCGAATGGTGTCGGTATCCCTTAAGTGTGTCACCCTACGGTTCACGAATAATGTAGACATGATCGAGACCCCTCTCCGATCAATAATCAGTAGCGGGACCTGGAGATCCATACTGACTCCCACACATTCAACGATGACTTCTGTGATCGTGTGAACCTTTTACGCTAGTATCTTAATCCCTTTGTTTCACGATATATTACATGTCCGAGATTCGATCATCGGTATCTCCATACCTAGTTTGATCTCGTTACCGACATGCACTCTTTTCTCGTTCCCGTGATATAACATTTTAGTGATCAAATCACTTGCTTGCAAGCTAATCAATGTGATATCACCGAGAGGGCCCAAAGCATATATATCCGTCATCGGGATGAACAAATTCCACTCTCGATCCATGGGTCTCAACATAACACTTTAGTAGTTCTTACGGTGTGACGTTTGATGTCATCGAGAAACTCTTCCGGTGTTAGTGATTGACATGATCTCATGGTCTAAGGATTAGGATCACTTCGTAAGTTGTTATAGAAATATAAACTCAATGACTTTGATCGTAATGCTATACTTCGGATGAATGTTCATCACATCATTACACTAATGTTGTGACCTCGTTATTAACAACATCCAATGTTCATGATCAGGAAACTTTGATCATCATGTTAATCAACGAGCTAGTTTATAAGAGAGGCATAACTAGGAACTTCCTTTTTGTTTATTAAACACACATGTATTAACGTTTCCGTATTAATACAATTATAGCATGTAAAATAAACATTTATCATAAATAAGGAATATGATAATAACCACTTTATTATTGCCTCTCGGGCATATTCCCTTCACCACACGCCCCAGGATGGCATGGTATTGTGATGGCCAGTCCACCACTTCGAACTCGAGCTGCTCACACCGAAAGTTTTCGGGTTTGCCGAAGATGACATCGACCCATATTTTTTCCAGGGGAAATTTGCCCTTCCCTAGGACTATGCCGTGGAACATTGTGTCGGATTGTTCCAGGCTGCACAGCGGGATCCGCATTGCTTCTAGGGTGCTAGCGAACATCAGGTTGATGCCGCTGCCGCCGTCCATGAAGACGCGGCTCATCTCAAACCCTCCGATCTGCGCCTCAAGCACCAGGGCAGCATGACCTGGGCGAGGGATCTGGCGGGGGTGATCCGAACGACTGAATGTGATGCAGGACTCCGAACCGCTGAGGTACTCAGGGATGGCGGGTGGAGCGGTCACAGCCAGGCTAACTTGGCGGGTGATCTTCTTTTGCACCCTGTTTATTGGGCGCCCTTTTTGGATCATCAGGGATCCTTTTGGTGCGGGGTACCCGTTTACGCCGTTGTTTTGCACGGGCGCGATTGCGTGATTCGAAGGTCCCACGGGTGGTGGTGGAGGAGCTTCGTGGGCGATGTCGCCTGGTGCAGGTGCGTGTGCGAACCCAGGGTTCTGGATCTGCTGTCTCATCTGGGTGAAACCCTTGCTGAGTTTCTAGAACTCGCGACAGTCCTTGAGCATGTGGTTGGCCTTCTTTTTGCCATCCTGCTTGTCAATGTAGAAGTGGATGGTGCATGGGCCTGACAACTTGTCGTATGCCGAGGGTTTGTCGTCACGGTCGCGGCGCTGCCATGTTTGCGTTGGGCGTCCTCCATCGCAGAAGTTGTTTCCACGGTATCCGTCGCTACTGCGGTTGTTTTCGTTGCGGCGCTCGGCATAGCCAGCCACAACCATGTCGGGTCCGTCGCGATCGTCGTATACGCGCGATCTTCGCTTGCTACAACGCTCACATCTGCGACCGTAGTCATCTTCCTCGTCCGAAAGTGCTCGGTGGACGGAATCCTCGCCGTCTTCCCACCTGTTGGCGATGTCCATGAGGTGGTCGAGTGTCTTGGGCTTGACGCGCCCAAGTTCTTCTTTGAAGTCCGGGCGTTTGACGCCATCTTTGAAGGCGTCGATCGTTATCTCCTCGGAGATGTGTGCCGCGGCGGCGTAGTATGTACGAGCGAATGGATTCGCCCGTTCGTTGAGTGCAGGCCCGCAGCTCCTCGATCGAGGCTGGCCTCTTGCTGGTACCCTTAAAGTTTCGGATCAAACTGTACGCCAGTTCCTCCCAGCTTCGGATGGAACACGAGGACAGGCTGCTGAGCCAGATCCGGGTTGTGCCTGTCAGCTGCAGCTGAAGGCATTGCAGGGCAGTGTTTTTGTTTCTGCCATGCAGCTTGACAGACGACATGTGGTCGCTGAGCCACGCCTTAGGGTCGTGTGTGCCGTCAAACTTCGGAGTGTCCAAAGGGAGCTTGAAATTTCTCGGCATCCATGTTCGCCGAACAGATCTTCTGAAGCATCGAGCTCCGTAGAGTTCTCCGTCATCATCCTCTTCGGATTCGGATGAGCACGCGCGTTTGGCGCGTGCCTTGTCGACCTTGCGTTGAGCGAGGTCGCTTCGAGCGTCATAGTCGCGGCTTCGATGTCACGGAATCTTGCTTCGTCGTGGTAGATCGTGCTCGTCTTACTCCTCTTCGTCTAAGGGCGTGGGGCTGCGGCTGAATCTGACCGCACCTTTCTTTTTCGGCTCCGCAAGAGCCTTGTTGTGGAGCGCAGCTCCGACGAGTCCAAGTCCGGCTAGTGCGGACTTATGCATAGCTCTCTTCGGGTCCCCCACCGGAGGTGGATGGGATGCGAGATATGTGGTGGCTTCCATGATTGCAGCTTGCATCGTCTTTGGTATGACGTTGCCGTTGACGTCCATCTCCATGAAGGACGTGTTGAGGGTTAGAGTCACCTCGCGACGTGCAGCGGGATCCATGTTATCCGTGCGAGAGAGATGCTTGTTGGCTTGATTGTCGTGCGAGCTAGAGTCGCCAGCGGCGGAGAGTGCAGCTCGCCGCACGCTAGACTCTGAGGCCGCTTGCTTGCGCTTATCAAGTACCTCTTGCATCTTCACCTGCTTTTTATGCTCTTCGATGAGGAGCAGGTGGTATGCCATCAGCGGGTCCCGTGAAGCGTCCACAGGCAAGACCTTGTTGCCCGCCACGGCTTCGCGTGCCTGGTGCCATCCTTCCTTGTTGAGGTGAATTCTTCGATGGGCATCAGGGTCGTCCTCGTTGGGTGGGAGGGATGGTTGCCTCTTGTTTTCTCCGTTTCCACCCTGTGGGTTGGGTGGTGGTATTGGGCACTCGAACCTGGTGGTTGTTCCACGTTGCTTTGGATGACCACGACGCACTGGTAGCGCTCACGGATTGGATCCCTGCTGCCGCAGCTTTCGGATCCGGAACCATAGGTTCCTTCATCCGATGGGACGTGGCATAGATCTGAGTTGTAGTTGCTGCTGTCGTATGACTCATCTGTCAGCGTTGACGTGCGTAGCACGCGGGGATGCGGGGCCCACGAGGCAGGCCTGATCGATTGCAGTGGAACCCATTCTGGGAGGCGGAGAGTGCCGGTCTGTCACACCTGAAAGCAGAAGCTCCCGAATAGGAGCTCGAGTCCGTCGCCTACAAGCTCGAAGTCCTTCATGGTGGCTGGTGAGTGGGCGGTGAAGTCGAAAGCGCCGAAGAGGAGATGGCTCTCCGTCGCGGAGGAGTTGTAGATCGCTTTGGTCGGGACTGTCACGATCGCACAATCAGCGCCCCCGATTTCCACAGACGGCGCCAATTGACGAGGTTTCGACTCGTCAATGCCCATTGTTATGAGCTTGGGTTTTGGAGAAGATGGGGGTGCTGGAGATTGCGGAACGGTTAACAGACAAGCAACCAGGGGACACGATATTTACCCAGGTTCAGGCCCCCGAAGGGAAAACCCTACTCCTTCTTGTCTACTCTTGATTATGACGGAACCGAAGGTTACAGGGGTGCGTAGATTGCAATCTGGCGTGGAGGTGTGTATGCGGTGGAAAAAGGATGCCCTCCTCGCCATGCCCTCCTAAACTTTATATAGAGTTAAGAAGGTCTCGGGCACAGATCAAGTCGGTTACAAGTTTAGGGTTTGCCCCTTTGAATATTCCATCTATTCTAGTCTTGCTCTCCAAGGATCCGAAGATGTCATGGGCTTGGGCCACCCAAAAATTTCTACATGCCGCGTATGTTCTTGTGGGCCTTCCTTGGGTTGGACCAGGTATGCTAATGTCGTGTACCCGTAGGGTATAACCATGTCAATAGTGGGTAGGATAATAGTGGTTTACCCAACAATCAGAATTCAATTCTCACCAGAAGCCGATTTCTGGAATTCTTACTAAAGAGTACTCTTCTATAAGAATATGCCACCAAGGTCTAGTCCTTGTTGGTCTTGTTTTTTACTGCATGGATTATCCTCCACCCTTCCCCAAAACATAGTAAAGAGCAAACATTGTGTCACTTTTTCCTAGATTTTAAGGTCCTCTTTGGATTCGAGAATTTTCATAAGAATTTTGGAGGATTTCAATCTGTATAAAACTTTTCAATGGAATCCCTTTAGATCATTGGATTGAGGTCATCAAATCCCTAATAAACCTATTCCTATGCCCTCCATTCCATAGGAATCTAATTATGAGCTCAAACCTCATTTTATTTTTCTTTTATGTTGTGCTTGGATGTTGGAAAATAGGCTCGGAATTGGGATTATATAATTCTTGAACCAAATTCTAGCGTTTGGGAGGGTTTTCGAATTAAAGTGTGGAAAGAGAAAGCAATTCCGAGCCTGGCCCCGCTAGCGCCTGCCCGACCTCGAGAGGCTCAGAAATGCGCAGAATTTCCTCTCACGTGTACCTGTTCGTTTCCATCTATGATGTAAAGGAGTGAGAGAGGCCTCCTCGACGCGATCGCGCCCTGTTGTCCCCAACGACACCGCCGGTGAGCCGCCCCTTCTCCCTCTTCCCATTTCTCGCCTCCTCTCCCCCTTCCCCTCTCCCTCTCTTAGCGGCTAGGGAAGCCCCTAACCCTAATGACCAGCGACTGCTGCCATGAGCCCGTCCTAACCCTAGTTAGAGGCGAGAGCTCAACCATCAGCAACAGGTGAGCTCCACCATCAAGACGACATTCCCTCATCTTTCTCTGGTCTTCCCCAGTTTATTGCTGCAGCTATCCATTGTTTTATTCATCCAAACATGATTTGGAATTAGGTGCCGCCTTTTGATTCCAAGCAAAAATTTCATGCACATCCAAATACTGGAATTGGAAATTGACCCTGTTTTCTTTCCATCTTGGATTTGAAATTTTTAGTCCAACTCACTTCCAAGCTTATTTTCTAACATTGAAACACAGCATTAAGAAGTCCAATGCATTTTCTACTCTCTCTCTCTCTCTCTCTCTCTCTCTCTCCTGTATCCTATGAAATTTCTTTGTTTTCCTCCTATGCACCTTGTTTTCTTCCTATGCACCTCCAGACACGCAACTTACTAGGTTCATCTGTTCTGAAATCATGTAGGAGTCCATACTTAATATCCCCATTCTTACGTTTTCAATTCCTGCAATCCAAAGGGGCCGTGACATTGCTCCACCTATATGTATTTGCGTGCCAATAGATTTAGAGGTCTGAGCCACCACAACAATTTTAATCGTTGGCTTAGTCTATGATGCAATATGCTTATATCAAATACACCCAAGGAGATTTAAATAATGAATATTCCGAAAGGTTTGAGTTGGAATAGCGAAGGTTTTCGAGACACCGCAAGACATATGTATGTAAGAGAAACTATAAGGGAACAAATATATTTTATCGCCTTATTGGAGACGGTGAGATCAAATTTTACTATACTCTTTCCTAAGCACTTGGAAAATCATATAGGTTTTTCCACCTCATGGAAGGTCTGGAGGCATTTTGGTAGGCATCAATAATAACACTTTACAAATTAAAAAGGTAGAATCTGGAGATTTCTGCATGAAACATCAAGTTAGAAGTAAATATGACGGTTTTGAATGGATCTTGGTTCCAGTATATGGGGATGTCCAAGACGATCATATAGCATAATTTCCTTGTAGAAGTAGTTTGAATGTGTTAATCAAAGTCACTTGCTATGTTGGTAGGAGGAGACTTTAATATTCTCAAATAGAAAGAAGATAAGAACAATGACAATTTTAATGCTCAATGGCCATTTGTTTTTAATGCAATTATTGAAAGTCATGACTTGAGAGAAATTGTTCTCTCGGGTAGAAAATTTACTAGGCTAATCGAAGAGAGAATCCAGCTTTTGAGAAGTTAGATTGAATTTTTAGGGAGTGTAGAGTGAGAACAGAAATTTTCCTTAGAAACAATGAGGGCTATGACAAGGTCAGCATCCGATCATACACCTAATAGATTCAGAACAACATGCTCATCTTAGCAATAAGTCCCACTTCCCATTTGCATTATCTTGGTTGTGCTAACATAATTTTTGTGGGATGGTGAAAGATGAATGGGAGGCAGTGACTCATGATGGGTAACAAATTGAGAGATGGAAAAAATAAAATAAGACATGTCCGTCATTTTTAATAATGGATTGGGCCAAAAATTTGAGTGCCAAACACAAAAAAATAAAATGAACATTTGTTAAATATCATTGAAATGTTGGATCTAAAGGTAGAAACAATGCCGCTTAGCCCACCCGAAAGGGATGCCCTATAGGAGGCTAATGAAAGTATTACAAAACTAAGACGAGATGGAGAAACAAAATGGATTCAAAGAGAAAATTCAAGCATATTCAAGAAGGAGGAAACAATACGAAATATTTCCATTTGAAAGCAAATATTTCCACTAGAACAAGACGAAGGAACCATAGTGGGAAAGGATAATTGAAAGACATATATAACTGAGTATTACAAGAAGTTATTTGGGGAACCAGTGCCATCTTACTTCGTGGTTAGAGAGGACATGACTCATGAAATTCCACAATTGTCTCCCGAAGAAAATAACATCATCGTTGTTGAGTTCATGGAGGAGGATGTTCATGATGCAATCTTTCACATGGAGTTGAATAAAGCTACTAGACCAGATGAGTTTTTAGCTAAGTTCTATCAGACTTTTAGGATGTCGTTAAGGGTGATTTGATGGTAACGTTTTAACAATTGCGAAATGGTTTGCAGTTTCTCAAACTAAATATTGATGTTATTACCCTACTGCCCCAAAAACAAAATGTAGTTGTAACATCCCAGCATTTAGGACTAAACAAAGTGTAGATTTAGGATTTTGTGCATCTGCATGCATCTGAAAATCTGGGGAAATTTTTCGCCAAATTAAAAGACTAGAGTGATCAGAATTCTCACCCCGATGAATTAGGTTTAGTGACATCAGAAGTGGAGTGAGATGAATTTTGACATGACCTCTATTGTTTTCAAGAGTTATGAGGGAAGAAATTCGACTCAGAAATAATTATTCACAATAATATAATACAAAAGAAATATAAATATTACACTGTTCTTTATATAATAAACATAAGATACTTCTTATTTCTTTCTCTATTCAGTAACAACTAATCAAATAAAAGAAAAGAAGGAATATTACAATAATAATATTATTACATTGTTTCTTTACGAATATTTAAATGGAAAATGAATTACAATAAATAAACAAATAGAAGAATTCTTTATTAAGAGAATATATATTACATTATCCTTTTACAACAAAGAAATGAAAAGGAATGGATACAATAATAATAAGACAACCTAATGCATTACAATGCCTTATATAATTTCTTGATAGAAAGGGAATTTACAAAAATGGATAAAAA
This sequence comes from Avena atlantica, assembly GCA_910589765.1. Taxonomy (NCBI): domain Eukaryota; kingdom Viridiplantae; phylum Streptophyta; class Magnoliopsida; order Poales; family Poaceae; genus Avena; species Avena atlantica. The sequence goes on along the minus strand of OU342733.1, from coordinate 433,534,229 downwards.
GAAAACACCTAAAACTAAATTCCTATCTAGTGTTGATATTCCTGTACTTTTCTTGGTACCTGCAAACAAATAAAAAATATTACAAAAAGAAAGGGGTTAGTGTTTATTAGGGTGCTCTCAGTAGTAACAGTGTGATGCACTGTTTTGTCACCTCATTGACCATATAAAAATGCGGCAAGTTTCACCAAATGAAATAATATTTGTTCTTATTTCAAATCTGTCTCAGCACAGCATCATTGACATAGGCAAATAGGGGCAAATTTCACCAATTTAGTAAAAGATAAAAGTCAAAGAGTAGAACCATCAGCAAATATCAAGATATTTTAAACTTGATCTGATCCATAACATCACAGCAAGCATACATGCAGCACGCACATCACATGCAGCTGTTGTGTTGTCAACACCACAGCTAACACAGGAAGTAGATAAGCAAAAAGGCACCAGCCGTAGCAAGGCTGCAAACAAATCCATCCCACACATACCACCAGCCCATAGTCCTCCACTAGCTCTAGAGCACCACAAAGAACATCATATGTTCTTATTAGATGTTTCCAATAACACACAGCTCCAGCCACCTCACTAGCAACCTAGTTTCAATCCTGTACTCCTAGCAATCTAGTTGCTTCAATGAGCCATCCAGATGTAGGTCAGGATCAAACAAGATAAGGAGGAGGAGGAGGAGAATATCAAGAAGGAGGCTAGTAGCATATCAGGGAGGAGAAGGTCGACAAGATCAAAATCACAGCATCAGGAAGAGCTACTCAAGCTCAAGTTAAGACATACCAAGCATCAGCATATACTGCTCAACATCAGGTTGCTATTCCTCTCTAAGACAGCCAAAATGTTTAATATCAATTATTTTCCTATTTTCTTCCCAAGATGGATTTTGGGTAATAGGAAGCTCTTAGTATAGTGTAGAAGTGTTGTTCATCCTAGAGCTGTTAAAAAGCCAACTAGTATCTGTTCTTATCTTAGAAAGAATTGGCCTCAGCCTGTTGCATCATTGGCTTGGATAAAATCTTAAGGAAATCAACCATGCTACTAGTCACTATTGTGCACACTCCAGGTATGGAGGCACCACAGCAGCAAAGGCAGCAGATATCAACCATAAGAATTGAATTAGGCACTTGATCCATATATCATAGGCCAAGAAAGCTCTTAAAGCAAAACAGCAGCTATTGTGGCTTGGGATTTGGCCACTGTGCACCCTTCCAGGGAGGCACCACAGTAGCCAAATCCTATGTGGTAAAAGACCACCATTTTCATCCAGTTGTAAGACCACCCAGTCCACTAGCTAGAAGCAACCAAAGCATATCTCAAATCATCTTCCTAGTTCATAAACTAGGAATCATTTATTTTATTGTAGCTTTGCTACAATAATCATTCTATAATCAAACATCATACGGATCTGATGTTGGGAGCATATTAAGCTAGCGTATCATTTAACCACCAGACCAAAATCACATATACAAGCCAAAGAAAATCACCATCATCCTTTTTATAATCCAGCTGCTAGACTATAGGGCACATTCCTAGAGGGTAGCACCTCTGTATCAAAAAGCTCATCTATAACTATTCAATTCAGATAATCACCTTCCTAAAAGAATTTAGGAATCATATTAGATAATTGGTTTAGAGAAGACAATGAATATAATACTATCTATCACTAAACCCCACTTGACAGAATACATCAAGTAAATCATTTTCCTATAGAAGAAAAAAGGTAGGAACCAATCATCTTGTACATCATCTCTACATAAATTGCTTCCTCAGGAATCACAGACTCGGTTTAGCTTTAGAAAATTAAGATTTACATAGTAGCAGGAGTAAATCCTAAGGCTAAGCACATCAGTGCTTCACAAGCAAACATCACCTGAATAAAAGGCATCCTTATTTACTATCACAGTGAGTCACAACTCAACAAAGTGAACTCACATCCACTATTGTATAAGCATCCACATATACATGAAGTACACATTCACAGAAGGTTCTCTGACTGAGAACATAATAACAACAACATACTTAACGGATTACTAACTGACAGAAGGAGAAGCAATAGTCCAGGATCATTAGAGGGCAACAGATACCACAAACAGATTAACACCTAGAAGAAAAACCCTGGTAGAATGAACCAGATGAAATTAACTAAACATCACTGTAAAGGGGATTAACCCTAGGTTCCTCGCTTAAGCTCGAGAAGAGGAAGCAGACTAGTGGTGGAGGGCGTAGTAAACGACGGCACAAGAAGCATTGAGGCACTTAAACCATGCCGAGCCACTCGAGCAACCATCCATCGATGAAGCCTCCAGGCGGCCCTCAGATCAACACCGAAACACCCCAAATCGCCATGGAAGCACCTTAGGGTGGTAGGCACAGAAACCCTAGGCACCAGATGGGGTTGCGCGTGATCGAGGAAGTCCATGCCCTTCAAATCGAAAAGGACTAGTCGATGCATCGGGTCGTAAGTAATCGGCTAGCACGGCGGTGGCGGCCAAGGGGGCCGGAGCGCGTCGGAGCCGAGCAGCGACGGCGGCAGCGCCGCGGCATCGCGGGGAAGAAGGGTCGAGACGAGAGAGAGAGAGAGAGAGAGAGAGAGAGAGAGAGAGAGAGAGAGAGAGAGAGAGAGAGAGTAAGGTTCCCAACCTTTAATAAGGTAGAGTCCCATGTGTTTGCAAAGTACTTGGATCAATAGCTAGCATCCACAGTTAATATGTAATATCAAGAAACAAAGGTCATAATACAACTTTATAACCAGGAATAAAATAATTTATTACATCTTACATAGCTCATTTGGCTATTACATTACATTGCAACAGAATATCTATAAGCATAGGGTCCTTCATCTTCAAGGTGCCACAGGCAGACATGTTGGTTGTAGACTTTGTAATCCTAATCATTTAACTTCACTAATATCAATCAAACCTGCAACATAACAAGTTACAGCCACCAGGGTCAATACATTTGAATTGTATTGGCAAGTGATACTATGGTAGTATAGTGGAGTCTACCATCTATATGCATTTGGAAAAGTGGAGTTGAGGCTTGCATTGCTCAAAATAGATTTTTCCTTATCATTTGAAAACTCTAAGTTTTGCTTGACAAAAATCACCCAAGGCATCTACCAATCAAAGATTGAAGATCCTTTAACCCTTGTTCAACCTCAAGTTTTTAACTTCAGAAGTTTGGATGATGAGATTCTTGATAGCTTCCATGTCTTGATGCTCAAATTGTCCTTTACCAGGGACATGGCTAAGTACTTAGATTTTACACTCTGCAGAGGTGGTGCACTTTCCCCACAAGACTTGGTTTCACCAAGAAAAGATCTTTCAGAAGCCTTCCCTTAGACCAAATGGACGCACTCCAACCTATCATTCCCACTACCACCAACTGTCCAAATGGCTAAGTTCTAGCAACCTATATGATCCAGGCAGAGCCCATAATGCCAAGTGGTTGCACTTGAAGCTTCTCAACATTTGACATCTCAAATCTCTTTGTTCCTGGGTGGCCATACACAAGTGATATACACAAGGTAAACCATAAAAATGGGCCTTGTGAACCACTCAACACAAACCATTCCTTCCATTCCACCCAGGTGATTCATTCTCTTAGTTGTTTTTATTAAACAAAACACAAGTCCTCAGACTTAGAAATTTTTCCATAGTGTGAATATATTTCCACCCTTGTTTTCTACTAGTTAAGCTAAGCATGATAGTAGTAGGGATCTTAACTTAGGAAATTTCTACTAAGGTTTCATCTACTAGGATTTCCCATAGCATAGTTTACACTTAGCAAAATTCCATGCAAGTCCTATACTTAGAAATATCACTAATGCATAGTGAAAATAATAGGACAAAAGTATGAAGCATCACTTGCCTTTTTGGTAGAGGGAATAAGTTCACTCCTTGTCCTTGCAACAATCACACTCTTCAAGTCACTACAATTCAATCAAGCAAGGCACAATCTCAATCTACCAATCAAGCAAAACATCACATAAAATGATAAAGTCAAGGTAATGCATGCAAGCATGCCAAGCTTTGTATTATTTGAAAGGGTGGTTCCTAATGGGTCATAAACATTTGAAAACACCTAATGGTCATTTTATAAAGTGGCAAATTCATTTGCAAAAGATTTTACTTCACAAACCATTTTCAAAACAAGGTATCATTTTATGTGGTGTAGAAATGTTTTTACTAAGGCATTAATCTATAGGGTTCACAAAATATGTTTTCAAACCATAAAACTTGGTGTTTGGGGTCAGAGAGTTTGAAACAAAACATTTCCCATAGGTTTTCTTCAAAAACCATTTTTAATAAATAAACCATATTTTTATTTGACTAGAAATGGGTTTTAAATCAAAGATTCATTCTTTTGTTTCACCAAATACATTTTTGAAACCACAAAGTGATTCCTATGGTCAGTAGGTTCCAAAAACACCATTTGTCAAAGATTTTATCCCCAAAATCATTTTAGAATAATTTTTATAACCTAAACAAGCATACATATGTTTCTGCAAAAACAAACATTTTACCAGAAGCTTTTTACTAAACAAAGTGCATGGTTGGCTAGGGCTTGTTTTTCTGAATCCATTGATATAAAGTTTGCAAAATTTGGACGTGTGGTTTGAAAGTTATGAATTTTACAAGTTTGAATATCTAATAGACACATTTCTGTTTTTAAAACAAAGCACTGGACACGTGGGCTGTTCTGATTCGTCGAAGACGGTTCGTGCAGATCGTGCTGTGTGGTGTGTTGGATCTAAGTTTAATCGCGCGGCTCAGGTTCATCCTTACCCCTTCGATTAGTCAATCTATCCAAGCCATCAGATGCAGATCTAACGGTTCCTATCGCTTTGACCAAATAGCAGGGGCGCTGGCGGCGACTGTGCGGAGGCGGCGCTCTGGCGGCGAGGTTGCCGGCGATACAGGAAGCAAGGTGGATGGGGAATAAGCTCACCGGGTTCGCTGGTTCGTGATGATGCTCAACGTAGTCTTCACAAGGTCAGGGGCGCACGGGGGTGAGGACAATGGCTCGCCGGAGTTGCTCTTGGCGACGGGTATGCTCGGGCGTCGTCGAGGACGTTGCTACAGTGCACGCTAGGACAAATGGGAGACAGGGTCAGATGCGCACGGTCCTGGCGATGATGAGTGTGTGAAGGAGAATGAGAGGCGCGGTCAGGTTCTTACCAGAAGCTTCGCCGGAGTTGGAGCAGGAGGCGGTGGTGTTCTGGTGTTGACGTTGTCGACGCTAGGGGGCACGCGCGAGTGATGGGAAGGCACTGGCAGGTGCAGGGGATGATGGCGAGTGATATCGTGTGCTCTGGAAGCAGTGGGGCTAGCGGTGGTGGCCGGAATTTTAATGTGAGCTCGCCGGAGACAGTGGGGTTCGGGCTTGCGATTCGAGCAGCCTGGTGGCGATGAGGAGTTGTCGTTTGAGGGGAAAGGTAGAGGAGACTGAGGCGATTAAATGGGCGTGGTCACGGTGAGGATTCATTGAGCCATTTACGCGTATTGATTCGAGCAATCAACGGCGGAAAACGGCCGGCGCGGTCGTCGCGGGGAAGACGACGCTGAGCTGGCGTGGGGCCGCGCTGTCTGCGAGAGAGGGAAAGAGGGAGTGAGGTCCACCGGTCAGTGACTGCGCGAGTTAGCTTTTCGGTGAAAAATGTTTCGCAGAGAGAGGGGGAAAACTGGGCTGCGACTGGGCTGTTGGGCCTATTGGGTTGGACTGAGTTTGATTTCCCTTTTTTTGTTCAATAATCTTTTTCCTTTTCCTAATTGATTTTCCTGTTTTGAAATCAACCAAACAATTCAAACAACAAATGGATTTCAAAACCTTGCTAACTTTGTATTGGGTTTTAGTTCTGTTTAACAACACAAAACAATGTCCAAAAAATAAAATAATATTTTTATTCTTTTTAGGGTCCATTTAATAATTAAATAAAATAGACCTTAGTTATTAAATCAAATAGGGTTTGATTTATTTATTTTTAAAACTCTATTTGAAATCTAAAATAGTACCAAAACCATTCAGTAGGTTTTATTTGAGAATATAAAATACTTAGAAAACTTGTTTAAAATAAATTAACAAGTTTTGATGTTTAATTAAAATAGTAAAACCTTTATTTCTAATAAAATTGGATATTAAAACCTTATTATTTTATTTAAATAAACCTTTACTATTTTTAATCAAAGCAAAACATTTTTTTCAAAAGCTTGGCCAAGGTTTAATTTGGCTCTATAAAATAATCCTTATTTATAATTCTATCCTTTGCTTTTGAAAACCAAATCTTTTTATTCAAAGATCCAAAAATAGTAATTCTATTTATTCAAAATTTTCTTTATTAATTATTTATCTTTTCAAATCCCTTTAGGATTTGTTTGATTAAATAGGTTTGAAGGTTTCCAATTGGAATCAAAAAGTTTCTTCTCACCCTGAAAATCAACAAAGTTTTATTTTATTCTTTTTTTTTCACATTACAAGATTTGGAAAATCTTGGGATGTGACAGAGAGAGAGAGATAGAGAGAGAGTATGGGTAGGGTTGACCGACTCGGTCGGTTGGGCCCTGTGATTTAGTCCAACCAGATGGACTGGGCTAGATTTTGGGCTAAATGGGCCCAAGAACTGGGCCCAATTTATATAATAACAAAAATGGAAATTATTAAAATACCTCTACACATTTTAAGCTCTAGAAAAATGTAGAAAAATCCTAAAAATATATTTAATACATCCAAGTGTTTATTAAAATAATATCCACCTAAGAAAAATATAATAATATTTATTTACGTTTAATAAAATGCAAATAAATATTAACACCCTTAAATATCTAAATGAAATTTAATAAACTCAGGAAAATTCCTAAAAAATAAATTAAAATCACATTTATAAATAAAAATAAATCTCTTATCTCATAAAAATACTAACTCAGAATTTTACTAATAATATATAAAACAAATATTTAAAGACATTAAATAATTAAGAAGTTTCATAAAAAATAATGCCTAAAATTAAATAAAATTCATTTTTAAGAAGTTAAGAAAATATATTAACTAAAGAGGTACTAAATATATTATTATAAAAACATTTTAAAATTCTTATATCATATAACTTGAATTATCTAAGTTATTAAAATAAGATAATTGTTTTGTTAATTATTTAATATTATTTCCTAAGTTAGTAATAACTATATTCAAAACACAATCTTTTAACTAGTCTAAAACCATAATAATAATTCAATATATAATCTAGGTGCAAACAATTAACTTTATAATATCCTTTTAAAATCCTTAACTAACTATAAGTCAAGGATTTACAAAGTTATCCTTTACAAATCATTAACAATTCATAAATAATCATATTTAACAAAACTTGAAATTCACTAAATAAATTATAATAAAATCCACCTATTTTTCTTTAAAAAAGAAAAATCTAATAGTAAGACCTATCAATATTAAATATGCTAAATTTAAATCTTTTAAACAAAGTTCCATAACCATAAGATTTCATCTTTAGTTATGCTTATGAAAAACTCTAATTAATAATGCTACAAATGATATATCTCAAGTTTAATTACATTTTTATAGTTTACTTTGGTCTAAGATATCTTAAGCTAGATATATAATAACTCAAATCAATTAAACCTTATTACAACACTATAGCTTTAATCTTATTTATCTTCAAAGTTGAATAACTAAACATAAATAATATTTTCTTCAAATGTTATTCTTTTTGCCACTTCAAAAGAAACACTATACCATTCCTTTAAAACCATCACAACTTAAAACATGAACTTAGTAATCATTACATAATATCATGAAACCTTAGAATTATATTATAATTATACTTTACTCTTCACATTTTATATCTTTATTATGAAGTAAACTTAAACTAAAGAAAATCTTAAATAAATCATAAATATATCTCATTGGCAATGATTGAAGAATTACTCGGGATTTTGCATTATGCATCTCATTACTTATGCATAACAGCATATTGCTTCTTTAAACATTGTCCTTACCGGGCAATGATGATATTTTTGTAGAACCCGAGGTCCAGGGTCAAGTCGAGACATTCGACTACAATACTTCGCTATATCAAGGCAAGCTCACACTTGCTCATGTCCTTTAATTATTTTCTATAAAGTATTTTGCAAATCCAGTGTTGTCATCACCTGCATTTCAAAAAGGTCAGAAAACACTATTTTTAGTAATAATGTGAACTATTGGTTACCGATTCAGGGTGATAAGCTAATCTATTAAACCTGGTAGTTGGAATACCACTACTCAGGAGTATATCATCTAGGACTTAACAACCAATGTAGCCAGTGATTCTTGCGCCGTATATTACGCGTTAACAATGAGATTTGGAATGGGACGGAGAAGTCAGCTGGATCGGCTCCCTTTCGCATGCAGTGGACATTGTTCTTGGCATTTGTCAGTTGCAGATCGTGGGTATAGCCGTTTTATATGGGGAAAGGTCTACCGTGGATCTGGGCTCACAAAAGACAAATTACTAGTGTCAATGGTCGTTGTGTGTAACCCTCTAAGGTATAGCCATTTTATACGGGGAAAGGTCTACCTTGAGTTTGGACATATAACAATTGCGGTGTATGTGGGGTCATGGAGAAGGACAGTGATTGGCTTGGATCATCTACTGGGCCCCACACCATAGGAAGTGTGGATGGGAAAGATTCGCCCGGTTGTGCATCAAGGATTTGATCTCTCATGGGTAAAGTGACGCACCTCTACAGAGTGTAAGAACTGTAACTTGTGACTCCCTGTTCCGGGAAGGAGCTGCGAACGCTGCAGGAAAGGAACTCCATGAAAGTTCTGGTAAACCTGTGAAGGCTGATGGACATAGCTTTTCAGAATAAAAGCAACCTTTGAAGAAATGTTTATGAAAACCTGCATTGCCTATGACTTATGGTCCGTGGCTGTAGCTATAGTGCATCAAACACTCCTTTTTAGTGAACTTGCTGAGTACGCTCATACTCAACGTATCTTCTTAACCCTTGCTAGATTTCGAAGACAATAGCGGTCAGGAAGAAGAAATACTATACCCAAATGGAGACCAAGAAGAATTCTGCTATGAAGAACCAGAAGTATCCGGAAGCATCGAAGGGAACAATTACGAAAACATCTATGGAATGGAGACCGACGTATCTGAAGTGTAGATGTATCATATATAGAGATCTAGTCCGGTAGTATAGATTTCTATCCTCTATCTATAACTAAATCTCGTATAAACCTTAGTTACTTCTTTATTCTGTTCTTCGAGATATTATAGTTTAGCCTTAGTCATCGAGATACCTCTATGGACCTAGGAGGATCTCAAAGTCGTCATGTAATTTTAGATTGTAATAATGATAATGTATGTTGTGGAACCGCTTTGTTTCTGTTGTACCACTCTGAGGACGTAATATTTGTGGAATGGTACTCCATGAGTGTTATGTCCACGACTATAGTATACTACAACATGCAGTGGTATGCTGGGTCACCGTAGCTGGTATTAGAGCAAAAGCTTTGACCTTAGGTTGGAAACCTATTAAATGGGTAGAAGTTGTAGGAAGTATGTTAGCAACGGTAAAGAGTTCTCTAGAAATATGATAAGTATTCACTTGAGAATTACATTATCATGTTTCTAGTGCGATAATTCTTGATTATGATGAAAATTGGGGTAATAAGAATAAGTTATAACCTAGTAGGACTAATTATAATCTCATACCTACAATGAGGAATGACATATCGATACTCAAACCAAAATGCTCAAGTGATATATAGGACTATGTAGGTGATTGGATAGATCTTTTGAGACAACCTCTATGGAATATGGAATTATAAATCTCGACTTTTCGTCAAGGTTTATTGTTTCCATTACAGGAAAGTGTTAGTCAAGTACCGTATAGTGCTTCACTTACCAAAAAGAGTTGGGAATAAGAGAAGTAATGTCATCAGGGAAGATGAGATGTATGGAGGCGGCGTATCAAATTGCAGTTCTAGAAGCAATAATCAGGCTTCGAAAACAAGAATCCAAGGAAATTGGCAGGAAGTACTCTTACTACTATACCTTGAAATTCCATAAATTCAAAACTTAAGTTGGATCATGCTGCATTTGTGCAAACTAAACCTACTTGAGATGCCGAATGCATAGGTCATAGAAGGATATTACTCAAGACCTATCATGACACACATTAGGTTCTAGTCCAGGAGTTGGATACAACCTTAAGGATTGTGTTGATTCTACTAAAATAATAGAATGCAAAAAGGAATTATATAGAGGAGCTAGGTATCCTAGAACAGTTTTCTCGAGAGAGGTGTAGAAAGAAAATAAGTTTGAGGAATCATAGTCTGAAGCCTATGTCTATTATAGGGATGAACCTCAAAAACATGTTGACCTAAAGGGTCAAATCGGAGACAAAACAAGAAATTTAGAAAACATCCAATCCACGTATTCCAGTTTGGAATCCCGATGGATGGGGAGTAGAATTTTACACTGGAACCAGGGAGGATCCTATACCCTGTGATCCTAGTAAAGGAGTAGAAACCAGTTATGTTAGCATGGAACCTATGATCCATATGGGGGTAGTACCAATCCTATTGACCTGGAAGAAGGAATTGACGGTTATTACATCTATATGTATAACTAAGTCAAGGAAAAGCAGAGAATACATCTTGCTTTGAAAGAGCATTTGAAGGTGGACATGAGAATTCCACGAAAGATCACGCATTTTCTAGTCATTTTTTAATGGCTAATCTCAATCTAAGTACTTCTAATAAAGAGTGCACACCCTCTGGATGTTTATATACTCCAGAAGGTAGTTGTCGGACTTCACGTCATCATGGACGGAATTCCAGGAAATACTAGAGAGAGAGAAAAGTAAGAAGAGATAACCCATAGAAGTAAAGGGCTTAAATGATGTACATAACTAGTAATGAGCATCGTAGTGTTTGAGAGGCATGACTTAAGAAGTAAGAGCATGCTCATACGAGCAAGCAAATCCTTGTAACATACAAGTAATGTACCAAGTGAGAATCAAACCGTAGATGTGAGGGTTGTTTATAATAGTTTATAAAACCATGTATAATACATGGTATAGGTTTGGTTGTTATTTGGATTTGGTTCTTGATTTCCTTGTGTGACTAGCACTGTGCATAGAGTTGAACTCAGAAAACATATGCATGATGTAAGTATGAGTAATCGCTTTATGTAGCAGGACTAGAGAGGGTAAGGATACGGGAGTAGAAGCTGGGTTTGAAGGACAACGTGTGGAACAAGAAGCTAAGCAGAGGGAAAGCAATATGGATGTAATAGCAACTGGACCATCAACTCGTCCATTGACAGAGGAGAATTTCATGCAATACATGCAAATGATGCAAGAGTAGCAGAATAAGTTCATGTAGGAAATACTCAAATGAATAGGACCCGGAGAGGAAAACAAAGATATCAAAGTAAGTCTTTCTGAATTCCAAAACACCAAACCAATTCCTTTTGCATCTGCATTAGAACCTATGGATGTAGAAGATTGGCTGATGGATACAGACAGGAAACTTAAAACAGTAGGATGCAGTGATGAGGAGAAGTTACGATATGCAACATTTCTTCTATCCGGATCTGCCGCAAATTGGTGGGAGAATCAATTAGCTATGCACACACCAGAAGAGATATTCACTTGGGAAGAATTCAAGCAGAAGTTTCGTGAGTATCATGTTCTAGAGAGCATTATGGAATTTAAGAGGAGAGAATTCATGGACTTACGGCAAAACGATGAAACCGTGATGAAATATATTAGCAAGTTTAGTCAATTATCTCGTTATGCAGTTGATGAGGTTAATACGGAGGAGAAGTGCAAGAAAAGGTTCTTGGAAGGACTAAACCCTTATATGAAGATGAAAATACGAGGGGCTACAACAAGATTTTTCCAAGAGCTGGTTGATGTAGCAATTACTTTCGAGGATGATTACAAGAAGCTATTAGAAGAGAGGAAGAAATTAACCAAGAAAAGAGCTAAAAGGGAACCGAAGAAATTTCAATTTACTGAGTCAACATTAAACTTAAGTTTCATACCTAGATTCATATCCACAAGTAGTACATCAAAGTATGAGGCATCAAAAAGAAAGAAAGAAATCATGTGTGGTAAGTGTGGAGCATCAGGTCATATAAGGAGGAATTGTAGGAAGACCGGAAAGGTGTGCTATAGGTGTGGTCTGGAAGGACATAGGAGATCTGGATGTCCCAACAAGATGGTTACTCGAGGAGTACAATCACCATCAAGAGGTGGACACTTTAGATGGAACCACGATGACGAGGCTACAACAGGTATGTTTAGTATTCGTAGTCCTTTGTCAATCAAGTTGTTTAGGGTTAAAAGTAATCTCATGAAGCTTTGGAAGGAAGTATAAATTAGCATTAGGCATTAACAATCACCGAATCAAGGTTGAGAGTAAACTCAAGGAGTGCTGAGTTTATTAAAAACATTACTTTGGAAAGACAAGAAACTGGGAGGAAAGAAGAAAACTCAGGACGAGACTATCGAAAACCTTCCTGAACAAGAAACCACAAACTTCGGGACGAAGTTTAATTTAAGGGGGGAAGTCTGTAACATCCCAGTATTTAGGACTAAACGAAGGGATGATTTAGGATATTGTGCATCTGCATGCATGCATCTGAAAATCCGGGGAAATTTTTCGCCAAATTAAAAGACTAGAGTGATCAGAATTCTCACCCCGATGAATTAGGTTTAGTGACATCAGAAGTGGAGTGAGATGAATTTTGACATGACCTCTATTGTTTTCTGGAGTTATGAGGGAAGAAATTCGACTCACAAATAATTATCACAATAATATAATACAAAATAAATATAAATATTACACTGTTCTTTATATAATAAACATAAGATACTTCTTATTCCTTTCTCTATTCAGTAACAACTAATCAAATAAAAGAAAAGAAGGAATATTACAATAATAATATTATTACATTGTTTCTTTACAAATATTTAAATGGAAAATGAATTACAATAATTAAACAAATAGAAGAATTTTTTATTAAGATAATATATATTACATTATCCTTTTACAACAAAGAAATGAAAAGGAATGGATACAATAATAATAAGACAACCTAATGCATTACAATTCCTTATATAATTTCTTGATAGAAAGGGAATTTACAAAAATGGATAAAAAGAAAACACCTAAAACTAAATTCCTATCTAGTGTTGATATTCCTGTACTTTTCTTGGTACTTGCAAACAAATAAAATAATAATACAAAAAGAAAGGGATTAGTGTTTATTAGGGTGCTCTCAGTAGTAATAGTGTGATGCACTATTTTGTCACCTCATTGAGCATATTAAAATGGGGCAAGTTTCACCAAATGAAATAATATCTGTTCTTATTTCAAATCTGTCTCAGCACAACATCATTGACATAGGCAAATAGGGGCAAATTTCACCAATTTAGTAAAAGGTAAAAGTCAAAGAGTAGAACCATCATCAAATATCAAGATATTTTAAACATGATCTGATCCATAACATCACAACAAGCATACAGGCAGCACACACATCACATGCAGCGGTTGTGTTGTCAACACCACAGCTAACACAGGAAGTAGATAAGCAAAAAGGCACCAGCCGTAGCAAGGCTGCTAACAAATCCATCCCACACATACCACCAGCCCATAGTCCTCCACTAGCTCTAGAGCACCACAAAGAACATCATATGTTCTTATTAGCTGTTTCGAATAACACACAGCTCCAGCCACCTCACTAGCAACCTAGTTTCAATCCTGTACTCCTAGCAATCTAGTTGCTTCAATGAGCCATCCAGATGTAGGTCAGGATCAAACAAGATAAGGAGGAGGAGGAGGAGAATATCAAGAAGGAGGCTAGTAGCATATCAGGGAGGAGAAGGTCGACAAGATCAAAATCACAGCATCAGGAAGAGCTACTCAAGCTCAAGTTAAGACATACCAAGCATCAGCATATACTGCTCAACATGAGGTTGCTATTCCTCTCTAAGACAGCCAAAATGTTTAATATCAATTGTTTTCCTATTTTCTTCCCAAGATGGATTTTGGGTAATAGGAAGCTCTCAGTATAGTGTAAAAGTGCTACACTAAGTTCATCTTAGAGCTGTTAAAAATCCAACTAGTATCTGTTCTTATTTTTGAAAGAATTGGCCTCAGCCTGTTGCATCATTGGCTTGGATAAAATCTTAAGGAAATCAACCATGCTACTAGTCAATGTTGTGCACACTCCAGGCATGGAGGAACCACAGGAGCAAAGGCAACATATATCAACCATAAGAATTGAATTAGGCACTTGATCCATATATCATAGGCCAAGAAAGCTCTTAAAGCAAAACAACAGCTATTGTGGCTTGGGATTTGGCCATTGTGCACACTCCAGGGAGGCACCACAGTAGCCAAATCCTATGTGGTAAAAGACCACCATTTTCATCCAGTTGTAAGACCACCCAGTCCACTGGCTAGAAGCAACCAAACCATATCTCAAATCATCTTCCTAGTTCATAAACTAGGAATCATTTGTTTTATTGTAGCAAAGCTACAATAATCATTCTATAATCAAACATCATATGAATCTGATGTTGGGAGCATATTTAGCTATTGTATCATTTAACCACGAGACCAAAAGCACATATACAAGCCAAAGAAAATCACCATCATCCTTTTTATAATCCAGCTGCTAGACTACAGGGCACATTCCTAGAGGGTAGCACCTCTGTATCAAAAAGATCATCTATAACTATTCAATTCAGATAATCACCTTCCTAAAAGAATTTAGGAATCATATTAGATAATTGGTTCAGAGAAGATGGTGAATATAATACTGTCTATCACTAAACCCCACTTGACAGAATACATCAAGTAAATCATTTTCCTATAGAAGAAAAAGGTAGGAACCAATCATCTTCTACATCATCACTACATAAATTGCTTCCTCAGGAATCACAGACTCGGTTTAGCTTTAGAAAATTAAGATTTACATAGTAGCAGGAGTAAATCCTAAGGCTAAGCACATCAGTGCTTCACAAGCAAACATCACCTGAATAAAAGGCATCCTTATTTACTATCATAGTGAGTCACAACTCAACAAAGTGAACTCACATCCACTATTGTATAAGCATCCACATATACATGAAGTACACATTCATAGAAGGTTCTCTGACTGAGAACATAACAACAACAACATACTTAACAGATTAATAACTGACAGAAGGAGAAGAAATAGTCCAGGATCATTAGAGGGCAACAGATACCACAAACAGATTAACACCTAGAAGAAAAACCCTGGTAGAATGAACCAGATGAAATTAACTAAACATCACTGTAAAGGGGATGAACCCTAGGTTCAGAGATGAAACCTAGACAGGGGGTAATCATAGAATGCACACTTGATGTTGCAATATAGATAGAGCATGGAGAGGATCATAGAAGAGAGAGAACCACTTACCGGAGGTCCTCGCTTAAGCTCGAGAAGAGGAATCAGACCGGTGGTGGAGGCGCAGTAAACGGCGGCACATGAAGCATTGAGGCACTTAAACCATGCCGAGCCACTCGAGCAACCATCCATCGATGAAGCCTCCAGGCGGCCCTCAGATCAACACCGAAACATCCCAAATCTCCATGGAAGCACCTCAGGGTGGTAGGCACAGAAACCCTAGGCACCAGATGGGGTTGCGCATGATCGAGGAAGACCATGCCCTTCAAATATAAAAGGACTAGTCGATGCATCGGGTCGTAAGTAATCGGCTAGCACGGCGGTGGCGGCCAAGGGGGCCGGAGCGCGTCGGACCGAGCAGCGATGGCGACATCGTCGCGGCATCACGGGGAAGAACGGTCGAGACGAGAGAGAGAGAGAGAGAGAGAGAGAGAGAGAGAGAGAGAGAGAGAGAGAGAGAGAGAGAGAGAGAGAGAGAGAGAGAGAGAGAGAGAGAGAGAGAAGAGAGAGGAGAGCGTATGGGTAGGGTTGACCGACTCGGTCGGTTGTACCCTGTGATTTAGTCCAACCAGATGGACTGGGCTAGATTTTGGGCTAGATGGGCCCAAGAACTCGGCCCAATTTATATAATAACAAAAATGGAAATTATTAAAATACCTCTACACATTTTAAGCTCTAGAAAAATGTAGAAAAATCCTAAAAATATATTTAATACATCCAAGTGTTTATTAAAATAATATCCACCTAAGAAAAATATAATCATATTTATTTAAGTTTAATAAAATGCAAATAAATATTAACACCCTTAAATATCTAAATGAAATTTAATAAACTTAGGAAAATTCCTAAAAAAATCACATTTATAAATAAAAATAAGTCTCTTATATCATAAATATACTAACTTAAAATTTTACTAATAATATATAAAACAAATATTTAAAGACATTAAATAATTAAGAAGTTTCATAAAAAAATAATGCCTAAAATTAAATAAAATTCATTTTTAAGAAGTTAAGAAAATATATTTGCTAAAGATGTACTAAATATATTATTATAAAAACATTTTTATATTCTCATATCATATAACTTGAATTATCTAAGTTATTAAAATAAGATAATTGTTTTGTTAATTATTTAATATTATTTCCTAAGTAAGTAATAACTATATTCAAAACATAATCTTTTAACTAGTCTAAAACCATAATAATAATTCAATATATAATCTAGGTGCAAACAATTAACTTTATAATATCCTTTTAAAATCCTTAACTAACTATAAGTCAAGGATTTACAAAGTTATTCTTTACAAATCCTTACCAATTCATAAATAATCATATTTAACAAACTTGAAATTCACTAAATAAATTATAATAAAATCCACCTATTTTTCTTTAAAAAAGAAAAATCTAATAGTATGACCTATCAATATTACATATGCTAAATTTAAATCTTATAAACAAAGTTACATAACCATAAGATTTCATCTTTAGTTATGCTTATGAAAAACTCTAATTAACAATGCTACAAATGCTATATCTCAAGTTCAATTACATTTTTATAGTTTACTTTGGTCTAAGATATCTTAAGCTAGATATATAATAACTCAAATCAATTAAACCTTATTACAACACCATAGCTTTAATCTTATTGATCTTCAAAGTTGAATAATTGAACATAAATAATATTTTCTTCAAATGTTATTCTTTTTGCCACTTCAAAAGAAACACTATACCATTCCTTTAAAACCATCACAACTTAAAACATGAACTTAGTAATGATTGAATAATATCATGAAACCTTAGAATTATATTATAATTATTCTTTACTCTTCACATTTTATATGTTTATCTTCCTTATGAAGTAAACTTAAACTAAAGCAAATCTTAAATAAATCATAAATATATCTCATTGGCAATGATTGAAGAATTACTCAGGATTTTGCATTATGCATCTCATTACTTATGCATAACAACATATTGCTTCTTTAAACATTGTCCTTACCAGGCAATGATGATATTTTTGTAGAACCCGAGGTCCAGGGTCAAGTCGAGACATTCGACTACAATACTTCGCTATATCAAGGCAAGCTCACACTTGCTCATGTCCTTTGATTATTTTCTATAAAGTATTTTGCAAATCCAGTGTTGTCATCACCTGCATTTCAAAAAGGTCAGAAAACACTATTTTTAGTAATAATGTGAACTATTGGTTACCGATTCAGGGTGATCATCTAATCTATTAAACCTGGTAGTTGGAATACCACTACTCAGGAGTATATTATCTAGGACTTAACAACCAATGTCGCCAGTGATTCTTGTGCCGTATATTACGCGTTAACAATGAGATTTGGAATGGGACGGAGAAGTCAGCTGGATCGTCTCCCTTTCGCATGCATTGGACACTGTTCTGGGCATTTGTGAGTTGCAGATCGTGGGTATAGCCGTTTTATATGGGTAAAGGTCTACCGTGGATCTGGGCTCACAAAAGACAGATTACTAGTGTTAATGGTCGTTGTGTGTAACCAACTAAGGTATAGCCGTTTTATACGTGGAAAGGTCTACCTTGAGTTTAGGCATATAACAATTGCGGTGTATGATGGGTCGCGGAGAAGGACAGTGATTGGCTTGGATCATCTACTGGGCCCCACACCATAGGAAGTGTGGACGGGAAAGATTCGCCCGGTTGTGCATCAAGGATTTGATCTCTCATGGGTAAAGTGACGCACCTCTACAGAGTGTAAGAACTGTAACTTGTTACTCCCTGTTCCGGGAAGGAGCTGTGAACGCTGCAGGAAAGGAACTCCATGAAAGTTCTGGTAAACCTGTGAAGGCTGACGGACATAGCTTTTCAGAATAAAAGCAACCTTTGAAGAAATGTTTATGAAAACCTGCATTGCCTACGACTTATGGTCTGTGGCTGTAGCTATAGTGCATTAAACACTCCTTTTTAGTGAACTTGCTGAGTACGCTCTCTTCTTAACCCTTGCTAGATTCCAAAGACAATAGCGGTCAGGAAGAAGAAATACTATACCCAAATGAAGACCAAGAAGAATTCCGCTATGAAGAACCAAAAGTATCTGGAAGCGTCGAAGGGAACAATTACGAAAACATCTATGGAATGGAGACCGACGTATCTGAAGTGTAGATGTAGCATATATAGAGATCTAGTCCGGTAGTATAGATTTCTATCCTCTATCTATAACTAAATCTCGTATAAACCTTAGTTACTTCTTTATTCTATTCTTCGAGATATTATAGTTTAGCCTGAGTCATCGGGATACCTCTATGGACCTAGGAGGATCTCAAAGTCGTCATGTAATTTCTGGTTGTAATAATGATAATGTATATTGTGGAAATGCTTTGTTTCTGTTGTACCACTTTGAGGACATAATATTTGCGGAATGGTACTCCGTGAGTGTTATGTCCACGACTATAGTATACTACAACATGCAGTGGTATGCTGGGTCACCGCAGTAGTACAAATACAACAATACATGCCCATTTTCCTACTAAATGTTAGCTTCAAGATATTTACTAAGACAGGCAACAATTGTATAATGAAAATTGCTAAAAAAAGTAATATGGCCTATTCAATTGGTGTTCATACCTGGAAGACACATGTTAGAGGGGGTTGTTGTGTTGCATGAAACTATCTATGAACTTCATAGGGAAAAAATGAATGGGGTACTTTTTAAAATTGATTTTTGAGAAGTCCTATGATAAAGTTAAATGGCCTATCTTACAAAAGGCTTTAAGCATGAAAGGATTTACATCAGAGTAGTGTAAATTAATTAGACAGATTGTTTAGAGAGGGAGTGTAACACCCCGTCCAACAACAGGCCCAGAGATGTCACTCCTGATAGCTTACTAGTATACCTAGACTGGCTCCACGGACCAACGCTAGTCTTTTATGCGTACTTTGTCCTTAGTTGTACGTACCCGGTATCCACTTCCCGGTCGGTCACCCATCCTCAAATTTCTCTAAGCCAAGCACACTTAACCTTAGAGTTTCCTTTTGGAAGAGCTTCCGAAAAAGAAGTTGCAACTTGTTGATATGAGTATCCTATCAATGCTATTAAGCCATGTGCATGGATCTCCGTACACCCACCCTTAGAAGATCGATGCCCTCATTGATCAAGCACAAGTCAGGAACATCCCATCTTGGCACGAGTCTGTGCATCCAGTTCCGGCACATGTGCCATACCGTGTCCACTCCGTGCCACACACGCTATGCTCCACATGTCCCGCCACTGACCTGCACACACACGTCTAACCGCGAGGATCGACTCTGATACCACTTGTAACACCCCGTCCAACAACAGGCCCCGGGGATGTCACTCCTAACAGCTTACTAGGATCTCTAGACTGGCGCCGCAGACCAACATTAGTCTTTTCTGCACACTTTGTCCTCACTCGTGCGCACCCGGTACCCACTTCTCGGTTGGTCACCCATCCTCAAATTGCTCTACGCCAAAAACACTTAACCTCAGAGTTCTTTTTGGACGATCTTCCAGAAAATTGGTTGAAACTTGTTGATATGAGTATCCTTTCAATCATATTAAGCCATGTGCCTGGATCTTATAGGGAGTGTGAGAATAAAGGTTAATGATGGTATTAGACATTATTTACAAACTAGAAAAATGCCTTAGACAAGGTGATCCTTTTTCATGAATTTATTTTCAATATTACTATGGACATATTGGCCATTTTAATTGCTAGAGCAAAAGAAGATGGTCAAATAGGAGGTCTTATACCTCATCCTTTTGAGGGGGGCTCTTGATTCTGCAATATGCCGATTCTGCAATATGCTCTCGATTCTGCAATATGCCGATGATCTTAATGAGTTTGTCAACATGAAGCTAATTTTATGCATTTTAGAACTACTATCCGGTCTCAAGATTAATTTTTACAAAAACGATATTTTTTTATTTTGGAAGGGCTAAGGAGGAGGAATATAAACAACTATTTGGTTGTGAGTACGAGTCTTTCCCCTTTAGATACCTAGGTAGAACTCTTTAGATACCTAGGTAGAACTCTCCATTATAGAAAACTCACGAACTTTGAATGGTACCCAGTTGAAGGAAAGTTGTTGGCTGGGCAAGATATTATCATATGGAGATTGTCTTGTACTGATTAATTCGGTTTAACTAGTTTAACGATGATTATGTTCTCTTTCCTAGAAATACCTAAAGGGGTACAAAAGAGTCTGGACTTTTACAGATCCCTGTTTTTTCTATCAGCGCGAGGGTGGTAAGTTAATTAAACGGGATATGATTTATAGACCAAATTATCAAGGAAGGTTGGGAATTGAAGTCTTGGATATTTAAAACAAATGTCTTCTAAGTAAATGGTTGTTTAATTTACTTAATGAAGAAGGTGTGTGGAGGGAATTTCTTAATAACAAGTATCTATCCCAGAAACACGTTAGCCCAAGTTACGAGTAAACGAGTGGATTCACCATTTTTGAAGAGTCTCATGAGAGTTAAAGAGGAGTTCTTCAGCACGGGGAATTTTAAGATTGGTGACTGTACTATGGTTAGGTGTTGGGAATACACTTGGTTAGGCTTATCTCCGCTAGCTTATCAATGTCCTTCATTATATAACATTATGCAATGAAAAATAATACAATTGCAAATGTTTTATTGTTAGTTCCCTTAAACATTGGTTTCAAGAGACAAATGACCGTAAATAAGTGGAACTCATGGTTACACTTATGCCAAGGGGGTTATCGGTGAATAACGAATATGATGAATTTGTTTGGAAATTAACTCCTATTGGACAATTTTTGGTTAAAATTATGTATGCCGATATCATTCGTGGACATACAAGGTTACTTTGCAAATATCTATGGAATTTGAGAAAACCCACTAAAATAAAAAATAATTATGTGGTTCCTAAGTAAAAGAAGTTTTGTTAACTCGAGATAATCTAGCAAAATAGAATTGAAATGGGAGTAAGAAGTGTTGATTCTGTGATGTTGAGAAAACAATCAGAGATTTATTTCTCTCATGTCCTTTTGCTAGGTTAGTCCGTAGAATTGTGTATTCTACATATACCATACAACCACCAACCCAATATAACAAATATGTTTAGGAATTGGTTGAATGACATCGGAAGAAATACTAAAGCTAGGATTCGTATAGGGGTTTCCTCTTTGGTTTGTTCGATATGAAATTGTAGAAATAACATTGTGTTTAGTAGGAAAGATTCTACCAACTTTTTGCAGGTTATTCATATGGTTGTTCACTGGATTCAGCTATGGTGTTTCTTGTTCCCGGAGGATTAGCGTAAATGCATGGTTTTTAAACGCAACCGTCTGCTGATGGTTGGACAAGATATCTTCTACTAGGCTATTTGACGTCCTATTAATAGAATACAAGATGTTGAGAATGTTGAGCATGTTGCTTATCTTCCGATAGTTGATTTTTGTATCGACCCTCTATAAACTTAGAGTTGTAAACTATTAAACTTTCAAACTAAGCAATGAAGGGTTGTGTGCATGTATTGATGTAGAGGCCAGGTTGTTCCCCATTTCGAAAAAACAATTCTTCTCTTGTAACAACAACTGCTTTCCTTCATACATGCGTCATAGGAAATTAGTTCATCCTTATCTAGTGTCATTACCTTATGTAGTCATGTTCAAGGACTACTTATATTCTTTTCTGAAGAAAATCACATTTTTGCGTTGTTGGGTGATCACATCACAATACCGAAGAGGGGGGTGTATAGCTCATTCAGAAAAGGAGAGAGTATGCAGAAAAATACTTGAAGTTTTTTCACCTTGAAAAATCACTTGCATTTACGACGAGATCTCATTCAACGGCGTATTGACCTCCTCATTGCTTGGGGATAATTGGGAACTACCATCCCGATGCATATTGCCTCTTTGGATTATAAATATTTTGTGAACCCAATGGTTGGCTAGTGCTTCTATTGAAATGTTTGGAAGGTCCCTTGCTACCCCAAGTCACATTTTTTTTGAATTATGGAGTAGTTATTTTATAGGATGGCAATCTTAGGATTTTTTTAATGGAATGTTTTTGGATCACATGAATGGTGCTACTCGAAAGCTTACAAATTGGATTATTTCCTTAATTTATAAATTCTTTTAAACTCAATCATGTAATCGATGTGTGTTTTTCTTTTGAAACGACTTTTTCTGCATTTTTTAGTTTGGCCACACAGCCCCCAATTTCATTGAAGAAACCAGAGTCATTAACACCGGTAAATTTATCAAATCCAGGGATGTCCAAACAGAAACAGCGGTCTCGAAACATCGTGTGTTTGAACTCATCTTCTCCTGTCGTCTTCTCCGGATGACCCGAGGTCAAAGGAAGAACACTCGGTGGGCCCCCTCATTTTGCCAGAAGCTGTCAGGGAAGAATGGACCGAGTCCATGTGCACCCAAACCCAAAGCCTCCTTTTCTTTCCCTCACCCTTCTCGCCACCACGGCCATCCCCTTCCCAGGTCACTCACGAATTACAACGCCCACGATCCATCCCACCGTACTCACACGCATAGCATCGTCGGCTCCCGCTCCTCCAAAGCAAAATGTCCCTCCTTCTCCGACGCCTCGCCGGCGCCCCTCTCCGACGCTCCCTCTGCACGGCCGCGGCGGCCTCGCCCTCGCCCTCGCCCTCTCGCCCTCCTTGCGCCATCCTCTACAACAAGCTGGCGGTGGACGCGTCAGGGCCGCCGTCGCCGGGCGCGCGCGCGTCCCTTGACCTCGAGGACCCGCTGGTCTCGCAGCTCTCCGTCCCTGCCCACCTCGTCGACCCCGACGCCGACGCCACGGACTTCCTCGACGGCACCGTCCGCGCCGCGAGCTCCGACGGCCTCCTCCTCCTCGACTTCACCGACAGCCGCCACCGCGCTCCTGTCATCGGCAGCATCCGCCACAGCTGGCTGCACGAGCTCGAAGGGCCCGACGGCCTCGCCGAACCGGACGTGTCGCGCTTCGTCTGCAACCCTCTCAGCGGCCAGCTGTTCCGCCTCCCTGCCCCGGACACTGTCACGGGCGTCGCGAAGATGGGCACGCCCTTCGGCCTTCTCACCCAGTCCTCCGATGGCTCCGACGGCCCGCCTGACATGTACGCGGTCGCCCAGCTCGGCCGCAGCACCTGCGGGGAGTTCGGGAGCCGCAGCAGAGTCGTGCGCCGGTTTCTGTCCGAAACAGGGGAGTGGGACGAGCAGGAGCTGGTCGGGCCGTCCACGACACCAGCTGGGGGGCGGGTGATGCACACAGACCTCAACCACGAGGTCGTGGCCTTCGGCGGCCGCCTGTGGTGGGTCGACGTGAGCTGGGGCGTCTGCTCCGTCGACCCGTTCAGCGACCAGCCAGACTATAGCTTCGTCGAGCTGCCCCAAGGCAGCGTGCTGCCTGACCTGGTTGGCATGGTGGGGACTCCGACGCTGGGCAGATACAGGCGTGTCGGGGTCAGCGAGGGGAAGCTGCGCTACGTCGAGGTGTCCAACACCATGAATCCGTTCGTGGTCAGCTCTTTTTCGCTCGACGACAAGGGCACTTCCTGGACGCTGGACTACAAGATAAAAGCTACCACGATCTTGCCCCAAGGTTTCGAACAGTTGGAACACCAAATACCGCGGATTGCTTTCGTCGATCCATTGAGGGCCAACTATGTGTTCCTCAACTATGGTCCTCGCATGGTTTATGTTATGGACATGGCTAAGGGAGAAAACTTGGGAGGGTTTTATCTTCCGGAAAGCATCGGCTGCCAAACCTTGTGCCACTCTGGTTTCCTTGTGCCGTGCATGCTCCCGACGTGGCTCGAATCAAGCCATATCCCTTGTGCAGGTACTATATATCTAAGCTGAAGCACTCATGTTTGCTGCATTATAATTGTATTAGACTGCACATGTATTTGTTTACATTGCTTTTGAAATCATGTGCTTCGAACCTTGTGTGTAGATGAATTATTTTGCTGATTGGTAGAAACCAATTGTATGTGTGTTGAAGTTTTTGAAACGAGTGATACATCTTTTATCAGTGATATCTTAAATGTTGGAAACTTCTATTGCTCATAGACTTCTAATATAATTGACAGTTATTACCAGTAAGTTTGGTACGTTTGATATTAAAACCCTCATGTTTGCTCTGGTATAATTGTCAGATTGCTGATATATTTTTTCTTTTTCTTTTGAAATCATGTAATTGGAACATTGTGCATATGAATCATGTTTGCCTGGTATAATTGTTAGATTGCAGATGTATTTTTTTTAAATCATGTGCTTGGAACATTGTGCACATGATGATTGATGATAGAAATCAAGTGTATTTATATTGAAATTTCTGAAACAAATGATTCATCTATCATCAGTGGTATCTCACATGTTGTTGAGACTTTCGTTGCCCATAGGCCCATAGACTTCTGAAATAAATTGACCATTTTTGGTACTCCCTCCGATCCATAATAAGTGTCGCCCATCTAGTACAAAGTTTGTACTAGCTTAGTACAAAATGAGCGACATTTATTATGGATCGGAGGGAGTATTAGGTTTGAGATACTTAGGTATTGAAGCGCTCATGTTTGGTCTGGTATAATTGTTATCTTGTAGATGTATTTGTTTACATTGCTTTTGAAATCATGTGTTCAGAACCTTTAGCATAGCATGGATTGCCTTGCTTATAGAAATCAATTGCATTTGCTATTTGCATTGAAGTATCTAAAACTACTGATTCATGTATCATCAATGGTATCTTAAAAAATCCTCACTCTGGGCTTGGTGGCTGATATTATCTCTGGAAGCCAATCAAGCCTTCTTTAAGGGCGGAAGAATCACTGATAACATCCTTATTGCCAATGAGCTGGTTCGGTAAATATTGTGAAGACTATCATTGCCAGTAGTCTCAAAGTTCCAAAATAAATTGGCCATTATTGGCAGTAAGTTTGACACGTTGGATATTAAAGCCCTCATGTCTGCTCTGATATAATTGTTAGATTGCAGATGTATTTGAGTATATTTCTTTTGAAATCATGTTTGGAACCTTGTGCATAGGATGGATTGTTTTGTTGATAGAAACCGATTGTGTTTGTACTGAAGATTCTGAAACGAATGATTCATATGTCATCTGTGGTATCTCAAATATTGTGGAGACTTTGGTTGCCCATAGGCTCATAGTCTTCTGAAGTAAATTGACTGTTAACAGAAATTTTATTTTATAATATTGCAGCCCTGAAGGTGGAACTTGGCATTGCTAAAAAATCTGAATTTTCTTTTGTTGCATTTCTATGAGATTCTGACATTTGTTATGATGCAAAAAGTGTTGTGCTCATTTATTGCCAACGTATACCTATGCAGTTGTCTTGTTAAATGTCAAAACTGTTTTTAAATTCAATATTGGCTGTAACTAAGTTGTACATATAAACATAATTGAAGGAACCCTTGCGAGCAAGAAGGCGAGTTCCAAAAGGAACACTTTGGCAGGCATGCTGGTTCGTGTAGACAGAGATCAGAAAGTTTGAAGCGTGCTAGCTAACTTATCTCTGGTACTTTCTCTTAAACTCTTCTTTTTTAGGCACTCTTCTTGCTTGTCCGATATCGGACATGTCTCATTTTTTCTTGTGTTTACGATTATGCATTTCTATTGTATGAATTGTGTTACTTGAAGAGACAGGTAGCTATGGTCATGTTTCCAACTTCCAAGTCACTATGTTGAGCTAGTTATCTTAATCTCCAACTTATATTGGACTGCGTTACTATTGTTATCCTTAATTTGAACTCTTTTAGGTATATCATTTTTATTTGCATATGTGCCATGTCTGTGAGAAAATGTAATGGGGTTTTCATTTATGGGTGTATGCCAAAACTGATGCATGTTAAGCATGCTGCATTTTTTCAGCGGAATAGAGAATGCTGCTTGAATATGTTATTTTCTCGTACTTTCTTCGGTGCTCGGTATAGGGTTGTTACATTCTTTTTTGATATCTGTTACATAGTCTGTTGACTCTGTTCTACTGAAATGCTAGGTTTGCCTTTTCACCATGATAGGATTTTGTCTTTCACTAATTACTGTCCTGAAATGTTATCACCTAATGAAGACTGAAGTGATGTAATGTTGCTATTTTCTTACCGAGTGAGCATACTGTAAATTGACTGTTATCATCAAATTTGAATTATTATGAAGTAGATGTTGGGAGATTTTCGCAGATTGTCTAGCATGGATTATCTTGCTGATAGACCAACTGTAGTAAATTATTTCACATATACTCAAGCATTTTATGAAGTAAATTGACCATTATTAGCTGTTTTTATTTCAAATATCAGAGGTGGATTTGGTGTTACTAGACAATCTGGTGTATTTTGTTGATTGCAGTGGTATGTAGGAGTATGAGATTGTCTATCATGAAAAAAAAATGCTTTTGCTTATTTAATTATTATTAACGTGTATCAATGCAATTACCTTTTTAAATATCTAAACTGTGTTTTCTAATTCAATTGTTGACACAATTAACAAGCATAGACTACTCTTGTTGTTCCGTATCACTATTTTAAAAGTTCTTGTATGTGTATCAAAATTGAAGGAACCCTTTCAAGCAAGCACACCAATTCTAAAATGAGGACTTTATTGATATGCTGGTCTGTGTAGACAAAGACTAGAAAATTGTGATCACGCTAACTTCTCTGTGTTATTTTGCTTGAGTAACTCTTTCTTTTGGATAACCTTCTCGTGTCATTCGATGTTGGTTATATCTCTTTTTTTTTCATTTCACGATTCTTCATTCCTCTTATATTGCCCGTGCAATGTGTGTTTGAATATGTAGTTTTGGACTATTTATCATTTTTATAAGTCATTATTGAACTGGTTATCTAAATTGTCCAATATTTATACTGCAATATTGTTGTTACCTTTATTCCAAGCCATTTAGTTGAATCGTGTTGAGTAATTGAATTAGCTGCGAGAATATGACGGTGTCTTATTTCTGGATGGTATACTCAAACTGTGGCACATTACATCATGGAATAGTAATTTTGTTCAAGATTGCTACATTTGTTAGGGGAATAGTATAATGCATGCTGCTTGCATATGCTCTTTTACTCATCAGTCTTCATGGCTTGGTACACCATTGATAAGATTTTTTCCTTTGGAGGTTGACATTGATAAGCTTTATCCTGTCACTAGACACTATCCTGAAGTGTTATCACCAAATAAAGACTGAAGTAAAGTGTATTTTTGTTAGTAGTATATCTTACCCAGTAACTTTGCTGTTTATTTTCTCCAAAATGAGCAGTAACCCGTGCTGTAAATTTCTGCTGCATTTGAGATTTATGTAACAGACTGCTGACTTGCTCGGCTAGCAATTTAGATAAGTATCAGAGAGTGTATTCTGGTATTTCTGCTAAACTGTCTCTACTCTTGCATTGCAGGTGCCTTTAAATTGACTGACAACTAAGTTGGTGGTGGCACTGAAAGACATGAACGCTCATTT
Source organism: Avena atlantica (assembly GCA_910589765.1). Classification (NCBI taxonomy): domain Eukaryota; kingdom Viridiplantae; phylum Streptophyta; class Magnoliopsida; order Poales; family Poaceae; genus Avena; species Avena atlantica. The sequence continues at coordinate 433,506,323 of OU342733.1, read as the reverse complement.
TGGTGAAATTCTGGGACAATTCTGGGTTGTTTCCATTTGCTGATGCAGTTCCCTGAACCTTTTTCTTGGAAAAACGAACGGAAGGGATTTGATTTAAATGCACACCTGCCGAATATTGGCTGCATTCCACCGCAATTTGGATGGAACAGTTTGAACAATGCACTGTTTCAAGACATAATTATCTCCTCTTATAATGTAATAGCACCTTTTTTTTACTTCAAAAAAAATAGCACCTTCTTGTGATTAGTTCTCATAGCTTTCGCTGCTCATCACGAAAACATCACGAAAAACAGGATACGTTTTTTTCGAAGCAAGGTTTTCAGGTTATGATTGATTGGATTGTTTTTGCATAGCTCATCTGCATGTTGATTACAATGACACCTGAGAATGAGTAATGCTACATGTACAAAAAAAATTCTACGGATTATTGTTACAGACTCACGTGGAGAGCAGCCGGTGCGTTTTCATCCCTGGAATCATGGAAGGTTGGTGATATCCGCCGACCATCTGTTTTCACGTCCATCCGTAAGCACGTCCATAGAAAATAATTCCGAAGGTCTAGGATTTCCGCCTGAAAGTAATGCTACATGTACGGAAATTTTTCTACGGATTATTGTTACGAACTCACGTGGAGAGCAGCCGGTGCGGTTTCATTTTCTACGGTTTTCTACGGATTGTTGTTACGAACTCACGTGGAGAGCAGCCGGTGCGGTTTCATTCCTGGAATCACGGAAGGTTGGTGATATGTGCCAACCATCTGTTTCCACGTCCATCCGTAAGCACGTCCATAGAAAATAATTTCGTAGGTCTAGGATTTTTGTCTAAGAGTAATACTACATGTACGGAAATTTTTCTACGGATTGTTATTACGGACTCACGTGGAGAGCAGCCGGTGCGGTTTCATCCCTGGAATCACGGAAGGTTGGTGATATGCGCCAACCATCTGTTTCCACGTCCATCCGTAAGCATGTCCGTAGAAAATAATTCCGTAGGTCTAGGATTTCCGTCTGAGAGTAATGCTACATGTACGGAAATTTTCTACGGATTGTTGTTACGGACTCACGTGGAGAGCAGCCGGTGTGGTTTCATCCCTGGAATCATGGAAGGTTGGTGATATGCGCCAACCATTTGTTTCCACATCCATCCGTAAGCACGTCCGTAGAAAATAATTCTGTAGGTCTAGGATTTCCGCCTGAGAGTAATACTACATGTACGGATATTTTTCTACAGATTGTTGTTACAGACTCACGTGGAGAGCAGCCGGTGCGGTTTTATCCCTGGAATCACGGAAGGTTGGTGATATGCGCCAACCATCTATTTCCACGTCCATCCGTAAGCACGTCCGTAGAAATAATTCCGTAGGTCTAGAATTTTCGCCTAAGAGTAATACTACATGTACAGAAATTTTCTACGGATTGTTGTTACAGACTCACGTGGAGAGCAACCGGTGCGGTTTCATCCCTGGAATCACAGAAGGTTGGTGAAAGGATACAGATGTCGCCTAGAGGGGGGTGAATAGGCGATTAAAACTTTTCCTAGAGTGGCTCAACAAAGGCGGAATAAAACTAGTGTTTAGTTAAGCACAACCTAGAACAACTAAGGTTCACCTATGTGCACCAACAACTTATGTAAGCAATACAAGCAACAAAGTGATAGCAGGATATATATTACTTCAAGCACGAAGGCTATCACAATGTAAAGTGCATAAGTAAAGAGCTCGGGTATAGAGATAACCGAGGCACGCGGGGACAACGATATTTTACCGAGTTCCTCCCAACATGGAGTACGTCTCGTTTGGAGAGGGGGTGGTATCAAACCACCAACGCCACAAAAGGCCTTCCTTATTCTCCGGTGAATCTCACCCTAACGGGATCGATCCACACTTCCACTATTGGTGCACTTGTCGGTGGCAACCGGGACCTCTCACAAGGTTGGGGCACTTCTCCACAACTTAATTGGAGGCTCCCAATCTGTAGGGGTCCCAACCTTTAATAAGATTGATCCCTCCTGTGTTTACAATGCTAGTCCCTGGATCAATAGCTAGCATCCACAGTTAAGATGTAATATCAAGAAACAAAGGTCATAATATAACTTTTATAACCAGGAATAACATAAGTTTATTACATCAAACATAGCTCATTAGGCTATTTCATTACATTGCAGCGGAATAACTATGTTCAAGTGGTCCTTCATCTTCAAAGTGCCACAGGCAGATGTTGGTTGTAGACTTTGTAATCCTAATCAAACAATCTTCACTAAAATCTATCAAACCTGCAACATACAAGTTACAGCCACAAAGGGTCAATACATTTGAATTGTATTGGCAAGTGATACTATGGTAATATAGTGGAGTCTATCATCTATATGCATCTGGCTAAGTGGAGTTGAGGCTTGCATTGCTCAAAATAGATTTTTCTTATCATTTTGAAAATACTAAGTTTTTGCTTGACAAAATCATTTTTCTCAATCAAAAGATTTCAAGATCCTTGTACCAAGCCATCTCTCCATCAATGATTGAAGAATTCAATCAACCCTTGTTCAAACCACAAGATTTTAACTTTAGAAATTTGAATGATGAGATTCTTGATTGCTTCCATGTCTTGATGCTCAAATTGTCCTTTACCAGGGACATGGCTAAGTACTTAGATTTTACACTCTGCAGAGGTGGTGCACTTTCCCCACAAGACTTGGTTTCCCAAGACAAGATCTTTCAGAAGCCTTCCCTTAGACCAAAATGGACGCGCTCCAACCTATCAAACACTACCACCCACTGTCCATTTGGCTAAGTTCTTGCAACCTATATGATCATGGCAGAGCCCATATTGCCAAGTGGTTGCACTTGAAGCTTCTCAACATTTGACATCTCAAATCCCTTTGTTTCCTGGGTGGCCATCCACAAGTGAGATACACAAGGTTCACCAGTCCCCTGGCCTTGTGTAACCACTCAACCATTCTCCACCAAGCAAGCCCATTCCACCCAGGTGATTCATTAACTTAGTTGTTTTATTAGACAAAATCACAAGTCCTTTAGACTTAGAATATTTTTCCATAGTGTGAATATATTTTCCACCCATGTTTTCTATTAGCTAGGCTAAGCTTGGTAGTATTAGGAATCTTTAACTTATGAAAAATCCTACTAAGGATTCATTACTATGTTTTCCTATAGCAAGATCTATACTTAGAAAAATCCATGCAAGTTTTTCTTAGCAAAAATCACTAGTGCATAGTGAAAGTAATAGGATAAAAAGTATGAAGCATCACTTGCCTTTTTGGTAGAGTATAGGTTCACTTCTTGATCTTTGCAACAATCACACTCTTCAAGTCACTACAAATCAATCAAGCAAGGCATAAACTCAATCTACCAATCAAGCAAAACAACACACATAAATAACAAAATCAAAGAAATGCATGCAAGCATGCCAAGCTTTGTTTTGTTTGAAAAAGTGGTTCCTAGTGGGTCATGGTCATTTGGGTAAATCTAATGGTCATTTTCTAAAGTGGCCAAGTCATTTGCAAAAGATTTCACTTTAAGACCATTTTCAAAACAAAGTGTTATTTTATGTGGTGTAGAAATATTTTTACTAAGGCATTAGCCTATAGGGTTCACCAAATAAGTTGCTATTGCAAAACTTGGTGTTTTTGGGTCAGTAGGTTTGGTCCAAACCATCTACTCAAAGTTTTCTTCCCATAAACATTTCCATAATAAAATCAATAAGTTTATTTGACTAGAAAATGGCTAAGTTAAATAATCCAACTTAAATTTCATAAAAATCATTTTTAACACTATGGGTTGGTTCCTAGGGTCAGTAGGGTCACAACAAACCAATTGGCAAAGGTTTGATCTCAAAATTCATTTTTAAATGATTTTTCTAATGTTAGCAAGCACACAAAAGAATCTGCAAAATCAAACAATTTATCAAATACTATTTGCTAAACTAAGGGTAGGGTTGGCTAGGGCTTGTTCTCCTGAATCCATTGATATAAAATTTGTCAAATTTGGACGTATGGATCAAAAGTTATAAGGGTTTGAAGTTTGCAAATAATTCTGATTTCAAATTCTAATTTCAATCTATCTGGTGACACGCGGCAGCTTCTTATTTGTCGGTACCGTTTCGGTTGGATCGCGGCTGTGGGGCGTTGGATCTAGTTAGATCGAGTGGCTCAGATCGAGTACCTCTTCGCGTTTAAGTCGTTCTATCTCACCCACTTGATTGATATCGGACGGCTCCTATCAAACGGTCACGAACTGGCGGCGTGATAACAACGGCGAGCGGCGGAGCGGTCAGTTGGCGGCGGTGCTAGCGAAACTGGAAACGAGGAAGGAGGAGAGGGGGCTCACTGTGTTCGTCGTGGCACGGGGATGCTCAACTTGCCACTGGTTGATGAAGGGGCGCAAGGGGACGAGCAGAATCCCTCGCCGGAGTTGCTACTGGCGACGGGCGGCTCTGGTCGAGGTCGAGGACGTCACTGGAGACCACCCTAAGGCAAAACGGAGGCGCGGTCAGATGCGTGAGGTCAAGGCAACGCTGTGCGCGTGAACGAGAGTGGAAAGGGCGGACGGAAACCATCTGGGGTACTCACCGGAGTGAGGCAGACGCGGCGGCGCGGCCAGATGTTGTCGAGGTCGGTGCTCTGGGCGCCCGCGGTCAAATGGATGGTACGGGGAGGAAGGTCTGGGAGTGGGGAAACTGCCAGGGTGCTCGGGGAGGCTCGGGGCGGTGTGTGCTGGTCGGATTTCGCTGGAGAAGGTCGCCGGAGTTGGTGAGGTTGCAGTGGCCAATTGGAGCAGCACTGGGGCGGAGAGGAACTGGCACCAGAGGGGAAACGGAGAGGGGAGACTGGCGCTTTAAGGTGTGCGATCACTGCGAGTAAAGGTCGTCGCGTTAAGGCGTAATCAAGCCAGGAATTTATGTCTGCAACGGCGAAGTGAGAGGAAGAACAGCTCGCGGGGTGGGGAAGAAGAGGGCCTATGGTGGGGTCTGGTGGCAGTGAGAGAAAGGGAGAAAGGGAGGGGTCCACTGGTCATAGGCTATGCGGGTGAAAGACTGAGTGAGGAAAACGGTTCGGGAAAATAAGAGGAGGTGGGCTGCGAGTTGGGCTGTTGGGCTGGGGTAGTTGGGCTGCTGTGGTTTCCTTTTTTTTTGTACAGAAATATTTCCCTTTTTCCATTTTATTTACTGATTTGAAATTCATTTCACAATTCAAACAACAAGACAATCAATTCAAACAAGCACTTAACTTCACTTTGAATTTGGTTCTGTTTTTCAATATAATCCAAAATAAAACAATATTTTTAAATCTATTTAGGTTCCATTTATTAGTTTAAGTAAAATGGACCATGGTTTATTTAATAAAATAAGGTTTGGTTTAATTAATAAAATCTCCAATTGAATTCCAAATGTTTTCAAATCCAAATCAGTAGGTTTTATTTGTTAATAAAGAATATTCTGAAAACTTGTTTAAAATAATATAATCCTTTTACTTTAGGGTCCATTAACAATTAAATAAAATGGGTCTTAGTTATGAAGTCAAATAGAGTTTGATTTTATTAATAAAATCTTTAATTGAAACCTAAATATCTTCAAAACCAAAATAGTAAGTTTAATTTATATAATATTTTGGAAATTATTTTTAAAACAAAATATCCTTTTATTTTAGTGTCCATTATTAATTAATATAATAGGCTTTCATTACTATTTCAAATACGATTTATTTTATTTGAGAAATTTATTTTGAAAAATAAAGTCAAAACACTTTAGTGGGTTTTATTAGAAAATATAAATTACTTGGAAAACCTATTTTAAACAATTTAATAAGTTTTGATGTTTTAATTAAAGTGGTAAAACCCTTTTTATCAAATAAAGTTGGATATTAAATCCTTATTATTTTATTTAAATAATCCTTTATTATTTTTAAATAAACCTTTATTATTTTGTTTTAAAGTAAAATGTTTTATTTTCCATAGCTTGTCCAATGTTTAATTTGGCTTTATATAAAATAATCCTTATTTATAAATCCATCTTTTCCTTTGAATACCAATCCTTTATTAAAAGATCCAAAATACTATTTCCAAAATACTTTATCATTCCTTTGTTAATTGTTTTATGTTTTTAAATCCTTTTAGGATTTTATTTAATTCAAATGGGTTTGAGGTTCCATTTTAATTCAAAAAGTTTCTTCTGGCTCTGAAAAACAAACAAAGTTTTATTTTATTAATTTATTTTCACATTACAAGATTTGGAAAATCTTGGGATGTGACACAACAAACGCCACAAAGGCCACAATGCCACCAAGGCCACAAAACCGTCTAGGGTTCCAAGAACCCAAGAGGGACAAGCTCCAATGAGTAACTCAAACCAAATCCTCCGAGGAGAACACAAACCGATGCACCAAATGCAAATGGCAAGAACACCACAAAGGTGTTCAAATCCTTCTCTCTCAAATTCCACCAAAGCTACAAAAGCTTATGGGGGAATAAGAGAGGAAGAACAATGGAGGAAATCCACAAAATACTCCAAGATCTAGATCCCAATATGTTCCCCTCACTTAGAGGAGAGATTGATTGGTGGGATTGTAGATCTAGATCTCCTCTTTCAAATCCCTCAAGAATATGCAAGAATCATCGGAGGGATTGAGAGAAAGCAAGATCAAGAAGGTCAACAATGGAGGGGAAAACTTGCAAGAATGGTTAAGGAACCATTGGGGAAGAAGGCCCCTTATATAGGTCCCTCAAAAATTCAACCGTTGTAGCCTAAAAACGCGATTCCCGGTACTACCGGACTTTTTCCCGGTACTACCGGACTTTTCCGGCACTACCGGACATTCCCTGGGGTTCCTGGGGCGCCAAACGCATTTTTCTCTGCGCTCCAGGGTACCAAAATGCGGTACTATCGGACCCCGGTACTACCGGATCCTGGTCCGGTACTACCGGTCATCACAGAACGAAAACATCCATAACTTTTGCATCCGGACTCCGATTTCGATGATCTTGGGCTCGTTTCGAAGAGGACAACAACCTATACAAGATCATGCAAATAAACAGCATAGTCCAGTAAGGGATGATAGATCCAAATGACGAAGTAAAAAACCTTCTGCCGTGCTAGGTACTAAAATACGGTACTACCGCTTTTTGGTACCTAGCCCGGCAGTGGCTTTTGGAAACTTGTCAAAAACCTTTTGCTGTGCTAGGTACTAAAATGCGGTACTACCTCATTTTGGTACCTAGGAGGGAAGTGGCATTTGGCAACTTGCCAAAACCTACTGCCGCACTAGGTACTAAAATGCGGTACTATCGCATTTTGGTACCTAGGAAAATTCAAACCTCTATAACTTTTGATTGGTAACTCCGATCGACCCGATTCCAATTGCGTTGGAAAAAGGAAGACATGAGCTACCCTATAAAAGGTGAAAATATTGGTTATCACCAAGTGAGAATGTATCATGTATAATAATGTGAGATACCTCACTTGGTGAGAAACCGAAAAGCCGCCAAGATCAAAATCGCAACAAGATACAAACGGAAGATCTGATTTTGATGAACAAGAGCTTGTTATGGAGATTACCACAAGCTCTATATCCTCACATGGATAAGACCAAATAACAACCAAATATTATGATGCAAATATGCAAAGGTTTGAGCTCTCTCCGAACGAAGTGAACGAGTTACTCATTCGAGAGCCCCTCTTGATAGTACGGCTATCTATCCTAAACCCGGTCTCCTACTAACAATATGAGATCGGTAAAAGGGAAAACCTATCAAGATTATACCTTTGACTTGAGCATTCCACTTGAGCTTGATGTAGACGATCTTACCCTTCTCAAGATGTAACGCCTTTCTTAATTCCTCATCATCGATCCATGATCACCGAGAATGGCAAGCATCAAACATGAGATCTTATATAGATGGTGCATTTTGAGCTTGCACAACACATCTTCTTCTCATTTCATCGACCTTGAATCCAAAACATGCTCCAAGCGATGCTAATGGACAAATCCTACAAGTATAACTTAATACACACATTAGTCCATAAAGATTGTCATTAATTACCAAAACCACACATGGGGGCCCACATGTTCTTTCAATCTCCCCCATTTTGGTAATTGATGACAATCCCTTTAAGAGGGTTTATATAAGGAATATTAATGAACAAAATGGTAACACTAATATCAAATACTACATAAGTATGTTATATTGGTACCACCACCATATATAGAGCAAACTCCCCCACAATCTATGCATGTGTGATGAACTTGAATTTCATTGCATATATTGCCAATCATTATTATTGGTGGAGTTTCCTCTATATATACCACATGCTAAGCAACAACAAAGATGCAAGAGCATGAAAGGAAAATGCTTAGAAACAAACTCAAAGCATAAAACATTTCCCTTAAACCCTCTAAAACTTCTCCCCCATTGGCATCGATTGCCGAAATGGGTGACAAGTTCTAGAAGGCAAATATAGTAATATTTCCTCCAAAGATGTGCATTCGCACATATCCAATGATGAATACTTGGTAGGGAGTATAACTATATCGAGGACCCGAAGATTGCCAAAGGAATAAAATAAAACGACGCATCACAAATGACGCAAGCAATCACAAGATACGACAAACCAATTTGAAAACAACAAATGAGTCCAAATGGAAACAACAAGATATTATGATACGAGTAGATGAGTGTTTTAAATAACAAATTGAGAAGCTCCCCAAGATTTGTGCAAACTTTAAAATAGTTGCATTTCAATACAAATTGCAAAAATATGGAATCCTCGCTCCCCCATAAGCATTTAAAACACATCAAATGAAATATCAAATAAATGCTTAAATAAAATAGAGAAGTTCCCCAAGATTTGTGCACACTTTAGAATCGTTGTATTTCAATACAAAAATGCACAAATATGGAATCCTCACTTCTCCATAAACATTTAAGGCACAATAAATGAGAAATGAGACAAATGAGCATTATTAAATGAATTAGATGATCTCCCCAAAGATAATGCACCAATTATGATAATTGTATTTGGGAACAAGGTGCATAATCATGGAATCCTCACTCATCCAAGTTTATTTAACAATGCAAGGCATGAGAGAACAAATATGAGTGCCCAAATATGCAAACTAGAGGAACTAACACTCATAGGAAATTAAATTTGGAAGCCATTAAAGAATCAAAAGGAATAGAAAAGTGGTCTCCAAGGATTAAAAATCAACTAAAATTATTTTCTCATATGTGTATATGTATATAACTGGAAAACATCACAGAGACATATGCCAACAAAGAAATATGCACACATAAAGAAGATATACAATAAGGCATATGAAAAGCAAAAATGAAGTCATAATATATACCAATAAGATTTTTGCTTCAAAGCATGGCCAAAGGCTCAAATCTATCTTATTGTATATTAATGAACTTCAAACACCAACACACTACATATATTACAACTATCACCAAGGGAAAAAGGAGAAAGTTGGAATATATGGAGAAAGGCAACAAGTATCACTAAAACTAGCAAATTCTCACTATTGCACATCAGAGAAGTTGAGGAAAGGATGCGCAATAAAATTGATAGATTGACATATTTGGGATTGGTGGATCATATGCATTATTTTGTATAGTTCCAAATAAATGCACTCATCTCAACTTATACACATTTACAATAGAGAGTTCTCTTAATACCATGGCTAGAGATATAATAATAAATATAATAATAATAATTCATGCCAAGATGCAACCTACAAAAGTTGGAAGCAAGATAAATATGCATGAGCAAGAGATACTTGTTACCAAGATATAATTGGTAGGATGTAGAGGATATGAATTCATTGATCATCCTATAGCTTGCCTCCAATTTTCATTAACGTGCCACTTCTTCAAGATTGAGAGACAAGCTACAAAATGGTCCCCAAACTTATTGGGTCCAAAGTAGTTAGTGCAACTACAATACATAGGAGAGACTTCACATAAATATGTGCATATTGATATGAAATATGCACAACTTAGCCGATGGGATTTGGTGGAGTTTCCCCTATATATTGGATCAAAGAAAGCAAGCATATCATAATATAAACATATAGTAAATATGCATGCATAAAGCTTTCAAGAACCAAAAGGAGATACAATTTGAACAAAAACACCAAGTAAATCAAGATTGCACACACAAGAGTGTGACATGACAAATGATGTCCAAATTGTATCAAAGAACCAATTCAACACATGAAAGATCACATGTTCAACAAATGAACTAGGCTAAAACCAAAGGAGCAAAAGATAGATAGAAATAAAATTGCCCAAGGGTTTATCTCATTATAAAATGGTCAAATCAAGAAACAAGGAATGAGACAAAACCAACTCCCAAAAAGAGCAAGGTTCCAACAAGAAACCAAACTCCCCAAACTTCTCATGATGGCAGAAAATACCAAAACGAAAAGATTGAGGTTCCAAGCACATAAAACCCGATATGGATTGAACAAATAAGCATAAATATGAGTGTTCTAAATAATATAGGAGAGCTCCCCCATGGATAGTGCACTATGTAGGATTTTCCTTTTGAATGCAAAATGCACACAAATGGGATCATTACTACTGCCTATATTAACTAAAACACAAGAGGATACCAAAAAAATAAGGAGATTCATAAGTAGCAAGGAATGCATGGGAGCACACAAAAACATTTTCTTGGCCAAAGATAGGACAAGATTAAGCAAAGGCCAAAGTGAATATGATCAATAAATTCTACCATAAATTTAGTACTAATTGTCCAAGGACAAGAAATATTAGGAATAATTTTCCCATAGGTAGCTTGCATGGATATACAAGAACATAGTCACAATAAGAAGCATATAACTAGATATAAGAATTAAGCATGATACTTCGAACAAGATTCTTGGTAGCTTCCAATAGTCGCACAATCACTAGTGATTAGAGTAACTTGAAGCAAATGGTTTCCATGATGATGTAGAGATCTAAATACGAGGAAACACATACCAAGAACCACTCTCATAAACAAGATCCAAAATATGAGAAATAAGGGCATTCAAGCAAATTGGAACTTGTATGAGCACATGTGTCACTTAGGAGCTAGATAATTATCAATATCAATTTTAAGTGACACAACCTCGAATTTTCACATTTTCTAGGATTGTAATAAGCACTAAGCATATGACTCCCCCATAATGTGATACTACCATAAAACCAACGTGAGGCAAAATAATACAAATAGAGATAATTAATGGACATTATAAAACTTAAATTTCTCATGAGAATTATACCACATAGAGACTAGATAATAATCCAATATAAATACTAGGTGGTATTCCTCATGTACACATAATTTTAGGATTGTGGAATGCCCAAGCATAACACTCCCCCAAAATGGGATAATCCATTAATTTCTCACAAGATCCAAATAAGATACCAAATATAACCAAGCAAGGCTCAAACATAAGAAACACACATACATGGTGTGCCACCTAATCATACACAAATATGCTTGAAATCTCAAGATAATTAAGTGGATAGCACAACATGTACAAAAGCATGGAAGATACAAAACCAACACATGCACAAGGGGGCGAGTAACTTTCAATGTAAAGAGTTTAGCATATGTTACCGCAAGGAGGAACATTGGAAATATAATATGATCAATATAATCCAAATGGCTTGGCTTGACAATAATAATTGATGAAGATCCCTCAATTCTTCATAATGTAGCCAAAACTCCAATGCCCTCCAACAGCACCTATTGATCAAGTTTTGGCTTGTTGGTCCCCAACCAAGTTGGGTCCTAAGAGGTTAGTCATAATAGGCTTGGCAACCCAAATGGTTCTTTTCTTGAACCCACATTGAGCACCAACAAATTTGGCAAACACATTGCCAACCTCATCCTTACAAAGAGAAGAAGCATCATCAATAATGATAGGGTTGGATGAGGAGATACCGATAGTGCATGAGGAAGAAATATGCCCCTTATCATGGCATATGTAGCAAGTTCTACTCTTGCCATATTTCTTCTTAGGTAAAGCTACAACTCGAGGAAGAGCTCGAGTAGTCCTCTTAGGAAGTGGCCCATTAATGACTTGAGGTGTAGCTTGAGGCCACTTCCCTTGTTGCTTCACACTAGGAGGCTTTTTCTTCAATGGGCAATATCTAACATGGTGCCCTTCTTCCTTGCACTTGAAGCAAACAATGTTGGACGGATTCTTGACTTGATCTTGTCCATTCTTCTTGTTGTCCTTGTGCTTCAACTTGATAGTGGACTTGTTCTTGACATTGGAGTTAAATCCAAGCCCACTTTTGTCATTGGTGGATTTTTGCACACTCAAGATTTTGTTGAGTGCGGCATTCCCTTGATGACTCTTTTTCAAGTCATTTCTCAAAGAAGTGAGTTGAGCCTTGAGATCTTTTATTTCCTCTATATGGTTAGTTTCAACAAAAGTACTAGAGGAAGTAGATGCTACATTGTTAGAGCAACAAGGCATGGAATGTAATTCATCACGAGATATAGCATGGTTGTGAGAGGATGAATTACAAGGACTAGCACATGGCAATATAACATTTGGAGTAGATATAGTGCTAATATCCACATGAGGCCCACAAGATGTTACCTTTGACACGATGGCCTCATGAGCTAACTTTAGCCTACCATGAGAGACTAAAATATCCTCATGCGAGCTCGAGAGCTTAACATGACTTTCTTCTAATTTCCCATAGTTGCTAGTTAGAAACGCAAGTTGATCCTTTAGCTCAACATTCTCCTTCAAAATAGATGCTTCACAAGAAATAGAGTTAGTAGCACAAGCATCATTACTATTTGCAAGAGGTGAGGGCAACTTGGCAAGCTCTTTATAATAAGAAGCTTTAAGTTGCTCATGTGACTCGGTGAGTTTGATGAGCTCACCCTTTATGACCCTAGAGCCATTTTTGAGGTGCTAAAAATCCTCAAGGAGTTTAGCATAAGCAACTTGAGTCTCATCATTTTTACTTTTGAGATCCCTTGCCACCTCAAGATCTCTATCATGAGATTCATTTACTCTAGATAGCTCTAAAGAAAAGGTCTCCTCAAGAGATTCTTTAGTGGTTTGTTCCTCTTCAAGAGCTTTATTTAGGTTTGCAATTATATTAGCATACTCACACTCAAGACTACACATTTTATCAATGTTGTTATCATGCACCTAAATTTGTGTTTCTAACTTATCAATATGTTCTTTGCTCTTAATAGCAAAGTCCAAGACTTCAACAAAGTTAGAGCAAGCAATATCCTTTTTGACAAGGGCATGATAAACAATCTCACCATTTTCATATAAATCATCAATATCAAGCTCTTCTTCCACATTATCCACATCCTCCTCATCGCAAGAGGTAATGGGTTCCAAAGTAGGGGTTACCTTAGAATCCCTAGCCATAAGGCATAGGTGGGTACCGTAAGAAGGTGAAGATGAGATTGCATTTGTGGCTTCATTCAAAACCATGTCTTGGCCCATAGAATTTTTGATTTCCTCTACATGGTTAGCAACACAAGCACTAGAGGAAATGGAAGCATTTTTATCATGGCAACAAGACAACACAAGCATATCGTCATGAGATTTATCCAAGTCATTTCTACATGATATGCAAGGACTATTAACACAAGCATGTAATAAGTTTGTAGTGCTAGAAGTGTTGAAGTCCAAAGATAGATCATTGCAATTGAATAGAGATGAGGGATTACAAATAGTAAGCACACTATCCCAATTGCAATTTCTATCACCACTCACCATATCATTACCTAGTGAAAAGTCACATGTTGTTGAAGTGGTAGAGGATGAGAACTCATCTCGACCAGAAGTGGAAGCAACACAATCATCCTCAATAATGTTGGACACAACATATTTATCTTGAAGTTTTGTCCATAACTCATGAGCGCTCCAAAAAGGAATGATTGAAGAGGTAACTACATAGCTCAAAGCATTAACAAGCACATTAGAAGCTTGAGCATCGAGATATAAGTTTTTCTCATCCTCACTAGATAGATTTCTGAAATCCATTGGAGGAGAAAAACCTATATCTACAATACGCTCAAATTTGGGTCCATGTCCTGAAAATGAATGAGCATGCGATTTTTCCATATATCATAATTTGTGCCATCGAATGTGAATATGTCATTGTGAAGCCATCGAATCCTCTAGCCGGTATCTTTACTCTCAAGGCGGTGAAGCCTAAAATGAGAGACCGGGCTCTGATACCAATTGAAAGGATACAAATGTCGCCTAGAGGGGGGGTGAATAGGCGATTAAAACTTTTCCTAGAGTGGATCAACAAAGGCGGAATAAAACTAGTGTTTACTTTGTTAAGCACAACCTAGGACAACTAAGGTTCACCTATGTGCATCAACAACTTATGATAAGCAATACAAGCAACAAAGTGATAGCAAGATATATATTACTTCAAGCACGAAGGCTATCACAATGTAAAGTGCATAAGTAAAAAGCTCGTGTATGGAGATAACCGAGGCACGCGGGGACAACGATATTTTACCGAGTTCCTCCCAACATGGAGTACGTCTCGTTTGGAGAGGGGGTGGTATCAAACCACCAACACCACAAAAGGCCTTCCTTATTCTCCGGTGAATCTCACCCCAACGGGATCGATCCACACTTCCACTATCGGTGCACTTGTCGGTGGCAACCGGAACCTCTCACAAGGTTGGGGCACTTCTCCACAACTTAATTGGAGGCTCCCAACAAACGCCACCAAGGCCACAAAACCGTCTAGGGTTCCAAGAACCCAAGAGGGACAAGCTCCAATGAGTAACTCAAACCAAATCCTCCGAGGAGAACACAAACCGATGCACCAAATGCAAATGGCAAGAACACCACAAATGTAGGGGTTCATAGCATGGAAAACAAAAAAATTCTACCGCATCCAAACAAACAAGCCAAGATCTATCTACTAGATTGTAGCAACGAGTCGATAGAGGAACTCACCCTCGAAGATTCCAAAGCGGTTAACGAGAGCAGATTCTCGTGGGTGATGTAGTCGTACTCTTGCCAATCTCAATATCGCGTAGACGATCCTTCCGGCGCCGCGTTCCGGCAGCGCTTCCGCAGTCGGTCACACGTTCAGTACTCGATGAAGACCTTCCTCTCCCTTGTTCCAGCAGGCAGCGGAGGTTGTAGCACTCTCCTCGCGATTCCGGCAGCACGACGGCGTGGTACCGGAAGTAGAGGCGAGATCTCGCAGGGCTTCGCCTTAAGACGGAGTGAGTATGGTGGACTATGAGAGAGGCCTTGGAGATCTAGGGTTTAGAAGGCACCAAGGGGAGAGTGTATACTACGGCTAGGGTTTGGGATCACCCCAAATTGGCGAGTTGGTGGTGCCCTAGGTGGCGGCCGCAGCAGCAGGGGTGGTGGCGCCGGCGACTTAGGGTTAGGGTTTCGGGGTGTGAGAGGTGTAGGCTAGAGGGGCACCCATGCCCCTTATTTTCTAGGTGGGAGGGCGCCGGTTGGGAGGAGGGAGTCCTCCCCCAACTCGGCCTCCTTGGCCGGCGGGTGGAGGGAGGAGGACTTCCTCCCCAAGTAGGTTTCCTACTCTCCCTCCACCAAGCAAACTTGTCGTTTGACTTTTCAAATTGGCGTTTGACTTTTCAAACTAGGATTTGATTTCTCCCTTTATTTTGCCCAGCCATGATACCTAGTACATGATGCAACCATTCCACATTGTCATGACACATTCATGTACCCTTCCCCTCCGGAGTGCAGGACCTTCCGGAACCTTCTAGAACATTCCCGATGAAAACACCGGAATCATTCCCCAACTCCGAAACAGGACTTTCCTTATATGAATATTATTCTTCGGACCATTCCGGATCTCCTCGTGATATCCCGGATCCCATCCGAGACTCCGAACAACATTTGGTCTCTTACTCATCATTCCATAACTACTCAACAACATCGAATCCTTAAGTGTGTCTCCCTACGGTTCGTGAATTTTGCGGACATGATCGAGACACTTCTCCGAAAAATAACCAATAGAGGAATCTGGAAATTCATATGACTCCCACATATTTCTACGATTACTTTGCGATCAAATGAACCACGTACATACGATACCAATTTCCCTTTGTCTCACGATAGTTTACTTATCCAAGGTTTTGATCGTCGGTATCTCTGCATACCTAGTTCAACCTCGTTACTGATAAGTACTCTTTTCTCGTTCCCGCGGTATGTGATCCCTTGTGAACCAGTCACATGCTTGCAAGCTAATTGGATGACATTCCACCGAGAGGGCCCAGAGTATATCTATCTGTCATATGGATGGACAAATCCCACTCTTGATCCATGTGCCTCAACACATACTTTCCGAACACTCAATGCCACCTTTATAGCCACCCAGTTACGGTGTGGTGTTTGATGTCATCAAAGCATCCTTCCGGTGATGGTGATTAACATGATCTCATGGTTGAAGGAATTAGGTTACTATGTATCAGAAAGCTTATAGCAAATGAACTATATTAAATGACTTGATCTTTATGCTACGCTTATCTATAGGAGAATGTCTATCACATCATTCTCCTAATGATATGACCCTGTTGTTAATAACATCTCTATATTCATGATCAGGAAACCATGATCATATATTAACCAACAAGCTAGTTTAACAAGAGGCTTTACTAGGGACTCTTTTATGTTTACAAATCACACAAGTATTAATGTTTCCTGTTAATACAATTATAGCATGGTATGTAAACATTTATCATAAGCATGAAGATATGATAATAACCACTTTATTATTGCCTCTTGGACATATCTCCAACAGTCTCCCACTTGCACTAGAGTCAATAATCTAGTTTCAAACCTTTGTGTATCCAACACCTATGGCTTTCCGGTGTTGCATGTACACGATTGCTAGTGGTCAACTGATCTCCGGATCTGACACTTCCAGGTCCGTGTGTAATTGCATGTCTTTGCGTCTCTACGCATCACTCATTCTATAATGAGATGGCTTTGTATAGATTTGGTACTTTGGTGAGAGCCTTAGTTCTTTGGGGTTAAAACATGTTGATAATATTGTTGTACAATATATCTTCATAGTATTATCCCTATGTGAACTACACCTAGTTTGATAACAAACTACTTGACACAAATGCCCTCTTTTGCTGCTATAACAGCAGTCATATGCTTAGCCTTTTGTTGCAGTATCTGTCACAATTTCTTAACTTTGGAACTCATCCAAATTCATTATGGAACTTACTTTCCATCATATTGTGCCACCCTTAGTTTAGATTGAGATAAACTTAATTTGTACTTCGTGACAAAACTAGTATCAATGTAATTCATTTACAATGAACTAACCATCTATTTGTCACTTCTACAAAATAATATATTCTTAGTTCTTTTACAAGATCATAAGAATATCTTTACTATCGTCCAATAATCATCTTATGAATCATTCTGGTATATGCTCATAACATTTAGAGCATGGGACATATCTGGATTTGTACATATCACAGCATGCTTGATAAAATACTCTTTGTGATTTCATGCATCAAGTACCAATCTATACTTGAATCTTTGTTTCACTTACCAAGTGTCAATACACTTGAATATATCATCAATATTGAACTCATTCAATCCTTTCTGTGTGAAAAGAACCTTTCTTGTAGTTTCTATATTGAACTCATTCAATATATCATCTTTGTACTTTCGGCACAACCATATTAGTGTCTATTGATGCCAAATATTTTGGTTTTGCCTAAGTCTTTCATCGGGATGAAATTCTTAATATGTGTTAATAAAAGATATATCATTTCCAATCAACAATATGTCTTCCACATAATGCATTAGAAACATGTCTTAGCGCTCCCACTTAGTTTCTTGCAAATGCAAGCATCTTCATCGTTTCCGATGAATTTAAACTCCTTTAACAGTTTCATCATGGTGAAGATTCTAACTCCGCAATGCTTACTTCAACAATTGAAGTTTGCATATGCTTTTAGCATCCTTTGAATTAACAAAACCCTATGGATTGTGTTATGCGCATGTCCTAGATAAAAATTCTATTAGAAGAACTTGTTTTGCTTATTCAACTACCACATAACAAAATTATATGTAGTGGTTGCTACATTAATCCGTCTAGACTAAATATCGCTATGAAAGATCAAATCTTGTCATGGTCAACCTTTGAACATTGTTGTGAACTCTTTCCCAACATGTCGACTATTTCATAGATGTGAAACATCCATGTCTATTTCTTTATAGATCCAAACACAACTGTAAGGTCTTACACCTTTCTCGAGGGTCCTTCAAGTTCAAAACTTGATTTCTCGTGTATGGAACTATCACGGATTTTATGGCTACAAGCCATTTTATGGAGTTAGGGCCCATCATCGCTTCTTTGTATGTAGTCCGTTCATTATTCTCAAATAATGATTCAACCCTCAAATCTTGGTATTTGATTGTTTACTCGACCTACTTGGTTCAATAGAAACTTTGACCTCCGTCACCACAACCTTTGAGGCACGTGAGCCATGAGCATTGTTGTTGCCTCCAGAACACTTTTCGGCGATGCGCAACTTTGCACATATATCCAAGGTTCTTTTAACCTTATTAAAGTTCTATTGTACTCCCACTTAACTTTTCACGAAAAATTCCTTCTCAAAGAAACTTGACGTTCTAAGTGACAAACACTTTTGTCTCCGATGTTATGGAGGAATACTTAATAGTTATTCGAAATAACATACAAAGACAGGTTCATCCGACTTTGGTTGCAAACATCTTTCTTATGCATAGCACACCAATGTTTAAGAAAGGACAACTTGGGTTTTATCCCAAACCATAACTTTATATGGTGTCATTTCAACGGATTATGATGGAGCTCTTTTCAGTGGAAAAATGGTAGTCTCTAAAGCTTTTAATCTTTAAAATATAATGGCAGTTTTATGAATTACACCTTTGATCTTACCATGTCAAACAAGGTTTAATTACATATCTCGAACGCTCCATACTCTTATGGTGTTTCGGGAAATGCAAATCTACGGAATGATTCCTTAAATCTTAGGTATTATGCTAAACTTGTAACTCAAATATCTTCCTTTATGATCTTATCATAAACTATTGATATTCTTGTTACAATGATTTTGCACTTCATCTTGAAAGTCTTTGAACTTTTCAAATGTTTCATACTTCATCCTTATTAAGTAAATATTCACATATTAACTCAATTTTTTTTGGAGAAAGCATATGAAGTTGAAATCCATCGCTCTTGACTACACATAATGGACTTCATACAACAATATGTACAAGTTCCAATAAGCCAGTCATTCGTTCCCTTTTGGCCTATGAACGAAGTTTTAATTATCTCTAGGAAAGTTTCACAAGCGTCATTTGATCAAAATCAAAAAGACTCCAAAATTCCATCCACATGGAGTTTCTTCATGTTTTCTTTCCAATATAATTTAAACGGCGATGTCACTTCCTAAGTGATCTTTCAATCAATTTGTCTTTCGACATTTTTAGCATTAGTTTTATGGATGTGATTTCTCCAACGAGATTTGTGAATCATCCATCTTTTATGGATTACAACAATTATTTGAACAACCCTTTTGTTCTCATAATACCTGATAAAACAAATCTTGAAGGCAAGCTTTGATGTTTAACGAGCAACACAATAACCCTTTATTTGTTCTCGATGAATATCATCACATATTCTTTTGCTAGTAACTTAGGCCATTGTAGTTCATGAATTCTGTTGTTTCGTATGACGATTCGTACCAACAAATTCAGTATCCAATACTTAAGAACCACATTATTTAACAAGCAAAGAATACAGCCATAACGCGTATATCCTCTATATACCCAAGCTGAACAATTCTAGTCTTTTCTTTTCTGCCATATATTTATGAGATACCTTTTTCAGTATTTCTTTTTCTGTTTGAAAGAATCTATCAACATCAATAGTGGAGCCATATACATGACACATAGTCCAAAGCATGTATAGTTAAATACCAATGTCTTTGGACTTGCACTTTGAAGTAGATCACCATCATCAAATGTTTGGTGTTCTTTCAAATTCCTTTCTTTAGTAATCTCTTGGTGTAGTAAACATTTTACCTACATCAGATATTCACCCTTATCATGGAATTATCTATGATCAAGCCACTTTTAGCTTATAACGGTGAATCGCGAGTATAATGTTGCTCTCCAAAACCTTTTGGAGGATTAGGATAACTAGTGTATCCTTTTGTAAATTCTCATCAAATATGAGAACATTAACTTTGTCATATTATACTCTATCATGTTGTAACCAAAACATCATTTCAGATATCGCAATATCTTCCATACATGATGGTTTCTGAAACAACTCTTTCAAATCCTAGATTACGTTGATATTGAAACTATCTTTTGAATATAAAGAATCATGGAGATAAACATGATACTTATATACTAACACTGGAATTGTTACTCTTGATTTAATACCAACTATTAAACTTCACGGAGTAATTGAAACTTACTGAAAGTTTGCAATGGGACTTTTAAACTTTAGATTAACACTTCAAAACAATACGATACTAGTTAGTAAAGTAACTAACCAGAATTCTATAGTTCTATCATCTCAATTAAAACTAAGCGCAAGGTGGTAAACGAATGCCAATGACTACAACAACTATGCAAATTCACTTTGATTTAATTTATGATAAATAGTGTTCAACTTTTAATCATATTGCCGTTGAACTCTCACTCAAAACAATATCCCTCACATTGCTTTAGTGATCACACGAACCAAATCCACCACATCAAAACCGATCATCACGAGAGTTGATGTAGCTTCAATGGCGAACAATCAACATGTTCATCATATCTACTATATGACTCATGCATGACCTTTCGGTGATCCGTGTTCCGAGACCATGTCTGTACATGCTAGGCTTGTCAAGATCAAATCTTAGCTTCCGCATGAGCAAATCTGGCTTGCTCACGTTGTATACACTCGCAGAATCTAACACACCCGATCATCACGTGATGCTTAGAAACAACGAGCTTTAGCATCGGTGCTTACTAAGGATGAACACTTTAAAACTTGAAATTGTGTGCTTGAGGGATCATCTTATAATGCTACTGTCGTGAACTAAGCAATACAAGATGCATAAAAGGATTAACATCACATGCAATTCATAATATGTGATATGATATGGCCTTTCTTCTTGTGCTTCCGATCTCCATCTTCAAGCACGAACATGATCTCTATCATCACCGGTATGGCATCAAGGTCAATGGCGTCGCTTCATGGTTGTCATCCACCAGCATCAACTATTACAACTACTTTGAATAATAGACACGCGGGTCTTAACGGAATTTAAAAGACAACCATATGGCTCCTGCCGGTTTCCCACTTACAATAAGGAACATTGCATACATCAAATATAATCACAATCATGGCCATATCACATCACACCACACCACTGCAAAACAAAGTTAGACGCCTCTAATTTTCTTTGCATGTTTTATGTGGTTTGGGGATTTCAATAAGTGTCGTTCTAACTTATGAACAAGAACTACAACGTTGATGCTTGAACTATCAAGTGCCCATTGTAAATTGAATCTATACTATGATGGGAGAGACAGACACCCCCAAAGCCACTTATGCAATATAAGTTGCATGTTGAGCGTGGAGCAAGTCTCATCAACGATGTCATGTAAGGTTAGCCCGGACCACTTCATCCCATCATACCGCGAGATGCAAAGTATAAAAAAAGCAATTGATAATAAAAGCACCACCGCGCACAATGACCATTGTGTTCTACTCGTGCAACATATCTACATATAGACACGGCTCTGATACCACTGTAGGGGTTCGTAGCATGGAAAACAAAAAATTTCTACCGCATGCAAACAAACAAGCCAAGATCTATCTACTAGATTGTAGCAACGAGTCGATAGAGGAACTCACCCTCGAAGATTCCAAAGCGGTTAACGAGAGCAGATTCTCGTGGGTGATGTAGTCGTACTCTTGCCGATCTCAAGATCGCGTAGACGATCCTTCCGGCGCTACGTTCCGGCAGCGCTTCCGCAGTCGGTCACACGTTCGGTACTCGATGAAGACCTTACTCTCCCTTGTTCCAGCAGGCAGCGGAGGTTGTAGCACTCTCCTCGCGATTCCGGCAGCACGACGGCGTGGTATCGGAAGTAGAGGGGAGATCTCGCAGGGCTTCGCCTTAAGCCAGAGCGAGTATGGTGGACTATGAGAGAGGCCTTGGCGATCTAGGGTTTAGAAGGCACCAAGGGGAGAGTGTAGCCGGCGGCTAGGGTTTGGGATCACCCCAACTCGGCGAGTTGGTGGTGCCCTAGGTGGCGGCGGCAGCAGCAGGGGTGGTGGCGCCAGCGACTTAGGGTTAGGGTTTCGAGGTGTGAGAGGTGTAGGCTAGAGGGGCACCCATGCCCCTTCTTTTATAGGTGGGAGGGCGCCGGTTGGGAGGAGGGAGTCCTCCCCCAACTCGGCCTCCTTGGTCGGCGGGTGGAGGGAGGAGGACTTCCTCCCCAAGTAGGTTTCATACTCTCCCTCCACCAAGCAAACTTGCCGTTTGACTTTTCAAACTAGGATTTGATTTCTCCTTTATTTTGCCCAGCCATGATACCTAGTACATGATGCAACCATTCCACATTTTCATGACACATTCATGTACCCTTCCCCTCCGGAGTGTCGGACCTTCCGGAACCTTCTAGAACATTCCCAATGAAAACACCGGAATCATTCCCCAACTCCGAAACAGGACTTTCCTTATATGAATCTTATTCTCCGGACCATTCCGGATCTCCTCGTGATATCCCGGATCCCATCCGAGACTCCGAACAACATTCGGTCTCTTACTCATCATTCCGTAACTACTCAACAACATCGAATCCTTAAGTGTGTCTCCCTACGGTTCGTGAATTATGCGGACATGATCGAGACACTTCTCCGAACAATAACCAATAGAGGAATCTGGAAATTCATATGGCTCCCACATATTTCTACGATTACTTTGAGATCGAATGAACCACGTACATACAATACCATTTTCCCTTTATCTCATGATAGTTTACTTATCCGAGGTTTTGATCGTCGGTATCTCTGCATACCTAGTTCAACCTTGTTATTGGTAAGTACTCTTTTCTCGTTCCCGCGGTATGTGATCCCTTGTGAACCAGTCACATGCTTGCAAGCTAATTGGATGACATTCCACCAAGAGGGCCCAGAGTATATCTATCCGTCATATGGATGGACAAATCCCACTCTTGATCCATGTGCCTCAACCCATACTTTCCGAACACTCAATGCCACCTTTATAGCCACCCAGTTACCTTGTGGTGTTTGATGTCATCAAAGCATCCTTCCGGTGATGGTGATTAACATGATCTCATGGTCGAAGGAATTAGGTTACTATGTATCATAAAGCTTATAGCAAATGAACTATATTAAATGACTTGATCTTTATGCTACGCTTATCTATAGGAGTATGTCCATCACATCATTCTCCTAATGATATGACCCTGTTGTTAATAACATCTCTATGTTCATGATCAGGAAACCATGATCACATATTAACCAACAAGCTAGTTTAACAAGAGGATTTACTAGGGACTCTTTTATGTTTACAAATCACACAAGTATTAATGTTTCCTATTAATACAATTATAGCATGGTATGTAAACATTTATCATAAGCATGAAGATATGATAGTAACCACTTTATTATTGCCTCTTGGGCATATCTCCTACAACAAAGGTGTTCAAATCCTTCTCTCGCAAATTCCACCAAAGCTACAAAAGCTTATGGGGGAATAAGAGAGGAAGAACAATGGAGGAAATCCACAAAAGACTCCAATATGTTCCCCTCACTTAGAGGAAGATTGATTGGTGGGATTGTAGATCTAGATCCCCTCTTTCAAATCCCTCAAGAATATGCAAGAATCATCGGAGGGATTGAGAGAAAGCAAGATCAAGAAGGTCAACAATGGAGGGGAAAACTTGCAAGAATGGTTAAGGAACCATTGGGGAAGAAGTCCCCTTATATAGGTCCCTCCAAAATCCAACCGTTGCAGCCTAAAAACGCGATTCCCTGTACTACTGGACTTTTTCCCGGTACTACCGGACTTTCCCGGCACTACCGGACATTCCCTGGGGTTCCTGGGGCGCCAAACGCATTTTTCTCTGCGCTCCCCGGTACCAAAATGCGGTACTACCGGACCCCGATACTACCGGATCCTGGTCCGGTACTACCGGTCATCACAGAACGAAAACAGCCATAACTTTTGCATCCGGACTCCGATTTCGATGATCTTGGGCTCGTTTCGAAGAGGACAAAAACCTATACAAGATCATGCAAAGAAACATCATGGTACAGCAAGGGAGGATAGATCCAAATGACGAAGTAAAAAACCTTCTGCCGTGCTAGGTACTAAAATGCGGTACTACCGCTTTTTGGTACCTAGCCCGACAATGGCTTTTGGAAACTTGTCAAAAACCTTCTGTCGTGCTAGGTACTAAAATACGGTACTACCGCATTTTGGTACCTAGGAGGGCAGTGGCATTTGGAAACTTGCCAAAACCTACTGCCGCGCTAGGTACTAAAATGCGGTACTACCGCATTTTGGTACCTAGGAAAATTCAAACCTCTATAACTTTTGATTGGTAACTCCGATCGACCCGATTCCAATTGCGTTGGAAAAAGGAAGACATGAGCTACCCTATGAAAGGTGAAAATATTGGTTATCACCAAGTGAGAATGTATCATGTATAATAATGTGATATACCTCACTTGGTGAGAAACCGAAAAGCCGCCAAGATCAAAATCGCAACAAGATACAAACGGAAGATCCGATTTTGATGAACAAGATCTTGTTATGGAGATTACCACAAGCTCTATATCCTCACATGGATAAGACCAAATAACAACCAAATATGATGATGCAAATATTCAAAGGTTTGAGCTCTCTCCGAGCGAAGTGAACAAGTTACTCATTCGAGAGCCCCTCTTGATAGTACGGCTATCTATCCTAAACCCGGTCTCCTACTAACAATATGAGACCGACAAAAGGGAAAACCTATCAAGATTATACCTTTGCCTTGAGCATTCCACTTGAGCTTGATGTAGACGATCTTACCCTTCTCAAGATGTAACGCCTTTCTTAATTCCTCATCATCGATCCATGATCACCGAGAATGGCAAGCATAAAACATGAGATCTTCTATACATGGTGCATTTTGAGCTTGCACAACACATCTTCTTCTCATTTCATCGAACTTGAAGCCAACACATGGTCCAAGCGATGCTAATGGAAAAATCCTACAAGTATAACTTAATACACACATTAGTCCATAAAGATTGTCATTAATTACCAAAACCACACATGGGGGCCCACATGTTCTTTCAGTTGGTCCAAGATCAGTCATAAGAAACTGATCACGAAGACGAGCCTTAACAAAGGCAATATACTCAGAATCATCACCAGTAATGATCTTATCATCAACATAGAGAAGAAGAAGAGTGCGTCCACGAGGAGAAGTGTGAACAAACAGCGCTGGATCATGAGCACTAGGGGAGAAACCAGCAGTAGTCACTACAGAGGCAAAGCGCTCAAACCAGGCACGAGGGGCCTGTTTGAGGCCATAAAGAGAACGTCGAAGACGACAAACCATCCCCGCGGGAATAGAATAAACAGGAGGAGGCTGCATATAAACCTCCTCACTCAACTTGCCATTGAGGAAGGCGTTCTGAACATAAAGCTGGGACACAGACCAGTGACGAACAGAAGCAACAGCAAGAAAAGCACGCACAGTGGTCATATGAGCCACAGGAGCAAAGGTCTCATCATAATCACGACCATGCTCCTGCTGAAAACCACGAGCCACAAGATGCGCTTTATAGCGCTCAAGAGATCCATCAGAGCGGGTCTTAATCTTATAGACCCACTTACACGTGATAGGACGAACACCAGGAGAGGGAGAGACAAGATCCCAGGTGCCAGTGCGCTCAAGCGCAGCAATATCCTCAGCCATGACCAGCTGCCATTCAGGATGATGCTCAGCATCCCGATAAGAAGTCAGCTCGGAGGCAACAGAAAGACCATACTGACTAGGAGAGTAATGGTTAGGAGCACGACGCTGATGAACAGGCTGAATAGAGGGAAGCTCATCAGAGGAAGACGACTCAGGAGACGACGATGAAGAAGAAGGAATAGCAGAGGAAGACTCTGGAGAACGAGGATAACTAGGAGAACTAGACGGAGCAGAGGAGGAGGGTGTCGAAGAAGAGACATCAGGGGGGAGATCCCGAAGAAGACACAATAGGAGTAGAAGGAGGTGTGTCAGGAAAGAGAAGAAAAGAGATATCTTCCACCGGTTAGGTACCAGCGGTGGGACGAGGATAGAAAGGACGCGTCTCATCAAAAGTAACATCACGAGAGATACGCATCCGACGACCAACGGGGTCCCAATAGCGATAGCCCTTATGCCCATCACTGTATCCAAGGAAGACGCACTCAACAGACTGAGCGGTCAGTTTGGTGCATTCGCGAGGAGCAAGGAGTGTTGGAATTATGCCCTAGAGGCAATAATAAAGATGTTATTATTATAATTCTTGTTCATGATAAAGTTTATATTCCATGCTAGAATTGTATTAAGCGGAAACATTAATACTTGTGTGGTTTGTAAACAACACCGTGTCCCTAGTACGCCTCTATGGACTAGCTCATTGATCAATGATGGTTAAGATTTCCTAACCATAGACATGAGTTGTCAATTGATAATGAGATCATATCATTGGGAGAATGATATGGTGGATAGACCCAAACAAAGCAGAGCAATTAGATCGTGTCATCGTGTTCGTCTTTGCGAAGCTTTTCCTATGTCAAATATTGTATTCCTTAGACCATGAGATAATGCAACTCCCTGGTATCGGAAGAAAGCTTTGAGGTCATCAAACGTCATCCTATGAGAGGGTGATCATAAAGGTGTCTCTCAGGTGATCGGAAAGTATCTGTTGGGTTGTATGTATCGAGATGGAATTTGTCCCTCCCAAGTCGGAGAGATATACTTCGGGCCCACTCGGTAATCGATATCAACACCGCTTGCAAGCATGTGGTTAAGGAGTTAATCACAAAGTGATATCGGATTATGGAACGAGTAAAGTACTTGCTGTGAACGAGATTGAACTAGGTATGACGGTACCGACGATCGAATCTCGGGCAAGTAAAATATCGCGAGACGAAGGGAATATATATATATGGGATTGATTGAATCCTGGCATCGTGGTTCATCCGATATGATCATCGATGAATGTGTGGGAGTCAATATGGGTGCCCAGACCCTGCTGTTGATTATTGATAAAAGATCATGTCTGCATATTCTCGAACCCGCAGGGTCACACACTTAACGTATCTCGACGCTAGGATAGATTGGATAATTGGTTTATGAATTTTTGTTCGGAGTCTCGGATGGGATCCGGGATATCACGAGAGGTTCCGGAATGGTCCGGAGAATAAGATTCATATAAGGCAGTGCAGTTTTTGGAGTTCGGAATTGTTCCGGGTTAATCGGTATTGTACCGGAAGCTTCTAGAACCTTCCGGAAGGGGACCAACGTGGCCCCACCTTCCGGGAGGGGGCATGGGCCTATGAGGGAGTGTCCTGGCCGCATTGGGCCAGGGGCACAAGGCCCCATAGGGCCCAGCCGATTCTAGAGAGATTTGACTCGTTTAAATCTCGGGATAGAATTTCTAGATAAGGGAGAGTTTAAATCGTTTAAACTAGAGATAGGATTTCTAGATAAGGGAGAGTTTAAATTGTTTAAACTAGAGATAGGCTTGGAGGAGGGGCAAGGGCTGGCCGCCCCCCCTCTATATATAGAGGGGTGGTGCGCCCCCTCCCCCCCCCACACACACCTTCCTCCAAGCCCTAGCAGCCTTGCTATCTTCCTCTCTCCCTCCCGACTGTTTGTAGGCGAAGCCCTGCAGCAGAAATTCTCCACCATATACACCACGCCGTCGTGCTGTAGATCCAATCTATCTCTCCACCATACTCGCTGGTCCGAGGAAGGAGGAGACGTCGAGGTGCTGCACGTGTGCATCTCACGGAGGCACCGCCACTTGTGGTGCTAGATCGGATCGGATCGCGAGGAGGAGAAGCGAGTACGACTACATCACCCACGTTCCGAAGAACGTCCCGCTGTGCGAATCTTCAAGGGTATGAAGATCTAATCCAATCTCTCTCGTTGTTTGCATCTCCTAGATTAGATCTTGGCTTTCCCTCTGTTCGCTCCGTAGAAAATTTTGATTTACTATGCCGCGAAACCCTTTCAGTGGTATCAGAGCTAGATCTATGCGTAGATGTGTTTCACGAGTAGAACGCAACATGGTTGTTGCGGGCGTTGATGTTTTCTGTTGCAAGCCTCTTGTTTGTGTTCTTCTTATGACGCGGGATAGTGAGATTGAAGCGGTCCAGGCCAACCTTACGCGACGTCGTTCGCGAGACCGGCTCCGCACTTGACGTGTGGCTTGTACCACACATGCGGCTGGTGGATGTCAGTTTCTCTCACTATAGTTGTCATGGGATTAACACCGGAGTTTGGCAACCATAATATCACCGTTGTGGCTTTCCGTAGGTAAGAATCGTTCTTAGCATCTACTCCCATAAGCCACGTAAAACATGCAACAACAAAGTAGAGGCGTCTAACTTGTTCTTGCAGGGAGTGTTTTCTGTGATATGGTATGGCCCAAGATGTGATGTGTATAATGTATGCGATGATCATGTTTTGTAATGTTTCACGACTTGCATGTCGATGAGTACACAACCGGCAGGAGCCATATGGTTGTCTTTATAATTGTGTATGACCTGCGAGTCAACTTCTTATACGCCATGTAATAGCTTTACTTTATCGCTAAGTAGTTAGCAATAGTTGTAGTTGCTATTCGTGGTGAAGGCAATCATGGTGGAGTGATGGAGATCATGTCGGAACGCACAAGATGGAGATCATTGCGCGAAGATTGGCTATACCATGTCACATAAAGTTATATGCATGTGATGTTTATCCTTTATGTATCTTATTATGCTTAGATCGCGACGGTAGCATTATAAGATGATTCCTCACTTAAAAATCAAGATAAAAATTGTGTTCTCCCCAAGTATGCACCGTTGCGAAAGTTCGTCGTGTCCAAGCATCACGTGATGATCGGGTGCTATAGACTCTACGCTCACATACAACAGGTGCAAGCCAGTTTTTGCACACGCGGAAATACTTGGGTCTAACTTGACGAGCCTAGCATGTACATACATGGCCTCGGAACACAAGAACCGAAAGGTTAAGCATGAGTCATATGAATGATATGATCGACACTTCGTTGTCCACCATTGAAACCACATCTCTTCTCGTGATGATCGATTAGGTGTGGTGAATTTGGATCGTGTTCACTAAACAACTTGAGGGATGTTGAATTTAGTGGGAGTTCATCTAGTAATTTGATTAAGTTGAACTATTTATCATGAACATAGTCTAAATTGTACTTGCAAATACTGTAGATCCAATGGCCAAGTCCAACTTCAACTTCAACGTTTTTGCTGAGAAAGAAAAGCTTAGAAACAATGGGTCTAACTTCACCAACTGGTTCCGCAATCTAAGAATCATTCTGTCTGGCGGACAAAAGGACTATGTCCTTGAGAAAGCGTTAGGTAACCCCCCTGCTGCAACTGCGCCGGCTGATGAGAAAGCTGTCTATCAGTCGCGCAAAGATGATTATGGTGTGATTAAGAGCACCATGTTGTTTGCTATGGAACCGGAGCTTCAAAATCATTTTGAAACCTATCCCGGGCCCTTTGAGATTCTCGAGGAGCTGAAAACCATGTTTCAGACTCAAGCCCGTTCTGAGAGATATGAGATCTCTGAGAAGTTCTTTAACTGCAAGATGGAGGAAGGGAGTTCCGTTAGTGAGCACGCCATAAAGATGTCGGGCTACACTCAATGCCTTGAGCAACTGGAATGCACGATTCCAGAGGAGCTCAAGATTGACAGGGTTCTGCAATCACTCCCTCCCAGCTACAAAAGTTTTGTAGTGACTCATAATCAGATTGGTTCCACTGATACGATCACCGAGCTCTTCGCAAAGCTGAAGGCTGCGGAAGTGGACATCAAGAAGGATAATCATGTGTTGATGGTCAACAAGCCCTCCTTTAAGAAAGGTAAGGGAGCAAAGAAGCCCTTCAAGAAGGGCGGCGGCAAGCGCAATACCCCTGCTGAGAAGAAGCTCAGGTCTGGTCCCAAGCCGGACACTGAGTGCTTCTATTGCAAGGACAAGGGTCACTGGAAGCGCAACTGTCCGAAGTACTTAGAGGACAAGAAGGCTGACACCATCAAAGGTATATTTGATATACATGTTATTGATGTTTTCCTTACTAGCCCTCGTTGTAGTGCCTGGGTATTTGATACCGGTTCAGTTGCTAATATTTGTAACTCGAAACAGGAGCTACGGAATAGACGGCGGCTTGCGAGGGATGAGGTGACGATGCGCGTTGGCAACGGATCAAGAGTTGATGTGATGGCCGTCGGCACGCTCTCCTTAGTTTTACCTTCGGGATTAGTTTTAAACCTTAATAAATATTATTATGTGCCTGCGTTGAGCATGAACATCATTTCCGGATCGTGTTTATTGCAAGACGGTTATTCATTTAAATCGGAGAATAATGGTTGTTCTATTTATATGAGTAACATCTTTTATGGTCATGCACCTCTTGTGAATGGTTTATTTCTTCTAAATCTCGAAAGGGATGAAACACACATCCATAACATTGAGGCTAAGAGATGCAAAGTAGATGGTGATAATACTACTTATTTGTGGCACTGTCGTCTAGGTCATATTGGAGTAAAGCGCATGAAGAAACTCCATTCTGATGGACTTTTGGAGTCTCTTGATTTTGAATCATTTGACACATGCGAACCATGCCTCATGGGCAAGATGATCAAAACCCCGTTCTCCGGTATGATGGAGCGAGCAACAGACTTGTTGGAAATCATACATACCGATGTATGCGGACCGATGAGTGTTTCGACGCGCGGTGGATATCGCCATTTCCTTACTTTTACCGATGACTTAAGTAGATATGGGTATATCTATTTAATGAAACATAAATCTGAAACGTTTGAAAAGTTCAAAGAATTTCAGAATGAAGTGGAGAACCATCATAACAGAAAGATTAAGTTTCTACGATCCGATCGTGGGGGCGAATATTTGAGTTATGATTTTCTCACCTATCTTAAAGCAAGCGGAATTGTTTCGCAACTCACGCCACCCGGAACACCACAGCGCAATGGTGTGTCTGAACGCCGGAATCGAACCCTATTAGATATGGTCCGATCGATGATGTCTCTTACTGATTTGCCGTTATCATTTTGGGGTTATGCATTAGAAACCGCTGCATTCACTTTAAATAGGGCTCCATCTAAATCCGTTGAGACGACACCGTATGAACTGTGGTTTGGTGCTAAACCTAAGTTGTCGTTTCTTAAAGTTTGGGGATGCGAAGCTTACGTCAAGAAGTTGATGCCGGACAAGCTCGAACCCAAAGCGGAGAAATGCGTCTTCATAGGATACCCTAAGGAAACTATTGGGTATACCTTCTATCACAGAACCGAAGACAAAGTGTTTGTCGCAAAGAACGGTTCCTTTCTTGAGAAGGAGTTTCTCTCGAAGGAAGTGAGTGGGAGGAAAGTAGAGCTAGACGAGGTTATTGAACCTTCTCTTGAATTGGAGAGTAGCGCGGCACCTGAAATTGTTCCAGTGCCGCCTGCACCAACAATAGAGGAAGCTAATGACAAGGATCATGAAGCTTCGGACGATGCTGCTACTGAACGTCGCAGGTCGACAAGGTCGCGTGCCCCTCCTGAGTGGTACGGCAACCCTGTCTTGACTGTCTTGTTGGTAGAAGACAGTGAACCTACGAACTATGAGGAAGCGATGATGAGCCCAAACTCTGAGAAATGGCTGGAAGCCATGAAATCCGAATTGGGATCCATGAGCGAAAACCAAGTATGGACTTTGGTGGATCCTCCTAGCGACCGAAAGGCCGTTGAGTGCAAATGGATTTTCAAGAAGAAAACGGACGCGGATGGTAATGTTACCGTCTATAAAGCACGGCTTGTCGCAAAAGGTTTTCGACAAGTTCAAGGTGTTGACTACGATGAGACTTTCTCTCCCGTAGCGATGTTTAAGTCCATTCGGATTTTATTAGCAATTGCTGCGTTTCATGATTATGAAATATGGCAGATGGATGTCAAGACTGCTTTCCTCAATGGCAACATTGATGAAGAGTTGTATATGATGCAACCCGAAGGTTTTGTCGATCCTAAGGATGCTGATAAAGTATGCAAACTTCAGCGTTCCATTTATGGACTGAAGCAAGCATCTCGGAGTTGGAACCTTCGTTTTGATCAAGTGATCAAGAGCTTTGGATTTGTTCCAAATTGCTACGAAGCTTGTATCTACAGGAAAGTGAGTGGGAGCTCGGTGACGTTTCTGGTACTATATGTGGATGACATATTGATTATCAGAAATGACATCAACATGCTTAACGATGTGAAGAGTTATTTGAACAAGTGTTTTTCAATGAAAGACCTAGGTGAAGCTGCTTATATATTGGGCATCAAGATCTATAGAGATAGACAAAGACGCCTGATAGCTTTAAGCCAGAGTACATACCTAGACAAAGTTCTGAAAAGGTTCAGAATGGATAAGGCAAAGAAAGGTTCAGTGCCTATGTTGTCAGGTAAGATATTAAGCAAGGCTCAGTATCCAGCTACGGTAAATGATAGGGAAGCTATGAGCAAAGTGCCTTATGCCTCGGCCATAGGTTCCATCATGTATGCCATGCTGTGTACTAGACCGGATGTGTCCAATGCTCTTAGTTTGACGAGCAGATATCAAAGTGATCCAGGAGTGGAACACTGGACAGCCGTGAAGAACATCCTAAAGTACCTAAATAGAACTAAAGAAATGTTCTTAGTCTATGGGGGTGATGAACAGCTTGTCGTAAAAGGTTACGTCGATGCTAGTTTCGACACCGACAAGGATGATTCTAAATCTCAGACAGGATACGTTTATATTTTGAATGGAGGAGCTGTGAGCTGGAGAAGCTGCAAGCAAAGCGTGATCGCGGGATCTACAGTAGAAGCGGAATACATGGCTGCTGCAGAAGCGTCAAGTGAAGGAGTTTGGATCAGAAACTTCATCACTGAGCTTGGCGTGGTTCCAAGTGCATTGGACCCACTGGAGATATTGTGTGACAACACTGGCGCCATAGCACTCGCTAAGGAACCAAGATATCATCCAAAGACCAAGCATATCAACCGCAAGTTTCATATAATCCGAGATTATATAGCAGATGGAGATCTGAAGATTAGCAAAGTACATACGGATCTGAATGTCGCAGATCCATTGACTAAACCTCTTCCACGTGTAAAACATGATCAACACCTCAGTGCCATGGGTGTGAGATTGTTCCCAGATGTAAACTAGATTATTGACTCTAGTGCAAGTGGGAGACTGTTGGAATTATGCCCTAGAGGCAATAATAAAGATGTTATTATTATAATTCTTGTTCATGATAAAGTTTATATTCCATGCTAGAATTGTATTAAGCGGAAACATTAATACTTGTGTGGTTTGTAAACAACACCGTGTCCCTAGTACGCCTCTATGGACTAGCTCATTGATCAATGATGGTTAAGGTTTCCTAACCATAGACATGAGTTGTCAATTGATAATGAGATCATATCATTGGGAGAATGATATGGTGGATAGACCCAAACAAAGCAGAGCAATTAGATCGTGTCATCGTGTTCGTCTTTGCGAAGCTTTTCCTATGTCAAATATTGTATTCCTTAGACCATGAGATAATGCAACTCCCTGGTATCGGAAGAAAGCTTTGAGGTCATCAAACGTCATCCTATGAGAGGGTGATCATAAAGGTGTCTCTCAGGTGATCGGAAAGTATCTGTTGGGTTGTATGTATCGAGATGGAATTTGTCCCTCCCAAGTCGGAGAGATATACTTCGGGCCCACTCGGTAATCGATATCAACACCGCTTGCAAGCATGTGGTTAAGGAGTTAATCACAAAGTGATATCGGATTACGGAACGAGTAAAGTACTTGCTGTGAACGAGATTGAACTAGGTATGACGGTACCGACGATCGAATCTCGGGCAAGTAAAATATCGCGAGACGAAGGGAATATATATATGGGATTGATTGAATCCTGGCATCGTGGTTCATCCGATATGATCATCGATGAATTGTGGGAGTCAATATGGGTGCCCAGACCCCGCTGTTGATTATTGATAGAAGATCATGTCTGCATATTCTCGAACCCACAGGGTCACACACTTAACGTATCTCGACGCTAGGATAGATTGGATAATTGGTTTATGAATTTTTGTTCGGAGTCTCGGATGGGATCCGGGATATCACGAGAGGTTCCGGAATGGTCCGGAGAATAAGATTCATATAAGGCAGTGCAGTTTTTGGAGTTCGGAATTGTTCCGGGCTAATCGGTATTGTACCGGAAGCTTCTAGAACCTTCCGGAAGGGGACCAACGTGGCCCCACCTTCCGGGAGGGGGCATGGGCCTATGAGGGAGTGTCCTGGCCGCATTGGGCCAGGGGCACAAGGTCCCCTAGGGCCCAGCCGATTCTAGAGAGATTTGACTCGTTTAAATCTCGGGATAGAATTTCTAGATAAGGGAGAGTTTAAATCGTTTAAACTAGAGATAGGATTTCTAGATAAGGGAGAGTTTAAATTGTTTAAACTAGAGATAGGCTTGGAGGAGGGGCAAGGGCTGGCCGCCCCCCCCTCTATATATAGAGGGGTGGTGCGCCCCCTCCCCCCCACACACACACCTTCCTCCAAGCCCTAGCAGCCTTGCTATCTTCCTCTCTCCCTCCCGACTGTTTGTAGGCGAAGCCCTGCAGCAGAAATTCTCCACCATATACACCACGCCGTCGTGCTGTAGATCCAATCTATCTCTCCACCATACTCGCTGGTCCGAGGAAGGAGGAGACGTCGAGGTGCTGCACGTGTGCATCTCACGGAGGCACCGCCACTTGTGGTGCTAGATCGGATCGGATCGCGAGGAGGAGAAGCGAGTACGACTACATCACCCACGTTCCGACGAACGTTCCGCTGTGCGAATCTTCAAGGGTATGAAGATCTAATCCAATCTCTCTCATTGTTTGCATCTCCTAGATTAGATCTTGGCTTTCCCTCTGTTCGCTCCGTAGAAAATTTTGATTTACTATGCCGCGAAACCCTTTCAAGGAGAACATAGAAAACGCAACCAAACAAGTGAAGTATGGAGTAGTCTGGAGACTGTCCAGATAGGCGCTCAAGAGGGATACCACCCTGCAGAGCGGCGGAAGGCTGAATATTGATGAGGTAAGCCGACGTAGCGGCAGCCTCGACCCAGAAATGCGGTGGAAGAGAAGAAGCAATCATCATGGCACGAGTGGTATCAAGAAGATGACGATGCTTACGCTCAGCAACACCATTCTGGGCATGTGCGCCAGGACAGGAGAACTGAGCAAGGGTGCCCTGCTCAGCAAGAACACCTTGCAACATCTGGGAGATATACTCACCAGCAGAATCAGGATGAAACACACGAATGGGTGTAGAATATTGAGTATGGACCATGGCCGCAAAACGCTGATATATGGAGAGCACTTCACTGCGAGAGCGCATAAAATACAACCAAGTGTACCGAGAAAAATCATCGATGAATAAAATATAGTAGCGATGGCCCCCTTTCGAAGCGAAAGGAGCCGGATCCCAAACATTGGAATGAACTAAATCAAAAGGTCGTTGAGATACAGACGTGATACTAGGATAGGGAAGCTAAATCTATTTACCCAACCTACAACCTTGACAATGTAAAGACCCATCTCCTGAGATAGACCCCAGAAGACCACGATGAACTAATGACGACAGACGAGAGTCACAAAGGTGACCAAGACGATGATGCCACTGCTGAAAGGAGCTGGTAGCAGAGGCGACGACCGGAGAAGAACTGGCAGATGAAGTGGCAACAGAAGGAACACGAGGCCAGTCTAACTCCCAAAGTCCTGAAGAGTCACGGCTGCGAGGGCCAGCTCCAACCAGGGCCTGTGTGCGACGGTCCTGGACAACACAAGAATCAGTATCAAGAATGACGCGGCAACTAGAGTCAGTAAGCTGGCTAGCAGAGAACAGATTCATATTAAGAAGAGGAACATGAGAAATATTAGGAACAGAAAAAGAAGAAGTAGAAAGGGTGCCCCGACTAGAAACAGGAAGAGAGGTACCATCAGCCGTGAAAACATGAACATGATAAGGGAGAGAACGAAGAGCAGACAGAAAATAAGACTCAGAGGTCATATGAAAGGAAGCTCCAGAATCCAGATACCACGGGGACGTACCTGACTGTGTAGAAGGCGGTGGTCGCGTAGTGCCTGAAGAATCAGTCACAGAACCAGCAGTGCCTGTCGAAGAAGAGCCTGTAGCAGCAAGCAGACCACGAAGACTCGTGATAATGTCCTGATCGGAGAGAGCAACTGCTGAAGATCCGGAAGGAGCTGACCGCCCACGAGCCTGGTGCTGCTGACGTAAACTGGGATCCCGTGTATAACAGGTGGCCCAAGTGTGGCCATCCTTGTTACAGTAAGAGCAGTGACGAAGAGAACCACGACGACCCTGACCACGAGCCTGCTGGTGCTGACCCTGACCCTGAGACTGTTGGTGCTGACTCTGACCCTGACATGGAGGAGTGGGTAGTATCGGCGGTGGCACAGAGGACCGCGGCTGAGTCAAGGGAGAAGACGACATAGGAGGACCACGAGTAGCAAGTACAGATGGAACCGCAAGAAGACCAGCACCACGGAGATGCGTCTCCTCAGCCCGAAGCTCAGACAACACCTCAGAGAGCGGAACACGACCACGAGCATTCAGCTGAGCACGCCGGGGCTCAAACTCCTGGCGGAGCCGAGACAGAAACTCATAGATGCGGTGAAACTCCAAATCCGAGCGCACAATCTGGCAGCATGAGCATGTGCCACAAATAGCAGTACAGAGAGAATCAAGCTAACACCAGATAGCAGCACTCTGAGTATAGAACTCATCAATAGTGGAATCACCCTGCTGAAGAGCATGCTCCTGGCGAACCACGGACAGGTAAAGAGCATCCCCAGACGACTGATAGCGCTGACGAAGATGTGCCCACTGAGCAACAATAGTAGGAAGACTCATGAACTCAGCAGCATACTGGGGCAGAACACTGGTGCTGTCAGCAACACGTGCATCCTCATCGATCCACTGAGTGTAGGCAGTCAGAGCATGGCGATAGGTCTCGAGATCAGCAGAGCACTGTTTGAACTTTAGCTCATAAGCAGCAACAGCACTATCATCGGCACTCTGAGCAGCATCCTTGGCCTCCTGAGAAGCATCAGCGCCGAGAACAATCGGCGTCGGCGGAAGAGGAGCCACAAGAGCAGGGGGCACGACGGACAGGAGACCTTGCCGGAGAGCACACCCCAAAGACGGAGACCGCGCATGTGAACGCGCATAAAGACAGCGAAATCAGGATAATTCGCGCCATCGAAGATCACCGGGCAGCGAGGAATCGCAACATAGCCCGATGCAGAAGACATCTCTCTCTCTCAATTTTTTAACGCTCGAACAGATCTAGCAACAGGTAGACAGAGCAGTTGGCGGTCGATCTAAGCAGAGAAGGCCGGCGGGAGGGCCAGCAGCTGGAGGCCGGCGGAGGGGAGCCGAGCGGGCAGAGGGGAACCGGGGAGCCGGAGGGCCG
Organism: Avena atlantica; assembly: GCA_910589765.1. Taxonomy (NCBI): domain Eukaryota; kingdom Viridiplantae; phylum Streptophyta; class Magnoliopsida; order Poales; family Poaceae; genus Avena; species Avena atlantica. Next base: position 433,468,488 of record OU342733.1, on the reverse strand, counting down.
GACGGGCGGGCGACGGACGGACTCGCCGGCGAGATCGATCCGGAAGGATGACGGGCGGGCGTCGGGCAGCAGGGCCAGACGGACGGGCGGACGACGTGCAGCAGTTGGAGGCCGGCGGAGGGCAGCAGGGCCAGGCGGGATCGATCCCGCGCGTGGCGTTGGGCTGGGCGGGCGTCATTGTCGGGGGCGGGCGGGCAGTTGTCGGGGGCGGGCGTGCAACAGGTCCAGATCGATCTGGGGAGGGTGGCAACCAAGTGCAGATCGATCAATTGGAGCGTCGACGGGTGCAAATCGATCTGTCCCGGAGCAGAAGTCTTGGTCCCGTGCGATCCCGTGCGATCTGGAGAAGTCGTGTGAGTACCAAGACGGGATCGGATATGGAGGAGACCGATTTAGAGAGGAACTGAACGGGCGGCGACCAATCTGGAGAGGAGACAGCGGCAATCGACGGCGGCGACGACGGCAAGGCCGGCGACGACAGGGACGGTGGCGGCTGTAACAACGAAGTTGCGTGTAGGAGGAGGCTAACCTAGCTCTGATACCATGTCAGGAATATGCAACTTGTATTTCTCTGTGAGCCAAATGCCACAATATATAGTACAGGTACATATGCAAATATGCAGGAAGCCCCCTAACATATGGGGAAACTATAATATACAAATATATATATCTAACAGGTGATATGCGCCAACCATCTGTTTCCACGTTCATCCGTAAGCACGTCCGTAAAAAATAATTCCGTAGGTCTAAGATTTCCGCCTGAGAGTAATGCTACATGTACGGAAATTTTTCTACGGATGGTTGTTACAGACTCACGTGGAGAGTAGCCGGTGCGGTTTCATCCCTGGAATTATGCGCCAACCATCTGCTTCCACGTCCATCCGTAAGCACGTTCATAGAAAATAATTCCGTAGTTCTAGGATTTCCGCCTGAGAGTAATACTATATGTATGAAGTTTTTTCTACAGATTATTGTTACAGACTCACGTGGAGAGCAGCCGGTGCGATTTTATCCCTGGAATCACGGAAGGTTGGTGATATGCGCCAACCATCTGTTTCCACGTCCATCCATAAGCACGTCCGTGAAAAATAATTTCATAGATCTAGGATTTCCGTCTAAGAATACTCTTTCCGGTGGACCTTGAGAAAAAGCCTGACCCCTATGGAAAATGACCAGTGGCCCTCAATGCTAATTTGGGCTCTGGTAGAACATTCCAGTTTAGGCCTCCATTTTCTATTTATTTTTCCCGAGCAAAGCATAATCAGTCGACTTGTCCAAAACAATTCTGGTTTAATTTTGGCTCTAAAATGTTCTCCACTTTAAGCCACCATTTTCTATTAATACAAAATTCGTTTCCCATCTATAAAACTCTGTGGAAGTATCTACAAATCTTTTCACCATTTTTCCCCTAAAAAAATCTATTCACCATTTTTCACATGAACGATTGAAATATTCATAAGAAACCCGTAAAAAAGAAATATTCATTAGAAAATATTATGATGGACCGACCATTACCATGTCTCACACAGAGGGGAGGGGATTCAAACAGACAGCTGGCGGAGACCGTAGAGTCCACTGCGCCCTGCCACCACTGTCACAGCCTCGCCTCGCGTGAACCAATTTCACCGCAGCGGCACCCGGCGGCGCTCTCTCCCCAAAATCACACCCCAAAGGCCAAAAGCCCAAAACCCTCTTCCATTCTAGACCAAATCGCCGCATCCTCGCCAAGATGCTCCGCCGCCTCTCCGGCGCCGTCGCAGGCGGCCTCCGCCGCTCCCTCTCCACGGCCCCCTCGCGCCCGCCGTGGGCCCTGCTCCAGCTCACGTCGGTGGATGAGTCAGGGGCGCCGGCGCCAGGCGTTTCGTTCCACCTCGACAAACCCCCGTTCGTCACCAACCTCAGCGTCCCCGCCCACTTCCTCCACGCGCGCCCGCTCCCCGACCCCGCCACCGGCAAGTACGGCTTCGTCTCGGGCGACGTCGCCGCCACGAGCAGCGACGGCTTCCTCCTGGTGCGCTTCTGGGAAGCCCGCTTCGACATACCCGTCATCGGGGACCACAGCTACTCCTCCTTGGCTTCCGCGGTACGCGACCTGTCCTGGACCGAGATGGAAATGAACCCGGAAGGCACGCGCTTCGTCTGCAACCCGCTCAGCGGCGAGCTGTACCGCCTTCCTGACCTCGACGGCACCAAGAAGACAATCATGTACCACCACCTCGGCCTCCTCACCCAAGCTGAAGGCGGACAAGCAGGACCGCCTGCTAGGTATGCGGTAGCTGAGATGTTTTCTCTCGGGGGCGAGGGCGAGGAGGAGGGGGGCTTCGTCATGCGGCGGTTTCTCTCCGAGACAGGGAAGTGGGACAAGTTGGTGGGCTTGCCATCCCCTTTGCCACCTGGGCGCCAGATGACCATCGACAACGCCGTGGTGGCTCTCGGCGACCGGCTGTGGTGGATCGACGAGAGCTGGGGTGCCGTCTCCGCGGATCCGCTCAGCGACCGGCCGGAGTTCTGCTTCACCGAGCTGCCCAGAGGAAGCGTGCTGCCTGACCTGGAGGGCATGGTGTTAATGAGGAAACTCCGCAATTACCGGCGCATGGGGGTCAGCGAGGGGAAGATGCGGTACGTCGAGGTGTCCAAGGAGAAGCCCTATGTGATCAGTTCCTTCTCGCTCAACGAGGAGGGCAGCTCCTGGACGCTGGACCATGAGGTGGCATTTATCCACATCTGGATGAACCAAAGCAACCAGTTTGGACCCTTGAAGGAGATGCCGGAGATTGGGGCCATTGACCCACTGAATGCCAATGTGGTGTACCTTGTCTGCGGCGACCAACTTGTCGGCGTGGACATGGTTAAGGAGAAAGTTACTGGGAGTTCTCGTCTAGCTATGCATGATATCCCCCTCCTACCATGTGTGCTCCCAACTTGGCTGGAAACAAGCCAGATTCCTTATGCAGGTAACTTCCACATTTCTTTGTGTTGCTTGTTTGAGTCATGTGTACTATACAATAGTTAGATTGGACACAGGTCATTTATCTGCCTTCTGAATTGATGTGCTTGGAGGCTTATGTAGATTGTAGGGTCCTCTGCATACAAAATTGTGTTAGAATTTGGTGTGAATTGAGAGAAATTGAGGTGAATTTGGGGAAGAGTAGTAGTGTTTGCCTACTTGGAGCCGTTTTATTGTGGTCTAGCTCTTCTAGATACAAAAGGACAAGTGCAGCTAAGGTAGGAGTAGGAAAAATAGGCTGTAGAAGTATAGCCAAGTGAAGGACTAAGATGGTTCTAGTCTGTTCCTCCCCATCTTCTGGTTCAACTGCCTTTACATCAGAATGGGCTATACCCGGTCCTAGTTGCCACCTCGGTCAATGTATGGTCTGCTTTGTTGGAAAGTTACTTTATTGTATTTAGATATATAAATGGAGTAATTATCAGCATATGAACTTTGTATTGGTAGATAAAGGTTTATCCTGATACTTCATTGAGTTGTCGTACCTGCTGCATCCTATACCAATACATAATTATGTACTGCCAAGTATCAAAATTATGTCCATGCTAAAATAATTGAAAAATTCTTCCAATATGCACGGCCTTCCTCTCACATGCACACACAACGTGGACATGCCTCCTTAACCATTGCTGCTGGGAATGCCATCTTGCCGCTCCACTCCTTCGACCCCTCTCAATGCCACTCTTGGAGCTTGTATGCCACCTTGTATTCTCATTTCCTTGTAGTCTCTCTATATATTTCATTTTGGTTAAATAATTTTCATACTGCTCATGTACCGTGTATTATGACAGCCTAAGGAACACAGTGTTTTTTGTTAATGGTTTTATTGGATATCCGTATATCTATCACTCTATTGCATTTCATTCATCCAACTATTGTTAACTTGCTTAAAAAATCACTATTGTTAAGGTATATCAACTCAGTACTCTTATTCAGTGTATCAATTTTGTATGCCACTTCAAGTCATGTACACTATGCAGCCAAATGTTTACCTTGTTATGATTGTTTAAGTTCTTGCTTGCATTGTTGAAGGTCTCAGCAAGAAGACTACTGCTAAAAGAGAGGCTTTGCCAGATACAGACAAATCGAAGACTCTGCGTGTAGAAATTGAGCTGATGAAATGAAGTGTACCAGCTGATTCGTATTTTGGTACTTTTTCATAACTACTATCTCTTGCTGTATCATATTCCATTCCTCTTAAAATTTCTGCAATTTCTTGCATGGAAAAACATAAGTACTATTTGGTGCCTATGTCTGCCGGCCGCCAAATAGTATTGAGTAATTCTATTTTCTGATTCGCCAGAAGATGACTTGTATTACAAAGTTATAATTGGGGAGTGAAAAATCATAATCGTTACAGCGTTTAGTACATAGAGTATTTTCATTATAATGAACCATTGCCTTTCATCATTCCAAAATGTTATCAATACTGATCTTGCGTAAACTGAACCATGCTCTTGCTACTTGCTGACATGAGCATGTCATAATTTTTGCAACAGAAAATAGAAAGTAAGCAAAGCATGATCAGTCTTTAGACTGTATCTCTTTTTTTGTCTTTGTTTGTTCCAAAGTAATATTGATGTGAATTCCTTGCGCTGTTGTTTACTTCTGAACTTGTATTTCTGTTTACTTCTATATGTTTTTTTTTGAGGTTTAAACTTCTATATGTATTGTGCTCAAGAAGAAATGGAGAAAATCATCTCTTGTTTATGTCGCACATTCTCTCCATAGGAGTATTCGGATGCCTGTAGAGATTATTGGTATCCCTTGTTTATTTGCTTTTCGGTACTATTAAAAAGAGACTGGCAGGAACTCATGTTTATGTTTACAATTCGGTTTGCAGGCTTCTAGTTGTTTGGAGGACCGGGAAACTGATGGTGGTAGTTTTCTGAACTCTCGGTTTAGGGGAATTCAGCGAGAAGTTTGTGTTTCTTAGACTTCGCTCATCCATTTGCTCAAATCACAGTTTGGGCAAAACCTGGTGAATGGTTTACATATTCTGGGCTCTGCTTGTGCTAGAACTGCTTTGATTCTGTGGGCAATTCAGCATGGATGGACAGGGAACAACAGATTTATGTCCTTTTATGTTTGAACGGATCAGTAGCTTTTAGAAGTTATAACTATGAATATCATGGCCTAGACTGTTCTGATATCTTGTTATTATCATCTACTACTCCCTCTGTCCTAAAATAGATGTCTCAGATTTGTTAAAATTTGAATGAATCTAGACACTATTTACTATATAGGTTCATTTAAATTTTGACAAATCTAAGACATCTATTTTGGGACGGAGGGAGTACTATATTCCATTCTGGAATCTTGTTTTAACTTGATTATGCTTCTCGTTGAATTGAATGGTCATGTAAGCTTAAACCACGTGTTCTTGCATTGCTATTTGGTCTGGAGCTTAGCTTAATCCTTGGCATTGACATGGTTTAGAAGAACCTTTTATTTTGGAGAGGTTTTGGCTGCTCTGAACTGCGGCTGATCTTGGAGGCTTGGAATCTTGGCGTACTCTGCAATTGATAAGTCAGGGATGTATGCATCCATGCCAGTCTTTTCCCCTTCACATTTGGGCTATTCTGCTTTTGTGAGCTTGAGATGGTGCGATACTTATCATACTGTCTTTGATATGTCAAAACTGTACACTCTACTGATTTGCTGCATCGGCCATAGTTTAATTAAGGAACCCTAATCATTTGGAATTTTCAAGTCCAGCTATTTTAAATGCTCAATTTGTATTTCTGAAATAAAATGACAACTTGACCATATAATATTCCTAAGTCAGTAGATTTTTTTTTATTACTCAGAGACCCCAACTGGAACTCTGAGTGTATTATTTTAAAAAGTTTCTTAGTATATTATTTAAAAAAAAATCGTGTGCGTGAAACTGGGGAAAAGAGGAGGATAGGATCGAGGGCACTTCCGGTCCTAGCGGTCAAACGCCCACCTCCTCCACACATCAGGAAGCAAATTTTGGCGGGAAAACGATGACGTCATTCTCAGCACATGCCGCACAGCCAATGGGGCGACGCCGTTCGAAACCACCCACCCTACTTTTTGCAGGGCCTGCTAGGATGCAGCTGCACGGCGTATAGACCTACTCCAGCGTAGCAACCACACTGACATGTGGGCCTGAAAGAGCTGCACGTCGTCACAGTCCGCGGTTTAACCAACCCCACCGAGCCACCGTCTGATTCTGATACCTCAGCCGCGTGCACCGAGCCCACGTGAACCGAGGCCTCCTGTACCATCAGGAATCCTTCTGCCCACCTCATCGCATCACCGCTACAGTGTGCGCCGCCCACGTCCCGACACCGCGATGTCGCTCCGGCGCCTCCTGGCTCTCTCCGGCGCCGTCCCCGGCCGCCTACGCCGCCCACTCTCCACGGCCGCCTACTCCTGTCCTCGCTGGGTCTTGTTCGAGCAGGCGTCAATGGTCGTCGGGTCGGGACTGCGCTCGTGCGCGCGCATCGTGGAGCCTCCGCGCTTCTCCCAACTCACGGTGCCGGCGCTCCACGTCAAGACCAGCGCCGTCCCCGACCCCGACAGCGACGTCACGCAGATCCTCTGCGGCAAAGTATGCTCCGCCAGCGGCGACGGCCTCCTCCTCGTCACCGTCTACGACCTCCGCGCCCCGGCCCCCAACCCCATCCTCGCAAAGCAGGGCGCCCATCACGTGCGCCAGATGGTCACCGAAGTCGTCCCCGAGCACTACCCGGACACCACGCGCTTCCTCTGCAACCCTCTCACCGGCCAGCTCACCCGCCTCCCTGACATCGGGACGGGGCCCAGGCAGCTCCTGTGCGGCCCTCACATGGGCGTCCTCACCCAGGCCGCCGACCGCGGGCACGGGCCACCTGACAGGCTGGCCGTCGCGGAGCTGCAGGGGAACATGCTGCTCCGGTTTCTCTCGGACACGGGCGACTGGGAGGTCGCGCTCACCGCGCCGTGCAAACTCCCAATTGCGCGGCGAGTTTACTTCGAGAGGGGCCAGCACGACCAAGAGGCGTTTGGGTTCGGCGGTCGTCTGTGGTGGGTGGACCTCACCTGGGGTGCCATCTCGGCGGACCCGTTCAGCGACCAGCCACAGCTCCGGTTCGTTGAGCTGCCCAGGGGCAGCGTGCTGCCTGAACGCGCACCGCCGACCGGGGGCCTGCTGCGTACCGTACACGATGCGGAGGCCGCGCGGCTACGTGCGCTGGGAAGGTACCGGCGCATGGGGGCCAGCGAGGGAAGGCTGCGTTATGTCGAGGTGTGGGATCGGGAGCCGTTCGTGCTCAGCTCCTTCGCTCTCGGCGACGAGGGCTGGACGCTGGAACACCGTGTGGTGCTCAGCCGGCTCTGGGCGGATGGAGACCACCCGTGGCTGCCGTTGCCAGAAAAGACGACGCCACAAATTGGCGCACTGGACCCACTGAACGGCGATGTCATCTTCCTAATGGTGGGCGAGCACGTCGTCGTCCTGGACATGAACAGGGAGGAGGTGATTGGGAGTTATCCCAAGGACGGCAACAGTTCCTGTGTACCATGCGTGCTTCCACCGTGGCTTGAATCCAGCCAGATCCCTACTGCAGGTAATCACTTATTGGTTCTTCGGCTACGTGCTTTTGTTAGTTTTACATAAGCTTGGAACATGTTGTCGATGGGTTTGCAATGTTGCATCGTCCATGTGGATTTTTTCTCGGCGATCTTATTTTCAAAGAATCTGTTTACAATGTCCTAGAAAAGAGTAGTATTTTCAGATCATAATGTGCTTCGAGTAAAGCCCCTCTATTTATATTGATCAAAAGATCAGACGAGCTGAACTATATATTTTCTATATAACTGAAGTACTATACAGTTGGTAACGATTTGGATTGGGAATAAAATTTATGTAGAGCTTCGAAATATACTGTCATTGATGATCAGTTAAGTGTAGAAGAAAATGTGATGCATTTGTCTTATTATACACTAAAACATAAAAATCCTACTAGAAATCCCAGTCAAGGAGTATATGATGTACTTCCTCCATTCCAAATATAGTGCCACAACCTATTAGTATTGCTGGATAATGCAAAATATCAGTGACAATAGAAATGGCTCAGAATTATTTCTATCCATGTCTTGTAGCAATTAGGGCAGAGATTTTAGGTTTAGAAGAGCGGCGGTCTGACTGCAAAAAGTGAGAGGTGTATGATAAATGGTGATGCACTATCTTCGCCTCCAAGATATCCTAGTAATATAAGTTGCAGTCTAGGAATAAGATGCACTACCAATTTTATCTAAGTTGTAATAATAATAAATTCTCACTCACTTGGGTTTGAAATGTTTGTAGCACTAGGAAATGAGTTCTCAGTTCCGATATCTATCTTAAACTTCTTGCCCCCCTCCAAATAGGTAACTGAAATGGTTACATTGGAAAATTCTACATTCAAATGTGCCTAGAGGCTCATGTAGTCCTATGAGCTTGTGTTATGTTTTTTTTTGCAAAGGTAGGATATGTTTATCATACAGTTGAGACTGGGCATGCTCCTATTTATATTTGACATTAATGACTTTGAATGAATTCCTATATACAATGCACAGAGATATGCTGTATAAATAATTTGTGTCTGTTCCTATTTGTTCAAGTTTGTGTACGGCATCAGAGAAATTTGCCTTTTCAGGAAAGAAGGACGATGAGGAAAACAAGACTTTGGCAGATGTTCTGGTTCGTTCAGATGGAAACCACGCAAAATGAGTTGCACCAAGTTACCAGTTGATGTATCTCTGGGTACTACATTCTATAAATCTCTCAGTTCCTGCAGTCATGCTTCTTTATTGATCCATCATTAGCTGTATGTCATCCATTCACATGTTTAGGATGTTGTATTCTTTGTACATATATATCTAATTCAGCCCGTTCAGTTTATGATTTCAAAGGCCAATGATGTGCACGTTTTGCCAATTATTACTAATATATATTGCCTACTACAGCATGACCTGCCGCTGGTTAAGTTCTTGTTCGTGTTTTATCTGTACAAGTAATATATTTGGTACGCCTAGTAGTTACAGCATGACCTTTCAGTAATTCATTGTGTCTACGCCGAGCATTGTAAATCAGGATGCAAGCGTTCTGTACAATTTGTAATACAGATGCTCATATGTTTAATCTTCGCAGGTCGTTCTGTACAATGCTAAGCGTGCTAATTGAACTTGTTCTTCCCGTCGTACTGTCTTGTGGCAGCAGCATTACATGCTGCTGAAAACTATTGATGTGTCTTTTAGCATGGACCCTTTATCCAGGAGTATTAGTGTTTTCCGAACTAGATTCCATTGACTAAAAGTGTTTCTGCATTAGTAGGCATGATTCAGTGCAGGTCTACAAATTGAGCAATAAGTCATTGATAAGAACCTGAAGGATGTCTAGCCTTGTCACTTTAATATACAATTAACCATCATCTTTTCCCTTTCCTGAAATATTATCACCAACTGATCAAGGTTGAAACTGAAACTTGCTATTACATAACAGGTGATCATACAGAGTGTGTTTCTTCTGCAATCAATAAATAGTTTTATGAAAATGGCAACTCACTATTCATTTCAGTTTAGAAGGGACATGTGTAGATGGACTATATTAGCATTTCTGTTTACCTTTATTTTTTCTCTTCTCTTTTTTCTCTGCCAGTCGTTCCCTTTATATGTTCATATTCAAACGTCTCTAATGTTTATTATTTTTGTTCCCAGGTTTCTGAAAATTACCAATCAAGTAGTTGCTGATGGTGCCAGTTTTCTGGACAACCATTTTGTGGAAAAGCTAGAGAAGTTCGGGTTTTTTGGAGTTTGCTCATGAACTACTAGTACACGTTTGTGGGAAACCTGGGAGTTGGTTCAGACTTCAAGTTCACACTAGAGCATTTTTGTAGAACTGCTCAATTAAATCAATATGTTTGGTTCCAAGACAATACACTCATGTTTTGTAGTAAAAGGTGAATTCAGCACATGATCAACTCCATCGTGAGTAATTCTATTAGGGACTTCCCTGCTTATCCATCCCTACAATATGAGTTAGAGATGTGATGAACGTACCAGTGACTGTACTCTGCTTGTACTTACTACTGAGAAGAACCCTTATTTTGAAGAGATTTAAGCTGCTCTCGAGTGTGGCTAATCTTCGAGACATGGAATCCTGGCATACTCTACAATTGATGAGTTTTTCCTCTTCATTTGAGTTACTCTGCTACTGTGAGTTTGAGATGTAGAGATGGTAGGGTACGGATCTTACGTACTGTCTTACATATGTCAGAATTGTCCACTTTACGGCTCTGCTGCATAGGCCATTGTTTTGATAAAGGAACAATAGAGAACTTATTTTTATGAAAAAAAGTTGTATAAATTTTTAACCAAAAAACCGTTTTCATTTGACATATTTATATTTCAATGTTCAATTAGAGTTTCTAAAAATTCAAAAGTTTGACATAAAAGTCTTATTTGCATTTTTATTATTACTGAGACACCTCCATGAAAGTTTTGCACCTGAGTTAGGATAAATCCAACGGTGCCCCGTAAACTTTCCGGGCCTGTCCGATTCCGCCCGAACGAATAGAGGCCAAGGCCCAACGAGGCAACGCAAATGGGCCACGCCAACGAATCTTTTCGGTTGGCCCCTATTGCTAGCCCAATTTTGGGTGGCCGGCTTTGTGGGTACGCAGACAACTCACATGTCCGCACATGGTTCTCACAGGTCCCCCGTATCAGCGACAAAGGAGAGGAGCCTGCATGGGCCACCAACCTCTCTAGTCCATTTTAAAGGGGACCGGCGTTGTCCACTGTCTCTATCCACTCCTAGTCCCTGCTGGAAGCTTCCACTTCCCCAGGCACGCACAATAGAAATCCTAGGGCCCCAATGGCGAAGAGTGGCGACAAGGGCTGGTTCGGCCGCGGCCGCCATGACCACGAGGTGGAATCCTCCTTCGGCGGCCGCCATTTCTATGTGTCCCCACCTCCCCGAGCGGTGCCAAGGCCACCGTGCCCACCTCCCATGCCCCACTACGAGCGTCGCGTCTACGTGGAGGTGTGGGTGGCACAACAGTTCACAGAGCTGGGCTAGCCCATGTCATGTCCTGTTGTCTACCTACCCCACGGATGGCATCTCAACCAGGCTTGCGTACTGGTGCCGACCATCCCTACGACCGGACCGTCCCGCCGCTAGGAGATCATGTGAATTCGGGCGTTCCTCTCACTGAATCTGGGGCGGGACCTCCCCTACGCCGACAATTCGAAGCTTTGGAAGCGGTAGTTAGAGGTCGAGCACGATGCTCGGTGGCAGTCCATCGAAACCCAACTGGAGGGCCTCAATGACAACGAGAAGGAATATGAGGCGTTCGAGATGGTAGAAGACCCCCTCCCCCCGCCACCATCAGAGAAGGAGCCACCGGTGGAGCAGCCTAAGGAGTGGCGGGGTGGGCATTCCCCACCCGAGAGCGCGGGCGGCCAGAATGGCCGCAGTACTGCGGTGCGACCATGCATTATGTGGACCCGCCGCTGCTGCGGTACTGAGTTTGTTCTTAAGGATCTTGAATTTTTTTTTTTTGGACTTGAAGTTCATAAACAGTCCAGCGATTTGTTGTTAACTTAGGAAAAATATGCTATAGACCTGTTGACTCGTGTTGGCATGAAGGATTGTACACCTTGTCCAACACCTCTTTACACGACTAACACTCTTGCATTGACAGATGGTTCTCCTCTTGGACCTAAAGATATGACTCGCTACAGGAGTATCATAGGTGCACTTCGGTACCTAACATTGACAAGACCTAATATTTGTTTTTCAGTTAATAAGGTATATTAGTATCTTTTTGCTCCTACAACTGCACATTGGACAACTGTTAAGAGAATTTTGAGGTACATACATAGTATTGGTCTCACTTTTCAGAGGTCAATTTCCACCTCCCTTAGTGCTTATTCATTTGCAGACTGGGCATGAGATTTAGATGATAGACACACAGCTGGTGGTTTTGCTATATTTTTTTGGTTCTAACATTGTTTCTTGAAGTGCCAGAAAACAACCTACTATATCCAGGTCAAGTAGTATAGAGGCTGAGTATAAGACTCTTGCAAATGCCACTGCTGAGCTTATTTGGGTTGAAGCACTTGTTCATGAACTTGGTGTTACGCTTAAGGAGAAGCCATGTCTATGATGTGATAATCTTGGTGCCATCTACATGTCTGCTAATCCTGTGTTTCATGCACGCATGAAAATATTAAGATTAAGTTTTACTTTGTTCAAGAACAAGTTGCTAATAAGCAACTGATATCAAGTTCATATCAAGTAAGAATCAGATAGCATATGGCTTTACCAAAACGTTATGTTATAAAAAACTAGCTGAGTTTATGCGTAATCTAAACCTCTTCAAGGTCTAGATTAATGGGAGTATTAGACATGTAATATCAGGTCGTATACGGTAGGATATAGTACACCAACCATATACGTAACAAATTATATATTGCCACATAAGGAGACTTTTTCCTTACTATATAACATGCAACCGGTGCCTTGAAAGAGGTCACACCGTTCTACCCTAAAATTCAACACTCAGAACAAACACCCGTATGCAAATCAACTATAAGAAGAGGCACGGTGGGGATACCTATCCTAGGGATGGTGGAGGGATCCCAAGGACCCTAGGTGCATCGGTGTAATCGAGCGTCGTTGTGGCACCTAGTCCAAACTCTACCTCCAGGAGACGGTAGTACGGAGGTCAGTCATCTCTCTAGTTTCACCCTGATCTGAAGCATGGGAGGAAACAACGTTGGGATGGTGGTGTAGACCACTCCTGGTGCCAGAGGTGGAGCGACCCTAGCAGGAGGAGGATGATCGATGTGGGAGATCTTTCGTGTGCGCCTCTAACGCCTCCATGCACTCCCTGGTTTTTGCAGAGAGTGGTGCTGGTGTCGGCCGTCTTTGTCGTCAGCTCTATGAGTTGTTGATGCACTCCAATGAGGGAGTCGCTGAGCTGCTTAAGCATCGTCGTGGCGGCGGAGCTCTCCGCCATCTTGTTCTCCATGGATTTTTGCATCTGCGCCTCCAAGGGATTGGGCATGCATGGCGCCAAGTTAGGGTTTGGTAGCGGATTGGGTGGTTCTGGTACCAAATTGTCACACCCCTATGTCCGATCGGGAAGAGGAATGAGATATGGGAGAGGGGTTTGGGGCAAGGAGATAGAAGAAAAGCACAATACAAACGAGAGAGGGAATTCGGGAATTAGTTCTATTTTCTTTTATGTCGTTTCTTCTCTCATCCGACGCCTTATAACATTGACGTCTGGCTCAAGCGACACACAAAGCCATGACTGACTCATACTTACAAGGCTCAATGGCACGCTGGCTCAGATACATGTCACGACACCATGGTCGTGACACTCGGTAATTCTAATGAATTATGGACGACAAGACTGATTCCTTGCTAGCGGTGGCCTCCATCCTCCTGTGAAGATATTTTATGCTGATCCTCGCGGTGACGAGAGGTCGAAGATAGGTCGAGACAAAGAACCGCGAGCATGTGCGGGTGGACACGTGCAGTTGGTCGTGTGAGTGCGACCTTTGCTCGGGATGAAGGGAACAGGGAATTATATGATAGGATAAAAAGCAAAAATAAAGGGAAAATAAGTTGAATTTATTTATATCTTGGTTATTTGGGTAGCCGTTTTGTGAGACCACGGCTTAAAGTGTTCACCGCAAAACACTCGGAGAAGGAGGATGATTGAGAATACTACTAGTCCTATCGGTCAGAGTAGAATAGACCTGAAGCCAAAAAGTAAAGGAAACGCAAATTTGGCGGGAAAATGATGACGTATGCTCAGCGCAGGCTGCACAGCCAATGGGGCAACGCCGTTCGAAATCAACCATCCCGCTCCACCTTTTGCAGGGCCTGGCGTTTCCTTATAGAGAATACGCTGCATAGACCAGGTCCAGCAGAGTCACATCACTGACCTTCGGGCCTGAACGAGCTGTAACGTCGGAGTACGCGGTACCACAACCCCATGCTGCCCCCTTCTCTGCTTTTTTAGCGTCCCTGATATCTCTCTCAGCTGTGTGCACCCAGTCCACGTGAACCGAGGCCTCTGTACCATCAGGAATCCTTCTCGTCTCTGCTCACCTCACCGCACCACCACCACCACTACAGTCAGCGTCAGGACACCGCGATGTCCCTCCGGCGCCTCCTAGGCTTCACCGCCGCCGTCTCCGGCCGCCTACGCCGCCCCCTCTCCACGGGAACCACCTCCCGTCCTCCCTGGGTCTTGTTCGAGCAGGCGTCAGCGGCCGCCGGGTCGGCACTGGGCGCGTGCGTGCGCATCGTCGAGCCTCCGCGCTTCTCCGACCTCACCGTCCCTGCGGTCCTCGTCAGCACCAGCGACGTGCCCGACCCCGACAGCGACGTCCTGCAAGTCCTCTGCAGCGGCGTGTGCTCCGCGAGCGCCGACGGCCTCCTCCTCATCATGGTCCACGATATGCGCGCCACGGCCCCCATCCTCGCCAGGCATGGCGCCGATCACGTGCGCAACATAACCGGCTACGTCCACAGCCACTGCCCGGACACCACGCGCTTCCTCTGCAACCCTCTCACCGGCCAGGTCACCCGCCTCCCCGTCATTGATGGCCAGAGGAAGCTCCTGTGCGGCCCTCACATGGACATCCTCACCCACGCCGACCGCGGGGACGGGCCTCCCGACAGGCTCGCTGTCGCCGAGCTGCAGTCGAACAGGCTGCTCCGCTTCCTCTCGGAGACGGGCGAGTGGGACATGCCGCTCACAGCGCCGTACCAGCTCCCGCACGCGCGCCAGTTTTACTCGGAGGAGGGCAGCTTTGACCAGGAGTCGTTCGCCTTCGGCGGCCGGCTGTGGTGGGCGGACCTGACCTGGGGCGCCATCTCGGCGGACCCGTTCAGCGACAGGCCGGAGGTCCAGCTGGTCGAGCTGCCGAGCGGCAGCGTGATGCCTGCACGCCCTCTGCCGCGACGACGTGCTGCTTGACTTCAAGGGCGCAGAGGAGATGTGGAAGTACGCTCTGAGCAGGTACCGGCGCATGGGGGTCAGCGAGGGAAAGCTGCGGTACGTCGAGGTGTGGGATCGGGAGCCGTTCGTGCTCAGCTCCTTTGCTCTCGGCGACGAGGGCTGGACGCTGGAGCACCGCGTGGCGCTCAGCCGGCTCTGGGCTGGCGGAGATCACCCGTGGCTGCCTTTGCCGGAGAAGACGACGCCACAAATTGGCGCTCTGGACCCACTGAACGGCAACGTCATCTACGTGATGGTCGGCAGGCACAGCGTTGGCGTGGACATGAGCAGGGAGGAGGTGATTGGGAGTTCTCTGCACAGAGGCACTGGGTGCTGTCTACCATGCGTGCTTCCACCATGGCTTGAAACCAGCAGGATCCCTGCTGCAGGTAATCACTAGGTTGTTTCAATTACTAGTAGGTTACATAAGCTTGGAATGTATTGTGCAAGGATTGCAATGTTGCATTGTCCATGAGTTCTTATTTTGGAGTGCGATCGTATTCCCAAATAGTCTCTTTACAATTGTCCCAAGAGTAGTATTTGCTGATCAAAATGTGGGAGCCGTCGAGCCGCCTTATTTATATTGATTAAAAGATTAGACGGGCAAAATACATTCTATTTAACTGCAGTTCATAGTTTGGTAACGATTGGGATGGGGAACAAACGTTTTGCAGAGCTTTGAAATATGATGTGATTGTTAATCATTTAGGTGCAGGAGAAACTGTGATGCATCTGGAATATGCAGTCAAGGAATATGATGTTCTTCCTACATTCCAGAAAATAGTGCCAAAAGTTATTAATGCTTCTGGATAATTTCTCTCTCTACATAACTAGACAATAGCAATGCTCAGAATTATTTCTAGCCAATGTCCCATAACAACTGGGGCAGGGAATTTTTGGGTTTATAATAGTGGCAGTGTGACTGCTAACTTCTTCGCCTCCAAGATACCCTACTAATTAACATAAGTTGCAGTCTAGGAGTAAAATACACTACCTATTCTATGTAAATTGTAATCATGCTACTAATTCTCATCACTTGGGCTTAAAATAGTGATAGCACCTGGAATTCAAGATATCAATTCCAAAGCGCCATGTCACCTACCTTAAACCTCCCCCCTCCCAAATTGTAGCTGAATGTTTTTTTATTAATTGGAAAATTCTACATTTACATGTACCTAGAGGCCCATGTACTCATGTGTGCATGTATTATATTTTGTCGGTCATCCACAACAGAGTCTGTTTTAGGGTGTCCTGAAGGTAGGATATGTCTATCATAGTGTGAGAGATTGGGAGGAGGTGATTGAGCAGGGAGGAGGTGATTGGGCACACTAGGCTAAAGCTTCCCTTTTTATATTTGTCAAATGATTAGCATTACTAGGAATAAATGGTTTCTCGCTGTAAGCAAGACAATGAATGACTTGGCATTAATTCTATACAATGCACAGAGATATACTGCATGTATAATTTGTGGTGTGTTACAGTACTATTTTGTTCAAGTTCATGTACCATTATCACAGGGATTTGCATTTTCAATTTTTCAGGCAAGAAGGACATCGTGGAAAACAAGACTTTGGCAGATGTTCTGGGGCAGAATGGACCAAAATAACCCAAATTCGAAAGGATTTCACGAAATGACCCATCCGGAAAACTATTTCACTGGACTAACCCTTTTTGTAGCGCCTAACAGCAAGGCGCTACACTCTACAGTGTAGCGCCTTTCAGCTAGGCGCTATGCCCCCTGCCAGCGTGGCACCGCCTGGCCCCTCCCTGGCCCCACCCCGCTGTGTGACGCCCAGGCGCTACGCCTGGGGCGACTAACGCCTAGGCGCTATGCCTCAGGTGTAGCGCCTATCTGATAGGCGCTACACTTTAATGTGTAGCGCCTAGCAGAAAGGCGCTACACCCTGAGACATAGCCTGTCGCGCGGCAGCCCCCTCCCCACCCCTCCCCATTCACTCCCAGGCACAGAGAAGAACAGATAGAGGAGGCCGGCGGTTCCTCCTCCCCTCCCTCTCAAATCCCCACCTCAAATCCAACAGATCTGAGGAATTTCACCGTGGATTTGCTTCCCCATCCCTCCCTCAAGGTATTCCCCTCCTTTTCCCTCTCTTTCATCCAATCAATCTTGCACATTATCCTCAAACCCTAGGTTTAGTTGGATTCATAATATGGCATGTTTGTGCATGTTTTTAGTTACTTGTTAGTTATAAATTAGTTATATTTGATGAGGAATGAAAGTGTGTTGTTGATTTGCATTGTATATAATGGTTGTATATGCATTTGTATGGATGTTTGAATAATATGCTATCATATTCTTTGTAGTTTATTGTATAAATTCAAACAATGGCCACATACCACACACATTTTATTGATGTTTGGAATATATATGTAGGATGGTGTGGCTACTTGAAGATTACTATGATCATCAACACCGGGCATACTTGATGGCGGAGAAGCATATGGTAATAAAACCATGGTCGAACTTCTTTGATTTTATTTTTCTATTGATTCAATTATGTTGGAAAAAGCATAATGTTCGATCTTGTATGTATACAGAGGCTTCGTCCCCTCAAGATTCGGTCTCATGGCGCGTCTTCGAATGACATGCCGTACGACGAGCGGTACACCGAGTACATCAAGCGGCTAGGCCTCCTCCCTTTCATCACGCTTGTGAGCCGGTCGACGCCGAACCTCAACGCGGCTGCTATCACCGCACTTGTCGACCGGTGGAGGCCGGAGACGCACACTTTCCACCTCCGGACCGGCGAGATCACTCCTACTCTTCAGGATGTTTCCATGATCTTTGGACTTCCTATCGCGGGGGAGCCTCTCTGTATGAGCACAGATTCCGATGGGTGGCGCAATGCGATGGAGCTACTTATTGGCATGGCTCCTGAAGAACTTGAAGATAAGAGCAAAGATAGAGTCCCAGCAGGCGCGACATATGCGTGGATCGTGTCTAACTTTAGTGAATGCATTGTGCCCTTCACCATTGCATGTTCCACACCGGGCTCTCTCACGAGGCTCTTGGAATTGGTCATTGCCCGTTTCTCGAGCACCACCACGGCCCCATCCATCCATGTCGCTCCTAAAGCGTTTTGTCTTGCGTCTTCCACGTTTAATCACTTTCCATTTCGGATCGGGCCATAGTTGAATCCCATGGTACTCCGGCCATTTTGATTGGTCCAAATATGGATGAAATCTAGGAGCCCATGTCTTCTTAGTAGTCTCAATGGAGAACTCAGCCTCTCTCACCGTGAGCGGATTATTGTAATCCAAATGTCGACGGCGAGACGCGACGAGCAAGTGCGAGCAAGCAAGATGAAGCAATGATGGCCTTCCGCATGTGCACTCACAAGTCTTGAGCGAGACCTTGAAAGCTCGGCCTCCGTGTTGGACACCATCAGCCGTTGTACCTCCAGGCTCCGTAACTTGGTAAATTAGCTCGTCGTTGTCATACTCCGTGACAACTTGGGCATCCGCTTTCTTTGTCTGAAATTGCATCCAATCATCAACCTTAGGTGGGTACTTGTATTTGTGCTTGTTCTTGTAGTCCCCCGCAATCTGCCGGTCCGTTTCCTCTGAGTATTTAAGAAAATACCCATTCATCATGTCGAATGTATAACGGACTATTGCCGTGACGGGCAATGCACGGACACCTTTGAGCAACTTGTTGAAGGCCTCTGCCATGTTGCTTGTCATTTGACCGTACCTCCGGCCACCGTCATCGAATGCCCGTGCCCACTTTGTTCTTTCTCCTATGCTCCTATCGAGAAACTCTCGACCACCCGCATCGAGCTCTTTGTTGAAGAGCAATTTGTTGTACAAGTTTGAGAAACGACGTTCCGTGAAAGCGAGGCAACAATCTTGTAGATCATCGGCCAAATCCTTGCTCTTGCATGCCCTATAGAAGTTTGAACAAAAGTGTCTCATGCACCAACGATGGTGCAACGGAGCATGCCCGGGAATATGTTGGTCCACCGCTTTAAGAATTCCTTGATGACGGTCCGAGATGACACATATTTCCCTATGAGGGGTTAATATTTTGGTTCTTAAAAGATGGAAGAACCACTCCCAATTATCATTGTTTTCCACCTCTACCAAAGCAAAGGCCAAAGGAATCAACCGGTTGTTGGCATCATTGGCTATTGCAATCAAGATAGTGCCCTTGAATTGACCGGTCAAAAAGGTGCCATCAACGGAGATGACCGGCCTACAATGTTCAAATGCCTGAACACATTGCTCGAAAGCCCAAAATGCACGGCCAAAAACTCGAACGGTTCTTCCGTTTACAATCCTTGTCTTGTTCCCCAAAGGTTCAACCACATGAACCATGCCCGGGTTAGCATCGGCCATCGCTCCCAACAACCTTGGGATTCGGTTATAAGATTCCTCCCAATCACCGTACAACATCTTGAATGCGGCTTGCTTAGCCTTCCATGCCTTCCCGTACTTCACCTCGTAGTTAAAGAGGGCTTTCACAAACTCCATGACCTGCTTGATGCTCATTATTGGAAACGACGCGATGTCATTGGAAAGCCTATAAGCGAGGAACTCGGAGGTGAGTTGTCGGTGCTCATGCTTTGCATCCTTGCCATCCACCATCGGGCCTCGGCACATGTGAGTTGATACGCAACTAGATATGTGCCAATCGGGACCTCCCTTGAATGGTCTAGCACGCACAATCCAAGGACATCCTTCCGCCTCGCACTTCACCGTGTAACGCTTCTTGATATCCGAGTGCACGACCGTGTAAGGACGATGATGCTTCACCGAGAAGTCCTTTATCCATTGCTTAAATTCCAACAAGGTCTTAAACCTTGATCCTTTGCAAAAGCCATTATTCACTTCATTGCCATCCCGGTAAGAACTTGTCCTTGGTCCAAGCACTATGCCTTTGCCACCATCAACTGTGGCTTCATCCGTGAGACTAAGATCACGAAACAAAGGCACCCGATGGTCCCGCCCCAATACGGTATGGTGGATTTCGGCCTCTCTAGCCGTGAACCCCTCCTCGTCAACTTCTTCTTCGGGACCATCATCATCCGAGTCCGAAGCATAGCCTCGAGAATACGGGAGTTCACGGTCCATGTCATGTTGAGTGATATATTTCTCCAAATCACCAACATTGTTGTCATGGAGTTCAACATCATCATCATCTTCACCCTCACAATCATCATTGTCCTCTTCCAACACTTCGTCTTGGTGTCTTGAAATCGGGCTCAATGTTTGGCTCAAAGGAGGTTCAATCCATAGCTCTTGCTCCACGGGTGGAGGACTCCTACTATCCAATGGGGAAGCACGGCGGTTCAAGTCCAAAGGCAATGAACTATCAACCTTCTTGGTGGCAAATAGCTCAAGAGCCTTGTCTAGTGATTCGGCCACCACCTCCTTGTATGCAAGCCAACGAGCCTCGGAGAAGATACGCATGGTCTTCCAACGGATATGCATTCCAAAACCCACATTATGTCTTCCCTCCAACTCAACAACATCACATGGGTCCATCCATTTCAATTCAATCCTCACTTGCTCCAAGACCTCGGCGTAGGTGGGACTACGCTCAAACACAATATCTAGCTCATCCGGGTCCGGTTCTATGTTGCCTTTCAAAAAGGCATCCTTGTCCACATGATGAACATGAACAATTCTTGCCATCCCTAACACATAGGAGAATATGTTCATTAACTAACCATGACAAGATAAACAAAACTATACTAGACACATTACCAAACCATAAAGCTAACAAGAACACCCTCTCTTACATAAGCAAACCCTAACCCTAACCCTAAACCTAGCCATAACATTCCAATAAATCAAACAATGTCATTTCAACAACCCTAAACCTAACTAAATGCTTCATACACATCTTTATAACCAACATTGGCCAATAAATCTAACAAATTTCCAAACATTTCTCTCCAAATCAAATTTCTAGGGTTTCAAGCCAAGTCCAACCAAAATGAAAGATTTCCAAAGGTCAAAACGAAGGGGAATGAGGGAGGGTACCTCTAGCAGCTGGGGAGAGGCACAAATCCACCAAATAAAGCTTCCAATGTGAGAGATTTGAGGGGGGGAGAAGGGGGCGCCTCCTTGCTGTTCTCCTTCCTTGGGTCGAGCTGGGAGTGAATGGGGAGGGGTGGGGAAGGGGCTGCCGCGCGACAGGCTATGTCTCAGGGTGTAGCGCCTTTCTGCTAGGCGCTACACATTAAAGTGTAGCGCCTATCAGATAGGCGCTACACCTGAGACATAGCGCCTAGGCGTTAGTCGCCCCAGGCATAGCGCCTGGGCGTCACACAGCGGGGTGGGGCCAGGGAGGGGCCAGGCGGTGCCACGCTGGCAGGGGGCATAGCGCCTAGCTGAAAGGCGCTACACTGTAGAGTGTAGCGCCTTGCTGTTAGGCGCTACAAAAAGGGTTAGTCCAGTGAAATAGTTTTCCGGATGGGTCATTTCGTGAAATCCTTTCGAATTTGGGTTATTTTGGTCCATTCTGCCGATGTTCTGGTTCGTTCAGACAGAAGCAACGCGAACTGAGGCGCGCCAAGCTAGCAGTTGATGTATCTCTGGGTACTATATTCTACATATCTCTCAGCTCATGCTTCTGTATTGACCCATCTTCAGCTGGATGCCATATTCACATGTTAAGGATGGTGTATTCTTATTGCATATATTTCTAACTCAACGCATCCAGTTTATGATTTCAAAGAGCAGTGTTGTGCACCTTTTGCCAATTACTACTACCAGTCTGTCATTGGTCAAGTTCTAATCCGTGTTTTATTGGAACTGGTAATATGTTTAGCACGCGTACTAGTTACAGAATTATATTTCAGTCATTCGGTGTGTCTATGTCAAGCGTTGTAATACACATGCTCAAATATCTCAACTTCGCAGATCGTTCTGTGCAATGCTAAGCGTGCTAATTAAACTTGTTCTTCCGGTCAGTAGAGTCATGTGGCAGCGGCATATATTGCTGCTGAAAACTATCGATATGTCTTTTAGCATCGAACTTTTATCTAGGAGTATTAGTGTTTACTGAACATGTTCTATCCATTGCTAAAAGGGACATGTAGATGGACCCTTTTTTTTTTAAAAAAGAAGCATATATTAATATCGCAAAAATACTAATTACACTCAGTCTCTCTGCAATAACGCATCGTCCTAGCGGCTTTACGGATGCAGACAGCCAAAGAAGAAGAATTGCAAAAAAAAAGTCCCGCTACACTGATCCATTCTTTAAAACAGCAGAACTACCACCACCAACCACCAAGACAACACCAGAAGTCCAGCTTCTTCAAAAGCGACGCCTCCAAGAAAGGAACAATGCATAAACACTGTCATCGTCCAATTGTAGATCTTAGGTTTTCACCCTAAAGAAAGTCCTCACTCTCAAAACAATATCTTCAATAAGATCATTGCTAGGCACAACCAATTAAGTCTAAACCCTGATTTTTCACCCTGAAAGGTAGGACTATGAACTTCTCATGTACCGTCGTCCCCACTTACATGCTACTGCTCCAAGTCATGAGTCACCAAGCCAATTTCTCATCACCACCCTGACTTGAATCACCATTGTCAATCCTTAGAGCTCGGTCTCCATGACATTCTCCGTCAGCACCATTGGACGAGAACATGTCCCATGATATTAACAGCCAATAGAGCTGCGAAGCGCTTCCTCTGAGCCCAAATGGTCAGAGTAAAAGAAGGATGCGCACGACCGAATCCCACCTGATCCAGCAATCTCCTGACATGTACGCACTTGGAGTTCGCTGGCGGAGTTTTCCGAAACACGACACTGCAACCAGATCAATGAAGACAAACATCAAGCAGATCTTTGTCATGGCGTGAGATGAACCCCAGGACCACCTCCTTTATTCAAACCGAGCCAGCAGCCCCCCCCCACGCCAGTAGCCAGAGGTAGAGGAGAAGACAGTCCAGCATGCCATCGAAGCGACTCGCCAGATCCCAGCGTGCAGCTGCCTCCGCAGCTAGAGGCCTAGATCGGATCCGAGCCAGACCCGATGCAACCGCTGCTCACCATGGAGGCCACACGTCAGTGCCGCCGAGGAGGTCCTTGCCGAATCGCCTTCATTTATACCACCACAACACCTCCTCCTCCCCAAGCCCTCAATCTGCGCCGCCCGAAAGACGACGGGCCTAGGCAGACACCCTAGGCCCACGGCATGTCGCCGCCGCCCGCAAAGCAGAAGCGGAAGCACCGGACGCCACCTGGCCGAGGTCATCGCCCCGACCACCGTCCATTCCCCTCTCCATCGGTGCCGCCCCAGCTGCCCCTCCGAAGAAGTTGTCGCATCCTCCGCCCAGTATCTTTGGCACCAGGGGCTACCGCCACCACGGCCAACACCACGGCAGCGGCGGAGACGAGGGCCGCCCTAGGCGGTTTTGAGGCGGCGACACGATATGGCCCCTGTGTCGCCCTAGGGATGACACGGGAGCCCTAGGCCGTTGAGTGCTATCTGTTGCAGCACCCGCTTCTCCAATTAGTCAACCTAAAAATAAATTAGATACACGTGATGTATTGGCCATGTAGATGGACCATATTAGTATTTATATTTACTTCGATTTTTCCCCACTTTTATTCTCTGACACTACTTGTTTCACTTAGATGTTTATATTCAAACGTCTCCAATGTTTTGTTTTCAGGTTTCTTGAAACTAACAATCAAGTAGTTGCTGATGATTAGGGATGGCACCCGCCGGGTTCGGGTCCGGGTCCAGCCCCCCCCCCCCCATACCCGTCCCCGCCCCCACGACCCGCCCCAAATATATTGGCGGGTACAGATCTCCACCAGACCCGCCACCCGCCGGGTAAACGGGGACCCGACGGGTACCTGTCGAGGTCTGCGAGGCGGCGGTGCTAGCGGTATGCAAGGCGGCGGCAACGGCGTTGGGATCTACGGCGCTGGTGCTGGCGGTCGCCAGAGCTCCCCTCCCCGTGGTCCTCAACCTCGACCGGTGGCGCAGGTGGCCGGAGCTCCCCTCCTCGTGGTCATCGACGGACTTGCGGCTTGCAAGGTGGAGATGAGGACGCGGTCGCCGATGTGGAAGAAGGCTAGTGGCGTAGGAGAAACTCCAGGAAAACGGCGCCAGCGCACGGGGGAAGAGGGAGATCGAGGCAGATGGGATGAGGCTTGTGTTTCTCGCGACGCGTGCGGCGTGCGTGTAGTGTGGTTTGCGTCGCGTGCGTGCTATGTGTTGTGTGCTGTGGGCTGCTGCTATGTCTGTGTGTGGGCTGTGGAGTAGCTTTAGGTACGTGGGCCGTGGTGGTTAGAATTAGTGTTACGTGCGATGGTTAGTTAGGTTAGTCGGGTATGCGGGTCTGCGAGTATGGGGCTAGACCCGATGGGTCTAATCTTTTACCATTAAGCAGCCCCGTGGGTTTTATTTCTTACCAAATCCTCCCCATTTAAGACGGGTACCCATCGGGTTAGCGGGTATCGTAGCCCCATTTCCATCCCTACTGATGGTGGTAGTTTGTCGGACACTCATTTTACCCAAAAGCTGGAAAAGTTCGGATTTCTTTTGGAGTTCGCTCATGAACTACTCATTTTGTGGAAAACATGGGAATTGGTTCAGACTTCAAGTTCACAATAAAACAGATTTATAGAACTTCTCAATTAAATCAATATGTTTGGTTGCAAGACAATACGCTCATCCTTTTGTAGTAGAAGTTGGATGCATCACATGTTTAAGGGCATCTTCACCAGGCTGACCCATTCGACCATTCGGTATCCAAATGTGTCCGCGCAGACAGGGGGGTTGGCTCAGCGGGGTGACCTATTTGACCACTACGGCACGGATTGGTCCGTGATGACCCATTCTAGCCCAAATTTGCGCTAGTTTTGTGTCGGCCCGAACACTCATTCGTGTGCTACGTCTCCTTGTCCTCCCTAGCCCGCCAACCAGTGGGTGAAAACCCCAACCCCCCTCCCCCAAATCTACATCCATCCCTCCCACTTCCCACCCAAATTGGAATCGGCTTGTGCCAAAACCTTCTAGCTTGCGATGGAGGACGCCCAAGCCGTCGTTGCTAACCCAGCCCTAGCCGCAACCACCAAACGTATGGAAAACCATCCCCTGTGATGCATATTTGCGGCAGGAGAGTGGGCATGCCTTAAAATTCTTGGCCACGCGCGCTCCCAATTGTTGTGTTGTGAACTTCCACGTGAAAGAGCATATGGGCCCCATATATGGTTTTGGTAATTAATGACAATCTTTATGGACTAATATTTTTATTAAGTTGTACTTGTGGAAATTGTCCATTGGCATCGCTTGGAGCATGTGTTGGCTTCAAGGTAGATAAAATGAAGAAGAAGAAGAAGAAGAAGAAGAAGTGTTTTGCAAGCTCAAAATGCGCCATATCTAGAAGATCTCATGTTTGATGCTTGCCATCCTCGGTGATCATGGATCAATGAAGACAATCTCAAAGAAGAGGTTTCCCCATAGGGAATGGGGGAGAAATTTGTAAGTCTTCATCAAATAAGCATGACAAGTGCAATCAAGAAAGGTGTTCCATCTTGGGGAGGACAAGATCATCTACATCAAGCTCAAGTGGATTTTTCAAAGCAAAGATATAATCTTGATATATTTTCCCTTTTGTCGGTCTCCTGTTGGTAGTTGGAAGACAGGATTTAGGATAAATAACCGTACTATCAAGAGGGGCTCTCGAGTGAGTAACTTGATCATATCTTTCGGAGAGAGCTCAAACCTTTGCATACTTGGCATTATCTTTCTTGATTCTTATTTGGTTCTTATCCATGAGAGGATTTTGAGCTTGTGTTAATCTCCATGACAAGCTCAAGTCCATCGAAAGACATATTGCATATGCTTCTCTATTGTGTTTTCGATGTTGGAGGTTTCCTTGGGCTTCTTTCGCGCGAAGACGAAGATCTGCTTGATGTCTACCCTCGTTGATCTGGTCTGAAGAGGCGAGTTCCGGAAGACTCCGTCGGCGAAATCCTATGGGCATATCATGCCTGGAGATTGCAGGATCGGAAGGTATTCGTTCGTGTGTACCTTGTTTTTATGGCTGTTTGGTTTCAGCGGGAGCATTGTGAAGCTCTGCTGTTTGTTCCCACCAAGTTCCATTCAACGAGCCATAGTGAAGTCAGATGCGGAGAATGCCAGGAAAGCGGAAATATGAGGGCAGCGATGGTGATTTCAGTTTTTGTGGCGATGGAGAATTGGCTGCATGATTTGTGACTCGAGTAGCGACTATTTGTGGCGGGAGACAACACAGGAGGAGTTCCCAGTCTTACCTTGCAGGGTGAAATCCAAGGTCTGGCCTTAACTAGTTGTGTCTGGCAATGACCTTGTTGAAGGCATTGTTTTGAGACCGAGGACTTTTTCCGGGGTGAAAACCTATGATCTTTGATCGGGCAACAAAAACACTTGGACATTGTTTCCTTCTTGAAGGCATTGTTATTGGAGTGGAGGACTACTGGTGTTGTTCTGGTGGTGTCAGTGTCGTTTCTTTGAAAAATAGTTCTCTGTAGCAGGACTTTTATTTTTTGTAATTCTTCTTTCTTTTTCTGGGTTGTGTGCATCCGTAAGGCCGCTAGGGCATGCGTTGTTGCAGAGGCTGGGTGTAATTGGTATCCCCATGATATCAATATATACTCTTTTAGAAAAAAAAGATAGGTTAAACCTTTATTAATTTGGTTATATCCTCCCTTACTGGACTATGATGGTTCTTTGTATGATCTTGTAGATCTCGTTACTATCTTCGAAACGAGCCCAAGATCATCAAAATCGGAGTCCGAATACAAAAGTTATGGTTGTTTTCATATTTGTTTTTCTGTCGGTTTTCGGGGGAGGAGGGGAAGAGACTCCGGTCTAGCACCCCGGAGACACCGGCCCAAATTCTGGCCCAGACTCTGGGGGGTGTACAGAGAGCATCCGGAGGCTACTCCGAGTCCTGTCCGGAGTTAGGACGCCGGGGACTCTAGTCCTGGGGGGCGGAGACTCCGGTCCTAAAGGCCGAAAACTTTGGGATAAGTGGTCTGCAATGGATAGTTGTCATGGGGGGCCCTATAAAAGGCCCTCCTTCTTCCCCAAGCGGCTGATTTGCATCCTCTCTCTCTCCTCCATTGTTTCTACCTTCTAGAGCTTGCAAATACTCTCAATTCCTCCCATATTTCTTGAATCTTTTTGGGAGATTTGAAAGAGGAGATCTAGATCCACAACTCCACCAATCTATCTCTCCTCTATGTGAGGTGAACATCTTGGGATCTAGATCTTGTGGTTTCTTTTGTGGATTTCGTCTTGTATTCTTCCTCTCTTATTTCCCCAATAGTTTTTATAGCTTTGGTGAAATTTGAGAGTGAAGGACTTGCCATTTGCATTAGGTACATCGGTTTGTGTTCTCCTCAGAGAATTTGGTTGGTGAAATCAAGAATCTTGTCCCTCTTGGGTTCTTGGAACCCTAGACGGTGTGTGGCCTTTGTGGTGTGTTCTTGGGGCCTCAAATTAAGTTGTGGAGCTCTCCCCAAGTGTGTGGCCTTGGTGGTGATTATTGGGAGCCTCCAATTAAGTTGTGGAGATTGCCCCAATATTGTACGGGTTTGGTGACCGCCCTCAAGTGTCTCATAGTGGATCGGGTGCTTGCCATGCGGTGGGTGCTCGGGAGAATAGGGTGAGGCCTCTTGTGGCCTTGGTGGTCTTAGTACCGCCCACCCCTTAAATGAGACGTAATTCCTTGTAGGAAGGAACTCGGTAAAATATCGCTATTCCCACATGCCTCGGTTATATCTATACCCGAGCTCTTTAATTATGCACTTTACATTGTGATAGCCTTCGTACTTGAAGTAATCCATCTTGCTATCACTTTGTTGCTTGCCTTGTTTAGCATAAGTTGTTGGTGCACATAGGTGAACCTTAGTATATATAGTCTTTGTGCTTGACAAAAGAAAACGCTAGTAAAAGTGTAATGGACGACGCCTAGAGGGGGTGAATAGGCTTTTAAAATTATTACGGTTTAGGCTCAAATAAATGCGGAATAAAACTAAAATTTAATTTATTGAGCACAAAACCTAACCACTAGGTTCACCTAAGTATACCAACAACCTATACTAACCAATACAAGCAACAAGGTGATAGCAAGATGAAAATACTTCAAGCACGATGGCTATCACAAAGTAAAGTGCATAAGTAAAGGGCTCGATTGAGAGATAACCGATGGACGTGGAGACTAAGATTTTTATCCCGAAGTTCACTTCCAAAGAAGCTATGTCTCTGTTGGAGAGATGCGATGGCGCAATGCTCTCCGAACGCCACAAATGGCTCACCTCGGGGTGTGATGTCTCGATTCTCACCCAACGCCACACAAGGCCTCACCCCAGATGCGGAAGCACGCAACTCACTGACGCCACAAAAGGCTCACCCTATTCTCCCATGAGCTCCCCACAAAGGCCTACTCACGATCCACTAAGGGACACTTGAGGGCGGTCACCAAAACCCGTACAAGGTTGGGGATATCTACACTACCCAATTGGAGGCTCCCAAGAACAATGCCACAAAAGGCTACAATGCCACAAAAGGCCAACAAAGCCACAATGGCTACAAGACCACAAAAGGTCACAAGAATACAACAACCCAACCACACAACAGTCTAGGGTTCCAAGAACCCGAGAGTAAAAATCCCAAAAGCTTGAACTCGCCGAAACTCCAAGGAGAACTCAGACCTATGTAACAAATGCAAGGGCAAGTCCTTCACTCCCAAATTCCAACAAAGCTACAAAAGTTATTGGGGGAATAAGGGAGGAAGAACACAAGAGGAGAACACAAAACTCTCCATGATCTAGATCCCGATGATTCCTTCAGAAAGAAGGGATTTGGCTTGGGGGGCTTGTAGATCTAGATCTCCTCTCTCAAATCCCTCAAAAAGATGCAAGAATAATAGGAAGGGAAAGGGTAGAGGGAAAGTTCTTCAAGGTCAACAATGGAGGAGAGAGGGAAAGCCAAGAACCAAGACTGATACCCACGAAGGAGAAGAGGAGCCCCTTTTAAAGGGCTCCAAGATCTGCCAGTTATGGGCATTTACGACCCTGGCCGGAACTTTCGGTGGCACTCAACCAACGGTCAGAAAACTACGATGCTAGATGGTGAGGGTTTTTGCAGAGGAGACGCTGAAGGGAAGAGCGGTCAACTACACCGATGAGGAGGATGTCTTGCTTTGTAAAACATGGAAGATGGTGGGGATGAACCTGGCTGTGGGCACCGAGCAACCCAAGGACACATATTGGGCAAGGATGAAGGAGTATTTCGATGCACATAGCACAATGAGCATTGAAATAACGACATCCTCTCTTCATAAATGTTCCACCATCTCAACAGATTGCCAAAAGTGGTCAGCAACATTGGCTAGTGTTGTGGCCATGAACCCAAGTGGAACAAATGATAAGTATAGGGTAATTGTTTCTAGTTTTGTGTGTGTTATTTATTTTGTTTGCTTTCATGCATATGGTAACTAATTTGTAATCTCTTATGTATGCATCTTAGAGATTGTTCAAAGGAACCACAGAGAAGAACAAGAAGGGGAAATTGAAGGAAGGAAGAGCATTCTCTTTGCACCATTGTTGGACGGGGCTAGAGAATGATGAGAAGTGGAAGAACTGTGATGTGCATGAAGTGCCAAATAAGAATGTCAAGTCCTCGATGGGAAATTCCACTATCATTGATGATAGTAATGATGCCGATAGTGAAGATGGTAAGAGAAGTGACACTCCTTCCTCGGTTGCTAGGAAGAGGCCGGATGGAAGGAGGTTCACAAAAGAAAAAGGAAAGAGGACCAACAACGACGATATCAAGCACTCATTGGATGCTATGGTGAATGTGAGAAAAGAGATGGCCGAGAAGAGGAAAACGATGGAGAAGGTGGAGACATAGGAGAGGAAGTCCACTGAGGAGAGGAGGGTGGAGATGGAGAGGAAGGATGTGGCAGAGGAGATGAAATTGGCATTTGAGGAGAGGAAGATGGCTATGGAGGAAGCTCAACGCCTAATGGAGCAAGAGAAGAGCCTTATGTTCATGGACGCAAGAAATTTGACGAAAGGCAATAACAATATGTCGTGAACAATTCATTGCTCAAAAGCGGATGATGGGATTCATGTGAGCTATGGGAAGGTGGCACGGGAGGAATGGGAAACATGGGAGTCATGGGAAACATGGGAGCTATGGGTGGTTCCATGGAATCATCCATGGTAGGTATGGGTAATTTCATAGCTTTTATGGTATCTCCAATCGCTCCAACTGGTGGTGGCATTGATGCATGCATGAGTGATGGCTCATACAATGCTACTAACAACACCGAGGTTTCTTATAAGGAAGGAGAAGAAAATATCAACAATTCCAATGTTGACAATGGAGACGAGGAATGAGTGCTATTTGCATTGTTTATGTTTATGTGATTTGTTTGGTTGAACTATGTTTGTGGCGACCTCTACTATGCCTTTGAACTATGCTATTCTTTTGAACTTCATATGTGTGTGATGATGAAGCTATGATCTTTAATTCTATGTTATCCATGTGTTTTAGTGATGACTTGTTTTAATTTAGATTCACATGTTTGATTGTTAAATATTTGTGTTTGCTAGTAGTAGATGTTGCAATGAAGTGCTACCGGCTGGGTGACTTTTTTTGGCACCTGAAAAGGTACTGCTGACTAGATGCCGTATTTTTGGGCATCTGAAACTGCAGCGACAAATTTTTGTGTTTAAAAAGTCGAAAACTGGTGCTGAAAAAACAAAAAATGATGTCCAAAAATAGGACACCTGATGGAGATGCTGTTAACCCTGTAAAATATGGAGCTACAATGAAAACGAATTCTTCCACTAAATATGTGCTACTTTTGAAAAAACTATTTTTGACATGTTGAAAAAGTTGGTATCGGTGTGCTTGCTAAAAGCTAAAGGAAAGTGCCGAGCGTCCCCCGGGAGATCAAACCCCCTGATCCCCAGGTGAAAGAACATGTTGGGCCCCTATGTGTGGTTTTGGTAATTAATGACAATCTTTATGGACTAATGTATGTATTAAGTTATACTTGTAGGATTTGTCCATTGGCATCGCTTGGATCATGTGTTGGCTTCAAGGTCGATGAAATGCAAAAAAGATATGTTGTGCAAGCTCAATATGCGAGGTCTATGATGAGGAATTAAGAAAGGCGTTCCATCTTGAGAAGGGCAAGCCCGTCTACATCGAGCTCAAGTAGAATGCTCAAGGCAAAGATATAATCTTGATAGGTTTTCCCTTTTGCCGGTCTCACGTTGTGTGTGTGAGACCGGGTTTAGGATAGATAACCGTACTATCAAGAGGGGCTCTCGTATGAGTAATTCGGTCACATCGTTCGGAGAAAGCTCAAACCTTTGCATACTTGCATCATCGCATTTGGTTGTTATTTGGTCTTATCCATGTGAGGATATAGAGCTTGTGGTAATCTCCATAACAAGCTCTTGTTCATCAAAATCGGATCTTCCGTTTACATCTTGTTGTGATTTTGATCTTGACGGCTTTCCGGTTTCTCACCAAGTGAGGTATCTCACATTATTATACTTGATACATTCTCACTTGGTGATAACCAATATTTCCACTTTTTATTGGAAAGCACTTGTTGTCCTCTATCCAACGCAATTGGAATCGGGTCAATCAGAGCTCCCAATCAAAAGTTATCGCAGATTGAATTTTGTGTGTTATTCGGTTTAAAAAGAAAAAAAGAAGGGCCTTTTATTTTTCTGGGCCGACCGGTACTACCGCATCCCAGTACCGGTCGACCCAGTGCGCAGCCCAGCTCTCAGTGCAGCCCGACTGTGGCTTCCGGTCCTACCGAACCGGCCCGGTAGTACCGCCCGGGTGGGCCGGTACTACCGGCCGACCCAGGTAAGGTCTGCCCTGCATCCCGGCCCAGCTCCCTTGCGCCAGATCTCCTGCTCGCGTTGTCCAGCCGCCGCAGCGTGTCCGCCCGCCCCCGCCCGCGCTGTGCTCGCTCGCACGCGTGCATGCGCCCTTGCCTCGATCCCGCACAGCCGCTCCACCTCGCTAGGCCTGCTCGCGCTGGGCCCCGCAATCGCTGTAGCGTCGCGCGCGCTCTGCCTGCTTGCTCGCGTGCGCGCTCCGCAGCAGCGTTGACCGCCGCTCGCTGCCAGGCTGGCTCCCACGCGCTCTGCCTCGCGCACGTGCGCGCTGCTTGGCCCGCGCTGGCACTAGCGCTGGCTGCGCTGGCCCCACTCCGCTCGCATGCTCTACCGCGCACTTCAGGACTGCCTTGTTTTTCGCCTGGTGCGGTACTACCGGTTAAATCCGGTAGTACCGGACCGTTCTGAAAAACGCCCCAACGGGCAGATTTTGTCCAGCCTTATATATTGCTTTGTCCGTTTTGCGTTTTGACCGCTCCTCTCTTATCTATTAGGCTAAATTTTGTCCACACTTGCTCTAGATCTTGAAGCTTGCCTAATCTTTTCCCTCCGATGATTCTTTTCTATATTTGAGTGGAAGAGAGAGGAGATCTAGACCCACGTTTTGACCTAACCGATTCATCTCTTTGTGAGTGCGTCTTTAGGGATCTAGATTTTGGGGGATTTTGTGTCTCTCTTTGATTCCTCCTCTCTTGTTCCCCCAATAGTTTTACTGGCTTTGTTGGAACTTGAGAGTGAGGGATTTGAGCATCTTTATGGTGTTCTTGCCATTTGCATTTGGTGCATTGGTTTGAGTTCTCCTCGGAAGATTTGGTTTGAGTTGCTCATTGGAGCTTGTCCCTCTTGGGTTCTTGGAACCCTAGACAGTTTTGTGGCCTTGGTGGCATTGTGGCCTTGGTGGCATTTGTTGAGGCCTTTTGTGGCGTTTGTTGGGAGCCTCCAAATTAAGTTGTGGAGAAGTGCCCCAACTTTGTGAGAGGTTCCGGTTGCCACCGACAAATGCACCAATAGTGGAAGCCTGGATCGATCCCGTTGGAGTGAGATTCACCGGAGAATAAGGGAGGCCTTTTGTGGCGTTGGTGGTTTGATACCACCCCCTCTCCAAACGAGACGTACTCCATGTTGGGAGGAACTCGGTAAAATATCGGTGTCCCCGCGTGCCTCGATTATCTCTATACCCGAGCTCTTTACTTATGCACTTTACATTATGATAGCCTTCGTGCTTGAAGTAATATATATCTTGCTATCACTTTGTTGCTTGTATTGCTTAGCATAGGTTGTTGGTGCACATAGGTAACCTTAGTTGTTCTAGGTTGTGCTTAATAAAATAAACACTAGTTTTATTCCACCTTTGTTGAGCCACTCTAGGAAAAGTTTTAATCGCCTATTCACCCCCCCCTCTAGGCGACATCCGTATCCTTTCACCAGGGTCCAGAGCGTGACACGTGTCCAGTTAGTCTTCTCCAATCCCGCTTTTGCTTTCATAAAGCATAATGCAGCAAAAAAACATTTCGTTTGTATCATTTGGAGCAAAAACCGGTTTCCACATAAATCCCGCTTTTGCTTCCATAAAGCACGAATGAAGCAAAAAATGTTTCGTTTACATTGTTTGCAGCAAAAAAGAGTTTCCATATAAAACTCACTTTCACTTCCATACAACGCAAGCTGAACTAACTGTGATTGAAGCAAAAGCTATTAAATATTTTAGCAAAAATTATAGCCTCTGGTAGCAAAACCACCTCACCGGAGACTCTCGTCGGAGACGTTGTAGCAAAAACTTTGAACCATTTGTAGCAAAACCACAGAATGATTGTAGCAAAAAATAAGTGCACCACCACTTGCAGCAAAAAGGTGCCTCCGCCAGAGAAGTCATCGTCGCCGGAGAAGACGTCGTCACCTTCGTAGCAGAGCTTCCCGCCGCTAGCAGCACAACTCACCATCGCTTGCAGCAAAAAAGTTCCACCGTCGGAGAAGTCGCCGCCGCTGGAGAATTCATCGTCCACCCTTTGCAGCAGGGCCTCCCGTCGCTGGTAGCATAGCCGTCACCATAGGTAGCAAGGCTGCTGCGCCGGCGAAGCAGCGCCGTGCACTGTAGGTAGCAAGGTTGGCGGGCTGGCATAGCAGCGCCACCTCACGCTTGTAGCAGCCGCGCGTAGCCCTTGTAGCAGCGGCGCCTCACGAGGGGATGCGCGCTAGAAGGTGGCGGGGATGGGGTGACGGCCGACGGTCGACGGCAGGAAGAAGGGGCCAGCGAGACTTCAAGCTATCGCCTGAAATTGGGGAGTTGGAGGCAGAGGCCGGCTGCCCTCTCTCGTGCGTTGACGAGGAAGACGACGATGTGTAGAGTTAGAATCGAAGAGATAAGAAATAAGTGGATAGGAGTGTTTCACGGAAGAGGCGTGTGTCAGATGCGTAGGGCCGGAGGATCGCATCCTCCGGAGGTAACGAAGCGTTTTCCAAAGCTAAAATACCACCCCATAACGTTTGGATAGGCCAACTAGGGATGTAAATTGTATGGATAATTTCTGCTCCGAATCCGCATCTGCGTCCGTTTTTGAGGATATGATATGCATTTTTAGATATCCAGAGGATATGGATGCGGATATTGGATATTTATCGAACGGATATCCGATGAATATGGTAGCGGATATGGTATTGATGATATCCGACGGATAAGGATAATCCGACATTTTATGAGGATTATCCGGGGTACGCAAATAGGATAATCCGATAAATTTAGCACAGCCCTAATATCTAGACAATGTAGTATGTGTATCCGCTAGCTATGCATGCTACATATGCATGTTATATTATGCTATTATCAATTTTGCACTTTTATACTACTGCTAGTGTTGCACGCTTTCTTGTCACTTATTTTGCATAAACTAAATAAAATTTTATTTTTCTATGTGTATTTTTTTGATTATCCTTTTTCGATGCGAGTCCGCTCCATATCCGCAATCCATATAATCCGCGTTCAAATCCGTATCCGGCTATTACCGCTCCGATCCGAATCCGTAAAAAATATATGATAAAGGATATGGTAATAGTAATATCCGCTCCGATCTAAATCTATTAAAAATATATAATAAAAAATATGATAATAGTAATATCCAATCCGATCCGTCCCTAAAACCAGCGTCTAGAATATAGGGGCAGTCTTTTGTCAGAGCTGCGCCTCCACGAACCAAGTCCATGTGAACCAGCCCACTCCTCCTCGGCTTCTCCAATTTCCACCAAAACCCTCTGCTCTGCCCCCATCCACGCCTTGCTACCTCACCAAATCCGACCACCGCCCGCCTCCTTCGCCGAGATGCTGCTCCCGCTCCGTTGCCTCCCCGGCCTCCTCCGCCGCTCCCTCTCCACCGCCGCCTCGCGCCTTGCCTGGGCCATGGTCTACCGGATCTCCACGGCGGATGAGTCCGCGCGCGGCGTGTCCCTCTCGCTCGCCCCGCCCCCGCTCGCCTCCCGCGTCTCCATCCCCAGGCACGCCTTCGGTCTGGAACCCTTCCCGGACAACACCGATAGAGACCCCGTCAACTTCTTCAGCATCGCCCCCCGGGCCCTCAAGGAGGGCTCGAACCCGGACACAGGCCACAACTTCATCAACGTCTTCGGCAGCGGCGTCCTCGCCGCGAGCTGCGACGGCCTCCTCTTGCTCGGCACCTACAGGAACCGCGCCAACGCCTGGGCCATGTTCCAGCACCAGGTCCCGTCCCCCGTCCCTTTCGAGGTGCTCGACCAGGTGTACGCGCGCTCCTTCTACGACCCCATGAGGGTGTCGCGCTTCGTCTGCAACCCCGTCACCGGCGAGATGGTCCGCCTCCCAGACTTCGACGGCACGGAGAACGCCTTCTCCGCCGCCACGGGCCTCCTCACCCAGGCCGACGCCGGGCCCGGGCGCGGGCCGCCCAAGAGGTACGCCGCCGCGCAGCTCGGCGTGCTCGACGGCGGGCAGCGATTCCTGTTGCGCCGGCTCTCCTCGGAGACAGGGGAGTGGGACGAGCTGGTGCTTCCGTCCCCGCTGCCGCCTGGGCGCCGGATGCACATGAATCACGAGGTGCTGGACTTCGGAGGCCGGCTCTGGTGGGTGGACGTGAGCTGGGGCGCCGTCTGCGTCGACCCGTTCAGCGATCGGCCTGAGCTCTGCCCCTTCGAGCTGCCAGGAGACGTCATGCTTCCCGACCAACAGGGCGAGGAACAGATGTGGCAGCTTGCCAAGCACCGGCGCATGGGGGTAAGCGACGGGGCGCTGCGGTTCGTGGAGGTTTCTCAGGAGGAGCCGTTCCGCATTAAATCCTTCACCCTGGACGAGAAGATTGGTCGCTGGATGCTGGAACACCAGATGTCGTGGAGAATTCTCTGTTCTGAAGCCAGGGCGACGCCTTTGATTGCTGCTATTGATCCACTCAGTGCCGACTTGCTGCATCTCCATGTGCCGGTGGGCAAAGGATTCTGTGTTAGCGCAGACATTCGCTGGAAGAGGCCGGTTGAATCTACGGCGCTAGGTAGTGGCATTCATCCAAGCAAGTGCGAGTCAAGTTTCCTTCTGCCATGTGTGCTCCCGTCCTTACTCGGATCAAGCCCGATTCCAGGTGATCACAGTGACACATTTCTCTTTAGCTGCAAATTTGCAATCATGTCAAAGGGCATATGTTATGAGTACTGTATTAATGAGACTCCCACATAGGTTTAGTTTAATTCATTTGTGTTTGGCCCCTTGTGTGTCACATTGGTTGTGCTCTTGAGCATGTCCTGCAGTTTCTCCATATGTTTCTTCAGGGTATTTCAACCTACTGATTTTCTAATCACGTTAGCTATTGCCTTGGTCATAACAAAGTTATGTTGAAACATTTATGTGGTAGTATGCGTAGTTTAGCTTTGAAATTGCAATTTTGTAAACAATGTTTGCTGCCATGTTGCGATGTAGCTTAGGTTAATCCTAAAATGGTCATGCATATTCTCAATTCTGAAGCTGTACATTTTTTTCTGAAACTATTTCAGAAACGGAGTTCATTACTGCAGGGATTTTCATGGAATGAATCTGACATATCTTTGGCAATAATTTTAATCTTAGCAATTGAATCTGTGTCTATCTTCTGCCCCTTATCAGTAGTGGACTGCTACTGCAGCTAAATACAAGCAGCCTCATTTGGTGATTGCTTGCAAGTTAAGATTTCCGGCGTAAAGCATGATTAGAGTTATCTGTTGTTGATGAATTCTAATTTACGTTACATGCTCTATTTGCTATTTCCATCTCCCTTTAATTTTTTGTTTAAAGATTTAAGGATTTAAGTGTTTTTATCTATTTTATTCACTCGTATACACTATTTTATTTGACAAACTACTGTGTTCTCTTCAATATAATGTATTCCTCTGATTACCATCTTGCTATGGCTTATGTGAACGATGTACTGAATTCTTGATAACCTTGCTCGACCCATCCTTTTTTTCTTAGTATTCAACACAGAGAAATTTATACTGTTATAAATTCCTTTTTTCTAGTGCTGTGACTGCTGTATGAAATCTTGAACGCTGATCAAATGAACCCTTTTTAGGCAAGAACGATGTCAAGAAAAAGAAGACTCTGGCAGATGTTCTGGTTCGTTCAGACAGACACCCGAAGACCTGATGGGACCTGTTTACCAGCTAATGAATCTCTGGTACTTTCTCTTGGCTAATACTTCTTTGTTAATGCATTTTTGTTCATATATCATCCATTCACATGTCTAGGATGCTGCATTCTTCTTGCCTAGGAGTATATCTGTTACTTGATCCATGCATTTTACAACCTAGAAGAACAATGTTGTGCATATGTAGCCAGCTGTAACTATTATCAACTGATTCTCATTGTAGTCCAATATATCAACTTCCTTAATAGTTCAATACCTGATTGTCTCTGATTGGGTAACTTAGGTACTACTCAGTGTTCTCCTGGAACTAAAAATATTTTTTGGGACTGAAAACCAGTTAGATTCGACAGTTTCATACTGAACTTATCATACTGCCATGTTGATGAGAAACTGTCCTGCAAGTAACTTGCCTACTGCTGAAATTATCAGTTGGTATGTTGGCATGGATCTTCCAACCAGGCGTATTAGTACTTTCTGAACTGGCAGGGTGATTAAGTGCTAGACAACATATAGTTCAAACCATCGGATTAAGAGGTATAGGAGTGTGAAGGCTGAGGCATATCTTTTCTTGTAAGGCTGATGCATAGCTCTATTCATTATCCTGGCCATTGCATTATTGAGTGCTGCATAAGAGCCTGAAGCCTGAAGGGTGTCTATAGCCATTTCGTCTGCATGTAAACTGTGTTTCTCTTTTCCTGATGTATCATCAGCAACCGACGTATCCTGGAAGTGAAGCTAGCTTGAATGGTGCATTATAGAGACATGGATTGAAAACAGTCATAGATGGACTAAAGCAGCCGTCCTGTTTAGTCAGATACTTTTTGTTATTGTTTCATATTATTCACTATGTCCGTATGTTTGTTCAGCAGCCCCTAGTGTTTCGCTCTCTTTGTATGTTCATCGAAAAGCCCCTAATATTTCTTTTCTCTCTTCAAAACTCGCAGATTCAAATGTTCTGATCAACTAGGAAGCTGATTGCTGTAGTTCACCATAATCTCATTTTGGTTAATATGTGGACCGAGGAGTTCAGGTTTTTTGGAGTCATGGGCAGATGAACTTATCGTGTTGTTTTCTGGGGAATCCGTGGGAACCGCTGCCGACTTTCAATTCATGCTAGAATATTCAAGTAGAATCACTCTGTTCAATCAGCACCGTGATGATCATCAGAGAACAACGTACGCTCTGTGGGGTCGATACATCCGTATGCTTAATTCTGACTTGAGAAGTCCTATATTTAGGGATCTCCGTTAGATTCTATTATGATAAATATTAATCTGGGATCTCCTCTGCTTACCCATCCACTCCTGTTAGAGACAGCCGTGACAAATTGATGATTGTTTTACCGTATAAAACAGAGGAGATGCAATTGCTGTGCTTAGCCATGTATGTTCAGTTGTGCATACTTATACGTATTGCGTACCTAAATATCTCTAGAAAATGTATCCAAGCTATTTTGTCAGTAGGCTCTTTTTTTTTTGGGAAGTTTGTTGAGTTTCTTTGAACAATGGTGGGCTCAGCTCTGAGATGTTCATGTTCTTGAGGGCCCTGCTCTCTCGGCGGCCCAGCATCAGCCCATGAGCATTTTGGCGGGAAAACGGTGACGTCAGAAGCATAGCCAATGGGAAACAGCTGTTCAAATGTTCACGGCGGCTTCTCAGCTTTTGCAGCTAATCCTATCACTCAGAAAGTCAGAATGCAGAACTCGGTCCATGCACCACGTCGCAGGCTATCTCACTGACTTGTAGGCCCAGAGAGCTCTCTCGGTAGTGTACCCTGTAGAACAACTACACGCTACTTTTTGTCCAGCCAGCCTCTGGTATCTGCGCTGCGTGCACCTAGTCCATGTGACCAGAACACTCTGCTTTCCCCACCACCAGTCCACGACCACCACTACCAGACAAGGAAAATCCCCGGCTGCAGTCTGCACAACCAGCGACCCGCGCCAGGACTCAGGAGTCAGGACTGCGAGATGCGGCTCTTGCGCCTCACCGCCGCTGTCTCCGGCGGCCTCCGGCGCTCCCTCGCCACCGCAGCCTCGCATCCCCCGTGGGGTATGATGACCCGCCTCGTCCCGGCGGACCCCGCAGCGCAGAGCGCGAACGTGCACCTCGCCCAGCCGCCGCGCGCCTCCGATCTGTGCGTCCCGATGCACCTCGTCAAGACCGCGCCCCTTCCAGGCCCCGACAGCGACCTCGCGCAGAAGGTCGTCGGCCAGGTCTGCGCCTCGAGCGGCGACGGCCTCCTCTTCCTCCTCTACTCGGACCTGCGCTACGTCAAGCGGGGCGCCGACGTCGACCCGCTCTTGGCTGCGGCAGCGGGACTCACCGGCCGTCGTATTGGACGGTACGACCTCACCCGCTTCCCCGACATCACGCGCTTCGTCCTGAACCCTCTCACGCACCAGCTGGCCCGCCTCCCCGACATCGCCTGCATCCCCGCGACGAAGCTGGTGTACGGAAGCCGCATGGGGCTGCTCACCCAGGCCGACCGCGGGCACGGGCCGCCTGACAGGTTCGCCGTCGCCGTGCCGGAGGAAGGGAACCTGAACGTCATGCTCCGGTTTCTCTCGGAGAAAGGCGAGTGGGAGAACGTGGCGGTCTCGCCGTGCCATCTCCCGTCTGCCCGGGAAATGGTGATAAACCAGGAGACGCTGGCACTCGGCGGTCGCCTCTGGTTCGTCGACGTCACCTGGGGCGTGGTCTCCGCCGACCCGTTCAGCAATCCGCCGGAGCTCTCCTTCACCGAGCTGCCAAGGGGCAGCGTGCTGCCTGATGGCGCAC
This sequence comes from Avena atlantica, assembly GCA_910589765.1. Lineage (NCBI taxonomy): Eukaryota > Viridiplantae > Streptophyta > Magnoliopsida > Poales > Poaceae > Avena > Avena atlantica. Next base: position 433,428,133 of record OU342733.1, on the reverse strand, counting down.
GGCACGGCAAGGGCGTGCCCGTCGATTACCGGCGGGTCGGTGTAAGCGAAGGGCGGCTGCGGTACGTCGAGGTCTCTCGAAAGGAACCATTCGTGCTCAGTTCCTTTGTGCTCGACAAGGAAGGCGGCGGCTGGACGCTGGAAAACAGGGTGGCGCTCAGCAAGCTCTGGGCGGATGGTGCAGGCTGCCCATGGCTACCCCTGAAGGAGGGGAAGACGCCACAGATTGTCCTTCTTGACCCACTGAACGCCAGTGTCGTGTACCTCACGGTTGACGAACGACACGTTATCGTCCTGGACATGAACAGGAAGGAGGTGATTGCCCCTTATCTGTATACAGGCAACTCCGACTATATACCATGTGTTCTTCCACCGTGGCTTGGATCGAGCCAGATTCCTTATGCAGGTACTCACTTGCTCGTCCAATTGCTAGATTGCATATACTTCTCAGCTGCTTTTGTTTCAGTTTAGATGTGTAGTGCATGTGTAGCTTTGTAGATCTACTTGTTTTGTGTATCCTAGTGGTTGGATTTGTTGATCATAATGTGGAAATAGTCCAATAGACATAATGCCTGTTTCTGCATGAGAACATGACTAAGAAAGCAGTAATACCTCATGTTTACTTCTAACCCCTTCTGTTCCTTTTCTTTTTTTGGGTGAGAAATCGGTGCAAGCAGCACCTAGGAATGAGACCTTAAGTTCTCAATCCCAAACCTTTCCTTGATTTGAAACTTCCAACCCCTTGTCAGTTCTACCTGTTGTCACGGTCATAAAGAATTTTACTTCAAACATATTCAAGGTGTAAGGGTTGTAGATTATATTCCCATATCTCTACAATTTGGCTTTAGAAGGTAACTTAAGGGTTTAAATGCGTTTGAGCCTATTAACAATTCCTGTACGCTACTTAGTTGTTATCTTCCTCTATATTATGATATCCTCTATGGGTACACTATTGAATCCTTGAGAACCTGTTCTAACTATCATTATTTTGCTACTTTAATTTATGTATGATGGACAGAAATCTATAATGTTGAAAATTATGTTGAAGTGCTGTTGCTGCCGTTGAAATTACAGTAGAATGATCAAATTAACTCTTTTCAGTTTCGCAAAAAAAGAAACTCTTTTCAAGCAAGATGCCGGAGAAAAACAAGACATTGGCAGACGATCTGGTTGGCTCAGACATCCTTTGGAAGAGCTCAAGGTACCAATTTACCAACTAATGTATCTCTCTTCAATCTGTTTTAATTAAGCCGATGCTTATTTATTGACCCAGTGGTGTATTTCATCCATTCACATTTTTGGAATGCTGCATTCTTGATACAAGTATCTCTCACTCAATCCATGCAGTTTATGGATTGAAAAACAAAGGATATGTATATTTTTGCCAATTATTTTCAAATTGGTTTTCCTGTGTATTTTCCAACATATTGTTATCTTTTAGTATAAGCTTCTTGTTGGTTCTGTTCTAGTTGGTGGTTTAATGCAATACCAGTAACATATCCACTCCATAAAATGGTTATTGCGTGCTACCTGAACTTGTTCTTCCATTCACATTCTTCTGAAAGCAAGTTGCTAGGCTGTCAAAGACCATCGGTTGGTGCGTCACATAGTCAGGCACAAAGGATGCCTGGCCTTGTCCATCTGGTGACACACTGCATTAGAACATGAACGATATCTAGCTTTGGCACGATGATGAGCTTTTTCTTTCCTTCCTTTTCCTGAAATGTTATGATCAACTGATTACAGCCTGCGACTGAAGGTTGATCTTTTTTAAGGTTGATTGTGCTGTAATTTGCTTCTACAATCAAGTCTTGGGCAGAAAATAAACATGTTATCTGGATGATATTTCTCCATTTTATTTAAATTTCAGAAATGTACAGTGATGGACAATAGTAGCATCTCCTGTTTACTAAATTGTGTCTTGCTGTTTTCCATGTCACTCATCGTCATGACATGCTTTAAACATATGTGCCTGACGTTTCTTATTTTGTTTTCAGGTTTCCCAAAAACTGACGGATGCTGCTCTCTAATCAATTAGGAAGCTCATGGTGGTTGCTTACTAAACTCTCATTCTTGGGAAACTCTGGAGAAATGGTGGTTTGATGGGGTTTTGCCAATTATGTACTTTATCTCGTTTTAGGGGAAATCTTGGTTATCTTTCAGGCCATCGGTTCACAGCAGAACATTTCTGTAGATTTGCTAAATTAAACCTGCATGTAACGACAGTCACAGGCTTCGACATGTTTTGTCTCATGAGAAATCTTAGTTGTGAATCTCTGCGTATCCATAAGTGATACAAGATGGTTAGTTGTGAATCTCTGCGTATCCATGAATCTTAGTTGTGAATCTCTCCGTTTCAAAATACAAGATATTTTAGCTTTGTGAAGCAAATGTATCTAGACTATTTTTAGTATATAGGTTCATTCAGTTTTGAAGTGAATCTAGACACTAAAAAAAGTTTAGACACATTTTCTTCACAAACCTAAAATATCTTATATTTTGAAATAGATGGAGTATATGCTTTGGTGCTAATTGTTGACTAGATACCGCACGTACATCTGTTGCATATTAGACGGTACGTGTGAATCTATGATCTCCTGATGACTGCGTACTAAGAAAATTAAAAAAGCCACCACATTTGGGACTAGGGTTTTAAAAGATCACCAAAAATTTATAAAGTTTCAGATTACACCGATTTTGGGGCGTGCGGTTGCAGGTAGCACTGATCTGGGTCTGATGCCGCGCTAACGACGAAACTGACCGGTGGGGCCCAGTCGTTAGGCTTACGTGGCGCTTTTGGACGGCTGGGCGTGAACGACCTTTAACGGCGCTGTCCGAACCCTAACAGCACGCCCCGACACGGTTCGACCAAGTCAGTTACTCAGCTGCTCTCTCCCCCGCGTGCACAGAAGCCATGGCGGCGGATCCCCCCGGTGACGCCGGACCTAGAGGTGGCGCCAGAGCTAGAGACGACGCTGGCAGCATGGAGGGATCTAGCGTCAAGGATTGCTGCGGGAGCTTGAACCCCGTGGCAGCTGCGTTCTATTCGCCGGAGAAGGCGACCGCCATTGCCGTGGCAGATGTGTGGAAGGAGAACCCGGCGCAGAGTAGCCGTTGGACAAGTACATTCGGCGGCGCCATCGAGTAAGTTATCCCCATCTTTCCCTTGGTCTTTTATCTGTTATTTCTCTCTGTGATTTAGGCAAGGATTTTCTGTTGCAAATAATTTTTTTGTTATTTCAACTTTATAGTTTGGATGATGACATATGGGATGTAAGGATAAATCTAGATGGTCATGACAATATTGAGCGTATCATATGTGAATCTGACATCACCTACATGAATCTGTTAGCTTTAATTGAGGGAGAGGGCTATGGAATTAATGATTGCATGTATTATGTTAGAGAGAAGGATAGATGTATTGCTGGCATGGAGTTATTGGATGGAATGAGCAAGGTTCAGCAAATGGTTACACAGTATGAGAATGAAAAACAAGTTACTTTAGCTGTAATCAGTGGAGGAACCACACTTCCACCAAATGTAAATAGTGCCTCAGTAGAAGAACAAATTCCAATTTTAGAGATTGGAAACCCTGTTGTGTACACAGTGGATGATGAAGGAGTAAGTTTGCCAAGCCAACAGTGCACACAGTTAACTGAAGATCCAGAGTGCATGTACATGTTGACACAGCAGAGCAACAATATGGATGAAGAACATCATAGAAATGCAGAGCTAAGGAGAAGGGCAAGCAAGTTAGGGATTTTATAATGGAGGAAGATGAAGATGATGATGAGATGAACCATGATGTAACTGAATCAGATGATGATGATCTGAACCAGACCATGGATGATTTCAATAAGAGGAAGAGGTGGAGTGGGGTTCAGTTTCTGATGCACATCAAGAGGCAGATGATATTTTCCATGTGTCAGACTGTGAAGATGAAGACAATGCATGTGAACTGACAGAACTGACAGACTTTGAACTGGATACAACTTCTGGGAAGAAGAAAGAACCAGTTAGGAAGGGGCCAACTAAGAGAAGTCATTGCAGTCAGCCAAAGAAAAAGCTACCAGCAGATGTTGTCGAGACCACTCGAGGGGCCTCGACAACCCTAGTATATTAAATTGTTGATCACTATAGATGTTGTCGAGACCACTCGGGGGGCCTCGACAACCCTGGTATATTAAATTATATATCATTATAGATGTTGTCGAGACCACTCGGGGGGCCTCGACAACCCTAGTATATAAAATTGTTGATCATTATAGATGTTGTCGAGACCACTCGGGGGGCCTCGACAACCCTAGTATATTAAATTGTTGATCGTTATAGATGTTGTCGAGACCACTCGAGGGGCCTCGACAACCCTAGTATATTAAATTGTTGATCATTATAGATGTTGTCGAGACCACTCGGGGGGCCTTGACAACCCTAGTATAATAAATTGTTGATCATTATAGATGTTGTCAAGACCACTCGGGGGGCCTCGAAAACCCTAGTATATTAAATTGTTGATCATTATAGATGTTGTTGAGACCACTCGGGGGGCCTCGACAACCCTAATATATTAAATAGGAGAACATCTTCACACAAAATGAATGGTTCAATACATAGGGTTCAACTAAACAAATTAAGGGTTCAACACATGGAGGGTTCAACACAACAAATTAAGGGTTCAACACAACAAATTAAGGGTTTAACTCAACAACTGCATTACACAAATATGCCAACTAAACAGACTCATACATCTACCTAAACACACCATCACTCCTCCTCCTCACAAATTGCCTTGATTCTCTTGACCTTGTCCTTGTTAACACCATTGACCTTGAAAAGGTCATGCATTGAGTACTCTAACTTTTTCTTTTCATCCTTCAGATTAGCTCTTTCCTCATCTCACTTCTGTTGTTTCACCTTGAATACTTCTGCCTGTGATTTGAGCACATACTTCAGTTCCTCCTTAGCATTCTTCAGCACTTCTACTTCATTCTTCAATGCAACTATGTGCTTATCCATCTGCTCAGCATCATGTTGCCCACTCATTATCTTAGCATAGTTTTCTGCTATGGCTTTCTTCTCAGTCTGAGCTATCCACTTCCTCCCAGTCTCATCTATCCACCTAATCCCTTCCTCTAGCAGGGTTGCATGTTTCTTCTCCAATTTGTCCTTCTCTTCAGTTAGATCCTTCAACATTTTGCTGCTCTCATACCTCTCTTGAATTCGTGAGTTATTACTCTCATTGTACATTGCCCACAACTTAGTCAATGCATGCTTCAAGCTGTCATCCCACTCTAGATCAATCCAGCTTTGAAAGCCACAACTCAGTATCTCATGTACATTAAATATTAATATTACAACATATTGTCTATGGTTTATGATTACAACATACTAAAAATAGCAGATTATGTAAAAACAGAGCTGAAATACATGTCTATGATTACAACATACATGTTCATGAGCACACTATCATTTCTAAATGAGCACACTATCATTTTTACATCACATATCTGCTAAATAAGCATCCTATATCAAAATATTCAGTAAACTGCTAGAAATATGTACCTGTTAGTTAACTGAAACTAACATACTATCATTTCTATACCACTATTAATGTTGCTCTAAAATATCTGCTAAGTGAACACTATCAATGTTGCTCTAAATAAACATACTATCATTTCTATACCACTGTACCTGTTAGTTAACTGAAACTAAATGAACACATGATCACACTGTGAGGAAATCAAATCACTTACAGGGACCTATTGAAGAAAAAAGGGAGCTCAGCACTTACATTTTCTATAGCACACATGTAGAACTTCCTCCCTGTATTACTGCCCTAAAACGCAACACACCTGCGTGGCTTCAATTTGTGAGCGGCGCAAACAAAAGGAGCTTCATGGTCAATGCCGGCAAATTCAGCGTCATGGAGCATGTCTAGTACGTAGTCGAACGCAGTGAACTACAAATCCGAGAAATCCAGGAAAACATGAGGCTCAAATCGACGATTTTCCAAAAAATCCCAAATCTGGATCCAAACCCTGAATTAAAGGAGGAGGAAGGCACTCACATGGTCAAACGAGATAGAGTCGGCGGAGGAGCTTCTGCTGTCGTTCTAGCTCGGCATGATCTGTGGAGGAGCGGCGGAAGCAGTCGCCGGCGATGGCGGTGCGGTCACCTGCGACAACGGCGATCAGGCTAAGAGGAAGCAGATGATTAAGGCAGCGGGGGAGAGAAGAGGAGGGCCCGACCGTTTTGATGGTTCAGACAGCACCGTTAACGGCCGTTCTCGCTGACGAAAGCGCCACGTAAGCCTGACGACTAGGCCCCACCGGTCAGATTCATCGTTAGCGCGGCATCAGACTCAGATTAGTGCTGCCCGCAACCGCGCGCCCAAAAATGGTGCAATTTGAAACTATTTAAATTTTCAATAGTCTTTTGAAACCCTAGCCTGTGGTGGTTTTTTGTAATTTTCTCGCTGCATACTAGTATACTCTGTGAAGCAAAATTATGATTCAAAACGAGACCAAGCGGGTGCCAGGGGCGGAGCCAGGGTCTGACCCCTGCTAGCCCCTGGCTCCACCCCTGGCAGGTGCTCATTGCACGCCCATATCGTGGTTGTAGTAGGTCGAAAATGAACATCTCCAATGGTAATGGTGCCCAGCGCTTACCAGGCCATCTGTTTCTGTGTGGAGATTCACATGTTTTGCAAAATAATCCTCCAGAAAAACAGAAAGGCGGCAATCTAGAAGGCGGATTGGGTAAGAAGCAAAATCGAGCCCTAACCCCTTAGATCCCACCCCATCCCTCGCCCTCGACGCCACCACATCCCTCCTCCCCACCCCCCTTCTCGCACTACACAGCCGCCCTGACCCAGCCCACGACGCCACTCCCGTTCCCTGCATTGGACCGCCACCCCAGTTGCCGCCTTGATCTGGCTCACAACGAGGCTGCCCCATCCCGGCACGTTGTCGCCGCGACCTGGCCTCACGACCGCACGGCAGGTGAAGGTCGATCTGGGCGACCGTTTATGCGTCCCAGTTCGGTTTTTTGGGATCTAGGCGACCGACAAACGATCTTTGTTCCTTTCTTTTTTCCCTCGATTTTTTAGGATTTCTGGTTCATAGTTACCTTGGTTTATTGGGATTTTTTGTTCGAATCCAGTTAATGGATTAACCGAAAGTATCTAGTTCATGTGGGATTGGAACAACTTTTTGCAAATCGGTAGCCCGATTTTTGTGAATGAGTATGAAGAACTTCTTGATATCTCTTAAATTTTCTACTAAAAATTACTTTGGAAATACAAAGAACTTCGTAAACACTTTGCTCACGGTATTTTTTACAAAAAATAATCACTTATCTCCAAGCATCGGGTGACCGAAGATAATCCTTGGGCGCCCTAACGGTGAGAGGATATGTGCGTAGGGTTAGTGGGCTTAGTTGGCTTGGACCAAATTGTCCATTCCCTTAGTGGGTTAAACTGGCTCGTGGACCCAAGGGCATTTTAGTAATTTCATAATTACTACAAAAGAACAATTAACAAAAAAACATAAAACATTTCAAAAATAAAATAAAAATACCACTAGATAGGAAATTAAGAATAGAATCTAAAAGTATTTTCGGTAGATTTTTAAAAAGAATTATAATGTGATGAAAATTCAAATCAAGAAAATTCCTAAATAAAGTTAAATAGATACAACAAAATATATTTTTAGAAAAAATAAAATAATTCAAATGGGGGAAAATATAAGGACTTAAAATCCTACTACCTTCGTCCCAAAGATTAAGCTTTATATTTTTTTTGGAAAAGTCAAGCTACAAAAAGTTTGACCAGACTTTTAGAAAAAGTATCAATAACTATGATGTTATATAAATATCATGTGAAAATATGTTTCATGATGTATCAAACAATATGGATTTTGTATTATAAATGTTAATATTTTCTCTAAAAACTTGGTCAAACTTTACGTTGTTTGACTTTTGAAAATAATATAAGCCTTAAGCTTGGGGATGAAGGTAGTATTTCTCTAGAATTATAAAAAAGAGTAATGAATCTTAATGCCTTGTGATATTAATAGTGATATTCCAAAAAGGTTTTAAAATTCTAATATTAATATTAAGAATACCAACATTTAAATATTAGTGAATTTATATCTCAATTTCTTGAGATATATCAAAATTCTAAAGTGAAATTAGATGAAAATTCTAAAGTGAAATAAATATGAAAATTCTAGAGTGAAAATTCAATAAAGCTAAAAACACCCTTAATAAACGTAAATCCATTAAAATTAAAGGGAAGGGAACAACACATTAAAAAGTATAGCATTCTATCTTTGCATAAAAGCATGTATTTGGATCTTTAAATATTGTCCTTACTAGACAATGATGCTTCTTTTCAATACACGAGGTTCAGGGTATCGTAGAACATTCGAACTACAACAAAACCCTCACACTTGGATCATGTGAGACCAAACTTGCATGATTTGTAAGCTCAATCTTACATGTCCATTGATTACTATTTAACCAAAATAATTTCCTAAAATTATCACCTACGATTTACTACCAAAAGAAAACATATTGTTTAAATAATGAATATATATTACACATTACCAGCTTAGGATAGTCGGATAATCTATAATGGTGGGCAATGAAATCATGGTTGGATTACTTGATTGGATAGCCATGTAGTGGAGATTCCATTTTACCGGAAAAGGTATTCTTAGGATTAACAATAAATATAGTCAGCGATTTTGTGTCGTATTAAACGCGCTAATCACAAGTTCTGAAATAGGACGGAGAAGTCAACTGTATCTTTTTTCCTTTTGTATGTCCTTGATACGTCGGAAACGTATCTATAATTTTTGATGCTTTATGCTTGTTTAGTATCTACTTTGCTTTGCTTTGTCTACACTTTGAGGTGTTTTTATATCTTTTCTGTAACTAACCTATTAACAAGTTGCCACAGTGTCAGTTGCCTGTTTTCTTCTGATTTTTGGTTCCAGAAAGGCAGAAAATCAATATTATCGGAATTGGACGGGACAAAAGCCAAAGTCAATATTTTACCGTGGACGACACGAAGTCCAGAGACGAAGAGGCGAACCAGGGCCACCACACCCCTAGGCGCGGGTGGACCCACCCCAAGCATGGGCAGGGTGTGGGGCCCCTGTCTGCCTCCCAGCCTCGCCTCTTCGCCTATAAGAAGCCCCCGATGCAGAAACCCTAGGCACTCGATCAAAACTCCACGAAACCTTCTGTAGCCGCCGCCACCGTCGTCCCTAGATCGGGAGGATCTGAAGTTATTCCCGGCACCCTGCCGGAGGGGAGATCATCCCGGAGGCCTTCTTCTCCGGTATGATGCGTGAGTAGTTCCACCTTGGACTACGGGTCCATGTAGTAGCTAGATGGTTGTATCACCTCCTTGTGATTTCATGTATAGATCTTGTGATCTCCGTTCATGATCAAGATCTAATCTATTTGTAATCATGCATGTTGTGTTTGCGGGGATCCGATGGATATTGAGATTACTATGTCAGATTGATTAATGGTTTTATCTATTTGATACTATCATGTTTGTGTTATTTGTGATCTTGCATGCTCTCCGTTGTTAGTATCTATCTTGGCCAAGTAGTTGCTAGTGATTCCAAGAGGGGGTATTTATGCTCGATAGTGGGTTCATGCCTCTAGTTTCCAAGGGAAGTGAAAGAAATCTCTTCGGTAATAGATGTGATGTTGCCACTAGGGAGAAAACAACGGTCTCTTGTTCATGGAACAAGTGGATTGTTTACCTTACACACTTTTTTTAAAGCAGTTGTCCGTTGCTTGCAACTTAATACTGGAGGGGTTTGGATGATAACCTGAAGGTGTACTTCTAGTCAATAGATGCAGTTGGATGGCGGTCTATGTATATTGTTGTATTGCCCAATCGAATCTTATAGGATCTTTTTGTCTGGTATTGCATTATTATGCCTTGCTTAGTTCCTGTCAATTGTCCTGCTGTAATTTGTTTACCCTTCATGCCATGTTGTTTATCTAAGAAAAGCACCTCTAGTGAACTATGGACCCCGGTCCAATCTTTACCATTGATATATCTTCCACTGTTACCTGTTTACTTGTTGCAAACCATTACCTTCCACACCATACGTTTAATCCTTTGTTACAACAACCAGTGAGATTGACAACATCACTGTTAGTTGGGACAAAGTCTTGAGTTTGTGTTGTGTAGGTTTCCACGTTGCTTGCAACACTTGTGTGACGTTTCCTTCCTCCTACGGGTTCGATAACCTCGGTTTCTTACCGAGGGAAGACTTGCTGCTGTGCTGCTTCACACCTTACTCTTGGGGTTCCCAACAGGCTCGTCATCAACTGTGCCATCAGTCCTTGTATTCTAAGTCTTCCTGAGATGCAAAAAGGAGATTAGCGGATGAGAGTCCGTAATATCCATATCATGTGATGTAGGATAACGACTTAAATATTAAAAGGGATGGTAATTAAGCGTAGGTTTACTAACCCAAACTTGTTACAATGGGTGTACCAGGGTAGTGGCGAAGGATAATGATTGGCTTGGATCTTTAACCGAGCCCCTATCCAAGGAAGTTTGAATGGGAAGGCATACCATTGTGTGCACTCAGGTATAAGATCATTTGTTAGAAAAGTAGTGACTCTCTCAAGAGTGTATGAAACATGATATGTTATTCCCTATCCTGGAAAAGAATTGCAAACACAGCGGGAAAGGGATTTCGTAAAATTATGTACATTGAGTGAAGACGATGTACATAGTTTTTCTAAAACTAAAACTTACCTTTTCTAAAAAACTTATTTTGAAAACAACTCATAAGCCCAGGATTCTTTTCCACGATTTATGATAGTGTACCAGACAACCACCGTAGAACTTGCTAAATACACTCTTACTCAATCTATCCTTCTTAAAGACCTTGCTTAGATACACCAAAGACTAGAGACTCATCTACGACAGAAGATACAATGAAAGAAGAGGTTTACTACAAAGAACCTGATATCTCAGGAGGCATTGAAGGTGCAGATTATGTAATAGAATTTGGAAGTGAGGTGGAAGACGTAGAATTAGAAGATTATTTCTACATGCTTGGAATAGTTGGGCTGACCAACATATATCTATACCCAATATTGTTGCAACTTTCCAATGGTACTTGCTTGTAGTTTTGAATCCTCAAGCTAGTGCTCGTAGATTTACTTGTAGTTTTGAATCCTCAATGGATCGAGGAGGAACTCGAAGATTGTATTTCTCTTGTGTTGCAATCAAGAAATAAATGATTAGTTGTGCCCGTAGTGGTTATGTTATACCACTTTAAGAGGCGTAATATTTGCGTAAGAGGACTTTCGAGGATGTTATACCAATGACCACTACACTATAACATGTAGTGGTGTACAGGGTCACCATAGATAACATAACCTTCCTAGTAGGGAGGTAAGGGGCCACCATGGCCGGCAGCGCCCTAGGGGAAACCCTAGGCACCTATCCCCCCCTCCGCCTATATAAGGGAGGGAAGGGGTAGCCCTCCAAACACCAATCCATTGGCATGTGGCTTCCTCCCTCCCTCCATAGAACTATCTCTAACTCTCATATACGCTACAGGGCTTCTCTATTGCTCCGGTGTTTCTGGCCCCTAGATGGCGAAGCTCTGCTAGAACATGATCACCAGACGAATGGATACCCGCACAAGGATCATCACTTTGATCCTACCCCGAGCACATCACCAACATTATGGTTGTCGAACGAACCTATGCTGCAACGTTGGTGAGTACTAGATCTAACCCATCTTGTGTTCTTGCGTAGTTTGATCTTGGTTGTTCAATAACTATGGAAAAATTTGTGTTCCCTATGCAAACCCCAACTACAATTGGTGAAGGTTGTGATCAAGTGTGCTAAGATGAACATGCCTCTGGTAGTGCTCAGTAGACAGAAATGGTGTAGGTGTCCACACACCATTGTGTGTCGCCAAGATCTCTCATATTGCTAATATAGATCCAACACACCCTCCACTTAGTAAAGTGGTTGTACACCTGAGTTCCTGAAACCTTAGTGTCGCACTGCTCGAACATATCTTTGGCGCAAGCATTCAGATGGATCTCCTTGAATCCCTTTTTAGTCATGACGCCTCTCTTCATGAGGTCACACATTGATGAATGCATTTTTTACATCATATTTACCTTATGCTTTTGCATAAGTAGTAATAGGATTTTGGTATTTTACCGCGCTCTCACGCACCTTCTATGCTTATTTCACTAAAATCCTGAAATCAAAGGTGTTGATAGAAAATATAATTAAAGCTATCAATTTTGGTTTAAATATGCTAATTGAAGGAAAGCCTGCCCCCTTACAATTATTCACGCACCTGGGAGAAAAGCCAAAGAGAATACAATTCACAAGAGGCATACCGATCCTTTAACAAGCATCAGTATGAACAGAGCCCGTCCATATGGCTCGCCTATACTATGTGATGTAGAAGATGCATTGCAAAACACTTTCAGCTCATGCATACATATCTGAGATCCGACATTCAGAGACACCAGAACTCGCAGAAACCTCACCTCAGGAAGGGATCTGGAGGGAAACTCACAGAACGGCTTTTATCCTAAGGCTAAGAAGATCCTTGGAGGTCTAGGCATAATCCTCATGATCAACCGGTGCAAATCCACCACCATCATCACCCCTACATCTCAATTGCATCCATCTTGTCGTATTTCCTAAAGTCTATTATGGATTTGCACAAGTATTCATATATCCATATGTATTCCATTCGTACTATTATGATGATGTTGAGTGTATCCATGTGTGAGTAGTTTCCGTTGTTCTTGGGAAGATGGAGAAACCCTATCATTATTATGAATTAAAATAAATATGATCTATAACCTTGTTTATAGGTATGTATTAGTTCACTCCCATGATGTTATGTGAATGTCTATCACATAACATTCGCATTCGAGACAAAAGAGGGAACTACCATTGGACACGTGGTGGTGTTGAAGGTGTCAAGTGATATGTCACACCGGATCATCATTCACGTGGCCAATGGGGATAAGAGGGGACTCACAAAGCTATGTCCATGACCATGGGGTTAACCCTTAATTGTTGGGGATCGGGATGGCTGGCCAATGATCACGGATGTGGTTACGAGAGGTGAGATATCATATGCCCGGTCTATGATAACCTAATTTGGATTTTCTCCCATACATGGACATAACAAAGAAAGACATAGATGTTTATTAATCATGAATAACACAATTACTAGTGGTGGATCCTACACTCCCTGAGAATGCTTTAGCCTTATTGTAGATTCATACTATTTACATCACGGGTCTTACTCTCTATTTACTTGCATTAGATTAGTATTTCTTTATTCACACACAACCTTTCTCAAACACCCTTTTGCTTGAAATCAAAGACATTTCCCAAGAACTCTTTGGTGAATAGTAATAGGAGCATAAGACCTCAACCATGTTCTATGTGGTTGGATACTCTTATTTCAAAACTATCTACATACGAACTATGTACTTGTAGTTATCAAACATCTTGGGAACAAAGGTGGATATGTAGGAAAGCCATTTCATGGTCCCCTTCTTTTGCGTGTTTTTGCAAATTTTGCTGCCACTTCTCTAGCAAAGAGGACACACAGCTTTGCACATTGGGGTCCAAAGAAACAATTGTACTCATAGGTCCGTCATGAGGACACCATGGCTGACTGTCATCCACATAGGAGGGGACCTAGGAGTCCCCAATACAGATCATAGCCTAGATAAAATCATCTAGAATGAATCCTTCATTCATCACACAAGACAGATGCATTTAAACAAATCTAGTCGCACAAAGATGGTCTGTGAATCGAGCTACACAGATGAACTACCAGATGGATCGTGTCAGATTGCATGACAATTTTGAAATACACACATCAAGTATACACATCCATCTACAATCTATAGATCAAAGCTACGAATCAACCTAAAAGCTACACATGAGATCTACGAACCCTATTAACATTGCATACCTAAGAACCCTAGGTGAAGGTGTGAACAGTTACCGCCATCGTTGGAGGTGGATGATGCAGTTGACAACAACAAGAAGAGGAGGAAATAGTCTTCATGCCGCCGTCGCCGAAGCTGCCACCGATGATGACCACGAGGGAGATGCTTACCTGACGCGGACCGACCGAGAAATGGAGCTCGATGCGGGAGAAATGACGGGTTGAGGTTTGGCGGTGAGCGAAGAGGATAGAAATAAGTGAGGGTTTGGTGGGAGCCGAGCGAACCTCTCCTTCCCCGTTTTTCGCTGCAGCGGAAAGCTCCCAACATTTCGCGTCGCTTTTGCATGTGTTGAGCGCATAACGAGGATGGCTCACCGAAACGCCCAAATCAAACATTGTCGTTACATGTGACTCCGAACTGATTTAAAGTTTTCGTGTGGCGCAGCCTAAACTCGTATGCGACCTTCCAAACGGCCTATTTTCCTGCGTGACCAAACGGGTCCTATCAGCCGTTACAACTGTTCTGGACTTTTGGTAGAGCGATTTTTTTGCCATTTCAAAAGACAAGCCACATCACAAACTAGGAGGCCCAGCACCCTGCCTGTGAAACGAGGCCTGAAACTTTTGGCGGGAAAATGGTGGCGTCAGAGGTCCAGGCAATGACTTTTCTCGGAAGTCTCCAGTCTCCACCAAATCGGAAAGCTAGTCCATGCACCACGCCGTAATGGACCAGTCCCACTGACAAATGGGACCCGGAGAGCTTGTCCCATTAGAATATCCTGTGGAACAACTGCACATTTGCCCTCGTCCTGCCACCACCTGATATCTGTGCTGTCTGCACGTAGTCCACCTGAACCGGGTCTGCTTTCCCCACCACCACTCCACTAGACCACAAAATCCCCCACCACGGCGTACACACACAGCGTCAGGACAACGCGATGCTGCTCCGCCGCCGTCTCCCAGGCCTCTCCGCCGCCGTCTCCGGCAGCCTCCGCCGCTCCCTCACCACGGCGGCCGCGAGAATTCCGTGGGCCATGGTCCGCCGCAACGCGTGGCCCGTCGAGGCGCCGAGCGCGCAGGTGCGCCTCGTCGAGCCACCGCGCATCTCCGAGGTGCACGTCCCGGGCCACCTCGTCAAGACCGCCCCCGTCCCCGACCCCGCCAGCGACGTCGTGGAAGGGGTTGGCGGCACCGTCTGCGCCGCGAGCGGCGACGGCCTCCTCCTCCTCGTCTACGCGCAGATGCGCCTCACGGCTCGTATCCTCGCCCAGCAGGACGGCGTTCCGCTGCGGGTGCCGCCCCAAGGATTCGACCCCGACCACGCCCCCAACGTCACGCGCTTCGTCTTCAACCCCGTCACTCACCAGGTATCCCGCCTCCCGCCCCGTGTGACGAAGTTCAACGCCGACGCGGGCCCGCTTTTCGACGTCCGCATGGGCCTCGTCACCCAGGCCGACCGCCGGCACGGGCCGCCTGACAGGTTCGCCGTCGCAGAGCTTCCGGAGGGGGACCTCATGCTCCGGTTTCTCTCGGAGAAGGACAAGTGGGAGACCGTGACTGTCTCGCCGTGCCACCTCCCGTCCGCGCGGCGAATGGACATACACCATGGGGTGCTGGCGTTCCGCGGTCGCCTGTGGTGGGTCGACCAGACCTGGGGAGCAATCTCCGTAGATCCGTTCAGCGATGGGCCGGAGCTCTCCTTCGTCGAGCTGCCGAGGGGAAGTGTGCTGCCTGCAGAGGCGCCGACCCATAAGCCTGTCACTGTCACGATGTGTTTCCAGCACGATGCGGGGAGCCAGCAATCTGATGATGAGGACGATGCTGGCAAGGTGTCGTGGTATCTGTACCGGCGCATGGGTGTCAGTGAAGGGCGGATGCGGTACGTCGAGGTCTCTCTGAAGGAACCATTTCTGCTCAGTTCCTTTGCGCTCGACGACGATGGCAGCGGCTGGACGCTGGAGCACCGGGTGGCGCTCAGCAAGATCTGGGCGGATGGAGGCTATCCATGGCTACCCGTAAAGGTGGGAAAGACGCCACGAATTGCCCTTCTTCATCCCCTGAATGCCAGTGTCGTGTACCTCAAGGTTGACAAACACGTTGTCGTCGTGGACATGAACTTGAAGGAGGTGATTGCGAGTTATCTGTATAAAACAGACTTCAACTGTATACCATGTGTTCTTCCACCGTGGCTTGGATCTAGCCGGATTCCTTCTGCAGGTATTGCATACTCCATTTCCTAGATTACGGATTTCACAGTTCTTATTTCAGTTTTAGAGGCGTAAATGCATGATCTGAGGTGCTCTGTGGATCATCTTCGACGTAAATGCGGGGATTGGATTTGTTGATCATAATGTGGGAACAGTCGAGTAGACATAATGCTTGTCTCTACAACATTATTTATATATCTTGTGTTTGATAACAGTTGGAGATGCATTGATCTTGGCCACTCGGATATCATATCATGCCATAAGTTATAAACTTGTAATCAAGGACTAAAATGTACCAATCATATCCAAAACAAAAAATATATTCCCATTTCTATCCCTATTCTTTTCATGGGTTTAAAATGGTGCAAGTACTTGGGAGTGGCATCTTAAGTTCTCAATCCCAAACCTTTCCTCAACTTGAGTGTTCCACCCCTTACCTGTTTTCCTGGACATGGAAAAATTTCTTGAAACATATTTACAGTAGTGTGAGTGACTTAGCATTTGAACAGAATTGCAAGGTTTTGGTTGCTTCGATGGCAGAATTCATTTACATCTCTTAGCACAACATATTTACACTGTAGGTTCTACGTTTTATTTCCATTAACATCTCTCTACAATTTCGTTTTAGAAGTTAATTTAAGGATTTGAAAGTGTTGTATCATTTGAGTAATTCCTCTAGACTACTTACGTGTTACCTCTAATTACTGTTTGTGCTATCGCATATGGGTACACTGTGCTGAATTCTTCAGACGCTGCTCTGTGCTCTAACTCTCCCTTTCTTTGCTGCCTTAATTCTTGTGTGTGATGCATAGAAACCTATAGTAATGTAAATTCAAGTGTGTTGGTGTTGTTGCTGTTATTTATATTCTTATAAATTGATCAAATTAACCTTATTCAGACAAGAAGGATTCCGAGAAGAACAAAACTTTGGCAAATGTTCTGGTTCGCTCAGACATCCTGTAAAAGAGATGAAGGTACCAATTTACTACACATTGTTTTCTAGATGATGCTTCTTTATTCATTGTTCATTTTATATCATCCATTCACGTTTTTTTTTGGGAGGCTGCATTCCTATTACAAGTATCTCTTATAGTCTTAGTACATCTTTTGCCTGTTACTACAACTATTTTCAGCTTGTTTTCTCTGTATTGTCCATGACATTGCTATCCTTATACCATTTTGTTCATTGTGTTCTTATTAGTGTTTCAATGCAACTAGTAATATTCACATTTCATTGGGACTCAAGAATTCTAATACTCACCCCATAGAATGGCTATTGGTGTTAAAATGTGCTATCTGAAATTGTTCTTCCATTCATATTATTGTGGCATTGGCATCAACTTGTCAAGCTGCCAAAATATTATCGGTTGGTGTGTGCTCATGGACTCCCCATCCCTCCATGGATGTGCATTAGGTGTTTCTGAACTAGCCGGCGCAAAGGATGGTTAGCCTGGTTCATCTGGTGACCACTGTATTAGAACCGAAGGATATACAGTCCTGTCACCATGATTCCATTGTCAGATTGTCTTCATTTTTTTCATAAATATTGTGACCCACTGTTTAAAGCCTGAAACTGTGTTATGCCCAACTGATTACAGCCTGAAACCGAAGCTTTATTTTTTTAACAATTGTCATGGTGTAATTTGTTGCTGCAATCAAGACTATATTACCGTTTCTGTTTACTGGATTTCTTTGTGCTGTATTCCCATATCACTCATTCTCTTGACTGTTTATTGAAATGTCCCTAACGTTTTGGTACTTTTGTTTTCAGGTACCTTAAAACTAATAGATGCTGGTGTTAACTAATTAAGAAGCTGATGGTGGTAGCTTATGAACTCTTATTTTGGGAAAAATCTGGAGAACTCTTGGTCTGGCGGAGCTTTGTGATCATCTTACTGGATCTTGTTTTGAGGGAAAATATGGGAGATTTTTCAGGCTATTGGTTCACAGCAGAACATTCCACTAGAATTGCTAAATTAAATCAGCATACAACAACCTTCAGAGAACATCATGTATGTTGTGTTTACTAGCTACAAATGCATTATCAGGGAAATGTTGATGGTTGGACATGTTTACTCTTCTGGGATATCTTATTTTAGTGATCTTTGCTTATCACATCCTCTGAATTGACGATCTGTTTCCGACGCAGTATGAGTATTCGCTGCCCTAAATAATATATGCTTTTGTGCCAATTGTTGTTTTCTTGTTCATGTGAGTAAGAAGGATTAAAATCAAATTTTCCACTTAGCAAGCATGCCACTGAGCAGATGAGGCTTTAAGAGCTTTCAAGACTTGTGCATCAAGGGAATAAAGACCAACATGACACCGACCTCTAAGGAGCGTGTGGCCTTTGTATCTAGGTCCTTAACAAAAATACTGTTAGGATGGAACTCAACCATGACATTATTATCATGAGCAAGTATACGAATGGGTAATAGATTTTTTTATGATTTTGGGAACATGGAGAATATTACAGGGATGAAGAGGCTTCAAGGAAGGAGTAGGGAGGAGTGCTTGACTAACATGAAGTATACGCATACCTGAACTGTTGGCCGTATGAACGTGCTCCTTTTCCTGATAGGGCTTCCCCATATGCATATTTTCTAGTTCTCCATGGCTCTAATATAAATGTAGCAGGTAGGATCAACATGAATCGA
The DNA here is from genome assembly GCA_910589765.1 of Avena atlantica. Classification (NCBI taxonomy): domain Eukaryota; kingdom Viridiplantae; phylum Streptophyta; class Magnoliopsida; order Poales; family Poaceae; genus Avena; species Avena atlantica. The sequence goes on along the minus strand of OU342733.1, from coordinate 433,409,276 downwards.
AGTAGTTTGTGAAGGGAATATGCCATAGAGGAAAATAATAAAGTGGTTTACTATTGTCATATCCCAATAAGTTCGTAATAGTTTTATATTGTGCTATAACTGTATCAAGTGGAAACATTGATACAAGTGTGATATGAAACAGAAGTCCCTAATTGTAGGAGTTCGTAGCATGGAAAACAAAAAATTTCTACCGCATGAACACACAATCAAGATCTAATCTATGATCAAGCCAAGATCTATCTACTAGATTGTAGCAACGAGTCAACAGAGTACTAACCCTCGAAGATCCAAAGCGGTTAACGAGAGCAGATTCTCGTGGATGATGTAGTCGTACACTTCCGATCTCAAGATCGCGTAGACGATCCTTCCGGCGTTGCGTTCCGGCAGCGCTTCCGCAGTCGGTCACACGTTCGGTACTCGATGAAGACCTTCCTCTCCCTTGTTCCAGCAGGCAGCGGAGGTTGTAGCACTCTCCTCGCGATTCCGGCAGCACGACGGCGTGGTACCGGAAGTAGAGGGGAGATCTCGCAGGGCTTCGCCTTAAGCCGGAGCGAGTATGGTGGACTATGAGAGAGCCCTCGGTGTTCTAGGGTTTAGACACACCAAGGAGGGGCTGCTAGGGCCGGCGGCTAGGGCTTGGAGGTGCCCAAGTCGGCGGCTAGAGGAGAAAGCCTAGGCGGCGGCTATGGTGGGCGGCGGCTAGGGTTAGGTTTAGAGGGGGCAACCTTGTGTACTAGGAGGGGAGCCCTGCCCCTCCTCTTATAGGAGGGAGGCGCCGGCCAAGGGGAGGGGAATCCCTCCCCAACTCGGATCCCAAGTGGACCGGCGGTGGAGGAGGGACTCCTCCCCAGCTCGGTTTCCCACTTCCCTTCCACTTCCCAAAATAGCCGTTTGACTTTTCAAATTGGCGTTTGACTTTTCAAACTAGGATTTGATTAAACCCTTTATTTTGTTCAGCGATGACACCTAGTACATGATGCAATCATACCAACTTGATATAACACATTCATGCACCCTTCCCCTTCGGAGTGCCAGACATTCCGGAACCTTCTAGAACATACCTGATGAAAACACCGGAACCATTCTCCAACCCCGAAACAGGACTTTCCTTATATGAATCTTATTCTCCGGACCATTCCGGATCTCCTCGTGATATCCCGGATCCCATCCGAGACTCCAAACAACATTCGGTCTCTTTCTCATCATTCCATAACTACTCAAACAACATCGAATCCTTAAGTGTGTCTCCCTACGGTTCGTGAATTATGCGGACATGATCGAGACACTTCTCCGAACAATAACCAATAGAGGAATCTGGAAATTCATATGGCTCCCACATATTTCTACGATTACTTTGCGATCGAATGAACCACTTACATACGATACCAATTTCCCTTTGTCTCACGATATTTTACTTATCCGAGGTTTTGATCGTCGGTATCTCTGCATACCTAGTTCAACCTCGTTACTGATAAGTACTCTTTTCTCGTTCCCGTGATATGTGATCCCTTGTGAGCCAGTCACATGCTTGCAAGCTAATTGGATAACATTTCACCGAGAGGGCCCAGAGTATATCTATCCGTCATATGGATGGACAAATCCTACTCTTGATCCATGTGTCTCAACCGACACTTTCCGAACACTCAATGCCACCCAGTTACGGTGTGGTGTTTGATGTCATCAAAGCATCCTTCCGGTGAAGGTGATATGCATGATCTCATGGTCGAAGGAATTAGGCTACTATGTATCAGAAAGCATATAGCAATTGAACTATTAAAATGACTTGATCTTTATGCTACGCTTATCTATAGGAGTATGTCCATCACATCATTCTCCTAATGATATGACCCTGTTGTCAATAACATCTCTATGTTCATGATCAGGAAACCATGATCATATATTAACCAACAAGCTAGTTTAACAAGAGGCTTTACTAGGAACTCTTTTTATGTTTACAAATCACACAAGTATTAATGTTTCCTGTTAATACAATTATAGCATGGTATGTAAACATTTATCATAAGTATGAAGATATGATAATAACCACTTTATTATTGCCTCTTGGGCATATCTCCAACAGTCTCCCACTTGCACTAGAGTCAATAATCTAGTTTCAAACCTTTGTGTATTCAACACCTATGGCTTTCTGGTGTTGTATGTACACGATTGCTAGTGGTTAACTGATCTTCGGATCTGACACTTCCAGGTCCGTGTGTAATTGCATGTCTTTGCGTCTCTACGCATCACTCATTCTCTCATGAGATGGCTTTGTATAATTTTGGTCCTTTGGTGAGACCTTTAGTTCTTTGGGGTTAAAACATGTTGATAATATTGTCGTACAATATATCTTCATAGTATTATCCCGCTGTGAACTACACCTAGTTTGATAACAAACTACTTGACACAAATGCCCTCTTTACCTGCTATTATAGCAGTCATATACTTAGCCTTTTGTTGTAGTATCTGTTACAATGTCTTAACTTTGGAACTCGTCCAAATCCATTATGGAACTTACTTTCCATTATATTGTGCCACCCTTAGTTTAGATTGAGATAAACTTAATTTGTACTTTGCGACAAAACTAGTATCAATGTAGTACTTTTACAATGAACTAACCATCTATTTGTCACTTCTACAAATAATATACTCTTAGTTCTTCCAAAAGATCATAAGAATATCCTTACTATTGTCCAATGATCAACTTATGAATCATTCTGGTATATATGCTCATAACATTTAGAGTATAGGACATATCTGGATTTGTACATATTACAGTATGATTGATATAAATACTCTTTGTGATTTCATACATCAAGTATCAATCTATACTTGAATCTTTGTTTCACTTACCCAGTGTCAATACACTTGAATATATTATCAATATTGAACTCATTCAATCCTTTCTGTGTGACAAGAACCTTTCTTGTAGTTTCTATATTGAACTCATTCAATACATCATCTATGTACTTTCGGCACAACCATATTAGCGTCTATTGATGCCAAATATTTGGGTTTTGCCTAAGTCTTTCATCGGGATGAAATTCTTAATATGTGTTAATAAAAGATACATCATTTCCAATCAACAATATGTCTTCCATATAATGTATTAGAAACATGTCTTAGCGCTCCCACTTAATTTCTTGCAAATGCAAGTATCTTCATCGTCTCCGACGAATTTAAACTCCTTTAACAGTTTCATCATAGTGAAGATTCCAACTCTGCAATGCTTACTCCAACCATTGAAGTTTGCATATGCATTTAGCATCCTTTGAATTAACAAAACCCTTTGGACCATGTCATGCACACGTCCTAGGTAACCCTTCTATTAGAAGAACTTGTTTTGTTTATCCAACTACCACATAACAAAATTATATGTAGTGGTTGCTATATTAATTCGTCTAGACTAAATATCGCTATGAAAGATCAAATCTTTGTCATAGTCAACCTTTGAACATTGTTGTGAACTCTTTCCCAACATGTCGACTATTTCATAGATGCGAAACATCCATGTCTGTTTCTTTATAGATCCAAACACAACTGTAAGGTCTTACACCTTTCTCGAGGGTCCTTCAAGTTCAAAACTTGATTTATCATGTATGGAACTATCACGGATTTTATGGCTTCAAGCCATTTTACGGAGTCAGGGCCCATCATCGCTTCTTTGCATGTAGTCTGTTCATTATTCTCAAATAATGATTCAACCCTCAAATCTTGGTATTTGATTGTTTACTCGACCTACTTGTTTCAATAGGAAATTAGACCTTTGTGTCCACAACCTTTGAGGCACGTGAGTCATGAGCATTGTTGCTGCCTCCGGAACACTTTTCGGCGCTGCGCAACTCTGCACATATAGCTAAGGTTCTTTTAACCTTATCAAAGTTCTATTGTCCTCCCACTTATCTTTTCACAAAAATTCCTTCTCAAAGAAACTTGACGTTCTAAGTGACAAACACTTTTGTCTCCGGTGTTATGGAGGAATACTTAACAAAGACAGGTTCATCCGACTTTGGTTGCAAACATCTTTCTTATGCATAGCATACCAATGTTTAAGAAAGGACAACTTGGGTTTTATCCCAAACCATAACTTTATATGGTGTCAATTCAACGGATTATGATGGAGCTCTTTTCAGTGGAAAACGGTAGTCTCTCAAGATTTTAATCTTTAAAATATAATGGCAGTTTTATGATTTACACCTTTGATCTTACCATGTCAAAAAAGGTTTAATTACATATCTCGAACGCTCCATACTCTTATGGTGTTTCGGGAAATGCAAATCCACGGAACGATTCCTTAAATCTTAGGTATTATGCTAAACTTGTAACTCAAATATCTTCCTTTATGATCTTATCATAAACTATTTATATTCTTGTTACAATGATTTTGCACTTCATCTTGAAAGTCTTTGAACTTTTCAAATGTTTTATACTTCATCCTTATTAAGTAAATATTCATATATTCACTCAAATTTTCGGAGAAAGCATATGAAGTTGAAATCCATCGCTCTTGACTACACATAATGGACTTCGTACAACAATATGTACAAGTTCCAATAAGCTAGTCATTCGTTCCCTTTTGGCCTATGAACGAAGTTTTAATTATCTCTATGAAAGTTTCACAAGCGTCATTTGATCAAAAATCAAAAGACTCCAAAATTCCATCCACATGGAGTTTCTTTTTATTTCCAATATAATTTAAACGGCGATGTCACTTCCCAAGTGATCTTTCAATCAATTTGTCTTTCGACGTTTTTAGCACTAGTTTTATGGATGTGATTTCTCCAACGAGATTTGTGAATCATCCATATTTTATGGATTACGGTAATTATTTGAACAACCCTTTTGTTCTCATAATGCCTGATAAAACAAATCTTGAAGGCAAGCTTTGATGTTTAACGAGCAACACAATAACCCTTTATTTGTTCTCGATGAACATCATCACATATTCTTTTGCTAGTTACTTAGGCCATTGTAGTTCATGAATTGTGTTGTTTCGTATGACGATTCACACCAACAAATTCAGTATCAAATACTTAAGAACCACATTGTTTAATAAGCAAAGAATATAGCCATAACATGTATATCATCTATATACTTAAACTGAACAATTCTAGTCTTTTCTTTTCTGCCATATATTTATGAGATTCTCTTTCAGTGTTTCCTTTTCTGTTTGAAAGAATCTATCAACATCAATAGTGGAGTCATACATATGACACATAGTCCAAAGCGTGTATATTTAAATACCAATGTCTTTGGACTTGCACTTTGAAGTAGATCACCATCATCAAATGTTTGGTGTTCTTTCAAATTCCATTCTTTAGTAATCTCTTGGTGTAGTAAAAAATTTTACCTACATCAAATATTCACCCTTATCATGGAATTATCCATGATCTAGCTACTTTTAGCTTGTAACGGTGAATCGCGAGTATAATGTTGCTCTCCAAAACCTTTTGGAGGTTTAGGACAACTAGTGTCTCCAACCTTTTGCAAATTCTCATCAAATATGAGAACATGTCTTTTACCATATTATACTCTATCATGTTGCAACCAAAATTTCGTTTCAGATATCACAATATCTTCCACACATCATGGTTTCTGAAACAACTCTTTCAGATCCTAGATAACCTTGATATTAAGACAATCCTTTGAATATCAAGAATCATGGATACAAACATGATACTCATACACTAACTCTTGGAATTGTCACTCTTGTTTTAATACCAATTATTAAACTTCCTGGAGTAACCGGAACTTACTGAAAGTTTGCAATAGGACTTTTAAACTTTAGATTAACACTTCAAAACAATACGATACCAGTTCGTAAAGTAACTAACCAGAATTCTATAGTTCTATCATCTCAATTATAACTAAGCGCAAGGTGGTAAACGGATGCCAATGACTACAACAACTATGCAAATTCACTTTTATTTAATTTATGATAAATAGTGTTCAACTTTTAATCATATTGCTGTTGAACTCCCACTCAAAACAATATCCCTCACATTGTTTTAGTGATCACACGAACCAAATCCACCACATCAAAACCGATCATCACGAGAGTTGATGTAACTTCAATGGCGAACAATCATCATGTTCATCATATCTACTATATGACTCATGCTTTACCTTTCGGTGATCCATGTTCCGAGACCATGTCTGTACATGCTAGGCTCGTCAAGATCAAACCTTAGCTTCCGCATGAGCAAATCTGGCTTGCTCACGTTGTATACACTCGCAGAATCTAACACACCCGATCATCACGTGGTGCTTCAAAACAACGAGCTTTAGCAACAGTGCTTACTAAGGATGAACACTTTAAAACTTGAAATTGTGTGCTTGAGGGATCATCTTATAATGTTACCGTCGTAAACCAAGCAATACAAGATGCATAAAAGGATTAACATCACATGCAATTCATAATATGTGATATGATATGGCCTTTCTTCTTTGTGCTTCCGATCTCCATCTTCAAGCACGAACATGATCTCCATCATCACCGGCATTGCATCAAGGTCAATGACGCCGCTCCATGGTTGTCGTCCACCAGCTTCAACTATTACAACTACTTTGAATAGACACGCGGGTCTTTAACAGAATTTAAATACAACCATATGGCTCCTGCCGGTTGCCAACTTACAATAAGGAACATTGCATACATCATATATAATCACAATCATGGCCATATCACATCACAGCACACCCCTGCAAAACAAAGTTAGACGCCTCTAATTTTCTTTGCATATTTTACGTGGTTTGGGGCTTTCAATAAGTGTCGTTCTAACTTACGAACAAGAACCACAACATTTATACTAGTATTGTCAATCACCCGTTGTAAATTGAATCTTAACTATGTTGGGAGAAACAGGCACCCGCAAAGCCACTTATGCAATACAAGTTGCATGTCAAGCGTGGAGCAAGTCTCATGAACGATGTCATGTAAGGTTAGCCCGGGCCGCTTCATCCCACCATCCCGCAAGATGCAAAGTACACAAGAAGCAATCGACAACAAAAGCATCAACGCCCACAATGACCATTGTGTTCTACTCGTGCAACAGATCTACATATAGACACGGCTCTGATACCACTTTAGGAGTTCGTAGCATGGAAAACAAAAAATTTCTACCGCATGAACACACAATCAAGATCTAATCTATGATCAAGCCAAGATCTATCTACTAGATTGTAGCAACGAGTCAACAGAGTACTAACCCTCAAAGATCCAAAGCGGTTAACGAGAGCAGATTCTCGTGGATGATGTAGTCGTACACTTCCGATCTCAAGATCGCGTAGACGATCCTTCCGGCGTTGCGTTCCGGCAGCGCTTCCGCAGTCGGTCACACGTTCGGTACTCGATGAAGACCTTCCTCTCCCTTGTTCCAGCAAGCAGCGGAGGTTGTAGCACTCTCCTCGCGATTCCGGCAGCACGACGGCGTGGTACCGGAAGTAGAGGGGAGATCTCGCAGGGCTTCGCCTTAAGCCGGAGCGAGTATGGTGGACTATGAGAGAGCCCTCGGTGTTCTAGGGTTTAGACACACCAAGGAGGGGCTGCTAGGGCCGGCGGCTAGGGCTTGGAGGTGCCCAAGTCGGCGGCTAGAGGAGAAACCCTAGGCGGCGGCTATGGTGGGCGGCGGCTGCTAGGGTTAGGTTTAGAGGGGGCAACCTTGTGTACTAGGACGGGAGCCCTGCCCCTACTCTTATAGGAGGGAGGCGCCGGCCAAGGGGAGGGGAATCCCTCCCCAACTCGGATCCCAAGTGGGCCGACGGTGGAGGAGGGACTCCTCCCCAACTCGGTTTCCCACTTCCCTTCCACTTCCCAAAATAGCCGTTTGACTTTTCAAATTGGCGTTTGACTTTTCAAACTAGGATTTGATTAAACCCTTTATTTTTTTCAGCGATGACACCTAGTACATGATGCAATCATACCAACTTGATATAACACATTCATGCACCTTTCCCCTTCGGAGTGCCGGACATTCCGGAACCTTCTAGAACATTCCTGATGAAAACACCGGAACCATTCTCCAACCCCGAAACAGGACTTTCCTTATATGAATCTTATTCTCCGGACCATTCCGGATCTCCTCGTGATATCCCGGATCCCATCCGAGACTCCGAACAACATTCGGTCTCTTTCTCATCATTCGATAACTACTCAAACAACATTGAATCCTTAAGTGTGTCTCCCTACGGTTCTTCAATTATGCGGACATGATCGAGACACTTCTCCGAACAATAACCAATAGAGGAATCTGGAAATTCATATGGCTCCCACATATTTCTACGATTACTTTGCGATCGAATGAACCACTTACATACGATACCAATTCCCCTTTGTCTCACGATATTTTACTTATCCGAGGTTTTGATCGTCGGTATCTCTGCATACCTAGTTCAACCTCGTTACTGATAAGTACTCTTTTCTCGTTCCCGTGATATGTGATCCCTTGTGAGACAGTCACATGCTTGCAAGCTAATTGGATGACATTCCACCGAGAGGGCCCAAAGTATATCTATCCGTCATATGGATGGACAAATCCCACTCTTGATCCATGTGTCTCAACCGACACTTTCCGAACACTCAATGCCACCTTTATAGCCACCCAGTTACGGTGTGGTGTTTGATGTCATCAAAGCATCCTTCCGGTGAAGGTGATATGCATGATCTCATGGTCGAAGGAATTAGGTTACTATGTATCAGAAAGCATATAGCAATTGAACTATTAAAATGACTTGATCTTTATGCTACGCTTATCTATAGGAGTATGTCCATCACATCATTCTCCTAATGGTATGACCTTATTGTCAATAACATCTCTATGTTCATGATCAGGAATCCATGATCATATATTAACCAACAAGCTAGTTTAACAAGAGGCTTTACTAGGGACTCTTTTTATGTTTACAAATCACACAAGTATTAATGTTTCTTGTTAATACAATTATAGCATGGTATGTAAACATTTATCATAAGTATGAAGATATGATAATAACCACTTTATTATTGCCTCTTGGGCATATCTCCAACACTAATAGCCTCTAGTTATACTAGTTCGTTGAGATACAGATGATCAAGATTTTCTGATCATGGGTGATAGTGCAGCTGAGAACGAGGTCATATCATTGGTGAATGATATGATGGACATTACCTCAAAGATTGCAACACGATCAAGTCATGAATTTCATCATTGCAACATTCAGAAACGAAGTTTCCTTTTCCTTAGACCATGAGATCATATTAATCATTGTCTCCCAACACTGCCTTGACTGCATCAAACGTCACTCTGTGAAATGTTGGTTATAAAGGTGTATGTTGGGTATCCGGAGGAACAGGTTGAGGCCTATGCATTAAGACCAGGATTTATTCATCCAGTGACGGGTAAGATATAGTTAGGCCGACTTGGTGAGATTATATCCATAATGTTCCAACATGTGACTAGGTCACGAGGATGTAATATCACGGTAACAAGTAAAATAGTACTTGTCGGTAACAAGATTGAACAAGGTATGGTGATACCTAATGATCGGATCTCGGACAAGTAGTATCAAAGAAACAAAGGGAATTAGACTCGACATTTATGGTTCAAACGACATCATCATCGAGGAATGCACAGGGACAACATGGGCATCTGCGGCGACCCAGCATACCACTGCATGATATAGTACACTATAGCCGTAGACATAACACCAATGAAACACCGTTCACTAGTATTACATCCCTCAGAGTGGTACAACAGAAACACAGCAGGTCCAAGACATGACTATAGGTTACAACTCAACTCTTTACACAAGATCCAGAGAACACTCTAGGTCAAAGAGAGAGAAAGAAACTTCTTCCAAAGAAGAATCAGAAATAAACAACTCAAAAATTATAATACTATTAAGACTAATATCTTAACTAATGGTTTGACATTGCTGCTATTGCAATACACTACAGAAATAGGTTCTATGGCTAGAGATTCTATTCTTAACTAATCAGCAACTTCGTCTTCACTTGAGTTGATGTATATGTTGACTTTCTTGACTTCATTGAAGAGCTTTAGCTTTTGATGATGATTCCTGGAGCATGGCTTGGTGTAGTCATCGTCTGTACTGGCTTTAGAACCTAGCAAGGGTTAAGAAGATACTTTGAGTACGAGCGTACTCAGCAAGTCCACTAGAAAAGGAGTGTTTGATGCACTATAACTATAGCCACAGACTATAGGTCGTAGGCAATGCAAGTTTTCATAAACATTTCTTCAAAGGTTGCTTTTATTCTGAAAAGCTATGTCCGTCAGCCTTCACGGGTTTACCAGAACCTTCATGGGTTTCCTTCCCGCCGCGTTCGCAGCTCCTTCCCGGAACAGGGAGTAACAAGTTACAGTTCTTACACTCTGCAGAGGTGCGTCACTTTCCCCATGAGAGACCTTAGATTTTGTTGCACGGACGGGAGTATGTCCCCGTTCAAACTTCCTTGGTTTGAGGCCCAACCTAAGATCCAAGCCAATCACTTCCTTCTCCGCGACCCCGCATGTCTCCTTGGTGTACACCATGCCCACCTTTTGAATTACGGCAATGGTTTGTACAGACCGTTCAGATGCCGGCACTATCGTGGGACGTTGAGGGCTCCCACCCATATGCTGCATATCCTCTACAAATTACCATATAATATGCACGCTACGAGTGATAACAGCCACGACCCGCACATCCAGCTCCATGCGAGAGGGAAAAGATAAAGCTGACTTCTTCGTCCCATTCCAAATCTCATGGTCAACGCGTAATATACGGCGCAAGAATCACTGGCGACATTGGTTGTTAAGTCCTAGGTAATATGTTCCTTTATCACCGGAACTCTTATAGTAGGTTATTACCTCATGGTAAATAACCTATAATCACATTATTATGAAAATAGTGTTTTCTGACCTTTTTCAAATGCAGGTGATGACAACACTAGATTTGTAAAATACTTTACAGAAAATAATCAAAGGACATGAGCAAATGTGAACTTGCCTTTTGTGATTGCAAGATTATGCACTCATGGTCTTCGAGACGACATAAGATCCAATAGTTGAAATCTGCATCATTGGTCCGGTAAGGACAAATGTTTAAAGAAGCAATATGTTGTTGTGCATAAGTAATGCTATGCATTTTGTAAAAACCCCAAAGTGAATTCCCAATATTGTAAGTGAAATGAACTTAGGTGATTCCTTTAAGAGTTGGTTTATCTTCAAATTTTTACTTCACATGAAGTGCATCTATAGGAATTTTAGGTTTGATATACAAGATATAAAAGTAGGGTCCAATTGTAATTCAAGATTTAGATTAGTTGCTATTTGGTGATTAGGATGGAAGTCTATGTATTGGATTATTAAGGTTTGAAAGAACTATTCTAGAGTTGTTGCTTGAAGTGGCAAAAAGAATAACATTTGAAGAAAATCTTACTCAACTAAGCAGAAGCATTTAAGCTTTTAAGTTAACCTTATGAGGTGTTCTTTCTAGTTATAGTCTGTAAGTAAGAAAGAATTACTTTATTTGAATAATGACAGCATTAGTATTTGAGACTTATCTATCTTGGTTTTTAACTTGGTTGGTTTGGTATTAAGATAGTTTATAACTTAATTATAATAGACCAAAGTTAACTATAAAACATATAATAAAGTATTTAGTATTATATTTAAAGTTTGGTAAACTAAAGTTAACTATAAAAAACATAAGTGGTGTATTAGACCTGTTGTTTATTAGCTTTGAGACTAAAGTTAACTTTAAAAGGGTAAGTAAACTTAAGATGTAATATTTTTTAATTATTCCTAAGTTTTAGATTTATGATAGGTATAACTAAAATGTGTAATTATTCACTTTATATTTTAGTGAATGCTTATAAAGTTATTTTGAAGGTTGTGGTTTTAAAGCTTTATTTAAATTTTCAAAACATATTATAAAGTTAATAATTTACACTTAAGTTTTATTATAAACCTTAGTTCTGATTTGGAATTTTAGTAATTTGATTTTTAGGGTATTAATATTTCTAAAGAAATATAATTATTTCTTACTTAATAAGTATTCTTAAAGAATTTACAAAATAGGTATTAGGTAAGGATTTATTATTTAAAATATTAAAGGGTTTTCTAATAATATATTTAATATTTTTCTAGTGTAATATATTTATTTAAGACCTTAATAATGAATTTTATTTATTTTTAAGAATTATATTTATTTTTATAAAGTTCATCAAAGAACTAAGTGTCTTTAAATATTTTCTTTATGTTTTATATGTAAAACTCTAAGTTAGTATTTTTATAAAATAGTAGAGTTATTGTGATACATAAAAATGATTTTTATTTATTTTTAAGGTTTTTTTTTAATTTTATAAAATTTCATTTAGGATTTAGTAGTGTTAATAATTATTTTACTTTATATTTATTTTAAATAATTAAAATTATATTTTTATTAGGTAGATTTTATTTTTGTGGTCATTTTGTTATATCATATGTATTTTTGGGTTTTTTCTATATTTTTCTAGAGTATAAATTATGTTTAGGGGTAGTTTGGTCATTTTAGTGATTTGGTAAATGTCTTTATTTTCTTATTTTTCCTTTGGAATTGGGCCAGGCCCACCAATGAGCCCATCTGGACCCAACTTGGCCCAACTGGGCTCGAGTCAAACCTCACCCTGGCCTGGTCTCCCTCATCCACTCTCTCTTACACCTCACCCTCTCACTTTCTCCTTCTGGCTGCTGGCGATGCCGACGTCGTCGCCTGCCCGATTCCGGCGGGGAAGACTGTTACGGTTGTTGTCGTTGGTCGTCGGGGCTTCGCCTTCTCGAGCCTGACCTAGCCCTCCAACTCGATTTGTTTCTCGTGCCTTAACCAGCTCGCCCCCTTCCATTTCTTTGGTGATAGGGTTTCCGGCGATGTGCCTCCGCCGCTCACTGGTTCCCTCTGATGCCTGTTGTTTCGGTGTGGTTGTCGTCCTAGGGCAGGCGCATGATGTTGTTCCCCTTGTGGGGTGCTCCCTGTGCCGCCCGAGTGACGTGACGCGTCCGTGAGGAATGTGTGGTTGCAAGTACCGCCGCTGCCACGCCGGCGCCGCCCTTTTGAGGTCACCGTCGACTCCCTGGTACACCTTCTTCTACCTCTCCTTTTCTTTCCCCTTTTGCCAAACATTCTTACTAGTGACACATTATCTGTACCCTAAGTAAGATGTTATACTTTGTTGTTGTCACTCAGAACTTGCTAAGATTTGTTCAATCATGATTGATCATATTTAAATTCAATTCACTGGTTATACTTATTGCTCTAATGGGATATACTGAAACTTGGTTTGTGGCTTAACTGGGCTTTGCCTGATGGTACTGTTATTTGATTATGTATGTTGTAAGTGAGGTGGATATAGATTTTGTTTTGTTCTGAATTTCTTGGGATAATGGCTTCCTATGACATGTATTGGTAATGGAAGATTGCAAAAAGGTTATTTATACTGGACTATTTGCTAAAGTAACTTAGGTTGTCATGATGTAATATTGTCATTAAATGATACTGTCCATTTGACAGTTCATTGATCTTACTGGATGATCCTTAAATTGATGGTTAGACCAATTCCTATATGAGATATAGTTGATGCCCTGAATCTGATTCATTGATGATCTTGGTTTCCCCTTGAATGTAGTTGCATCATTTCTTTAAATGATTCCTAGCAAAAATAGCTAGGAAAGTGATTTAGATTATTGTTTGGGTTGCTTGCAGATGGTTGTGGATAAGTTGGTGTGGATCAGATCATGTGTAGGCATGATCTTGGTTTTAAACAAGAATTATAATATGCAGAGTAGATCTTCTTTGACTACTTAATGTCTTGCTAATCTGGACAATGATTCCTAGATATTTACTAAGGAAGATGATAAGATGGTTGGGTTAGTAAGTGTAACTGAGTGTCTAATATAGGTATACTGCCTATATGACAACAACCATTTCAACTTATTCCTGGTTCTTTTTAGGAAAATGATTTGTAGATTTAAGAAAATGGACTTGAGCTTATGCTCAAGACATTCTGAATCTGCTAGGTGCATAGGTGCTACCCTCTGGGAATGTGCCATGTAGCCTAGCAGCTAGGGTATGTTTTATCTAGTAAAAACTAGATAATAAGCTAGTGATGCTGGTCTGAAGCTGAATAGTGCAAGGATGTTATTTACCTATGCAAGCTTTTGTTGGTGCTTGGATTAATTGCTTAGCATGAGATGGGAATGTTTTATGATGAATTCAGTTAGGGATGCATGCTTTGATTGCTTGTGGTAGATGATTTGGACAACTTGATTAGCTATATAGCCTCTAATGGGTAATTTGTTGCTGTGGTGCCTCACAGAAGTGTGCACGGTAGTGAATTGTCACTTTATGTATGGTTGTGTAGTTCTCTCATTTTGTTCTAGTGATATTCATCTATCTGGATTATTTGCAATATAAAAATAAATATGATGCCAAGACCCCTCCTGCCAATGATGCAAAGGCTGAGGCCAAACTCCTAGAATAAGAATGGATATTATGCTGGCATGTGCATAACCCTAGGATGTAACTTGTATACCATTTGTATACAGTTCTGAGGGTTTCCCTTCCACCAAACTATTGCGCAAGCCCATCTACTACCTAGAGCAGGTATGATGTGGATCTGATGTCTACATGTTTGCAGAGTAGACAAGTATGCCTGTGTGGTGATGTAGGTTTGTGGTTGATCTTGTGTTGAACTTGCTTGCTCCTTTGATTCTAGTTGCTCTTGTAAGCACCTGGCCTGCTCCTCCTATTTGTGGTGTTGTCCTGTTCCTCCTAGTTGTTGGCTTGGCCTTGATTTCCTCCTTTTACTAGCTCCTGGATGGCTCCAGAGAGCAACCAGAGCTAAGGGTGTGATGGAATCTGGCTAGTGGTTTGGTTGGTGGTGTATTGATAGACAAATAAGAACATGGATGTTCTTATTTGGTGGAAAGTTGGTTTCCTGTGGTTTATGTGTTCTTGGGCTAATGAGAATTTGCTGGCCTGGTTGCATATGTTTATGTGTGGAGATGGAATGGTAGCTAGTTGCTACGAATGTGCACTCTTATCTTATTTCCCCTTGTGGCTGTCTTGTGTTGACAGCACACAAACATGCAATGACTAAGCTGTTGTTGAGTAAGCTGTCTGCTTGACTGTTGTGAGTTGAGGATCAGATCAGGTACACTAGATCTTTTGCTGGAATTACTTCCTTTCCTCTTACCTGTTACTAGTTTGGTGAAACTTGCCCCATGCCTGTGATGCATAGACTGAGGCAATTACTAGATAAGAATAGATACTACTCATTTGGTGAAACTTGCCCATTTTTTATAAGATTAGCTCAGTGATATGCTGAACAGTGCATTACACTGTCAAACTGAGAGCACTAATTTAACCAAGTCCCCATTCTATTTCTTCCTTGTCTTTTTGTTTTGTTTTGTTTTGCAGGGTGAAGAATAAAGAGAGTTGAAGAACAGAAGACATAGGACTAATTAGGAAAATAGTTTAGGTTTTCTTTTTTTATTCTTTTACAACTTTATTTGATTCTCAAATATTGTAAACAATATTGTATTCTTTTATTAGTGTAATAAAGTTCATTTTCTCTTTGTTAGTTGAAACTTGTAAGGTTTTGTATCTTATTTATTAAAGTTTACTTATTTCCTTTTTTTACAATTCTTTTGTAAAGACAATGGCATATATATTTTGTTGTAATAAAGAGCTCTTTTATTTATTTATTGTAAAAGATCGATGCAATATTTATTGTATTTCTTATAATAAAGAATTCTTTTTATATCATTTTATTTTGTAATCACTTCAATTCAAGTTATATTTGAATTGTATGATCTCATATTTGAAGTCTTGAATGCAAATTCTTTTCCACAAAATTATAAATTCAACAAAGGTCATGTCCAAATTCCTAACCCCCATCTAAGATGAACTAAACCCCATTTCTCTAATGGAAAGAGAAACACTTATCTCTCTGTGTTTTAAATTTTAATTCTAATAATTGTGAATATTGAATCTTATTCATAAATAAGAATTCACCTCTTATCTTTTATTATAATTTAATTTCCAATTATTATTCTATTTCAAATTCTTTTAATATTCAAATCTATCAAGTAAATATTCAGATTTGAATTATCTTCCCCTAAAATACAAAAGTACAATAGAGGTCATGTCAAATTCCATCGCACCTGTCCTGGTGTTTCCATCAGAACAAGAGAGATCCCGAGCCCTCTATAGCTTCTTTCGTTTTGCGCAAAAATTCCCCGGATTTTCTGATGCATGAATGCAATGCACACACCTGTGTCCTCTATAATTATAGGTGCTAATCCTGGGATGTTACAGCATCCCGGTCCTGCTGTTGATCATTGATAGAGATCATGTTTGTGCCATTCCCGAGCCGTGAGGGGATTCACTTAAGGGTACGATGAGCTGGAGATTATCCATAATTTGGAATTATAGTAGAGAAAGAGAAAACTAGAATTGTTCCGCGGAGAGAGATCTGAAGTTGTTCGGAGAAAGAAAGGAAATCAGAAAAGTTCCCTGAGGGAACCAGAATTGTTCTAGGAGGTTCTGAAACTGTTCGGTGGATATCGAAGGGGACCCGAAAGGTGTTTTGGGTAAAATCGGATTTTGTAATATGTATTTACATATTAATTAATATAATTAATATTAAATATAATAATATAATCTATTTTGAAAGGTCATTTCACTAATGGGCCAAACTTCTTAGGGAAAAGGGCCCATGAGGGAAAAACCAAGAGAAAGGGGAGGGCCCATGCGCCTAGGGATGCCCCCCTTGGCGTCCGACTAGGGTTTGGGGCGCGCTAGGGAAGCCCCCTCCCTTGGCCGCCACCCCTTTACCCCCTTGGATGCCTTAGGGTTTTCTTGGCCGGGGGGGGGGGGGTAAGGGTTCCCCCTTCCCCTATATAAAAGCCCCCCTTGGAGGAGAAATACACAACATAATCACATGAGTTGGGAGCTCTCCTCCTACTCTCCAGTCTCTCTCTCTAGTTGTCTCCACGCATTGGCACAGTCCAGGATTGTTCGCTCAAGAGACCATGCACCTGTAGCACGCCGTTGCACTGCGGGGATTCCAAGCCTGAGATCTACTTCCGCACTCCCGACAGGGATTAGGGAGACAGAGGTCCCGTCGTACACCATATGTGTACGAAGCCATGAGGTGCAACACTTGGGGCACTTTGGATGTCATGAGACGGACTGTTGCACGGTGATGGAGCAAGGGTGACCTGCGAGGAGCTTCACGACCTTGAGATCGGCTACAAGCGTGACTTCTTCAACCATGTTCCCCTCAGAATGTTAACCGCTTTCGGACTACAAGGGTATGTATCTGAAACCTCTCTGATGTTACTGCATTACTAGTAGATAGATCTTGGGCAGTAGGGCGATGGGGTGTAGGATTTTTTTTGTTTTCTGCACCGGAACCCCAACAGTGGTATCAGAGCCGATCTATGCGTAGTAGTGTTGTACGACCAGTACACACATGTGTTGTGTGGGCATTAATGCTACCGTTGTTACCCTCCCATGTCTACTTGTTTATATCGCGGTATTGTTTGATGAAGTGGCCCGGACCGACCTTATGCGTACTCTTACGTGAGACTGGTTCCACGCTTGACATACGGCTTGTTCCGTATAAGTGGCTAACGGGTGTCTGTCTCTCTTACAATAGTTGATATAACATTTACAATGGAGGGCCCCGAAAGGAGTGTAGTAGAGACAAATTTATGGATCCATATTGTGGTTGGAAAGTTCGTATATTAGAAACAGTTCTATTACGAAATCCCTAACAACCACATAAAACTTGCAATAGATAAAGTAGAGGCGTCTAACTTTATTTTGCAGGAGGGGCATGTGATTTGATATGGTCATGGTCGCTACGAAGGTAAAGTAGTTTACTTTTATGTTACTAAGTTGAGTAGTAATAGTCATCATTACGATGAACAACCTACTAGTGGAGCCGTGGACTTGGCGTCAAACCGGTGGCATGATGGAAATCATGTCGGAGCACTCGATGGAGATCAAGGCGCAAGAAGGACCATATCATTTCACAAATATACATGTGATGTTTATACCTATTTTACATCTTATTGCGTGCTAGTACTAGATACTCAACGGTAGCATATTAGATAAGATGATCCCTAAATTAATTCCAATGATATTGTTCCCCTTGTGTGTGCACCACCAAGAAAGTTCTTTGATATGAGGCAGGACGTGAAGATCGGGTGTCAGACATACCTATGTTCGCATACAGTGGGTGCAAGCGTTGTACTACAATACACACAAGTTTGAATTGGCGAGCCTAGCATGTACAGACATGGCCTCGGAACACAAGAGATCGAAAGATCGAGCATGAGTCACATGGATGATGTGATTGGCATTGGATAATGTCTACCTTTGAAGCTATGTTATCGGCTGTGACGATCGGGGGTTGCATAGTGAATTAGGATTGTGTGATCGCTGAAATTGTCCAGGGGATGACAGTTTTAGTGGGAGCTCAATTATGAATTGAACTCATATTATGAACTAAGTCTAGATGTATGTTTGCAAATATCTTAGTAGATCATGGCCTATCACATTGAGGTCCTTTGTGACCACGATAAATTTCTTGTTTGATATGGAACTTAGCAGAAGGGTCCAACTTCATAGATTAATATTCATGGCCGAGGGATATCCCCGTAATAAGCTGATCTTCTCTTGTTGATATAATAACCATTAAGAGATAGTCCGATGACTCCACAAAGTTTGTGCTTTCTCCATAAATCATACAAAAGGGCCATTCTCCATTCGATGGAGAGTTGGGCTACAATTTTGTATTCTACGAAATCAGGCACATAAAGTATGAGCCGTTGGATGAATTTTCTTTCGTGGTGGATGAAAACAGAATATTTGGAGAATCACTTAGCAATCTTGCATTAGAGTTTAGACTCTTAGAGGGGCTTTATTATAATGGAGTTCATGGATGAAAAGGGTATATGTTAGATATACAAAGTTATAAATGTGATTCTTGCAAAACTCGTTGCAGTTTATGAAGTATTGGATACTTGTCCCATTTTGTGAAAACAGGATGGTCTGCTTGAGAATTGCTGGAATTGAGGCAATGTGGCTTGATGACGGCAAGCAAACTAGTTGATGGCCTACATCAATCCTTCCCTCAAAGTTTATCATTTGGATTAGTGGACTTGAATATAATTTTGTAATTCTTGTTTGTATGCCTTGCTTTTGGCAAGACGATTATTCATATGAATAAGTTGCAATCCAATTATACTGTTCTTATGAGTAATACCTTTATGGTCACATTATGATTATAAATAAGTTATTCTCATCACTATGTTAATGATAATAGGTTAAGCATTTATAAAGAATTAGAATGCTAAAAGATATCCAAAGTTTAATAATGACATGACACTATTGTTTAAGTCAAGGCGGTTATTGCATGTTTTTCATCCTAGATGAAGATCTGGGTTTTGGATATTCGATATAGACGCTTTGCAAAACCATGCCTCGTTTGGCAAAATGACTAAAACTCCATATTCTGGTGAAACGGTGATATGTGAAGAATTGTTGAATCTTACACATAGTGATGTATCATATTTTCAACAAATAGTGGAAATCATTATTTCATTGTGGACTTGAGTAAATATGTGTATTTACTTAATGAAACAGAAGTTTGAAGCGATTTGAATTGTTCAAATGAGTTCAAAACAAATTGGGATATGGAATTAACATGAATACAGAGTCTCTTCGATTTGCTCGATATGAATAAAGTATTTAAGTTAAGTTTTGGCATAAAAGTACTTGTGAAAGATGTTTCGCAAATTATGATTGGACAAATTCAAGGTGTTGATATGTCTAGATATCATAATCATTTTGTATTAGATACATGTGGTCTAATATTATCTCTTATCAGGGTTATAATTATCATTTAGAGTTAAAGATCAAAATAAGCAAACACTCTTTTGAAATACAAAGGAACATCTAAAGATTCGTGGAAACAATACCATAAGAGTTATGTCATGTTTGGGTATCTGGAGATTTCGATGATTCGAAATCGTGGCGAATAAACAAGTCTTTGTAGTGTATTCTTAGGAAACTATGAATACAAGTTCCACAAAGGGCAAACCTTATGTTGTCCTAAGTTTATGTGTCTTTATGAAGATACATGTGGAAGAAAGTAAAAGACCAAACAAGTTATTTGACCTGACCTCCTCATTGTTGAGTGGCGTATTGAAATTTGTTTTGTAAAACCGAACTCTACAATTAGAGAAGAAACTAATGATAGTGATCATAAAGTTTCAGCAAATACTTTTACTAAAGAAAGTAGGATTCAAGAATGTATATTCTGCATGTTTGTGGAATTATGTTATTGATTCACTTGTCATGTTCTTGAACAAGACATACCTACGAATTATAACGAAGCATGATGGACCTAAGTGCGAGAAATGACTAGGAGTCATAAAAATCGTATATTAAGTTACATTTAAGATTGAAAAGTAATATGTTACTTGATCTTATTAAGTAAAGATGTTTACTTGATATTTCTAAATGACTACAGAGTCATAGCAATGAAATGAAACTTAATAAAAGACATAAAGCTCGATTTGTCACAAAGTATATATGGACAAATTCAAGGAGTTAACTACAAATGTAGCGATGCTTGATTCCACTGGATTTACACCAACAATATATGGATATTGGGAACTCGTATTTAGAATTCTCAATGTGATGATGATCAAAGAATTTTGGAATGTCCAAGATTATTGAGAGGACCTAAATTTGAGTGGGAGCATATTGGCTTTGCTAAATCTTAATATGTAAGAGAGATATTTTGAGTGGGAGCCAAGTGAAATCCCGGGATCTCATATATGGATGCCATATTTGAGTGGGAGCGTGTCACCATTTTGGAATGTGTGGAAGACATATATGAATTATGTGACTGGTATTAATAATATTTAAGTTAGTAAATATGGATGAAGTTGAACAAGTTATTAAACAATGAAATCTATCGAGATAGATTGGCAAGTTTTTAATAAACATTAATTGTTGAATGCTTCCTGGACTTGATTCTGAAGATGTTTAAAATGACCTAGGTAAGATTCTGAAGTAGTTCAGAATGGAACAAGATAGGAAAAAAGTTCTTACTTGTATGAAGCATTGAGTTAGTCTCATTATTACAATCATGTTTAAAAGAAAGAAAGAGATGTGTTGCATCTCCTATGCCTCAGTCACAGGTTCTTCCATACAACCATATTGTATACTCGATGTAATATGACCCAAGGATCTGGTTAGATGAACCAGAGTTAAAGTTCGTTCTTGAATGGTAAGAAGCAAAGTTAGGCACATAGTTTCATGTTATGCAATAGGATCTACATACAGATAAAATTATATTTTGGCTGAGGAAGTTTGACTTCTGCTATGTGTGTTTCCAGAGTTTACATGACAATGATGAAAGTTAAATTGACTGATCGACCGTTATTATAAACAATAGAAACACAGTCTCGCTTTATCGCCAAAACGAATACTTCAACCCATTATAAGATAATAGAGTGAATGTCAAAATTAGGAAGACATTAATGATTTGCAAAAGACACACTGATCTAGTAAAATAGGATAGGGACATGACGTTTCCCATGAGTGTGCATGATCAATAAACTCATATGTAATATGGTTTATGATTAGTAAATGCAAGCTAGATAATTTGTACTCTAGTGCAAGTGGGAGACTGATGAAAATATTCCCTAGAGGAAAATAATAAAAGGGTTTATTATTGTCATATCCCAATAAGTTTGTAATAGTTTCATATTGTGCTATAACTATATCAAGTGGAAACATTGATACATGTGTGATATGAAACAGAAGTCCCTAGTAGCCTCTATTCATACTAGTTTGTTGGGCAGCAGATGATCAAGGTTTCTTGATCATGGGTGATAGTGCAGCTGACAATAAGGTCATATCATTGGTGAATGATGTGATGGACATTACCTCAAAGATTGCGACATGATCAAGTCACGAAGTTCATCATTGCAATAGTCAGAAACGAAGTCTCCTTCTCCTTAGACCGTGAGATCATATTAATCACTGTCTCCTGAGGCTGCTTGACTGCATCAAACGTCACTCAATGAAACAATGGTTATAAAGGTGTATGTTGGGTATCCGGAGAAACAGGTTGAGGACTATACATCAAGACCGTGATTTGTTCACCTAGTGATGGGTAAGATACAATTAGGCCGACTTGGTGAGATTACATCCATAATACCGCGACATGTGACTAGGTCACATGGATGTAATATCACGGTAACAAGTAAAACAGTACTTTTCAGTAACGAGATTGAACAAGGTATGGTGATACCTAAGGATTGGATCTCAGACAAGTAGTATCGAAGAAACAAAGGGAATTGTACTCGACGTTTACGTTCAAACGACATCGTTATCGAGGAATGCACAGGGACAACATGGGCATCCTGGTCCCGCTGTTGATCATTGATAGAGATCATGTCTGTGCCATTCCCGAGCCGTGAGGGGATCCACTTAAGGGTATGATGAGCTAGATATTATCTGTAAGTTTTAATCATAGTAGAGAAAGAGAAAGTCGTAATTGTTCCGTGAAGAGAGATCCGAAGTTGTTTGGAGAAAGAAAGGAAACCGGAAATGTTTTGTGAGGGGACCGGAATTGTTCCGGGAGGTTCGAAGATGTTCGGAGGATATCGAAGGGGAACCGAAAGGTGTTTCAGGTCTAATAGGATGTTGCAATATCTGTTTACATATTAATTAATGTAATTAATACTAAATATAATATTAAACTCTAATTTGAAAGGTTATTCCACTAATGGGCCAAACTTCCTAGGAAAAAGGGCCCATGAGGGAAAAACCAAGAGAGGCGGGAGGGCCCATGCGCCTAGGGCTGCCCCCTTGGCTGCCAGCTAGGGTTAGGGTTTGGGGCACCCTAGGGCATCTGCCTCCCTCCCTTGGCCGCCACCCTTTGTCCCCCTTGGACGCCTTAGGGTTTCCTTGGTGGGGGGTAAGTGTGCCCCCCTTCCCCTATATAAAGGGCCCCCTTGGAGAAGGAGAAACACACGACATAATCCCATGAGTTGGGAGCTCTCCTCCTCCTCTCCAATCTTTTTCTCTCTCTAGTTGTCTCCACGCGTTGGCACGGTCCAAGACTGTTCGCGCAAGAGACGATGCACCTGTAGCACACCGTTGCGTTGCAGGGATTCCAAGTCGGAGATCTAATTCTGCACTCCCGACAGGGATCGGAGAGACAGAGTTCTCGTCGTACACCATATGTGTACGAAGCCATGAGGTGAAACACTCGGGGCACTTTGGATGTCGTGAGCTGGAATGCTGCACCACGATGGAGCAAGGGTGACCTGCGAGGAGTTTCAAGACCTTGAGGTCGGCTAAGAGCGCGACTAGTTCAACCATGTTCCCCTCATAACGTTAACCATTTTTGGACTACAAGGCTATGTATCCGAAACCTCTCGGTCGTTACTGCATTACAAGTAGATAGATCTTGGGAAGTAGTGTAGAGGTCCCAACCTGTTAAGGTAGAGATCCCTGTGTTGTAGTGCTAGTCCCTGGATCGAATAGCTAACACCCACAGTTTAAGATGTAATATCAAGAAACAAAGGTCATATTACAACTTATAACTAGGAATAGAATAATTCGTCACAACTTACATAGCTCATAAGGCTATCTTATTACAAAGCAGCAGATAAATCTATAAGCATGGGGTCCTTCATCTTCATGTGCCACATGCAATCATGTTGGTTGTAGACTTGTAATCCTACTCAACAAACTTCACTAACATCAAACAAACCTGCAACATAATAAGTTACAACCACAAGGGTCAATACATTTGAATTGTATTGGCAAGTGATAACATATTGATATGGAGAATCTATCATCTACATGGATATTTGGCTAAGTGGAGTTTTGGCTGGCCTTTGCATAAAATAAGTTTTCCCTATCTTTTGAACATAGTTTTTCTCTTTATCAAAACATTTCATCACACATGGCACACTAGATACACACCAGGTTCTTCCCTTGTTCACCCAACAAGTTTTAACTTAGAGAAATTGGGATGAGGAGATCCTTGATAATTTCAATGTCTTTGATCCTCAAAATGTCCATTACCGGGGACACGGCCAAGTACTTAGGTTTTACCCTCTCGAAAGGTGGTGCACTTTTCCCACAAGACTCGACATGCATCGAGATGAGACTTTTCAGAAACAATCCCTCAGATCATCACAGACGCGTTCCATCCTATCATCACTACCACCAATTGTCTGCATGTCTGAGTTCTTGCAACCTAGTTGGTCAAGGCAGAGCCCATATGCCATGTGGCTGCACTGGAAGCTTCTCAACACAAAACATCTCAAATCTCTTTGTTCCTGGGTGGACATCCACAAGTGTGATACACAAGGTAAACCATATGCATGGGCCTTGTGTAACCACTCAACACAAACCATTCTCACAATTCCACCCAGGTGATTCATTCACTTAGTTGTTTTATTAATCAAAAACTTAGTCATAGTCTTTGTATAATATCATAGCATGAATATTCCACCCTTGTAATCTAATAGCTATGCTAAGCATACTAGCATAACATGTCTCTTCATTTAGGAAGATTCTTACCAAGATATATTCTATAGGATCTACTATAACATAGCAATATATAAAATAGTCCTATCATGTATACTACAAAATATCACTAATGCAATATTGAAAAGATAGGAATTTTGATGAACATAGTATCACTTGCATTTTTAGTAGACAAACTAGGTACTCTCCTTTATCTTGCAATTGTCACACTCTACGAAGTTCACTACAATACATTCAAGCAAAGAACATATTCAAAACTAGCACTCAAACAATTCACAACACAAAATAATAAAAACAAAGAAATGCATGCAAGCATGCAAAAAGGTTGTTTTATTTAAAAGTGGTTTATAACAAGGTTCTAAACATTTCAAAACACCTACTGGTCTTTTATAAAAGTGGGGAAATCATTTAAAATCAAGTTAGTGAAAATGGGCCTTTTAAATCATTTTTGTTTTACTAGAAATGGTTTTATTCAAAGTAATAATTCCTAGTGTTAACCAAATTTATTTTTAAATCCAAATGTTAGTGTTTATGGTCAGAGGGTTCAAAACAAATCCATTTGCAAAAGGTTTCACTCAAAAAATCATTTTTAGAACAAATTTTATATCCAAAATAGTCCTACAAATGTTTCTGCATAAAAACCTAAATTTTCAGAAGTAAATGACCAAAGTAAGGCCATAGATGCAAATTTCAAATTTTTCTGAATCTATTGATATAAAATTTGTAATTTTTGGACATACAGATCAAAAGTTATGGATTTTACAAATTAAAACTACTAATAGATCAAATTCTGGTTTTTAAAACAACAGCTTGGCCACGTGGCGTGTTTCTACTGGCTGGTACCGCTTCGGCAGGATCAGCCTCGTGGGCCGTTAGATCTAAGTAGACCTGGGCGGCTCAGATCGACAGATACCGATTCGCCTAAGTGATCTATCTCAACCACTGGATCTGCATCCAACTGTTCAAAGCACAATGACCTAAGATGGGCGGCGCGGGCGATGGTGCCCGGCGGCGGCGCGACAGGTGGATGGTATTCTGGTGATTCCAGGGGGCAAGAGAGAGGGCACATGGCATTACCATGTTCGCTAGGTCGAGGCGGTTCTCGAGGTGGTCGTGGCTAGCGAAGGGGCGCACGGGGTCGATGGGGATTCCTCGTCGGAGCTAGCGTCAGCATCGGGTGCGCTCATACATCGTCGGGGATGAGCCTACAGATCACGCACGAGTGAATGGTGAGTACCAGAAGAGTCACAAGACGAAGGAGAGCGTGATAGTATGATCTAGAGGGCAAGGGGCGCATTAGGGTTACCAGAATCGCTCGACGGAGTTGCGGGGGTCATCGGTGGCATGCAGGCGACGAAGGAGCCGAGCGTCAGGGGAACACGCGAGCAAACGGGGGTTGATGGAAGATGCGCACGACGATGGCGAGTGAGCTAGTGTGAGCTAGGGGCAGGGGGTGGTCGGAGTCCGCCGGAATTGGTGCCGGAGCTCGTCGGAGGCAGCAGTGGTTCGAGCGAAATTCAGGGCAGCCTAGGGGCTCACTGGGTGCAGCGTCTGAGGGTAAATGGAGAGGAGGGGGAGGCGTTTAAGCAAGCATGGTAGAGGGGACGGATTACTGGCGCAGTTACTCGAATTCAATCGAATTGGAAACGGCAAGAAACAGCAGAGGGAGAAGGGCATGGTTAGCGCGACGTTGAGGAGAACGACGACGTGGCAGGGTGGGGTCGACTCGTCAGGGAGAGTGCGGGTGTGGTGTGCGGTGAGAAATGATCCGCGGGGAGAGAGGGGTGAGCCGGGGGGGGGTTCTGTTGGGCCAAGTTGGGCCGTGTGCTGGGTAGGTTAGTTGGGTTGGGTTCTGTTTCTTATTTTTTTTCTTATTCTTTTTCCTTTTTCCTTTTCTATTTTCTGTTTTTAATTCAAATAAAATGATTTAAACCTTAATTTGATTTCAAATTTTTACCAAACCTTTTCAGTAGATTTTGTACTTTTTTAATAGTGTGTTATTTAGTCCAACTTGGAGTAATCCAAATATTTCCTTATGATTTAATATTTATTTAAATTAGGTATTTTGTCTTTATTTAAATGAAATTAAATATGGTTCATAAACCCATATAATTTTATTTAAATAAATCTTTACCTTTATTTTATTTGAATTACTTTTATTCCATTTTCTTAGGGATTTGGACAATGGTTTAAATTGTCTTTTAAATATTTCTTATTTATTTAATTCTTTCCTTATCTTATAAAATTCATATCTTTTTATTTATAACTCCAAAAATAGTGATTCCAATTTGTATAATTTTATTTAATAATTATTTATCTTTTTAAATCCTTTTAGGATTACTTTGCTCACAATTTGATGTTGATTTTAGTTAGGAGCTTTATTAGCCTTGGGAATACTTTCTTTTATCTTATTAAAATCATAAATTTTTATCCATGGCTCCAAACGGAGTGAAATAAATTCCCATGGTGTTATAATATTTTTGTTTACCATTTTTGGTCATTTATAAATGTTTGTTGCTAATTTTTTATATGGAACAAAGCCATAGTCTTGGAAATGATTTCTTTCATTAGGGTTTGGAGTTTTGGTTCAACTTTTGCAAGTGCTTTAAATTCAAGATACTTTCCATGCAGGGATGCATTTGACTTGTTTGAAAATTTGTTTGTTGTCTTTTCATTCAATTTTTGTTTAAGTAGGGTTTTGATGTTTCCATTTAGAAGCAAAAAGTTTCTTTTCACCCTAAATTTCAACATTTGTTTCTTTTGTTTGTTTATTTTTCACATTTCAAAATTTGGAAAATTTTGGGATGTGACAAGTAGGGCGATCCAAAGTAGGATTTTTGTTGTTTTCTACATTGAAACCCCAACAGTATGTCCTTGCAGGCCATACACATAATTCGACATCGCTAGTTGGTATTTGATAAAACGACCAATGTTGCCCACACCGAGAAAGAACTTGTTGAACCTTTTAAAGCACCGGACGAAAACATACGTGTCTAGGCAGATCGCAATGCTGTCAAATAGTAGAAGCATGAAAACCACCGACATGCAGAACCACCTCCATTCTTGGGAGGATATGCCGACTTCTGCGTAGAGGAACTAGGGCGAGAAGTTGATGAAGGAGACCCAGATGCCAAAGTCAAGCCAACGGGTGCCAAAGTAAAACCTGGCTTGACGCCAAATTTTGTAGTGTTGGACAAGTGAGGATACATGGCCGTAAAATGGGACCATCTTCACGATTATCGTTGGAGATAAGACGAGCATAAGGGTCATGAGGCAACATGGGAGTGCCGTGTCCATGAACCATCTCGACGACTGAATAATATTCCTCATACAGGCCATCAAGGACGAAGTTTGTGAAGTCTTCCAGGCGAAGAGGTTGAGTGATACACCTCAACGTGTCAGACAACGTCTTGATCTTTTTGAAGAAGACCGCAACAGAGGAGTCTAGCTTCTTGGTGCTATCCAGTTTAGCACGAACCTGAGAGGAACAAGCCGAAGACTGTGCAACAAAGGTGCGCTCGATGATGGACCAAGCTTCGGCCAAAGTTTTGGCAAACCTAATCATGGTGCCAACCTCAAGTGTTAATGAAGAGAGGAAGGACCATAACGGTGGCGGAGCCAAGGGCCGGCATTGCCCGGACAGCTGCTGGGCTAAGCTTGTGGTTTTTATTTTAAGTAGTACTGAAAAGTGAAGCTTTATTATAGAAATTGTACGGGGCAAGCACTAAGAAAGTCGATTTTACTTAGACCTTGCCTAGGTAATGACGATGAGCTGCCTCCGCCACTGGCCGATAATATGGTTTGGTCTTGTTGAATTCATGCCGCAAAGACATAGTCAGGCACGGTATCCTAGGCACCATTCTTGGTAGTGATGACGGTGGAACATGTCACGAATAGGTGCCCTCAACTTAACCATGTAGAAGATCGCTCAATGGGAGGGAGACAACCTGAGCATGCTAGATAATATGAGTATCAGCGGATAGTTTGATGTGGATGAGATGACTGAAGTTGCTAGGCGAATACTTCATCGTTGAAAATTATGATTCATAACTTCAAGATTGTGTATTAATTTGTTGTCATCACTAATGAGTGGATTCACCATTTAAGACATTTTCTTCGTGGGTGGACTTATATAATTTAGGTTGTGTGTATATATATAAGAAAGGCTCTTAAACATTATAGATGTGCTTGATCTAAAAGATGATAATACACATCTCGATACATCTGAAAGGGTTTCCAAGATGATGATGAGAGAATTGTTGAATTCATGTAGCATGAACTTGCTGAGGTTAAGCATATGTATAAAAGGGAGGTATTACTTCCACCTTTTAGTAAATAAGAAACACACATGAAAAAAGAGAACCTCACAAGTTCAGAATAATTTCTCTATGGTATAAGCGGTTACTAAAAATATACCGCAATTGTTAGTTCTCGTGTATAACACCGAGGAGGTGCTAGAGGCGAACTCTCCAATCGCGAGGGAGGCTCACTATGGTTGCCGCGTAGTTCCTGGTCTAGCCGTTTGATCCGGCCGCGGGACTGATGATACCCACAAGCATAGGGAATCACTGAAATATTCGATATGTAAGTATTAGTATTGATCCCATGAAGAGTTGAATGTTTAAGTATTTTATTCTTTCAAATTAGAGTGTCATTATTCAATTATCTATGCACTAAGAAAAAAATGCACAAAGGTAAATGTTTTAGAGAGGTTTAAAACTAAAAGTAAAAGTACAAGAAAAATGCAAGAAGGTAAGAATGCAAAAAAGTAAAAGTGCAAGCGAAGTAAATACTCTTTTAAGAAGTCTAACCCTGTGTAGAGAAAGAGGACAAGCTTAAGGCGTGTGCTTACATGAGATACGTTTCACGACATCAATTTTTTTAAATAGTGTGGTAAGCATCTTGTTAAATTTTATTCTTTTTGGACGAACCCTCAAGTAGGTGCAATCATGTTGCATCCCGCAAAATCACTACTAGAAAATCGCGTTGAATTTGTGCATTGCATCATCATCATGCGCTGTTTTCTAAAACTATTTTCGCAAAGCCTGTTTTTGTTTTCTAAAACGCCCCGTCTTGTCTTCAAATACAAAACCCGGGTCTCCGGATTATTTTGTTTTGTCTGCTATCGGTTTGCAAACGGTCCGTTTAAAACAAATAAAATATTTAATTATTTTTAGTGGGGCAGTCGAACGGGCCGAATCGACCCGAACGACCACCCCCCAGATTAAATCGGTCCACCTAAACCAGCCCCTCTAAATCCTAAGTTCACCCAAACCTAATCTACCCACACCCCCTCCACCTCACCCCAGCCACTCGCGGCTCGCCACCTCATCCCAACTCTCTCCCTCACCCAATCCCCATCTGCCACATCAGCCCCCCCTCTCTCTTCTCTCTCTCCCTCCAGCCCACTTGCCCTACGTGGCCCCGGCCCCACCTGGCCACAGGCCCACCCGCCAGACCGCTTCCCCCCACGCCCTGGACCCCACCCCACTCCCCTCTCCCTTCCCACCTCCCCACCTGCCCGCGTGGCCCCACCCAGGAACCGTACCCATCCGTCCCCGCGCCCCCACTCCCGCCTGGCCAGCACCCACCGCGCGCCCGCAGCCTCCCTCTCTCCTCCCTTCTTCTCCCGCTCCGGCCACCGCCGCCCACCGCGCGCCCGCCTCCTCCCTCTCCGGCGAGCCCCCCTCCTGTCGTTCTCCTCCCCCACGCCGCCGGCGCCCCTTCTCTGCCCCGACCGCGTCGTCGGCCTCCGCCACCAGCCGCCGCGTCCTCCTCCACCACCAGCCGCCGCGTCCTCCTCCCCCACCGCCGCCGCCGCCTGGCTTCCCTCATCGCCGCCCCGTTCCGCGTCTGCCTCCGCGTCGGCTCTCCTCCGGCCGAGCTCGCCGCCCGCCTCCGGCCCGACCGGCGCCGTCCCGCTTCCCCGCCGTCTGCCCCGCGCTCCTCCACCCCGCCTCGCCGCCGGCGACCTCCACCGCGCCCAGCTCCTCCCCTCCCCCTCCCTGCAGCGCCGTCTGCCCGGCCCTCCCCGACCGTGGCCGCCGCTGGCCCCGCCTCTGCCCGCCGGCACCCCCCTCCGCGGCCGCTCCCTCTGGCGCCCCGTCGTCCGCTGCTGCCGGCCACCCCTTCTCTGGGCCCTAATAGAGGCCGACCCTCGCCTTGAGAGACGCAGAGACCCTCCTGCGTGTGGGCCCTCTGTGACGCCACACCTCCCGCCCATGAGTTAACAAAGTGCGTCGCGGCCCGTCAAGTTCTGCAACAAGTCGGACACATTGTGTTGAGACGCCATGACCCATCATGAGCGCCACGAGAACGACAAGTATTGATAGCCGAGCACCAGGCCGATCCGATGCTGACCCAAGTTCTCCCTCCCGGAACCGTCAAGACCACCGTCACGGCCGACATGATCTTCCTCGGTGGCAACGACAAATCGGACAAGGATCACCAAAAATAACTGCCGACAAGATCTCCAGCATGGATAAGATGCCCAGACCCCGAAGACCGATCCC
This sequence comes from Avena atlantica, assembly GCA_910589765.1. Lineage (NCBI taxonomy): Eukaryota > Viridiplantae > Streptophyta > Magnoliopsida > Poales > Poaceae > Avena > Avena atlantica. The sequence continues at coordinate 433,378,155 of OU342733.1, read as the reverse complement.
GGCGACCACACATGCGACAAGACCTTCGCCCCGAATGCGGAATCGAGAACCCGAACGCCAAGAACGCTGATGCGGATACGACAAGCACTTCACCCCGGAACGACAAGTACTCCCTCGAGGACGCCGAGTACTTCACCCCGGACATCGAGACCCTGGACGACAAGCTCTTCCCGGAAGCAGTGACGCTCATGCGACAAGATCTACCACCCCGACCCGAAGACCCTAAATCCCGGAGTCCGAGAACGTTTCCGTCGAACCCTGGACCCTGAGACCGAACCCCGAACCCCGGAACCCAAGATCTGCCGAACCCTAATGTGTGAACCCCTTCCCGGAACCCTATTTCATAATATATACAACTTGTCGCATATTAAATGTTCATGCATGCATATTGTCATGTGGTTTGGGGGCCTTATGCCGATTCACTTCATAATTAAATATGGGCCCATATGCGGGCAAATCTAGTCTTATATTGGCCTCATTTAAACTTGTGTAGCGAACCAGTACTATCTTTTGCCATGTTTAAACAATATTTAAATTGCGGGGGTTCTAAATAACCTGAACCATTTAATTAAATGTCGGGACCCCCGGTTCCGCTTAATCTGACCTAATTGCATCGCACCTTTGCCATGCCATACATCATACATGCATCATGCCCGATCTTTTGCCGTAGCATTAAATATTGCATCCGGTGTTTCTTCTAGTGGTTTGCTTCTTCGCGGATAAGGCCGTTGAGTTGATGTGAGCTTCGCCCCGATCTTCGGATGAACCTTCAGCAATGCTTTTCAGGCGAGCATCTCCCCCCTTTCTACCTATCTTACTTTTATAGTCTTTATTTCCTCCTGTTGATCTATTGCTATCTGTGTTGCGATGCTCTAGTTTCCGTACCCGTGATATCCCCTGCAGCCTTATATTGCCTTGGACACATCCTATTACCTGTTGGTTGGTAGATAGTTGGACTTGCGCGTCGTAGTCGCTCGCTTAAGTGCTGTTGCGTGTCGTCCAGTCCCTCAGTTGTTGGAGTATTGCCGCATGTTGATGTTGGAGATGATCATGACTTTACTTTTCGTTCACTTTAAATACTGTATAACAACTAAAATTGAAGTAAGTAAGCAGATGCATCGGTGGGTGATAGATAATATTTGGTTTCCGACCGCCCACTTGTGTCCCGTAGGACCCCGAGTTCTTGACACCTGTTCCGAGATCGAGCGCGCTAACCACAGGTGGGGAGATATGGGCCCCCCATTGATTATTACCTGATTTCAAAGTATTGTACTGGGGGCCACAAACTAGTTTGAGGTTTTATTTACTATCCTGTACTTATGCCATGCTTTACTACTTTGTTTACGATTGTGCGAGGAGCACACTGTACTGTTTAGGAAGCGGAGTGTTTTCGCGGTATCGACAGTCCCAGTTTTGGGATTTGCTGTCGTTTACAGCCACTGACGCAAACCCTAAGTCCGTCTCGGAGACCGGCCGACTTCGTTGCGGGTGTACTTAGTGGGGTGGCCCCCCGTGCTTGCTTTGGGTCTGGGAACGTCATGACTTAGGCCCCGCCGACATACCGATGGGTGTATGTTAACTGATCTGGCAAAAAGGGTCGAAGTGCTTGTGGATACTTTGGTGCACCCCTGCAGGGTTAAATCTTTTCGAGAAGCCGTGTCCGCGGTTATGGACGACTTGGAGCACAGTGCTTGATCATAGACAACTATAACTAAAGTTTATTGTTATAAATTGACTTGTATCCGATATGACTAGTAATCAGCTTCATTACAACGGAATGGCCAAATAAAAGTACCAACAACTGCTGGGTTTTTGGGGTTATCTCATGCTAACTGTATCTGACTAGTAAGTGTTGCAACTATCACGGAATGGTTAAATAAAAGTGGCCCACTGCTTATTTTATCAGGATGATTATCTATACCTGACTAGTAATTACTGCAACGATAACCGAATAAATAAAACTGCCAACGGTGTGAGTTCCTCGGTTGACTTCCTCGTTTGGTCTCGAGGGGGAAACACCAGGATGGGTTTGTTTGATGGTAGCATCAGGTTGGTTCCGGATAGGTCTTTCTTACCTCTCTCTGATAGCCGCCAGTTGTATCGAGTCTCTATAGGTTGTTTAGTGCATGCTGCCGCTGCCGCTCAGTCCACCATACCTATGTAGGCGAGGACCGCCGAATTCTAGCCTCGCCGTGTACTGGCCTCAGTACTGACGCTCCTTCTTTGCCTTTGCCCTTTGTCGGCACCCCTTTTGTTTAAGCAGGTTTTGAGAGCGACGTCGTTAGCAGGGTTACCCTTCCGTCTTGGCCTGGGCAGGGTTATGGACGCCATTGGTTATTCTTCAGGGCTCTTAGCCCCATTTGCATCTTGTCCGTAGTCGGACGCTCCATCTTTTCAAGGTGATTTGGATCTTTGTACCGTATATCTGTATTCTTGACTCTTTGAGTCGCTGTTGTATATATATCTGTTCTGTGGGTCCCATCGAGGACTGTTGTGTAATGTTATTACTTTGTTTCACCCGCACGAAAGTGCCTGGTGGGCACCTTTGAATTGTTTCTATGCGGGTTTGGCGGGTTTCGCTAAAACTTGCATAGGTCCGATTCTGAGGGTGTTACAGAGTGGTATCAGAGCTCAGCAGTTGCGATAGCCCACAAGTCCAGCCTGTAGGATACCCTAGCTAACGGCCGAAGTAGAGTGTCAAAACTATTTTCAAAAATCGGTTGGATAGTTCTGATTAGGTCTGATTTTACTCCTTACCCCTCTGCTATTCTCCTCTCACCTCTGCGTGTTTTGAATCCGCTCTCTTCTCTTTCTTCGAGTCCAGGAATTCTCGTGGTTGGGTTTCCGTCGTACCTTCAGGGTTTCGCTTCCTCCTCTGATAACGGTGATCTATCATCCGGTGTTCAAGCTGCCTGAGGATTCCGTCCACTGCGGTACCATTCTTTGTTCCTTGTTTGTGCCTTCCGGTGCTTTCTGACGCGACGACATCATCTACGCCAGATCCGATGCAGAGCCTGCATCACTCCTTTGTTCTGAACCTCGAGTGTCGAGATCTTCAGTCTGATTCCGAGAATGGTTGCACGCTTTTCCACTGATTGTGCGGAGTAATAGTTTGGGTGCGTGATGGATTGGCCCCCATACCGACTACTCACTCTATTCGCTTGTGTACATTGAATTGGATGAGAATGCATCGGTTCCCTCTTTCTATCGAAGTTAGAGGTGGCTTTATTTGTTGATGCCTCTACCTTCGACCTTTTGTTCCCGGAGTGTTCCCTCGACGATCACGGACAACGACCTCTTGTTAGTGGTGTCGCGAGGATCTACACGAAGCGCGAAGATGCAGATCACCGACCTTCTTTCCGGTACCATGAGGCGGATCTCGAGGACGAGATCCATTGTTAGTGGTGTCGAATTGTGGCATCCCGCAAAACCACTACTAGAAAATCGCGTTGAATTTGTGCATTGCATCGTCATCATCATGCGTTGTTTGTCTAAAACTATTTTCGCAAAGCCCGTTTTTGTTTTCTAAAACGCCCCGTCTTGTCTTCAAATGCAAAACCCGGGTCTCCGGATTATTTTGTTTTGTCTGCTATCGGTTTGCAAACGGTCCGTTTAAAACAAATAAAATATTTAATTATTTTTAGTGGGGCAGTCGAACGGGCCGAATCGACCCGAACGACCACCCCCCAGATTAAATCGGTCCACCTAAACCAGCCCCTCTAAATCCTAAGTTCACCCAAACCTAATCTACCCACACCCCCTCCACCTCACCCCAGCCACTCGCGGCTCGCCACCTCATCCCAACTCTCTCCCTCACCCAATCCCCATCTGCCACATCAGCCCCCCTCTCTCTTCTCTCTCTCTCCCTCCAGCCCACTCGCCCCACGTGGCCCCGGCCCTACCTGGCCACAGGCCCACCCGCCAGACCGCTTCCCCCCACGCCCTGGACCCCACCCCACTCCCCTCTCCCTTCCCACCTCCCCACCTGCCCGCGTGGCCCCACCCAAGAACCGTACCCATCCGTCCCCGCGCCCCCACTCCCGCCTGGCCAGCACCCACCGCGCGCCCGCAGCCTCCCTCTCTCCTCCCTTCTTATCCCGCTCCGGCCACCGCCGCCCACCGCGCGCCCGCCTCCTCCCTCTCCGGCGAGCCCCCCTCCTGTCGTTCTCCTCCCCCACGCGAATCGCCCCACCACCCCCGTTCCTCTCCTCCGTCTCTCTCTCCTTTCCGGCCCCCGTCTCCGGTGTCCCGCGGCCGCGCGCTCGCCGCAGGTCCTCGCCGTCCCCGCCTCACCCCTGCTCGCCTCCGTCCCCGCAAGCTCCCGCCGACGCCGGCCCCTTCACCTCTCCTCTCCCCGCGGCTCACCTCGCCGCCGGCGCCCCTTCTCTGCCCCGACCGCGTCGTCGGCCTCCGCCACCAGCCGCCGCGTCCTCCTCCACCACCAGCCGCCGCGTCCTCCTCCCCCACCGCCGCCGCCGCCTGGCTTCCCTCATCGCCGCCCCGTTTCGCGTCTGCCTCCCCGTCGGCTCTCCTCCGGCCGAGCTCGCCGCCCGCCTCCGGCCCGACCGGCGCCGTCCCGCTTCCCCGCCGTCTGCCCCGCGCTCCTCCACCCCGCCTCGCCGCCGGCGACCTCCACCGCGCCCAGCTCCTCCCCCCCTCCCTGCAGCGCCGTCTGCCCGGCCCTCCCCGACCGTGGCCGCCGCTGGCCCCGCCTCTGCCCGCCGGCACCCCCCTCCGCGGCCGCTCCCTCCGGCGCCCCGTCGTCCGCTGCTGCCGGCCACCCCTTCTCTGGGCCCTACTAGAGGCTGACCCTCGCCTTGAGAGACGCAGAGACCCTCCTGCGTGTGGGCCCTCTGTGACGCCACACCTCCCGCCCATGAGTTAACAAAGTGCGTCGCGGCCCGTCAAGTTCTGCAACAAGTCGGACACGTTGTGTTGAGACGCCACGACCCATCATGAGCGCCACGAGAACGACAAGTATTGATAGCCGAGCACCAGGCCGATCCGATGCCGACCCAAGTTCTCCCTCCCGGAACCGTCAAGACCACCGTCACGGCCGACATGATCTTCCTCGGTGGCAACGACAAATCGGACAAGGATCACCAAAAATAACTGCCGACAAGATCTCCAGCATGGATAAGATGCCCAGACCCCGAAGACCGATCCCGGCGACCACACATGCGACAAGACCTTCGCCCCGAATGCGGAATCGAGACCCGAACGCCAAGAACGCCGATGCGGATACGACAAGCACTTCACCCCGGAACGACAAGTACTCCCTCGAGGACGCCGAGTACTTCACCCCGGACATCGAGACCCTGGACGACAAGCTCTTCCCGGAAGCAGTGACGCTCATGCGACAAGATCTACCACCCCGACCCGAAGACCCTAAATCCCGGAGTCCGAGAACGTTTCCGTCGAACCCTGGACCCTGAGACCGAACCCCGAACCCCGAAACCCAAGATCTGCCGAACCCTAATGTGTGAACCCCTTCCCGGAACCCTATTTCATAATATATACAACTTGTCGCATATTAAATGTTCATGCATGCATATTGTCATGTGGTTTGGGGGCCTTATGCCGATTCACTTCATAATTAAATATGGGCCCATATGCGGGCAAATCTAGTCTCATATTGGCCTCATTTAAACTTGTGTAGCGAACCAGTACTATCTTTTGCCATGTTTAAACAATATTTAAATTGCAGGGGTTCTAAATAACCTGAACCATTTAATTAAATGTCGGGACCCCCGGTTCCGCTTAATCTGACCTAATTGCATTGCACCTTTGCCATGCCATACATCATACATGCATCATGCCCGATCTTTTGCCGTAGCATTAAATATTGCATCCGGTGTTTCTTCTAGTGGTTTGCTTCTTCGCGGATAAGGCCGTTGAGTTGATGTGAGCTTCGCCCCGATCTTCGGATGAACCTTCAGCAATGCTTTTCAGGCGAGCATCTCCCCCCTTTCTACCTATCTTACTTTTATAGTCTTTATTTCCTCCTGTTGATCTATTGCTATCTGTGTTGCGATGCTCTAGTTTCCGTACCCGTGATATCCCCTGCAGCCTTATATTGCCTTGGACACATCCTATTACCTGTTGGTTGGTAGATAGTTGGACTTGCGCGTCGTAGTCGCTCGCTTAAGTGTTGTTGCGTGCCGTCCATTCCCTCAGTTGTTGGAGTATTGCCGCATGTTGATGTTGGAGATGATCATGACTTTACTTTTCGTTCACTTTAAATACTGTATAACAACTAAAATTGAAGTAAGTAAGCAGAGGCATCGGTGGGTGATAGATAATATTTGGTTTCCGACCGCCCACTTGTGTCCCGTAGGACCCCGAGTTCTTGACACCTGTTCCGAGATCGAGCGCGCTAACCACAGGTGGGGAGATATGGGCCCCCCATTGATTATTACCTGATTTCAAAGTATTGTACTGGGGGCCACAAACTAGTTTGAGGTTTTATTTACTATCCTGTACTTATGCCATGCTTTACTGCTTTGTTTACGATTGTGCGAGGAGCACACTGTACTGTTTAGGAAGCGGAGTGTTTTCGCGGTATCGACAGTCCCAGTTTTGGTATTTGCTGTCGTTTACAGCCACTAACGCAAACCCTAAGTCCGTCTCGGAGACCGGCCGACTTCGTTGCGGGTGTACTTAGTGGGGTGGCCCCCCGTGCTTGCTTTGGGTCTGGGAACGTCATGAATTAGGCCCCGCCGACATACCGATGGGTGTATGTTAACTGATCTGGCAAAATGGGTCGAAGTGCTTGTGGATACTTTGGTGCACCCCTGCAGGGTTAAATCTTTTCGAGAAGCCGTGTCCGAGGTTATGGACGACTTGGAGCACAGTGCTTGATCATAGACAACTATAACTAAAGTTTATTGTTATAAATTGACTTGTATCCGATATGACTAGTAATCAGCTTCACTACAACGGAATGGCCAAATAAAAGTACCAACAACTGCTGGGTTTTTGGGGTTATCTCATGCTAACTGTATCTGACTAGTAAGTGTTGCAACTATCACGGAATGGTTAAATAAAAGTGGCCCACTGCTTATTTTATCAGGATGATTATCTATACCTGACTAGTAATTACTGCAACGATAACCGAATAAATAAAACTGCCAACGGTGTGAGTTCCTCGGTTGACTTCCTCGTTTGGTCTCGAGGGGGAAACACCAGGATGGGTTTGTTTGATGGTAGCATCAGGTTGGTTCCGGATAGGTCTTTCTTACCTCTCTCTGATAGCCGCCAGTTGTATCGAGTCTCTATAGGTTGTTTAGTGCATGCTGCCGCTGCCGCTCAGTCCACCATACCTATGTAGGCGAGGACCGCCGAATTCTAGCCTCGCCGTGTACTAGCCTCAGTACTGACGCTCCTTCTTTGCCTTTGCCCTTTGTCGGCACCCCTTTTGTTTAAGCAGGTTTTGAGATCGACGTCGTTAGCAGGGTTACCCTTCCGGCTTGGCCTGGGCAGGGTTATGGACGCCATTGGTTATTCTTCAGGGCTCTTAGCCCCATTTGCATCTTGTCCGTAGTCGGACGCTCCATCTTTTCAAGGTGATTTGGATCTTTGTACCGTATATCTGTATTCTTGACTCTTTGAGTCGCTGTTGTATATATATCTGTTCTGTGGGTCCCATCGAGGACTGTTGTGTAATGTTATTACTTTGTTTTTCACCCGCACGAAAGTGCCTGGTGGGCACCTTTGAATCGTTTCTATGCGGGTTTGGCGGGTTTCGCTAAAACTTGCATAGGTCCGATTCTGAGGGTGTTACAAATCACATACATGCAAAAATACACCCCTAGTGATATGTCCCAAGGACACATACGTGCGCAATTAGGGGATTCATTAAGACATAAATTTCTGACCATCGCCTATAGTTTTGGGGTCCCTGATCATATAAAACCCCCTAATTCAACTCAAAGGGCCATGATAAGGTTTTTGTCTCTCTCTTGCTCTCTCTCTCCTCTCTTCATTACATTAATGTGCAACCCTGAGCCCATATAGGTGAAGTAACATACAATCGATGTTTTCATATTACCATCATAGAACCACGTAAAAACATAAAAAATGACCACACAATACTCATATAATACTATATAGAAAGCATAATCAATTCATCATATGCCCTTAGGAACATGGGAAACTACTCAAAACTGCGAGACATCAGAGGCTTGATGAAGTTGTTGATGGATATGAGAAGCCCCGAGGTGGATAAGATGGCGAATACATCACCCCATGGTGATGGCTCCCTACACCGGCAATGGTCTAGGGCGGCGACTCCTTGCGCCCGCCGTAGGGCGACTGCGGTCCAAAGGGGGAGACGGTCTCTTGGACCTCCTTCTTACTTAGACTTGGTGATGGTATGGAGGAGCTTCTGCCTCTCCTTGGCGGCCTCCAAGGGTTGGAATTTTTGTCACAATGGATTGGTGCCTCCAAAACTATGGTTTTCCATCAATATATAAAGTTGAAGTTACAATCTAGGTCATGGGGTTGATGCCCCTTTGATCCAAGGGATCTTGGAAACCTCTAGAATATTCCTAGGCCTTCCATCTGTCCCTCATTATTCCACAGAGTCCTGGTTTGGATAATCCATCAAGTATGGAAAGAGTTTGAGTCAATCCCGTTACAAACTTTTGGATTCTAGAAACCGCTTCTGGACTCTTTAGTAAAACAGTCACAATGGTCACATTCCAAACTCTGTTTTGGATGTTCTTTATGTCAAACGAAACCTCTAGAAATTTCCCACATCTTCCATTTTTGAAGTTTTCTGTTTGACATCACATTTGAGCCTTCATATGGAAAACTCTAAAATCAGTCCTATAGGGACATATTTCTAGAAACTCCAATATTCACCATATTGTGGGTCTTCCTTTTTATATTTGTGCAATTCCTACACAACAAAGTGTAAAACAATAAATTATGCACTTTTGGAACTATTAGTAGGCTAGTCCTAATAAATATAATAAAGTTTCTAATTATTAAGGAAAATTAGCATAATAAATTACAAAGTTCATGTATGCATTTTACATGCATGAACTGAATAACTCTGCGAGTCGATATGACGATATCTATGATGCATTTGGGCCGCTGAACAGACGCCTTGCTGGTCGCAAACTTACTTCGCGTGTTGAATGCTAAAGGATGTTTATCTTCCTAGGAAGTTGATTCTTCGAGGAAGGCCCAGATGCTTTTCTAAGTATCTTAACCTAGTGCATCTAGCAGGACCACCAAACCTTGTATGGCGGTATGGGAAGCAACAAGGTTCTCGCATGGAGTGGCGTAGTCATGCATTCCATCTGTCTGGGGCGGAGAGTGGTGGCAAAGACGTCGTTGGATGATTCATTTTGTACCTAGTGGATGACACTCCCACAAACCATTTACGAAGCTTTTGCATCCTCGAATGCGTACTACTGGAAGGAAGCGGTTCAAAGCGAGATGGAATCCATCCTGACTAATGGAAGTTGGGAGATTGTTGAGCATTCTTCTGGGTGCAAACTTGGATGTAAATGGGTATTCATGTCAAGAGCATATTCACTCGCGTGTCCCAAAAGGACATCCGATAGAAGCACCGGATCGGATGCTTGAGGAACGCCATCTCACCCAGCCGTGTTTGGGGCATGTCTATTTCCAGCCGCATGCCCCAAACGTCTTCCCAAACACATTATTTTTCATTTAAACTTGAATTATTACATTACGATACATGATTTACATAGAAAAATAGAAGTAAAAACATAACAACGAACTGAAATCTAAACTAAAGGCTACGGTGCATCATCCTCGTCATTGTCGTTGTTGCCCATGTGGTAGTGCCTATGACACTTCGTGCTATCGAACACCTTCATGGTGAGCATGCCATCGCCATCATATGTGAAGCTTAGGAAGCAACCAAACTCCATGTTTTGCGAGGGTGAACTACTCCTAGCCCTTATCGAGGTACATGTGGCATTGCCCGTCAAACAACACCTCCATGGGCCATAGGCAAGGATCGTCGCCTGATGCCCACACCTTGGCTCTTTCCTATCAATAAATTGAGCGAACTTGTTCATGAATATCTTCTTGCCGAAAAGGTTTTCATAGATGGGGATGAAGAACTCGAAATCATAGAGGTCCATGTACTCCTCCATCGATGATGACCACAATGACATCGAAGGCGTATGCAACCGACAACGTCCATGCCCACGACCAGGACTCCTTCCACGGCCAGGACCCCTTTCCCTAGAACCTCTAGCCATGGGCCCATGGTGCGTGTGTGGACGAGCTAGGGAATCGAGCCGTCAATGGAGATAAGATGGGGCTTGTGTAGCTTGCTTACAAAGGCCGAGCAGCCGTCTCATTGATACCGTCGCAGGGCTTGAGCAATCGGCATTTAAGAGGTGCAGGAGTCAAACGACGTGTACATCAATGGTGACTACGATGATGGGACGACTCCCTACACCGGCTGTGCGCTAGTGCAACAGGACGAATCCCTGCACTGCGCCGGCCACACTGGATTGTGACGACGGGATGACTCCCTACGCCAACCACACGCCACTACGACAACATGATGAATCTCTGCGCCAACCTGATGAACCAACGCCTCCATTAAGCGATCGCTGGAAGGCCAGTGATGTCACAGTAAATAATGCTAACTAGCCGTTGTACCAACGACGGGACTAGCCTGGCAAGCGTCATGTCGCCAGTGTGTTTCGTCTGGGGAGCCAAGCATATCCCCTGAGCGGGAATGGCCTCGATGCGCATGACACGCAATTGGGCCACACCAGAAGGGAAACGGTTTTAGGACATACCGTTAGATGCGTTTTTCTGCCTGATGTGCCCATTAGCCTTTAGGACATCGTTTGGGACACGCGACTAGAGATACTCTAACTGTTGATATTCCTTTGTTAGTGTAACACCCTCAGAATCGGACCTATGCAAGTTTTAGCGAAACCCGCATAGAAACGATTCAAAGGTGCCCACCAGGCACTTTCGTGCGGGTGGAAAACGAAGTAATAAAATTACACAACAGTCCTCGATGGGACCCACAGAACAGATATATATAACAGCGACTCCATGAGTCAAGAATACAGATATAATATACAAAGATCCAAATCACCTGTAAAACGATACAGCGTCCGACTACGGACAAGATGCAAATGGGGCTAAGAGCCCTGAAGAATAACCAATGGCGTCCATAACCCTGCCCAGGCCAAGCCGGAAGGGTAACCCTGCTAACGACGTCGCATCTCAAAACCTGCTTAAACAAAAGGGGTGCCAACAAAGGGAAAAGGAAAAAGAGGAGCGTCAGTACTGAGGCCAGTACACGGCGAGACTAGAATTCGGCGGTCCTCGCCTACATAGGTATGGTGGACTGAAGCGGCAGCGGCGGCATGCACTATACACCCTATAGAGACTCGATACAACTGGCGGCAATCAGAGAGGGGTAAGAAAGACCTACTCGGAACCAAGCTGATACTACCTCCAATCAAACCCGTCCTGGCGTTTCCCCCTCGACACCGATCGAGGAAGTCAACCGGGGAACTCACACAGTTGGCATTTTTATTTATTCGGTTATCGTTGCAGCATTTACTAGTCAAGTATAGGTAATCATCCTGATAAAATAAGCAGTGGGCACTTTTATTTAACTATTCCGTGATAGTTGCAACACTTACTAGTCAGATACAATTAGCATGAGATAACCCAAAACCCAGCAGTTGTTGGTACTTTTATTCAGCCATTCCGTTGTAGTTGCAATATTTACTAGTCAAATACAATTGTCGCAAGCGACAAACCAAACAAGCAATTGTTGGCAGTTTTATTTAGCCATTCCGTTGTAGTTGAAGCTGATTACTAGTCATATAAGATACAAGTCAATTTATAACAGTAAACTTTAGTTATAGTTGTCTATGATCGAGATACTGTGCTCCAAGTCGTCCATAACCGCGGACACGGCTTTCAGAAAGTTTTAACCCGGCCGGGGTGCACAAATAGCAACACACACACGATCAACCTCGGAAAAACCAAATCAAAACCCAACGAGGTCTTCACGACAGAGCAATCACAAGATTCAGAAATATTTCAGGGGGCCACCCCATTGAGTAGAACCGCAACGAAGTAAGCAAGCTCCGAGACGGACTCAAGGTTTGGGTAGACGGCTGTGAACGACTGGGAACCCAAAACTGGGCTTGTCGACACCGCGGAATCGTGTCCCGATCCTAAACAGTACAGGTGCTATCTGTCGCACAATTGTAAATACAGTAGTAGCATGGCATAAGTACAGGATAGTAAATAAAACCTCAAACTAGTTTGTGGCCCCAAGAAATAAGACGGAATCAAGCTCTGGCTAAGGGGGGCCCATACTCCCCATATGTGGATAGCGCGATAAATCAAGGAACAGGTATCAAGTACTCGGGGTCCTACGGGACACAAGTGGGCGTTCGGAAACCAAATATTATCTATCACCCACCGATGCCTCTGCTTACTTCAATTTTAGTTGTTAAACAGGAATTAAAGTGAACTATAAAGTAAAGCCATGATCATTTCCAACATCAACATGCGGCATTACTCCAACAACTGTGGCACTTGGCGTCACGCAGCAGCAATTGAGCAAGCGACTACAACACGCAGGTCCAACTATCTACCAAACAATAGATAATAGGATGGGTCCAAGGCTATATATGGCTGCAAGGGGTATCACGGGTACGAAAACTAGAGCATCGCAACACAGATAGCAATAGATCAACAGGAGGGAATAAATACTATAAAAGTAAGATGGGTAGAAAGGGGGAGATGCTCGCCTGAAAAACATTGCCGAAGGTTCAACCGAAGATCGGGGCGAAGCTCACATCAACTCAACGGCCTTATCCGCGAAGAAGCAAATCACTAGAAGGAACACCGGATGCAATATTTAACACTAAGGCAGAAGATCGGGCATGATGCATGTGTGATGTATGACATGGCAAGCATGCGATGCAATTAGGTCATATTAAGCGGAACCGGGGTCCCGACAATTAATTAATAGGTTCATGTTGTTTAGCTACCCCGCAAATTAAATGTTGTTTGATAAGGCAGAATATATCGGTTTGATGCACAAATTTAAATGAGGCCAATACAAGACCAGATTTGCCCGCATATGGGCCCCATATTTAATTATTAGGTGAATCGGCATAAGGCCCCCAAACCACGTGATAATATGCATGCGAATATGACAATTTAATATGCAACAAGTTTGTATTATATTATAAAATATGGTTTCGGGAAGGGGTTCACACATTAGGGTTATCGACGAACTTGGGGTTCCGGGGATCGGGGCCGGTCTCAGGGTTCGACGGAAACGTTCTCGGATAACAGAGGTAGGCCTTGGCGCATCCGTGGTCTTCGGGTCATGTCGACGGTTATGGCGTTCGGGACGAAGTACTTGTCGCACCGGGGAGCAGGACTTGGTTCGGCGTCGGGGGCGCATCGGATTCCTCCGGGTCGGTGCCGTTCTTATCGTCGCGAGGATCTCGTCGGGTCCGCGCCATCGAGTCGATCTTGGCGTCCGGGGGTTCGTCGGGGTTCAGGGTTCCGTGTCGAAGGCCTTGGCGTTTCGCCTCCTCGTGATGGTCTCGAGGCGTCGAATCCGGGAAGGAGAGCTTGGTGGTCTTCACGTTCGGACTTCGCCTCCGGGAACGGGCCTTGGCGTCTGTAGTAGGTCTTGGTCTTCGGGGAGGTAACACTCCTTGGTTTCACAAGCGGAGGCGATCTTGTGGTAGCGGACGAAGTAGATCCTAGCATCTGGCCCAAGTCGACGGTCTCGAAACAGTGACTGGATCGGCCCCAACTGGCGTGGTACGCGGAGCACATGCCGCACTTGAACGGGTACTGGTATGGTGCTGCAGAGGCACGGTGAGGGGGTCGCGGCGTCTGGGGTCGCAGCGAGGCCGGCACGCGGAGAGGGTGGTGCGTCCCCGACGGCAGCAGCCCCTCGGGCGAGGAGGCGAGGCTGAGGACGGGCCGGAGATGGGCTCCTGGGCGGCGGGCGGACTCGCAGAGGATGGGCGGAGCAGGCCGCCGGCGGGTCCGTGGGGACGGAGGCGAACCGGGCGGTTGCCGCGGGGCCCGGCGGGGATGCTTGACGGAGGAGGCGGCATGGAGGCGGGGCGGGGCCTGGCCGGACCATGGCGCGCGGACGACGGAGAACGAGGTCGGGCCGGCGCTGGGGCGGCGAGCGGCGGCGCTCTGGCGGGCCGGCGAGGCGGCGCAGCCGGCGCGGAGGCGGAGGGGAGGAACCCGGCCGGACGGGGGCGAGCTCGCGGGGCAGGAGGAGGGAGCGCGTGAGCGAGGAGGGGCGCGGAGCTGCGGGCTTCTAGCGACGCGCTGGAGCAGAGAGGAGGGCGGAGGGTGGTGGAGCGGGGCGACGGGGGCGAGGCCGGTGGGAGGAGGAGGAGGAGGGACGGGCGATGGCCGGAGCGCGGGCCGGTGGAGAGGGATGCGTGGGCGGCGGCGAGGTGAGCGGGGAGGGCGAGCCGGGGCTGACGAGGGGCGAGCGGAGATGCGGGGCGCGGCCGGCGGCTTGCAGAGAGGGGGGAAGGACCAGCGGGGAGGAGGCCTGGGGCGGCGTTGGAGAGGAAGCGGGGAGGAGCGGCGGGGCGCGCGTGCGGGAAGGTTGGAGGGAGGCGCGGGGACAGAGGCCAGGGTGGGGCCCAGGCAGCGTGGGGATCGGGGTTGGGGGCGGCTGGCGTGGGCGTGTGGGGGGGGAACGGGTCACGTGGTCGTGTGCTGGACGCGGCAGGTGGGTGGGGCCGGGGTGTGTGTGGTGTTGTGTGTGTGTGCTGGTGGGGATTGGGGAGAGAGGGAGAGAGGGAGAGAGAGATAGGGGTGAGGTGGCAGCACCTGGTTGGAGGGGGTGAGGGATGAGGGTGAGGTGGCAGCGTGGGACTGGTCCGGGTGAGGTGGCCGGGGGTGTGGGTAGGATAGGACTAGGTAGAAAAGGATTTTGGGGATGGACCGTTTTATTTTTGGGGGTGGTCGTTCGGGTCGGAGCGGCCCGTTCGACTGCCCCTACTAAAATAATTAATTAAATTATTTATTTCAACCAGCGCCTTTGCAATCCGACAGCGGACAAAACAAAATAATCCGGGGACCCGGGTTTGCGTGTTTGAATGAAGATGGGGCGTTTAGAAAACATGAACCGGTTTTTCCGCAAATAATTTTATGCAAGCAAATGCAAGATGATGACGATGCTCAAATGCAATGTGGCATGATGACATGAGCATGCGGTCATGATGATGCAATGCACAAAACAACGCGATTTTCTAGTAGTGGTTTTTGCGGGATGCCACAATTCGACACCACTAACAATGGATCTCGCCCTCGAGATCCGCCTCATGGTACCGGAAGGAAGGTCGGCGATCTGCGTCTTCTCGCTTCATGTAGATCCTCGCGACACCACTAACAAGGGGTCGTTGTCCGTGATCGTCGAGAGAACACTCCGGGAACAAAAGGTCGAAGGTAGAGGTATCAACAAATTAAGCCACCCCTAGCTAACGTGGAAGGAGTAAGATTGCATCGATCCACCATTCAATATACAGAGCAAATGATAAGAGTAGTGGTATGGTCACGACTCCATCCCGCACTCAAAGCATTACTCTGTACACGAACAGATGGGTTATACAACCAACCCTCAGGATTCAGACTGAAGATCTCGACAAGCAAGGTTCGGAACACAGGAGTGATGCAGACTCTGCATCAGATCTGGCGTAGAGGATGTCGTCGCGTCGGAAAACACCGGAAGGCACAAACAAGGAATAAAGAATGGTGACACCGTAGACGGATTCATCAGGCAGCTTGAACACCAGATGTAGAAACACCGTTATCAAAGGAGGAAGCGAAACCCTGAAGGTACGACGGAACCCAACCACGAGAAATCCTGGACTTGAAGAAAGGTAAGAGAGTGGATTCAAAACACGCAGAGGTGAGGGGAGAGCAGCAGAGGGGTAAGGAGTAAAATCAGACCTAATCAGAACTATCCAACCGATTTTCAAAAATAGTTTTGACACTCTACTTCGGCCGTTAGCTAGGTTATCCTACAGGCTGGACTTGTGGGGTATCGCAACTGCTGAGCTCTGATACCACTCTGTAACACCCTCAGAATCGGACCTATGCAAGTTTTAGCGAAACCCGCCAAACCCGCATAGAAACGATTCAAAGGTGCCCACCAGGCACTTTCGTGCGGGTGGAAAACGAAGTAATAACATTACACAACAGTCCTCGATGGGACCCACAGAACAGATATATATAACAGCGACTCCATGAGTCAAGAATACAGATATAATATACAAAGATCCAAATCACCTGTAAAACGATACAACGTCCGACTACGGACAAGATGCAAATGGGGCTAAGAGCCCTGAAGAATAACCAATGGCGTCCATAACCCTGCCCAGGACAAGCCGGAAGGGTAACCCTGCTAACGACGTCGCATCTCAAAACCTGCTTAAACAAAAGGGGTGCCGACAAAGGGCAAAGGAAAAAGAGGAGCGTCAGTACTGAGGCCAGTACACGGCGAGACTAGAATTCGGCGGTCCTCGCCTACATAGGTATGGTGGACTGAAGCGGCAGCGGCGGCATGCACTATACACCCTATAGAGACTCGATACAACTGGCGGCAATCAGAGAGGGGTAAGAAAGACCTACTCGGAACCAAGCTGATACTACCTCCAATCAAACCCGTCCTGGCGTTTCCCCCTCGACACCGATCGAGGAAGTCAACCGGGGAACTCACACAGTTGGCATTTTTATTTATTCGGTTATCGTTGCAGCATTTACTAGTCAAGTATAGGTAATCATCCTGATAAAATAAGCAGTGGGCACTTTTATTTAACTATTCCGTGATAGTTGCAACACTTACTAGTCAGATACAATTAGCATGAGATAACCCAAAACCCAGCAGTTGTTGGTACTTTTATTCAGCCATTCCGTTGTAGTTGCAATATTTACTAGTCAAATACAATTGTCGCAAGCGACAAACCAAACAAGCAATTGTTGGCAGTTTTATTTAGCCATTCCATTGTAGTTGAAGCTGATTACTAGTCATATCAGATACAAGTCAATTTATAACAGTAAACTTTAGTTATAGTTGTCTATGATCGAGATACTGTGCTCCAAGTCGTCCATAACCGCGGACACGGCTTTCAGAAAGTTTTAACCCGGCCGGGGTGCACAAATAGCAACACACACACGATCAACCTCGGAAAAACCAAATCAAAACCCAACGAGGTCTTCACGACAGAGCAATCACAAGATTCAGAAATATTTCAGGGGGCCACCCCATTGAGTAGAACCGCAACGAAGTAAGCAAGCTCCGAGACGGACTCAAGGTTTGGGTAGACGGCTGTGAACGACTGGGAACCCAAAACTGGGCTTGTCGACACCGCGGAATCGTGTCCCGATCCTAAACAGTACAGGTGCTATCTGTCGCACAATTGTAAATACAGTAGTAGCATGGCATAAGTACAGGATAGTAAATAAATCCTCCAACTAGTTTGTGGCCCCAAGAAATAAGACGGAATCAAGCTCTGGCTAAGGGGGGCCCAAACTCCCCATATGTGGATAGCGCGATAAATCAAGGAACAGGTATCAAGTACTCGGGGTCCTACGGGACACAAGTGGGCGTTCGGAAACCAAATATTATCTATCACCCACCGATGCCTCTGCTTACTTCAATTTTAGTTGTTAAACAGGAATTAAAGTGAATGATAAAGTAAAGCCATGATCATTTCCAACATCAACATGCGGCATTACTCCAACAACTGTGGCACTTGGCGTCACGCAGCAACAATTGAGCAAGCGACTACAACGCGCAGGTCCAACTATCTACCAAACAACATATAATAGGATGGGTCCAAGGCTATATATGGCTGCAAGGGGTATCACGGGTACGAAAACTAGAGCATCGCAACACAGATAGCAATAGATCAACAGGAGGGAATAAATACTATAAAAGTAAGATGGGTAGAAAGGGGGAGATGCTCGCCTGAAAAACATTGCCGAAGGTTCAACCGAAGATCGGGGCGAAGCTCACATCAACTCAACGGCCTTATCCGCGAAGAAGCAAATCACTAGAAGGAACACCGGATGCAATATTTAACACTAAGGCAGAAGATCGGGCATGATGCATGTGTGATGTATGACATGGCAAGCATGCGATGCAATTAGGTCATATTAAGCGGAACCGGGGTCCCGGCAATTAATTAATAGGTTCATGTTGTTTAGCTACCCCGCAAATTAAATGTTGTTTGATTAGGCAGAATATATCGGTTTGATGCACAAATTTAAATGAGGCCAATACGAGACCAGATTTGCCCGCATATGGGCCCCATATTTAATTATTAGGTGAATCGGCATAAGGCCCCCAAACCACGTGATAATATGCATGCGAATATGACAATTTAATATGCAACAAGTTTGTATTATATTATAAAATATGGTTTCGGGAAGGGGTTCACACATTAGGGTTATCGACGAACTTGGGGTTCCGGGGATCGGGGCCGGTCTCAGGGTTCGACGGAAACGTTCTCGGATAACAGAGGTAGGTCTTGGCGCATCCGTGGTCTTCGGGTCATGTCGACGGTTATGGCGTTCGGGACGAAGTACTTGTCGCACCGGGGAGCAGGACTTGGTTCGGCGTCGGGGGCGCATCGGATTCCTCCGGGTCGGTGCCGTTCTTATCGTCGCGAGGATCTCGTCGGGTCCGCGCCATCGAGTCTATCTTGGCGTCCGGGGGTTCGTCGGGGTTCAGGGTTCCGTGTCGAAGGCCTTGGCGTTTCGCCTCCTCGTGATGGTCTCGGGGCGTCGAATCCGGGAAGGAGAGCTTGGTGGTCTTCACGTTCGGACTTCGCCTCCGGGAACGGGCCTTGGCGTCTGTAGTAGGTCTTGGTCTTCGAGGAGGTAACACTCCTTGGTTTCACAAGCGGAGGCGATCTTGTGGTAGCGGACGAAGTAGATCCTAGCATCTGGCCCAAGTCGACGGTCTCGAAACAGTGACTGGATCGGCCCCAACTGGCGTGGTACGCGGAGCACATGCCGCACTTGAACGGGTACTGGTATGGTGCTGCAGAGGCACGGTGAGGGGGTCGCGGCGTCTGGGGTCGCAGCGAGGCCGGCACGCGGAGAGGGTGGTGCGTCCCTGACGGCAGCAGCCCCTCGGGCGAGGAGGCGAGGCTGAGGACGGGCCGGAGATGGGCTCCTGGGCGGCGGGCGGACTCGCAGAGGATGGGCGGAGCAGGCCGCTGGCGGGTCCGTGGGGACGGAGGCGAACCGGGCGGTTGCCGCGGGGCCCGGCGGGGATGCTTGACGGAGGAGGCGGGGCGGGGCCTGGCCGGACCATGGCGTGCGGACGGCGGAGAACGAGGTCGGGCCGGCGCTGGGGCGGCGAGCGGCGGCGCTCTGGCGGGCCGGCGAGGCGGCGCAACCGGCGCGGAGGCGGAGGGGAGGAACCCGGCCGGACGGGGGCGAGCTCGCGGGGCAGGAGGAGGGAGCGCGTGAGCGGGGAGGGGCGCGGAGCGGCGGGCTTCTGGCGGCGCGCTGGAGCAGAGAGGAGGGCGGAGGATGGTGGGCGGCGGCGAGGTGAGCGGGGAGGGCGAGCCGGGGCTGACGAGGGGCGAGCGGAGATGCGGGGCGCGACCGGCGGCTTGTAGAGAGGGGGGAAGGACCGGCGGGGAGGAGGCCTGGAAAGGAAGCGGGGAGGAGCGGCGAGGCGCGCGTGCGGGAAGGTTGGAGGGAGGCGCGGGGACAGAGGCCAGGGTAGGGCCCAGGCAGCGTGGGGATCGGGGCAGGGGGCGGCTGGCGTGGGCGTGTGGGGGGGGAACGGGTCGCGTGGTCGTGTGCTGGACGCGGCAGGTGGGTGGGGCCGGGGTGTGTGTGGTGTTGTGTGTGTGTGCTGGTGGGGGATTGGGGAGAGAGGGAGAGAGGGAGAGAGAGATAGGGGTGAGGCGGCAGCACCTGGTTGGAGGGGGTGAGGGATGAGGGTGAGGTGGCAGCGTGGGACTGGTCCGGGTGAGATGGCCGGGTGTGTGGGTAGGATAGGACTAGGTAGAAAAGGATTTTGGGGATGGACCGTTTTATTTTTGGGGGTGGTCGTTCGGGTCGGAGCGGCCCGTTCGACTGCCCCTACTAAAATAATTAATTAAATTATTTATTTCAACCAGCGTCTTTGCAATCCGACAGCGGACAAAACAAAATAATCCGGGGACCCGGGTTTGCGTGTTTGAATGAAGATGGGGCGTTTAGAAAACATGAACCGGTTTTTCCGCAAATAATTTTATGCAAGCAAATGCAAGATGATGACGATGCTCAAATGCAATGTGGCATGATGACATGAGCATGCGGTCATGATGATGCAATGCACAAAACAACGCGATTTTCTAGTAGTGGTTTTTGCGGGATGCCACAGTTAGGCCAGTATGTCTGAGCTAGGTTATAGTTGATCGAGAGGAACCTCTACTTTTTTCAGTATCAATTGTAGTTTGCCGAAGCTGATGCAGTCCGAGCCGTCGAGGACGAGGTGCGGCCATGGCTTTGCCAGAACCAGGCGCACGTCGGGAACGAATGCATACTCTGGTTGTGCAAAAACCAAGTACGCGAAGACGAAGTCGGTGTGACGCAGTCGAGGCAGACGTAGAGGAGGTAGTCGATGCCGATGAAGACCTTGTCGAAGCCGATGAAGACGAGGCGCTACAACCGAGCTTGCCAGACTCAGGAACGCGTCGGGGACGAAGGCATGCACCGGTGTTGCCAGTATCGGGCATGCGAAGAACGGGACCAGTAGAAACAACTTCACGCCATGTCAGAGAGGAGACTAGCAGAGGAGGACTCTACGACGGTTGCGTTGCGCAGATCGGCGAAGTACCGATGCAGGCCGCGGTTGTCGGAGTAGACAAGTAGGTGTGGTCGAGGACTAGGCGAGGACGATGGCGACGAAGTCGTGCTGGACGAAGACGTAGAATGCGGCGAACCAGCGACGACCAAGAGTGGTCATACTGGATGCCTAGACGGAGGGGCAGTCGGCGGGACCTACGACAGCCAGGAGTGGCCATGCAGGCTACCTGTGGAGATGCGGCGGCGGTGCTCGAAGTAGGCGAGGAAGAACCCGGGGACGTGACGAAGACCATGCGCGGACGGTGGCGACCCGCGCCGAGGGAGGTGGCGCGGTGGAAGCCTGCGACGTACTTGCGGGGTGACGGCGATGACCGCGTGCAGCGACGCTACTGCCCGATGGGGAGGCGTAGTTGCAGGGCGCGAGTCGGTGCAGCGGCGTGAGAACCACCAGCGACGGACACGCCTGAGAAGGCGCGTTGGTAGCCGGTGACAGGGACCAAAGGCGGCGACGCTACGGCCCGAAGGGGCGACGCAGCGGCAGCCCGATGCTCGATCGGTGGTAGGCGCGTGCTCGGGGACGTACTCGGCGGAGACGAGCGCCAGATCGGTTGATCAGACCGACGGCGGCGCTGTACGCGCCAAGTTCGTGACGACGGCAGATCGGAATTCGTGGCGTCGTTGTCGGTGCAATCCCGGGCGATGACGGCGAAGACAATCCGAAGGGGGGTCGGCCGCGACAGCCTCCCGAGGAAGCCGCAGCAGCCGGCCGCGGTGCGCGGCAGCCTGTCATGAGGCCACGATGGCCTACCGAGGAAGGCACAGCGCGGCAGGTGACAGGCGCACGGGCGCGGTGTAGATCGTCGATGCCGATGGTCGGAGTAGAGGCGCGACGATGACGACGGCGATGAGCGACGCAATCCGATCTAAGATCGGGAAATCAGAAAAGAAAACCGATCAAAAGATCGGAAAAAAAGACTTACAGGGCAGCCGATCACGGATCGACGGACGAACCCTGCGTACGGGTTGCGCGGCCCCCGGCGGAGATCATGGAGATCGACCTCCCCGGGGGCGGCGCGGCGGAAGCGGAGGCGACGGCTAGGTCAAGGACCGTGCCGCTCTGATACCATGTTGAAGGGTAGAGGGAGAAAGAGATTGCGGAATATGTTGGATGTACTATTGAGCCTCTCGGGCGAGTATATATAGGCGTACAAGGACCAACTTGGAGTACAAGACAAGTAACCTACTTGAAGTACAAAACAAGTAACCTAGTCTATCCCTAACAGATACGTATAATCTAACAATTTTAAAACAGAAGTTATACAATTTTTCCATTCATTGATCGATGGCCTAATTTTAAAGCCCGAACTGTTTTTTAACAAAGTAGTACGGTCTAAGAGAACCCAAAAATTATTACTACTACTACTTGTACTGTAGCCAAACTCAATATCTCACAGTCCAGCGCCAAAACCTCTCGCACAGCTCAAATACTTTTTGAATCGGAGATTTTGATACTCACTCCGTTTTAAAATATAAGATGTTTTAGTTTTATAAATCAAATGTATATAGACTTTTTTTAATATATATATATGTTCACTTAGGTTTGGAGTGAATCTACACACTAAAATAAGTCAGATACTCTTTTTTCACAAATCTAAAACATCTTATATTTGAAACAGATGGAATACTTCCTTAGACCCAAATTAGTTAACTTAGATTTGTCTAGATTCAATTGTATCTAGACATGATTTAATATTAAATTCATCAAATCTGGATAAACTTTAGTCAACTAATTTGTGTCGGGAATAGTATTAATCTAAGCCACGGTCTCTCCCTGTTTAATTAAGAATCGGGCAGTGGCCAGACGCTCTTGGGCTCTCTTGGTATTGATGATTTTTAACACTTCTATTGGAAAGAAAAAAAGTTATGTACCAGACACTCACACAAAAAAAAGTTTAGAAGCCCAACCCCAAACGCTGCGAATTTCTTTGGCGGGAAAGTGATGACGTCAGAGGCACAACCAGTGGGAAACAGCCGTTCAAACGTTCAGCCACTGCGCGGCTTCTGCAGGGTCGTGCAGCGATTCCTAACACGGAAATCGGTTCATGGACCTACACCACAATGGACCGTCATCCCTGACGTGTGGGCCTGAAAGCTCTCAGCCGGTGGAACAATCACACGCTACTTTTCTCCTGCGACACCGTGGTACTGGTACCTGTCTGCGTACACCCAGTCCACATGAACCGGGCACTGGAATCCTCTGCTCACCAAGTGTGCATCGAGTCCACTCCAAAGAAATTCCCCAATACCAGACTGCACGCGATGGCTCTCCGCCGCCTCCTCCTAGGTCTCCCCGCCGCCGTCGCCGGAAGCTTCCGCCGCTCCCTCGCCACCGCCACCTCGCAACCCCCGTGGGCTATGATGAGCGTCCTGGGGGAGGCCGTCGAAGCGCCGAGCGTGGACGTGCGCCTCGCCGAGCCGCCGCACGTCTCCGAAATATGCGTCCCGGAGCACCTCATCAAGACCAGAGGCATCCCCGACCCCACCAGCGGCGTCCTGCAAGATATCCGCGGCGGCATCCGCGCCGTGAGTGGCGACGGCCTCCTCCTCCTCTCCTACGTGGACCTGCGCTTCACGGCTCCCATCGGTGGCGAGCAGGAACCCACCCGCCTCGACCGCGCCCACGTCCCCAGCGTCACGCGCTTCGTCTGCAACCCCGTCACCCGCGAGCTATCCCGCCTCCCGGACTCCATCTGCACCCCTACGGGCGACATCCTCTGCGACCGCCACATGAGCATCATCACCCAAGCCGACCGCGGGCACGGGCCGCCTGACAGATTCGCCGTCGCCGTGCTGCAGGGGAACATGATGATCCGTTTTCTCTCGGAAACAGGGGAGTGGGAAATCGTGGAGGTCACGCCGTGCCGGCTCCCGCTTGCGCGGCGGATGCAGCTGTACCAGGGGGCACAGGCATTCGGCGGTCGTCTGTGGTGGGTCGACGTGACATGGGGCGCGATCTCCGCCGACCCGTTCAGCGACCGGCCGGAGCTCTCCTTCGTCCAGCTGCCGAAAAGCAGCGTGCTGCCGGCAGGCGCGGAGGACGAAGCGCCTGTCAGCTACCGGCGCGTGGGCGTCAGCGAAGGGCGGCTGCGGTACGTGGAGGTCTCTCAAGAGGAACCGTTTCTTCTCAGCTCGTTCGTGCTTGACGAAGAGGAAGGTTACTGGATGCTGGAGCACCGGGTGGTGCTCAACAAGATCTGGGGGCCTATCATGTGGATACCCTTACAGATGAAGGGGACGACAAGCATTGTGCTGATCCATCCGCTTAATGCCAATATCGTGTACCTCATGGTAATGTCGCAAGTTGTTGTCGTGGACATGGAGGAGGAGGAGGTGATTGAGAGTTGTCAGTATGAAGGTGACGATGCTCCCTGTATACCATGTGTTCTTCCATCGTGGCTTGGATCGAGCCGGATCCCTTCTTCAGGTAGTCACCCCCTCTTTCTAATTCCTGGATTACATACTTCTCAGTTTTGGTTTCAGTTTTAGATGTGCAATGCTGCCAATGCAGGAGATGCCTTGTAGATCACCTTGGACAAAAAAATTCTGTACATAACCAAATCACTCAAAATGACTAATACACGTGACTCGTAACTATTTTATGCCATCTGTCCCGTAACAATTGGTATGGCAAATAGAAGTTCATTTGACAAAATAAAGACCTTTGGGTCTGTTGGTTCATAAAAAGCCAAAAGATTAATTAAAAAAAAGCCAAAAGAAATAAGTTTTGAGAAAAGGTGACGCATTGATCTAATCGGTGAGGTGTATGAGAAATGGTGATGCATTGATCTAACTGCAGTTCTATTCTTATTCTCTTTGGTTTAAAAAGGTGCAAGTAATTGTGGGTGGGACCTCAATATCTCAATCCTAAACCTATCCTCGATCGGAAACTTCCAACCTATGGTCATTTATATATGTTGTCTCGGTCATAAAGAGTTCTTGAAACATATCTATGCTAGTGTCAGTGATTTAGCTTTTGAACATATATTTTTTGGTTATTTTTGTTGCTTTCATGGTACATATTAGCTCGAGGGTTCCTATAGTCGTATCCTGCTCTGTGCCTGTCTGGATTCTCAGTTATGGCGTTATACATATTTTCTGAGAGTTGCTCTGTAAAATGGTGTCATGACTTGAATATGTGGGAATTTTCGAAGGACAAAGCTGATAGACCTTGGCCAACTGATTTGACGGTTTGACGTAAACAGCTCAATCGGTGACTATCTTCTGCCCAAAAGTAGCATGCTCCTCTTTTCGTGCGTTGTTGCGAGCTGGAACATTCTGTCTAAGACCTGATTAGAGTTATCTGCTGTTTCTAAATTTGTAATTTGCATGGCATGTTGTCCATTTTTCTTCCATCTCTCTGTATTTTTTAAGAAGGATTAATGACGCATCTACACTATGCAAGTGTTATCTTCATATAAATATATTTATAAAATTAGCGTTATTTTCTTGGGTAAACTTTTCGTTTGTCTTGTGGATACAGTCAGATCAATTGTTAATAACCTGTTCTAATTAAGTGTTAGTCTTTTGTTAGCTTAATTTCTTGTATGCGGTGCATGTACATATATACTTCTATAATTTTTGTTGGTTAGTGCTATTGGTTCTGTTTAAATTTGTGTGTGGGTTACCTTTTTCAGGCAAGAAAGACGTTGAGAAAAGCAATACTTTGGCTGACGTTCTGGTTCGTTCCTCCGGCCACTACAAGAGATGAAGGTACCGATTTACCAGCTAATGAATCTCTTGTCGTTTTTCTTCAGCTGATGCTTCACAGTTCATAGCATGGTTTTTAAGGCGTAGCCTTATGGACGCTTAGGTAGCAAGGAGGAAAGGCTGCAATGCCTTGGCATTTTTCCCGCCTTAGGCGCCTAGGCGACAATGCAGGGGTTGATTGCCTTATGACGCCTTACTGTGTTAACAACCTTGATTGACAGTTAGTTGTATCACATCCATTCACATGTTTAGGATGTTGCGTTCTTCTTACTGAATTGATCAGTTATGAGTTGAAAAAATAGTTATTTGCATGCTTTTACTGATTACTAGTACTACTATTTTGAGCTAATTTTCTCTGTATCGTCCAACATACTGGTATCCTTCATACCGGTCTGTTGTTAGTTGAGTTATAGTTAGTGTTTTAGTGGAACTAGTAATATTTTTTTAGGGCAACCAAGACGTATTAGTAACATATTCACTCGTAGAATGGTTAAGTGTAATACCTGAACTTGTTCTTTCCATTCATATTTTTGTGGCAGTAACTTGCCATGCCGCCAAAAATATGTGTTGGTGTGTCAACATGGACATTTCATCCAGGTCTATTAGTGTTTCCGAACTTAGCAGGCATGAATGCATGATGGATGCAGTCATGTTCATCATGGATTCATGGTGACAACTACATAAGAGCCTGAACAATACGTGGCTTCTTGCCTTGTCATCGTGATGGCCATCATGTCCCTGAAATAAGCCTGAAACTGAAGCTTTATAATTATTAATAATTGATCATTGTGTAATTTTCTGTTGCAACCAAGACTCAGAGTGAAAATATTTTTTTACTAGACTTACATTTATAATCAAGTTCTGGAAATGCACATAGATGGAGTATGTTAGCGTTTTTTTCGTTTACTCAAGATTTTCCATAGGGTGGGATACCAGCAGAAGCTGGACATACTCCAACATAAGTTCACCCAGTAACTTGCTTTTGCTATTTTCCAGTATTCTTTCAAATCAATCACCATACTAATTAGAGTCTCCCTATAAATTTCCACCTTAATCGTATGGAAAGAAAAAGATGGTGTGTATGTATCTCTAATGTTCCTTACTTTTATTCTCAGGTCTTCTTAAAACTAACAGATATCAACTGGGAAGCTGATGGTGGTAGCTTACTGATGCTGGGGGGAATCTATAGAATCTCGATCAACTCACTGTATGTGGTTTCAGGGGAAACCTGCCAGTACCGTCAGACTTTCAGTTCGCAGCAGAATGTTCGAATATCTGCTGTCAACAGTAGCGAGACAATTCATTCGTATGCTTCCGCATGTTTTGTCTAATGTGAAATCTCATTTTGGGATCTCTGCTTATGCCATAGGCCTGCTTAAATGAAGATTTTTTCTAACGGATCAGTATGTGCCTCGTTAAGTGAGAAGGATGAAATCGGTTTGCTATTTCTGCCTCGATGGTATCTGTTCTGGCTACACTGTATCACCATTCACCAGTCCATGTGAACCTCCCAACTTCATAAGTAGCGCCAGGACTCTGCGAAAAGGTTGATGCATCTACTCCCTCCGTTTGAAAATATAAGATGTTTTAGGTTTGTGAAGAAAATAAATCTAGACTTTTTTTAGTGTGTAGATTCATTCTAAAGTTGAGTGAATCTATATAGTAAAACAAGTCTAGATTTATTTTTCTTTACAAACCTAAAACATCTTATATTTTCAAACGGAGGGAGTACATGTTTAATTATCTTATGTGAAGTCCGATTTAGGCATCTCTCTATAATTCTTATGAGCAACGCTAATAAGACAGCTGTGATGGATCGATGATTGAAGAAAGGTTTTGCTATGCTTGAGGTTTCCTTATGTCTAGGTTGACGTCCTGAGCTGCATGATGTATTTGTGTTGAGATTCGTACAAGGGTACGGGAATCAAAATTAGATCACACCATTAGCACCATCGACTTAGAGATACAAAAATCTCAGTCGGCTTGGGTATAGATGAACCTAGTCATTTCCTTATAGCACACCCACTCTCTTTATTACATTGTTGCTTATTCTTCATCGTTGCCATCAAAACCTCTTTAATAAACTAGACTAGACCAAAGTGGGAGAAACTCCTACTGCCACGCCAGGGGCTCTTCCTGGCCTATATTAACACGTAGCTCGTACCGAACAAGGGTACGGTTCCATCCATAAACTTTGACATGGTATTAGAGCCAAGGGCGGACCTAGAACAAAAATGACCGCGTGTCACTGTATCGGTCGTTTATAATTTTCTGCTAAATTTTGGGGTGTCACACACTTGAAATGCTTAAAATTTAGCAAAGAATATATATTTTTACCGGTGTCCTGTGACACCTGATTGCATAACGTGGGTACGCCCCTGATCAGATCCACCTTTTCCTCTGACCTAGCTGCCCACGACCCAGCTGCCGCCGCCACTTTTAGCCGCCGCCGCCACGACCTACACCCGCCGCCGCTGCCGTAGCTCCCTGCTACCGCCTCCGCTGCCTATGTCCTATAACCTACGACCCAAAAACACAACCTACGACATACACATCCGCTGCCGCCGCAGCCCTCTCGCTGTCACCGCAGCCTACAACCACGATCCAAACAAACAATAGATAGCTGCCACCGCTGGTTCCAACAGCCGCCGCCGCCCTCCCCTCACCCCAAAACCCTAGCCTACGATGAGTTCCTTGACGTCCACTGCTGCCCTGGCCGCTGCCTTGGCACGCCGTCGGCTCAGCAGCTGACGAGGTCGAACTTCCTCCTGTGGAAGGCTCTCGTCCTTCCTGCTTTTCGTGGTGCTGATGTGATGGGGCTACTCGATGGCACCGACAAGGCGCCGCCCCGACTCGTGGAATCTGAAGACAAGGAAGGGAAGAAGATCTCCAACCCCAACCCCGCCTACACCGCTTGGATGGCACGGGATCAGCAGGTCCTTCGGTTCCTGCTAAACTCGTTGTCCCCGGACATCCTCTCCCATGTCCTCAGTGTGGACTGCACCGCGTCTGCATGGGCGGGCATCAAAGCCATGTTCGCCTCCGCTTCCAGGTCCAAGGTACAGCACCTTTGGGGGCAACTTCACGACACCCAGAAGCTCTCTATGTCTGGAGATGCCTACATCACCAAGATGAAGGGGTTCGCCTCGGAGCTGTCCGCTCTCGGCAAGCCTATTGAGGATGATGAGGTCGTTAGTTACATCATGCACGGTCTCGACAAGAACCACTACAACTCGCTCATCACCTCCGTCAACGGCAACTCCGGTACCTCCCTCAACGATCTTTATGATTAGTTGTACGCCTACGACATGCGCCACGGTGTGGGGGAGTCATCTGCCTCCTTCTCGTCTTCGGTCAACGTCGCCAGGCGCGACGCTCGTCCGCGTGGCCGCACACCTCCCCCGCGAGCTCGTACACCTCCACATGACAGCGGGTACAGGGACCACCGTGATGATGACCGTGGTTCCTGGCGACGTGATGACCACCGCGATGATGATCGTGGCAACTGGCGCCGTGATGCGCCCCGTGATGACCGCGGCAGCTGGCGCCGCGAGGACCGCCGAGATGACAGGCGGCGTGATGACCGCCGCGATGGTGGTGAACGCTACCGCCGTGATGGTGGTGGTCGTCGCCCCGACCGCGCACCCACACCCTACGTCAACATTGACTGCTAGATATGTAAGATCCATGGCCACCCGACGAGTGACTGTTGGTGGCGTTATGCTGATGACAGGAAAGATGATGGTGATTGTGCTGAAAAGGGAGCTCATGTTGCCGCTTCCTATGGCGTCGACACAAACTGGTGCACTGATACCGGTGCTACGGACCACATCACCAGCGAGCTAAACAAGCTCTCTACTCATGACAAGTGCACTGGGAATGATCGTGTCCGCACTGCTGAGGGCACATGTATGAACATTAGTCATATTGGTCATTCAATATTGCGCACTCCTCATAGTTTCTTTGATCTTACAAATATTCTGCATGTTCCTAGTGCATCCAAAAATCTCCTTTCCGTTCATCGTTTCACACTTGATAATCATGTCTTTATTGAATTTCACCCTTTCTTCTTTTTAATCAAGGACCTAAAGACCCGAAGAGTTCTATTTATAGGTCCATTCTATGGTGGTCTCTATCCCCTGGTGTCCATGTTTCATGAGATCGCCAACCATGCTTTCATCACAATAAAGCCGTCATCTTCTACATGGCATCGTCGTTTATGCCGCCCGTCTTCATTTATTGTTCAGCAAGTCCTTAGAAGAAATAAAATAGCTTACACTCCAGATAGTACTCCTTATATTTGTGACTCTTGTCAGTTGGCCAAGAGCCATCAGTTGCCATATCCTGTATCCACCAGTGTCTCTACTACTCCTTTGGAGCAAGTATTCTCTGATGTATGGGGTCCTGCTCCTCTATCTGTTGGAAAACATGCATATTATGTAAGCTTTGTTGATAACTTTAGCAAATTCACTTGGATATATCTGCTAAAAAAGCGTTCTGATGTCTATCAAGCCTTTCTTAATTATCAGCAGTATGTTGAACGCAAGTTTGATAGGAAAATAATTACTATGCAAACTGATTGGGGGGAGAGTATGAAAAGCTTAATAGTTTCTTTCAAAAAGTTGGTATCACACATCATGTATCATGTCCCCATGCTCATCAACAAAATGGTTCAGCTAAAAGAAAACATCCGACATATAGTTAAAGTTGGTCTTGCATTACTTGCCAATGCCTCTATGCCTCTAAAATTCTGGGATAAAGCTTTTCTTACATCAACCTTTCTTATAAATTTGCTTCCTAGCAAGGTCCTTGATTTCTCTACTCCCACGGAACGTCTCCTTAATATCACACCAAATTATGATGCCCTTAAAACTTTTGGTTATGGCTGTTGGCCAAATCTTCGTCTTTACACCAAAAGAAAACTAGCCTTTCGCTTCACACGATGTGTTTTTCTTGGATATAGTCCTCTCCATAAGGGTGTTAATGTCTTGATGTCTCTACAGGGCGTATTTACATATCCCGTGACGTTGTTTTTTATGAAAATGTCTTTCCTTTTGCCTCTCTTCATCCAAACGCCGGTGCCCTTTCGAAACAACAAATTCTTCTTCTACCATCTGACACTTCATATGAGGGTGCCCACATTATTGATGATCATATGTCTAATGGTGTTCCTATTACTGATGTGGTACAAGTTGCCGCACTTGCAGACGAAAATTTGGCTCCAAATAGTAGCTTACAATTGCATGCAGAAATTCGTCCAAAAGAAGACGAAATAGACACTAAAACTGAGGCAGAACATTCCCTTGCCGCGTCGGGCTCGGATTCCGAGGAGGATCTCACCAGCGCTGACGAGCGCGCCTTCCCACCCGCCGCGTCGAGCACTCCCGGGCTGCGCCCCGCGCCTGCCCCGAGCTTGCCGCGTGGCGGTTCGCCACTTGCCGCCCGTGCGCCAGTGCGCGTCCCCGCGTTGACTGTTCCCGCATGGGACCTGCCACCTACGTCGACGCCCGACCCGGCCACCCTGCCATACGCGTCGTCACGCCACTGGAGCCCATGTCGCATGCCTCCCCTATGTTGTCGGCTGCACAGGATTCCCCTAGCGGAACCTCTGTGGCCAGTGCGGGTGGGGGCTCCTCTGCTGCTTCAAGCGATGCCGATGACCATGAACTAGATGATGACGCTGCACCAGCTCCGCCTCCCTCTCCTCCTGGTGTTTGCACCAGACTTCAGAAAGGTATCAAACATCCTAAGAAGTACACTAATGGTACAGTTCGCTATGGCATGCTTTCCTCTACATGAGAACCGCACAAATTTTCTGAAGTTCTTGGAGATCCTTTTTGGCATCGTGCGATGGAAGAGGAGTATCATGCCCTACTTGAGAACAAGACTTGGCATCTCGTTCCTCCGAGCAGCAACAAAATTATAATTGATTGCAAATGGGCATGCCGTATAAAGAGGAAGGCAGATGGCTCTATTGATAGATATAAAGCATGTCTGGTTGCAAAGGGTTTTAAGCAAAGATATGGAATTGACTATGAAGATACTTTCAGTCTTGTGGTCAAAATTGCCACCATTAGAACTATTCTGGCTCTGTCTGTCTCGCGAGGATGGAGTCTCCGACAGCTAGATATCAAGAACGCGTTTCTTTATGGTGTTCTGGAAGAGGAAGTTTATATGAAACAACCCCCAGTTTCCGCGCTATATTTGCAGACTTAACAAAGCTCTTTATGGTTTGAAACAGGCTCCTCGTGCATGGTACTCCAGGTTGAGTTCAAAATTGTGTGATCTTGGATTCTCACCATCAAAGGCTGATACTTCACTATTTCTTTTTAACAAGTCAGGTATCACTATGTTTGTTCTAATTTATGTTGATGACATTATAGTTACCAGCTCCTCTGATCATGCTATTTCGGCTCTCCTTCGAGACCTCAATAAGAATTTTGCAATTAAAGATTTAGGTGATCTTCATTACTTTCTTGGCATGGAAGTAAAGAAGGTGCACAATGGCTTACTCTTAACTCAGGAAAAATATGCCTAAGATATTCTTGATAGAGTTGGCATGCGCAACTGTAGGTCTGCGCTCGCTCCCTTGTCGTCTTCAGAGCAGTTGTCTCTCACAAATTGTACTCCTCTTGGCCCTGATGATATTACTCAGTACAGGAGTATTGTTGGAGCTTTACAGTACCTGACTCTCACATGACCCGACTTAGCATTTTCTGTTAATAAAGTTTATCAGTATCTTTATGCTCCCACTACAGATCACTGGACAACCGCTAAACGTATCCTCAAATATGTGAAGGATACACTCAAACTTGGTATAACATTCACCCAATCTTCATCAACTCTTCTCAGTGTTTTTCAGATGCAGATTGGGCAGGATAGACGGTCCACAGGTGGTTTTGCCATCTTTGTTGGACCAAATCTGGTTTCTTGAAGTGCTAGAAAATAGGCTACAGTGTCTCGGTCCAGTACTGAAGCTGAATATAAGGCGTTAGTCAATGCTACAACTGAGCTTATATGGGTTGAGGCCCTTCTCTTAGAACTTGGAGTTAAACTGAAGGAAAAACCAAGTCTTTGGTGTGACAACTTAGGTGCTACCTATTTGTCCGTAAATCCTGTTTTTCACGCTCGCACAAAATATATTGAGATAGATTTCCAATTTGTTAGAGAACGTGTTGCTAGTAATAGTTTAGCTATTCGTTTTGTTTCTAGTAAAAATCAAGTTGTAGATGGTTTTACAAAGGCTTTGCCTGTAAAGCTACTAGATGAGTTTAAGCGTAATCTCAACCTTTCTACGGGCTGAGATTAAGGAGAGCTGTTAGAAATATAATACCAGTATGTATACGGTATGGTATAGTACACCAACCGTGTACATACATAAGCTGTACCACCATGCTAGGGGCTCTTCCTGGCCTATATTAACAGGTAGCCTGTACTGAAGGAGGGTACAGTTCCACCCACAAACTTTGACAGCGTGAAGTCTGGCTGCCTAGTGCGCCACCTCATGTGCTAGCCAGTAAGCCCTAGAGTCTTTCTTGCTACCGTTAGCAGAGTCGTACCCCACATCGTTCCCACCCCTGGCCTCTATCTCTGGCAATGTCTTCCTTGGCTCTGCCACCATGGCCAATGCCTCTATAGAGTCTCTCTTACTGCATATTCTTACTTTCCCTTAGCTGATGTTTGATCATTGATTTTCAGCTATATCTCATTCAGTCACAAGTTTAGGATGCTGCATTCATCTTACAAGTATGTCTTAGTCAGCCAATGCAGATTGTAGATTGGAAAAACAATGATGTGCACATTTTGCTGATTACTGCTACCGTTTTGAACAGATTTTCAATGTATCGCCCGACATATTGTTATCTTTAATATCGGTTTGCCGCTGGTTGAATTATTGTTGGTGTTTTTGTGGAACTATGTTTGCTGGGACCAGAGATTAGTACTTCCTCCGTCCTAAAAATGTTTGTTTAGATTTCGATGTATCTGTATACTAAATAGTGTCTAGATACATTCAAATTTAGACAAACTTGAGACATTCTTTTTAGGACGAAGGGAGTATGATATTCACTCTGCAGAACCTGAACTTGTTCTTCCATTCATATTCTTGTGGCAGCAACTTCCCATGCTACCAAAAATTATCAGTTGGTGCGTCAGCATGGACCTATTATCGAGGAGTGTTTCTGAACTCGCAGGCATGAAGGATGTAGCCAAATCATGGTGATCAATGTAAATAGCCTGACGAATGTCTTGCCTTGACGAATGTCTTGCCTTGTCATGAGTATGACCGTTGTCTTTCCTTTGCCTGAAATATTAGCTCCAACCGATTAAAGCCTGAAACTGAAGTTTGGTTATTATTTAAAAATTGATCGTTGTGTAATTATGTTCTGCAACCAAGCGTTTTTGTTTACAAGAGTTTTTTTCGAGAAAGTAAATCTGGGATACCAGCAGAAGCTGGACACATTGCACACGGTCATTAAATGATACTCCCTCCTATTCATATTACTTGTCGTTAAAATGAATATATCTAGCACTAAAATATGTCTAGATATATCTATTTTAGTGACAAGTAATATGGATCTGAGGGAGTATCTAAAAAAAAGTTATCCGCACATCAATTTAGTCAATCTTTCCTTTCTCTATTTTCGACATCACCAATTCTCTTCACATGTTTATTCAAATCAACTAGCGTACTAATTAAGGTCTCCCATTTAGTTCCCATCTTACAAAATCAAAAAAACCTGTGCTCTCTGTGTCTCTAATGTCACTTACTCTTGTTCTCAGGTTTCTTAAGACTAGCAGATGCTGGCGCTCTAATCAGTTAGGTGTTAGGAAGTGATGGTGGTAGCTTACTAATGCTGGGGGAATCTGTAGAAGCCTGGGATTTTAGAGTGCCGATCAGCTAATTGTATCTAGAAATCAGGCTTTCGGTTCGCAGTAGAACACTGTAGTATGTGCTGTAAACACTAGTAAGACAGTTCGTTGGTAGCAAATCGACGCTTCCGCATCATCACTGACGAGGAATTTTATTTAGGGACCTTTGCTTATGTCATATGTGGTGAATTGGTGATTAGTTGCAACTGATTAGTATTCATTGCTCTAAGCTAAGGCATCTCTAACCGATCCCTTAAAATCGGTTAGAGGAGTAAAAATACGCAGCGGCGGCACCTAACCGAACTCCTAAATATTCAGAGAAGTAAAATTATACTCATCGAAGGAGAAAAATGGCGGCCGGCTCCTAAATTTAATCCTCCGAGGCCACATCAGAGAAAAAGTTCTGCCTCTCGATCCGCCGCACCCATTCCCGCCGGCGACCCCCATACCCCGTCGCCCCCACCCTGGTCACTCCGCGGCCCTCCGGCATACCTCTCAGGCCCTCTGCCGCCTCTCGCCGTCACCGAAATCGACAGGGAGACCTAGTTTTCGCCGTCCGACGCCCCAATTTGCTCCAAATCTCGCTTCGTCGACATCGATTTGTCGCAAGCCGAAGCCGGTAGTAACACTCTCGGATCGGCCATATACAAGTCTTAGCGAATCCCGCCAAACCCGCATAGAAACGATTCAAATGCGTCCATCAGGCACTTTCGTGCGGGTGGAAAAATGAAGTAATACCATTACACATTAGTCCATGATGGAACCCATATAACAGATATATACAGCAATGACTTCACGAGTTAAAAACACAGATATACAGTATAAAGATCCAAATCACCTTGAAAACGATACAGCGTCCGAGTACGGACAAGATACAAATGGGCTAAGAGCCCTGAAGAATAATCAATAGCGTCCATAACCCTGCCCAGGCCAAGCCGGAAAGGTAACCCTGCTAACGACGTCGATCTTAAAACCTGCTTAAACAAAAGGGGTGCCGACAAAGGGCAAGGAAAAAAGAGAGCGATCAGTACCGAGGTCAGTACATGGCGAATCTTAGAATTCGGCGGTCCTCTCCTACATAGGTATGCTGGGCTGAAGCGGCAGCGCAGCATGCATTAAACAACCTATAGAGACTCGATTCAACTGACGGCTATCAGAGAGGGATAAGAAAGACCTATCCGGATCCAACCTAATTCTAACACCAAACATACTCATCCTGATGTTTCCCCCTTGAGACCAAACGAGGAAGTATACCGAGGAACTCACACGGTTGGCAGTTTTATTTATTCCATTATAGTTGCAGTACTTACTAGTCAGATGTATATAGCATGAGTCATCCTGATATAATAAGCAGTGTGCACTTTTAGTTAACCACTTTGTTATAGTTGTAATACTTACTAGTCAGATATAAATAGCATGAGACATTCCAAACCCAGCAGTTGTTGGTACTTTTATTTAGCCATTCCTTTGTACTGAAGTTGATTACTAGTCATTTTAAAATCAAATTTATAGCACTACTTTAGTTATAGTTGTCTATGATCGAGATACTGTGCTCCAAGTCGTCCATAACCGCGGACACGGCTTTCAGAATGCAGGGGCACAAATAGCAACACATGCATGATCAACCTCGGAAAAACCAAATGAAAACCCAACGAGGCATCACGACAAGAAATCGCAAGTTTCATATAATATTTCAGGGGGCCACCCCACCAAGCTACCCGCTACGAAGTTGGCCGGCTCCGAGACAGACCCAGAGGTTTGTGACAATGGTTATAAACAACTGAAAACCCGAAAGGGTGACTGAGCTTGTCGATACCGTGAAAACATTCCACATTTATTCCAAAACAGTACATGCTCTCCACGCGCAATAGTAAATAAAGCAGTAAAGCATGACATAAGTACATGATAGTAATAAATCCCCAAACTACTTTGTGGCTCCAAGAAATAAGATATGACTCAAGCTCATGCTCAGGGAATTCATGGTCCCACATGCGAATAGTGCGAATATTTAAGGAAAAGGTATCAAGTACTCGGGGTCCTACGGGACACAAGTGGACGGTTAAAAACCAAATAACATCTATTGCCCACATGTGTCTCTGCATTATTTACCTACTTTCAATATTAGTTGTTAAACTATAATTGAAGCCATGATCATCTCCAACATAAAGCATGAGACATTTCTCCAACAACGGTGGTACTTGACGACATAGAAACAACACCTGAGCAAGCAACTACAACTCGCAAGACCGACTATCTACCAAACAACAGGCAATAGAGGTGTCCAAGGCAATATAATGGTTGCAAGGGATATCACGGATATGAAAACTAGAGCATCGCAACACAAATAGCAATAGATCAATAGGAGGAAATAAAGACTACAAAAGTAAGATAGGTAGAAAGAGGGAGAATGCTCGCCTGGAAAACATTGCCGAAGTTTCATAACCGAAGAACTTGTCGAAGCTCACAATATCTCATCGTCCTATCTGAGAAGAAGCAAACACTAAAAGGAATAAGCGATGCAGCAATTACAACTAATGCGGAAGAATCGGCATGTGATATGATGCATGACATGGCAAGTTAATGATGCAAACTATGTTAAAAAGGTATTAGGGGCATCACACATTGATGATATAGCATTTGTGAGGCATTATTAATAAGAAACAATTAGTTTCCAATTTTATTTATCATGTTTTCCTTGCATAAATAGTACTGATTACAAAACTGCTCTTAATGCATGATGCAAATGATAACATCGATATCATGGTTGGAGAGGTCTCATCGCGCTGATCGATTTGTACATATTATTTATCAAATTCGGAGTTACGATATTAAAGTTATGCAATATATAAGAAAATCCATTTATTAGCATTTAAATTATTTCGAAATTTTAAGTTGTTCAAATGATATTATAAATAGCATAATCAGATTATTCACATTTTTCTGATTCGAAAACATATATTATTTGAATTTATAAATTTAAAATAATATTAAATGCAATAATTCAAATATGGTCAAATATCAAAGGTTTGACTAGATGGAAATAGATTTGAAAAGATTTGAATATACTATTGAATTCATATACCAAATTAGAGCACATTTCATATTAGGAAAATATTCAAATTATAAATCCTTTAAAAGTTACGAGTGAATTTATATAAAATCAAATTCTGGTTTCTATTTCGAATTTAGAAAACATCAGAGACTTTTGTTACTCATGTTAGTTTTACCCACGGACGATGACAGGTGGGCCAAGGAACCGCAGGGCCACAGTGCGTGCACGGCCCAACGAGGAAGCGCCACGTGGGCGAGCCTGGGACTCCGGGTTGATAAGCAGAAAAGTTCAGAAGGATTTTTCAAAAAAATCCGAATGGGGACGGTTTCAGACTGAGGGAACTGAATATGTTTGTGCGAAATCGGTTAGCTGGACCGATCTTCTAGAGACGATGGCGATGAATCCATAGAGAATTTGAGAAATCCTCAAAAACTAAAAATGTAGAGAGAGACATGACCTACAAGTTTGGTGTTCGGAGTTTCGTCAAAGGAGGTGTGCATCGAAGGGAAAAAATATGAAGAACAGAGAGTGTTCCGATAGATTTCAGACTGACAGAAAAATCAGAAAAATGCAGAGATCAGGCTGTCTTCTCTGGATGACTCCGATAGTTGTAGGCGTCGGGTTGGGGCATGGTTGGTGGCGTTGGAAATAAGGATGACCCAAGTAGAAGAGGAGGTGCTGAACATCGATGGTGATGATCTGAGGTGGCCTAGAAGACGTGTAGAACAGAGGAGAAACCTGAGTCTGAACTGTCGATGAAAACACTGTGACGAACTACAACTTGCAAACCTGAAACCTTTGAGCAGAACAACCGAGCGTCGGCGCGATTTTGCGGGCACGATTTTGACCGCAATACTACACCATTTGAGGTGCGATTAGGTGCGTTGGAAAGAGGAACCCAATGGCTACTACATGGTAGGACTGGTTTGATCGGAGGTGGTCTAAGCGCGAGGGGAGCTTGCGCTGACAGAGGCAGCAGCAACTGCAACTGCACGTGTTCATGGCGGCGCTGCTTGTCGGAGACGACGCCCCGACGGGAGCTGGGAAGCGGGGAAGTACTGGGGAGGCGCAGAGGAACATGGCGCTACTCCACGGCCTCTTGAAGCACGCGGGGAGGCCGGCAGGGGAAGGTGCTGCAAGGGGTGGTCGAGCTCGCAGCAACGCCCGCAGGGTATACGACAGAGGGCGACGGCGGCACAAGGCACGATAGGGAGGGGAAGCTGTCAAAGAGGAAGAGGGACTCACCAGCGTCTGAACGGCGCAAGCGAGCGAGTTCAAGGGTAGGCGATGATGACCCACAAGTATAGGGAATCGCAATAGTCTTCGCGGATAGTATTACCTAATTTATTGATTCGACATAAGGGGAGCCAAAGAATACTTGGAAGCCTTAATAACTGAGTTGTCAGTTCAGCTGCACATGGAAATAGTTCTTGCTCACAGAAGTTTATCAGTAACAACAGTTTGTACTAATAACATCAAAGCAACAGCAACAATGGAACAAGAGCAATAGTAACAGTAATAGTGGGATTCGAGTGCGGTAGGCATAGGGATGGATAGATGGGTGTTGCATGGACGAGTCTAAACATATAACTTTAAGATCTAGGGCATTGCAGATAAATAATAACAAGCATCCAAGTACTAGACAATCCTAGGCATATGCTCCATATATAGTCATACATGCTCGCAATGAGAATTTGCACAACATCTTCTATCCAGCCAGCCCGTGGCAGCGGGGCCTCTAGGGAACTACTGGCAATTAAGCTGCTCCTTTTAATAGAGCACCAGAGCAAAGCATTAATACTCCATGAACACATGTGATCCTCACACCACAGCCATCTCCTCCGATTGTCCCAATTATTGTCACTTTGGGGTCTTTGGATCCGGACAATGATATGTGTACACAACTTGCAGATAAGATCATAAACAATACTATCATAATGATTCAATAATAAGTTCAGATCTGAGATCATGGCACTCGGGCCCTAGTGACAAGCATTAAGCACAATAAGGTGCAACAAAGTCAAATAGCACTAATAGAGATACTAGGCACTATGCCCTAACAATCATATTCGATTACATGATAGAACTCATACAATCCCCAAACCTACAACGGGGGATTACTCACTCATGGATGAGGGAAACATCGGTGGTTGATGGAGATGCGTTGGTGATGACGATGGCGATGATCCTCTCGAAATTCCATGTCCCGGCAGGGTGCCAGAATGGAGTTTCTGGATCCGGATCTTGGTTTTTGGTGGCGGCGGCATAGCGGAACTCTTTCTGGAAAACTATCGACCCCCCTCGATTTTTAGGTCGAAAGGCAACTTATAGGCGCAGAGGGAGGCCGAGGGGGTGCCTGGGGTGCCTGCACCCCCCCTAGGCGTGGCTAGTGGTGGGCCCGCGCCTGGCCCCTTCTCCGTCTCGTCTTCTGGCTCCGTGGATCTTCTGGTGAAATATAATTTTTGGCATATTTTCCAGGATTTTTCCTGATAGTTGGTTTTCTGCACAAATACAAGACACCAAGGTAATTCTGCTGAAAACAGCGTCAGGCTGTGTTAGTTGTATCCAAATCACATAAGTTTAGAGGAGAAATAATAGCAAAGTGTTCGAGAATGTAGATACGTTTTGGACGTATCAACTCCCCCAAGCTTAGCTTATTGCTTGTCCTCAAGCAATTCAGTTGAAAACTGAGTGCGATAAAAGAACTTTCACGAACACATTTGCTTCATATGAGGTAAATATTCTCAGCATAGGAGTAGATGCTTAGACAATTCATAGTAAGAAGCATGTAACTAAGTCTACTCAATAGTCATTGCAAGCTATGAAGAGAAACCAACTCAATAATAATAAGTAGTGTAGCATCCCAATTGTCTAACATTTGTAATGCTACTTGGTTTAGTAATATAATGGCTACTTCCTATATATAATTGTTGCATCATAATTATAGCATGCTCATGTCATTATGTCACCTTGCATTTGAGCATCATATCAAACCTTGCAATGTTTTGTCTTGATTGTATAATGCTATCACCATTACCTTCTTCTCTCTTTTTATCTCTCACTATTTTTGTTCCTACAAGATGGGATCCACTTGCTAGGGTCCATTATTTTTTCAAATGTTTTTGTTCCATTTTCTAAACCCTAAATCCGAGTTCTAGTAAAATTCCCAAAATGAATATGTATGTGGGCATTCTCTCTCCTTATGCCTCTTGTTCTCTCTTGCCTCTCCTCATGGTCAAACCCTCTGTTCAAAATCCCCTGGGAAAAATTCAAAAGAATTTGGAATTAGAAGCTGGTTTGAAATTGTAATAGAATAAAAACAAACAAACTTTTAATAAACAAAAAGGCTGGAGAGAGAGAGGGGGAGCCGTCCCAGCCCAGCAGTGCAACGTTCCTTTCCCAGCCAGCCCAACACCCCCTGGACCCCATACCCCTTCACGCCGTCCTGTTCACCGTCGTTGTCCTTCGCCTCCCTCCTCTCTGCAGCAGACAACGGAGGAGGCAGGTGACCGTCTCCCACCGTCAGCCTCGTCACCACCCGAACCCTCATCCCCTTATTATCCTCATGCCCTGGAGCATCTACCCCAGAACCCTAGCTTCCTCCCCTCCCACGCTGCCATCCCCATCCCTCTACCTCTGCTCCCGTCTGTCTTCCCCTTGCCCGAGTGCAACATCATCGCGTCGCCTCCATGATCTTCTTCTGGAGCCGGTGAGCGCAGGAGACCGGTCTACGTCGTCCACCGCGTCAAGCTGCAGGGCCAGGAGGAGCTGGGAGCAACCGTACGCTGTCCTCCAGTCGTCGTTCTCGGGTGGACCTGCGGGCGCAGCCATCTTCGTCCTCGCCTTGCCGCCATCCCCAACCACCCCCGAGCCCTCCGAGACCACCGCCGGCCTCGTGGTAAGCCCCCCTTTCCATTCCCCTCCTTCCTATGCCCTCCCTGCCGCACGAGAGCTCGCCACCGCAGCCACAGTTCCCCTCCCTCGTCACCGTCGCGCACGTCAGGCCCAGACAAGAGCTAGACAGTTTCAGCAGCACCCTGCACGACACCTGCAGTACCGGAATTCCCACTCATCTCCTGGCCTACATAGATCTATTTAGGCACATACCCTTGCTCTATTACAAAGAGGGCACTTCCAGCTTTCAGTAGGATCAAACGGCGCATGAAACGGAGTGGCAGATCTCTCGAAATCATCCTCCGAAATCGAGACGACCTCGCAGTTGCTTCTGTCAGATTCGTCAGCTAAACGCCGATGTTTTTCGTCCCTTGTTCATCGATGGTTTCCAGGTGCTCCAGTCCTCCACCGACGTAAACCCAAACACGAAAGTTGTAGCCCTATCGTCCCTCTACAATTTTCATTTTTGCGGCATCACCAAATTCCCAAAGGATTGATCGCCATCGTCCTCCGAAGTTTAGCTCAGCTAGCAGGGTTCGTGTTGGTTTTCAGTTTCGTCAAATAGTAGAGCAACCGCAATTTTGCAAAAGGGCCCCTCGCATTTTGTTCTTTCCAACCCGCAGCCCCGCTGCTGCCCACGTGGCACGCCCCCGTG
Organism: Avena atlantica; assembly: GCA_910589765.1. Taxonomy (NCBI): domain Eukaryota; kingdom Viridiplantae; phylum Streptophyta; class Magnoliopsida; order Poales; family Poaceae; genus Avena; species Avena atlantica. The sequence goes on along the minus strand of OU342733.1, from coordinate 433,336,069 downwards.
CGTTCACTCGCGCAGTGGGCCAGGCCGCCTGTGACCCCACTGATCAGCGGCTCTGGGTAGCTCTAGACCGAGTAAGAAAAACCTTCAGATATTTCTTAAATCAATTAAAATTTCAGTAAATGATTAATATCAAATAAATTCATAACTATTTAAATATTTGGAATTTGAATTCAAACCTTATGTGAAATATGTTTTGTTTTTGAATGTCAATTCAAATCTTTAATCAAATATTTTCAGAATTGATTTAAAATAGTCAACCCTTTGACTTTGACTTAATTTGACTAATTTTGACTTTAAAATAAAATTAAATTCATAATTCCAAATAATACAAATAATATATGTTTTCAAATCAGAAAAATGTGAGGATTTCAAATATGCCATTCAAAATATTATTTGGACACTTTAAATTTCCAAGTTGACTAAAATTACAATAAAATGCCCTTTTCTTAATTAATTAATAACTTTTGATTTATAACTCCAAATTTAACGAATGATATGTCTAAAATGATTAGCTCGACGAGACCTTTCTGTTTATGCACTCCATGTTCTGTTTTACAGCATGCATCATATAAATATAATGTAAACAATAACTAATATGAGGATAAAATATGGCCAAAACTCAATAAAATGATTTATTCTTGTATTCCACACCTCACCCATGCCATGCTACTTTATTGCCTGTAAATTGTGAATCATTCATCATGGCATGATTGTTTGCTTGTCGCATTTTAACTCATATGCTTGTGCACTTTATTTATGTTGGCCTTGTTTGTTTGGTTCTTCTTCGAATAGACGCTGAGCAGGGGATATATCAAGAAACCCAGGAGCACTACCCAGATCCGTCTCTCGCTTCAACTGAGCTGCCAGGTAAGCACTACCACATGCTTGCATACATATAGTACCTATTGCCTCTATCTTATTCTTGCATCATGGAGTCGCGATTGCATTAAACTGAATCCCAAGTATTGCATAGCCTTTACTTTTAAACCCCACCAAAGCTTGTTCCTCCATCCCATGAGCCATTACTACAGGAGTTGTTTGAGCCATGCGAGTCGTAGAACGGCATGTATAGGGTATGTGAGTGTCTGATGGATAACAAGGTACCTAAACAACTTAACCAGAATAGTAATGGGATAACTAATGAAAGTGACACCGGTGAGCAATATCTGCTATTTGGTTTTTCCTGCTCACTTGTGTCCCGTAGGACCCCGAGTACTTGATTCCTGTTCCTTGATTATTCGCGCTATCCACATCCGGGAGGATTATGGGACCCCCCTGAGCCAGAGCTTGATTCATTCTTATTTCTTGGGGCCACAAACTAGTTCGAGGTTTTATTTACTATCCTGTACTTATGCCATGCTTTACTGCTTTATTTAAATTGTGCGAGGTACTGCACACTGTACTGTTTAGGATCGGGACACGTTTTCGTGGTATCGACAAGCCCAGTCACACTTTCGGGTTCCCAGTCGTTTACAGCCGTCCACCCAAACCTTGAGTCCGTCTCGAAGTCAGCTAACTTTGTTGCGGGTAGCTTAATGGGGTGGCCCCCTGAAATATTTCTGAATCCTGTGATTGCTTTGTCGTGAAGGCCTCGTTGGGTTTTGATTTGGTTTTTCCGAGGTTGATCGAGTGTGTGTTGCTATTTGTGCACCCCTGCAGGGTAAAACTTTCTGAAAGCCGTGTCCGCGGTTATGGACGACTTGGAGCACAGTTTCTCGATCATAGACAAGCATAACTAAAGTACCGCTTTAATTTGACTAAGTAACTGACTAGTAAATAGTGTAACACTCATGGAATGGTTAATAAAATTGCCAACGGATGGGGGGTTGTTCGTCCGCTTCTTCGTTGGTAAGCGAAGAGGAGGATGGATCTGATGATATTACTGTTACAACTGCTGTCATTAATTCACGGACATCCGTCTATCTTTGGTTAGGCGGATGGTTAACGAGTATCTATAGAATTGCTAGGATTTATCTTTTGCTGCAATTGCGTCACCCCAGGTTGTGTCCCCTTTAGAGGCATAAAGACTTGCTGAGTACCCCTAGGGTCTCACACGATAAATTATTTGATTCAGATGAATAGGTACACTCACAAGATGGATACTGGGTGGAGGAGGCGGACGATGTGGGCAACGATCGTTCGATGTAGAGATTCCGGGAACGGGGATCCGTGAGATCTGTGGGCGGGATGTGCTTATTTATGGGGCATCTTATGCCGATTTGCTTCTTATCCGTACTCGGATCTTGTTTGACGCTTCCGCCTGATACTCTGATGTTTGATGTATGAGGAGATATCCTAAACTATTATATCTATCTAGGACATTTGAATCTTGCCGTATGGCGTTGCTATATTTCCTTTCTTTTAGATGGAATGGCTCTGATGTACTGTTGTATGGTGGCTTGCATACATACTCATTTGTGTATGTAGTTGATCCCTTCGCCTGCCGATTACGCCGCCCGTTCTTGTCCCGATGATTGGAAATGGTTGGGACGGCCGAAAGGTCTACCTGTGAGTGGCATTTGGGCCCCACCGTACTATTTCAACCATTTCCGCTCATCCAGGCTTGTAACTAGGAGCGTAATTCACCGAGGTAGTTACAAGTAGCATGAAACATAAACATAAGCAACATTGCAATGCTCATAGTAAGGTATGATAGAGTGGTATCTCGCTTGCCTTTGTTTGAAGAGCGCAATATAAATGCCAAGGCACCTCTGAAGTTCATATGAAGACTGGAGATAAAGATATCAGAGATACAAGCATCAAAGTCATGATATAATTAACCAAGTTTTGGAACAAACACAAAAATGACAACTATGCTCTCAATAAGGTGCTCATAGAATAAGTGGTGACTCAACAAGGTGGTGAAAACGGTTTTTGTAAAGTTTGAAAAGCTTCCAAATGTTTAAAGGAAGGTACTCATTAGCTTTGAGCTCTCATTGCCCCTATCATAAGCATCTTTATGTGGTTAAGGTGAAAGTGATGTCCACTCTGAATCATATGCTTGACAGACCATAAACTAGAAATCCCAAGTCCCTTGAGTGCGAGAGCCGCTCCGCATGCTATTCAACTTTTGGGTCCAGGCAAGTTCTTGTCATTGTAAGTATTTGATATCATTGAGAACCGCCAACGGGGTACCCCTTGCACATGGTACAGGAGCATTCCCATAACCAAAATGACAAGGCAAGCAGATAATGAGGATCTCAGCAATATTTTTATTTATTATATGGATACTTTTTATTGAGGATGCTTCATAGATAGCTCACTATGGTGATGCTGCAAGTTTCCACCATGATTAGGCATGGCTTAGGCTAGAGGCCCAGACGTTTCTCTAACACATAATACAAACTCCATGGACTCACAAGTCCCCCTTTCATTTCACATCGTCGACATCCGCAAACAAAAGAGCAAGGTATCAACTAGATATATATATATATATCTAAAAGGTGTTGAAAGCGTTTCCCATGACAACACGGTTTTGCTGACTCCCAGCATATAATTTGCAAGCATATAACTTTCATGGACAGGTCACAATGGTTCAGGATTATTAAGTGCAAGGAATAAAGTGTGCCATCAAGTTCGTGAGAGCTTTACTAACTAACTTTCTCAAAAGAGACAAACATTTTATTTTGGAAGAAAACATGGCATATAGAATATGCACTGAAATAACAAATGATGCTAATAGGTAGGTATGATGGACACAGCTGGCAATATTGGTTTTGGGGAGTTGAAAGCACAGATAGATCTCATACTCAGTGCAAGTGAAGGCTGGCAATAGAGAGGGAGCGACAAACGAGAGAGAAATAGCTGTCATAATCATGCTTGCAACAAAATAGGACTAATTATGGCATGAAAGTGATACAAGAACTCTGAGGCAAAATAAATCATCGAGGCTTACTAACTATTGATTAGTCATATGCATGCATGAGCATGTGCCAAGTCGATTCGCATGAACAGTTAGAGAAGGATACCACAATATCATATCAAAGTATGAATAAAACAATGCAAGCAAACATCCATATGACATGCTACAAACTATTAGCAAGATGGAGCTAATCATAGACAAGCAAGAACTACTGAGCATCCATAATGACATACACCTTACACAAACAGGCTAAGCATGCTCACAATGATGAGTATATGTACAAAAATGAAACAAATAGAGTTCATTACCAGCCTCTTACCACTCCTCGAGTTGTCTTAATCTTCATTATTTCTCTTCACTTGTGTGACTTGAATGATTAACATGAAACCAAAATCCACTGAGGACGGCTGAACCCTGCAAAGAACTCATAAAACCAAAGAAGAAGAACAAATATTTTTGGTGGTTTCGATTTTTTAGAAACAAGCAAACAAAGAAAAATAAACCAAACAAGAAGCAAACAAAGCAAAATCTTTTTGGATTTTTCTTTTAAGGCAACCAAAGCAAAGAAACAAAGAAACAAACCAAGAGAAACAACGAAAATATTTTTGGTATTTTTGTGTTTTTGAGAAAGAAGCAACAATAACAAAAAATAAAGCGAAATAGCGGATATACAAAGAACAGACCGAACATGATATATAAATGAGTGTGATGTCAGTATACCTCCCCCCCAAGCTTAGGCTTTTGGCCTAAGTGGGGCTCAATCCCATGGTGTCCAAGAGGATGCACCTCCGTAGTATGTCGACGAAGCTCCCTCGTCCTGGTATGAGCTCGAGGCCTCCCCCGTGTAATACACAGAGGGGTCATATGATGGTGTTTCCTCCTGATAGTGCCCGTGGAAGTTAAGAGAGCGCAGCTTGTCATCCATCTCCGCCTTCGAGCGTGACAAAGGTCCATGAGAAATACTGAGCAAAGTGGTTTGGGGTAGAGGGATCTCTCTCTCTTCCCCGTCAGTAAACAACATTCTATAAACCAAGTTCTCAAGGATAGAACCAGTGGTGACAAAGTGGTGCACCTTCATGGCTGCAAGATCAAGCCTCTGAGGAGCCAAAACTATATCATTTGGATCAACAACAATGTTCAAGGAAGCAGCAATACGAGTAGCAATAATTCCCCCATAAATGGGTCCCTTAGCAGCTAAACGACGAGCAATGAGAGAACCAAGATTATACGTATCCTCATTGTTGAGCACAACAGCTAAGAAGGCTAATTGATAGTTGGAAATATTATTAGTGTTATCCCTACCAAGAACACTAGTGGCAAGATAGTAGGCAAAATACCTGATGGCTGGAAGTTGAATGTTCTTTATCTTCCCTCGTTGAGCTCTACGGTCATCATCATTAGTTATTCCTCGGTAAAGCTCCGACAAATCAGCAGGTAGAGCTGGAATCTTCTTTGATGACCCAGCTGTACCAAGTCCCAGGGCCTTGCAAAATTGCTTCAAAGTCATAGAATGAGCTCTGCCATAAATTTTGAAAGACACATCTGACTTGAACAAGCCGTTAGTAAAAGAAAAGCTCTCCACAAATGTTTTAGTTAGCAAAGCATATTGTGCGCTCTCATCCTGCGTGTAACTTGTTAGTCCAGCCCTTTGAACCAAAGTCATAAAATCATTAAGAATCTCAGCAGCTCGCAAGAAGGTTTGGCAAGGAAAGGTGGAGGGGTGCGCATCCCCTTCATCTCCCTCGTCACCAAATCACGGAGTGATGAGATCCTCATTGTATGAGGGTCTAGTACTGATAGATGACCTTGGAAGCCTTGCCCTTCTAGGTGCATCACTCTCAAATATATCACCAAATGTATGGTGGTCCATGACTTCCCTTAATTCTGAAATTTTTAGACAAACATCAAACCAAGTGATTTCTAAATTGATAAATGATGAGCAACTACTATAGGAACTTGCTAGAGGACTACACATGCATCAAAATAAAGTTTCTAAGCATGCAAGCTCAAACAACCTGACACCTATAACAACAAAATACTCAAGATACAATCTACCAAATACAAATCTAATTGTACAAGTGGAGGAGGCACATACCAAGGAGCAAACCCTCCAAAAATCAGCACTTGAGATGGGATGAACAAGGAGATCGAAAATCGCGAGCAAGAACTCGAGCTTGAGCAAGTTTTCTGGTGTTTTTCAGGAGAGAGAAAGAAGGTGGCTTTGAGGAGGCAACCTGGAGGGCCCAGGTGGGTCAGACCCCCCAGGCGCCGCCACCTGGTAGGCCGCGCCTACCATAGGTGTGGTGGCCTGCGGTGGCCCCCTGGGTCACTTCAGGTGTCTCTCTGCCCTTTTTTCGAGGAAAAATTTATTTTGAATTTTCTGGGATTTTTCAGGAAACTTTATTTTTGGCCAATGAAGACATTGTCAACTCTCTCATAATAATGCTAGATACCCATAATCCTATTGTAAAACTGTTTAGAACAGCACGAGAAAAATTATCTCCAGATGCTCCTGATCAGTTCTTCATCAGATTATTTGGCAAAACCGATGCACATGGAGATGTTTATAGTGCTCCAGTCACATCAGAGGTGGTCGTTTGGTTGTGGGTGATATTGGGACAACAGATGTTGGAAGGGACATAATAATAGATAACCGTTCATCAGGGTTACAACGGATCAATGAAAAACATTGCAGGTTCATGGCTATGCAGTATCCTCTGTTGTTCCCATATGGAGAAATAGACTATCATGATAACATCATGTACCAACCCACACCACAGAGACAAGGTATGCACCGTCATAAAGTAACTATGCTAGAGTACTACGCATATAGGTTACATGATAGAGCGGGTGATTTCAATACGCCATTAAGAGGCAAAAGATTAACACAAGCTTATTTTGTGGATGGTTATTGTTGTGTTGAAGAATTCCGTATTGCATTCTATCGCCATCCCAATTTTCAGAAAAAATACAGATCATCACCTTACAATGACTTGGCAACTTCTGTCTCAAGAGGTAATACATCCGATTATGCGGTTGGTCAGAGGATTATATTACCATCTTCATTTAGTGGGTACCCTCGCTATATGTACCAGAACTATCAAGACTCCATCGCTATTTGTAGAAAATATGGTTGCCCAGATCTCTTTGTCACATTCACTTCAAATGCGGCCTGGCCTGAAATACTAGAGGCTCTATCATCCATTCCAGGGCAACAACCTTCTGACCGTCCAGATATTGTTAATAGAGTATTCAAGATGAAACTTAATATGCTAATGGATGATATTAAAAAGAAAGAATTCTTTGGACCCATAAATGCAGGTACTCTTATATTCTCTATATCAGTAATTACATTTATGTTGCCTAAATCGTATATTAACTGACTATAAACAAACGTCTCTTTCTGTAGTTCTCTACAGAGTTGAATTTCAGAAATCGTGGCCTTCCTCATGTACATATCATTATATGGTTAGCTAAAGATGAGCCCCTAAATGCACAAAAGATAGACTACTATATTTCAGCTCAGCTGCCCGATCCTAAAATTGATCCCATAGGATATGATGCTATATCTTCATTTATGATACACGGTCCTTGTGGATGTCTCAACCCCAATTCCCCATGTATGTCTGAAGAGAAATGCACAAAGTTTTACCCTAAGGAATTCTGTGAGCAAACCACAGTATTAGACAACGGTTTCACACAATATGCTCGGCCAAACAATGGAATTACTACCAGTAAAAATGAAATTGACATTGATAACAGATTTGTTGTTCCTCACAATGTCGACTTGGTGGTTAAATATCAGGCTCATATAAATGTAGAGAAGGTTAATCATGATGGTATGCGCAAATATCTTTTCAAGTACGTAACAAAAGGATTTGATTGTGCAAGAACTAAAATCCAAGCTAATTCAGCATCGTTAGACTCATCAAGTCAAACAGTTAATGAAATAGATAATTATCTAGAATGTCGCTATGTGACACCAAATGAGGGTGATTGGCGCTTGAAAGAATATGATATTCATTATACAAGCATTTCTATAGAAAGGCTCCCTGTTCATCTTCCATTTGAGAATAATGTTATTTACTCAGAAGATGAAAATCTTGAGGAGGTCATTGAAAACCCAAGGAATATGACAAGTAAATTGACTGCATGGCTACAAGCTAATGTGGACCATCCTCTTGCTAAACAGTACACGTACATAGAATTTCCTGAATATTTTACGTGGCACTCAAGTGGCAAATATTGGGACTATCGCCGTGGTTTTCAAAAAAAGGTTGCTAGGATTGCTCATGTGAACCCTTCTCAAGGAGAACCTTACTATTTGCGGATGTTGCTCCACATTGTGAAAGGAGCAACTTCATTTGTTCAAATCAGAACTATCTCGGGCCATGAATATCCTACATTTCGTGCTGCATGTGAGGCTTTAGGTCTCCTTGGTGATGACCAAGAATGGTTCAATGCGTTGAAAGATGCGACTCAATGGGCCATGCCATTTCAGCTACGCCAGTTGTTTGTCACAATTTTGCTCTTCTGTCAGATAGCAAATCCTAGGAAACTTTTTGATGAATATGCACCACAAATGTCTGAAGATGCACCACATCGATTGAATCGCAACCATGGTCAGTTGTGCAACCCAGTAGCAGATATGTATGTTTCCTCTTATCTTCTCACAGAATTGGATAAATTGCTAAGAGATGCAGGATATTGCTTATCACATTTTAATTTGCCACTACCAGATGATGCTGTAACAATTTCTGGAGAAAATAGGCTACTGTTGGATGAACTTAGTTATGATGTAGTTGATATGGCTGCCACTTCAAATAACAATATTGCAAGGCTAAACGAGAATCAGGGACATGTTTTTAGTGAAATTTATAATTCTGTAATGAATGATAAAGGCAAAACCTTTTTTGTTTATGGACATGGAGGAACTGGGAAAACATTCTTATGGACTACTTTGCTTGATTCTGTAAGAAGCCAAGGGAAAATAGCATTAGCAGTCGCATCATCGCATCATCAGGAATTGCATCACTACTATTACCAGGGGGACGTACTTGCCATTCCCGGTTTAAAATCCCATTGGATATTACTCAGAGTTCCATGTGTAGTATCAAGAAAAACACACATTTGGCTGAACTTATTCAAAAAACTTCTCTTATTATTTTGGGATGAGGCACCTGTTAATCATAGGTATTGTTTTGAGGCATTGGACCGTACACTTAGAGATATATTATCAGATGCAAGGCAAAATGCTGAAAACAAACAATTTGGTGGTATGACTGTAGTTCTTGGTGGAGATTTTTGACAAACACTCCCTGCGATACAAAATGCAACAAAACAACAGATATTAAGATCATCCATTGTTAATTCATATCTATGGAAAAATTGTACTCTGTTGCAGTTAACTGAAAATATGAGGCTCAAGTCAGAAACTCTGTCGAACTCACATAAGGAAGAGCTAAGTAGTTTTTCCAAATGGCTTCTCAGGGTCGGCAATGGAACAAAATCTTTTGTTTCTATTCCAAATGAAACCAACAGATCGTTCATAGACATTCCACAGTCTCTAATCCTCTCCACAAATTGTAAAAACTTAGATGGACTCATATCATTTGTGTATAACTCGGGTTGTCAACCGACTAATCCTGCATCATATTTTTGTGACCGTGCAATCTTAGCACCAACAAATTAGGTTGTATCAGAAATAAATACCAAAATGATTGCTCAGATAGCGACTACTAAAATGTCATACTATAGTGTAGATTCAATTGATGATAGCTCTGCTAATCATTCCACTCTAGAGGCATTATACCCAACAGAGTTTCTTAATACCATTCCTATGCCTAGGCTTCCTGACCATAAGTTGAACTTGAAGGTTGGAGTTCCTATAATTCTTTTGCGCAATCTTGATCCATCAAGGGGCCTTTGCAATGGTACTAGGCTGATTGTCACACAATTGACAAACCGTGTGATTGAAGGTCAAATCATAACAGGAAAGGCTACAGGTTCAAGAGTATATATCCCTCGAATTATCACAACATCAAGTAACTCTAGATGGCCATTCAAATTGAGAAGGCGGCAGTTTCCCATCCGCTTTTCTTATGCAATGACAATAAACAAAAGTCAAGGGCAAACACTTGACAGAGTTGGAGTCTATTTACCATCCCCACTATTCTCACATGGTCAACTATATGTAGCGTTTTCAAGAGTTACTTCACCAAAGGGGCTAAAAGTTCTAATTGAAAATAGTCCAACTTATTACGAAAATTGTACACATAATGTGGTGTACACTGAAGTTTTTAGTCAAATCAATAGATAGCAATGAAAAGAAGGATATTCTGCGTTCATGTGTGTTCCACGTACATCCTCATTTAGCAATTCATACATGCATATTACACGCCCATTTTAAAAAATATCCTTTAACATGCTCTTGCAGGGATCTTTCATAAATGGAATACAGTGGAGCACTTCAGAGCGTCACTCTAGGACAACAGAACTGCAAGGTTGTTGGATGTCTCTTACGGCTATGGGATGCGGTCAACGTGAAATCCAAGTTTGCAGATCCTCTCATCAGCATTGACGGAGTCCTTTTAGATGAACATGTAAGTACAATATTTTTTACCTGGCCATATACGTATAATATCGTAACTTAATTTATGTTTTTAAAACACTTAGTTTGAACAACCTAAACCAATGCGTGCTACTGAAGGGTACTATGGTGCAGCTCAGTGTGCCGAAGAGGTTCCGAAAACAATTCCGCCACTTACTCAAAGAAGGACATGTCTACATGATTACTGATGTTGCAGCTGTTGACATAAAAAACAAAACTCATGTATACCACCACCAGAACTATATGCTAGAGTTTAAACAAAACACCAAGGTTGACCGACTTGAAACCAGAGGAGCAGGAATACCGAAATTTTCATTCAATTACTGTCCATTTGATAAGCTGCCAGAAAGGGATATTATGGCAAGGCCTCTACAAGGTAACATTTTCTTATCTTTTCTTTTTTTTGACTGAAAAAAAGATATCACAACATCAAAATTTTATGTACATTTTCTTTCTCCAGATTTAATTGGAGTCATTAGCCACGTGGGGACATTTGATTATGCAATCCCAACATCTCAAACTAAACTCAGGAAAATCAAAATTCGCAACCTAGAGTATTTTCTCTTACTACAAAACTTAGTTCAAAATTTTCCTTTAAAAACGTTTCCAGTGTGTGTCAACACATAGTATTCCATATGTGCAGTGAACAGACACAAGAAATACGTCTTTGGGGCAATCATGGTGAAATCTTTGATGAAGACTCAGTACTTAAGAAGTCACAAGAAGGCATTGTAGTTGGGATTTTTGCTGGTGTCACTATAGGGAGCTTTTTGGGCATGCTAACAGTATCTTTAAATTCTGCAACTAAAATATATATTGACTTGGATACATCTGAAAGTAATAGCTATCGAACTAGGTCAGTCATTATCCATTCTCCCTGTACCTACTTATATATGTAGAATATTTATCCACAATCATATATGCTCACATTTTTCTCAATGATATTTCAAAGCTATCAATGGACATGTCCAACTCTTCAACAACAACTACCTCAGGTTGTCCATCTATCTCCAATTCAAGCAGCAGGAAAATTGTACACCATACAAGAAATATCAAACCTACAAGCTTCATCTTTTCAGGTACACAACATCTTGCCTCATTTTTTAAATATCCATGAACTTATATATTTGAATTTGATTGCTTCATATTTTTATGACTCTTAGGAAAGAGCCACATACAGTACTATAGCAAAAGTACAATCTATAGTAACAACAACTACATGGTACTACAAAGGATGCAACCGATGTGACAAGGGGTATAACAACAATTCAGACACGCCAACATGCCTTTGCACAAATTCATCTCCAAAGCCACTGTACCATCTTTACTCAACACATCTTCAATTTGTCCTTACTTTTTGTACCACCCACCATGATAATAAAAAAATGCTACATAATCTAGGTACAAGCTACCTATTACAATTGCAGATGAATCAGGAAATTTGGATGCAATTGCTTTCTCTAATGTTGCTGAAGAATTGGTTGAACGAGATGCCATCCATGCTTCTCAAAATATGAAAATAGATCCTTTGGAACATGTGATCACACTAGATAATGCCATTGGAAAAACCAAATTATTCCATATAGGAATGAAAGTTGATTCAACATCCAGGTTCCCCATAAGTTATTTCATAAAAAAGAGCTTCTCGGTCGATAATGCACAAATGCTTCCCTCCATAAAGGTTAGAAAATATTTTTAGATGCATATAGACACGTATCCTTCTTATAATATGTTTACTACTTGAAATTGTCCTTCAATTCAGATTGCACTCATGTTATAAACCTTTTCAGGCATCTCCAGGCCAAGAGCTTATTAGCAATCCATCTCCAAACCCAACTATCAAAAGGTTTGCCATCAATCAGTCCAATAATTTAAGTTACATGCTCTATCTAGACATACTGACAGAACCTTTGCTATTTGTAGTTCAAATGATAGTACCCCACAAGACTTGCAAAATACCACACCTCCATCGCATGAATCAATATCTATTACCACCGACAAAAACAAGCTCAAGTAGTTTCTTAATCTATAATCATGTCTTCCATTCTTCATAATAAAACATTAATTCCAACTAACATTATTTTTTGCAGCAACCCTATAGCAAAACGAACCATTCAATTTATAGAAGATGAAACACCAAACAAAGAAAGGTACCAGAATAAAAAAACGGTTGCATTACATCATGCAATTTCTCACCAATGCAATTTTTATATGCCACAGTAGTAAAGATGAAGATCTCACAGCTGAAGGACTTGAACTTCATACTCATACTGACAAACGACCTAAGCAAGAATACGTATGTTCCCTCATATTACATAGCAAGTATCACGTTCACCATTCTCATTTGTTTATCCTCAAACAGCATTACAGACAATAAGGTTGCACCAAGCATCTGAGAAAGTGAAGATGATAAAGAATAAAATAACATAGGTATCATTGCTTTTCCTATATTAAAAAATATCCAAAATTTCAGTGTATCATTAACAAAAACACACAAACATTACCTTTATAATATCGATGTTTTTCTACCCACATGCAGGTCATCATCAAACATGCATCGAAGAACTCAAGATTACGATGGCTTCAACCTAAATTACTTATGTTATTGCTTACATGAAGATCTACTGATCAATACATGTACTCGCTTCTATTGTAATCCACAATAATCTTTGGATGATCCATTCAGTCTCTACATGACAATGGATATTGTTTCCACAATTTTAGCTTCATTCCGTACAATGTCAGACTCTTCATATATTGTTCATGCGACAATACTTATCACTTGAAGGTTCCAGCAGAAAATAAGTATCTTTGTTGTTCTTCTATGAAAAAATGTTGCCAGTTAAGACATAAAATACCTAATCAATACAAATTTATTTAATGAATGATAACTGTCCCAATTAATTTTTACTGTTTCTACATAGATGACAGATACAAATATTAAAACATTACTAATGTTTATCAGTTTCTATAAATTATAGCACAATTAATTGTTGTTAAAAACTGTCTTACGGTTAAACACATTCTCTTTCAGAAAAACTATATAAACACCACCACCCCACCCAAACTCAGACACACCCAAACATTGTATTCCTTAAAATTCATCTAATCTTCCTGCAAATACTTTTGTTTATTGCCAACACATGGACAATCTGCAGGAAGGCAATAGGTATTATCACAACATCAGATATTATTAGTTTTATCTACTTCGTGTGCTTACCCTTTTTTACACTACACAACCATTTTTACAGGACTCGGGCTGATGCATCAACAAAAAACTTGCCCCCATCATTTCTTCATTCATCTAGACAAACTAACAAGAAGTACATGGAAGCTATTGCAGAGATGAAGAATACTGCAAACCCACCAAATTACATTAATTTCAAAAGCACCACAAAGCTTCTCGAGGATCAGCGATTCAACTCGGCCAAATACATCTTGGAGTACATGAAGAAAGCAAAACCACATGTCCAAGTTTTCAGCGACCAAGAAGGAAACCACCCCATAAACTCTAAATATTTTTTCCAAATTTTTGTCTACGAAGAAGGCAATAACCCAAGAATTCTAAATAAATTTTACTACCATAATATTTATGTTTAATGAATAATTTATAATGATACAATTAGCAAATTTTATCAAAGAAACGCATTCCAATTTTGAGTGCTCATGTTCACGCATTCGTTTTATTCCTTCATTTATATTTGGTTTTAAAAGTAATTTTTAAATCCAAATATCATCGTACATAATATATTTCATACAATTTTCGCAGCAACGCGCGGGGAATCATCTAGTTATCTAAACTTTAACAAACTTGAGACATATATTTTAAGACGGAGGTAGTACTTTTTTATGATAGCTAGTGAAAATTTTGTATTTCCTCCGTTTGAAAATAGATGTCTCAGATTTGTTAAAATTTAGATAAATCTAGACACTATTTAGTACTCCCTCCGTTTTATAATATAAGATGTTTTAGACTTACCATTCAAGCTTCAATCACATCTATTTTGAAATGAAGGGAGTACGTACTACTGTTATGATAACTGCTGGAGTTCAACCTTTAAGCACGGGACGAGGAAGAAACGAATGTGGTTGAAGCTTGAATGGTCTAGACTGGGCTGGGCAGAATGGACCAAAATAACCCAAATTCGAAAGGATTTCACGAAATGACCCATCCGGAAAACTATTTCACTGGACTAACCCTTTTTGTAGCGCCTAACAGCAAGGCGCTACACTCTACAGTGTAGCGCCTTTCAGCTAGGCACTATGCCCCCTGCCAGCGTGGCACCGCCTGGCCCCTCCCTGGCCCCACCCCGCTGTGTGACGCCCAGGCGCTACGCCTGGGGCGACTAACGCCTAGGCGCTATGCCTCAGGTGTAGCGCCTATCTGATAGGCGCTACACTTTAATGTGTAGCGCCTAGCAGAAAGGCGCTACACCCTGAGACATAGCCTGTCGCGCGGCAGCCCCCTCCCCACCTCTCCCCATTCACTCCCAGCTCGACCCAAGGAAGGAGAACAGCAAGGAGGCGCCCCCTTCTCCCCCCCCTCAAATCTCTCACATTGGAAGCTTTATTTGGTGGATTTGTGCCTCTCCCCAGCTGCTAGAGGTACCCTCCCTCATTCCCCTTCGTTTTGACCTTTGGAAATCTTTCATTTTGGTTGGACTTGGCTTGAAACCCTAGAAATTTGATTTGGAGAGAAATGTTTGGAAATTTGTTAGATTTATTGGCCAATGTTGGTTATAAAGATGTGTATGAAGCATTTAGTTAGGTTTAGGGTTGTTGAAATGACATTGTTTGGTTTATTGGAATGTTATGGCTAGGTTTAGGGTTAGGGTTAGGGTTTGCTTATGTAAGAGAGGGTGTTCTTGTTAGCTTTATGGTTTGGTAATGTGTCTAGTATAGTTTTGTTTATCTTGTCATGGTTAGTTAATGAACATATTCTCCTATGTGTTAGGGATGGCAAGAATTGTTCATGTTCATCATGTGGACAAGGATGCCTTTTTGAAAGGCAACATAGAACCGGACCCGGATGAGCTAGATATTGTGTTTGAGCGTAGTCCCACCTACGCGGAGGTCTTGGAGCAAGTGAGGATTGAATTGAAATGGATGGACCCATGTGATGTTGTTGAGTTGGAGGGAAGACATAATGTGGGTTTTGGAATGCATATCCGTTGGAAGACCATGCGTATCTTCTCCGAGGCTCGTTGGCTTGCATACAAGGAGGTGGTGGCCGAATCACTAGACAAGGCTCTTGAGCTATTTGCCACCAAGAAGGTTGATAGTTCATTGCCCGTGGAGCAAGAGCTATGGATTGAACCTCCTTTGAGCCAAACATTGAGCCCGATTTCAAGACACCAAGACGACCGGTCAATTCAAGGGCACTATCTTGATTGCAATAGCCAATGATGCCAACAACCAGTTGATTCCTTTGGCCTTTGCTTTGGTAGAGGTGGAAAACAATGATAATTGGGAGTGGTTCTTCCATCTTTTAAGAACCAAAATATTAACCCCTCATAGGGAAATATGTGTCATCTCGGACCGTCATCAAGGAATTCTTAAAGCGGTGGACCAACATATTCCCGGGCATGCTCCGTTGCACCATCGTTGGTGCATGAGACACTTTTGTTCAAACTTCTATAGGGCATGCAAGAGCAAGGATTTGGCCGATGATCTACAAGATTGTTGCCTCGCTTTCACGGAACGTCGTTTCTCAAACTTGTACAACAAATTGCTCTTCAACAAAGAGCTCGATGCGGGTGGTCGAGAGTTTCTCGATAGGAGCATAGGAGAAAGAACAAAGTGGGCACGGGCATTCGATGACGGTGGCCGGAGGTACGGTCAAATGACAAGCAACATGGCAGAGGCCTTCAACAAGTTGCTCAAAGGTGTCCGTGCATTGCCCGTCACGGCAATAGTCCGTTATACATTCGACATGATGAATGGGTATTTTCTTAAATACTCAGAGGAAACGGACCGGCAGATTGCGGGGGACTACAAGAACAAGCACAAATACAAGTACCCACCTAAGGTTGAACATGTTTGGTATCGATTTTGACTCGTGAAGTAAATATTATGGATAGTGACGTATAGATAAACATCTACCTGCTCGGGCGTAATCGCATCAAACTCGTTCGTGTACTTGAGGTACATGGCATCAACATCGCTTGTCATCTCCGATACCACGTCCCACTTGTAAGCCCAAGTCGGCTGGCGTAGAGGGTTTCTATTATACGATGGCCAAGGATGGTGGCCCACCTCTTTGGGACGACCAACTGGTAAGCGTTCCCAGCTCCATATCGAGAGAAGAACCATAGCACCACCTATTTCGGCAGATGCGCCTGCCCTACGACAGGCATCGTCCAACTACAAGTGAACAAAAACGAGGTCAGTATAGCATATGTGTGGACTCGACATATACAAATGAATGTAGAGTGCACATGTGATTACCTGCCGGTACAAGTAGGCAAGAGCCGCCGAACCCCAGCTGATATTACTATCCCAGTTTGCTAGTGGCTTCAGCCACATCCACTGAGCGGTCCTACCTCCGCTGTCAGCAAACAGAGTCCTAGAAAGGACATACCACACGTACACACGAGCATGTGTCTCGATCACCTCAACCTCGGCGGGGTTCGGGCATTCCCTAAAGTTCTCCACGATCCACGCATATGTCGCGCCTGCTGGGACTCTATCTTTGCTCTTATCTTCAAGTTCTTCAGGAGCCATGCCAATAAGTAGCTGCATCGCATTGCGCCACCCATCGGAATCTGTGCTCATACAGAGAGGCTCCCCCGCGATAGGAAGTCCAAAGATCATGGAAACATCCTGAAGAGTAGGAGTGATCTCGCCGGTCCGGAGGTGGAAAGTGTGCGTCTCCGGCCTCCACCGGTCGACAAGTGCGGTGATAGCAGCCGCGTTGAGGTTCGGCGTCGACCGGCTCACAAGCGTGATGAAAGGGAGGAGGCCTAGCCGCTTGATGTACTCGGTGTACCGCTCGTCGTACGGCATGTCATTCGAAGACGCGCCATGAGACCGAATCTTGAGGGGACGAAGCCTCTGTATACATACAAGATCGAACATTATGCTTTTTCCAACATAATTGAATCAATAGAAAAATAAAATCAAAGAAGTTCGACCATGGTTTTATTACCATATGCTTCTCCGCCATCAAGTATGCCCGGTGTTGATGATCATAGTAATCTTCAAGTAGCCACACCATCCTACATATATATTCCAAACATCAATAAAATGTGTGTGGTATGTGGCCATTGTTTGAATTTATACAATAAACTACAAAGAATATGATAGCATATTATTCAAACATCCATACAAATGCATATACAACCATTATATACAATGCAAATCAACAACACACTTTCATTCCTCATCAAAAATAACTAATTTATAACTAACAAGTAACTAAAAACATGCACAAACATGCCATATTATGAATCCAACTAAACCTAGGGTTTGAGGATAATGTGCAAGATTGATTGGATGAAAGAGAGGGAAAAGGAGGGGAATACCTTGAGGGAGGGATGGGGAAGCAAATCCACGGTGAAATTCCTCAGATCTGTTGGATTTGAGGTGGGGATTTGAGAGGGAGGGGAGGAGGAACCGCCGGCCTCCTCTATCTGTTCTTCTCTGTGCCTGGGAGTGAATGGGGAGGGGTGGGGAGGGGGCTGCCGCGCGACAGGCTATGTCTCAGGGTGTAGCGCCTTTCTGCTAGGCGCTACACATTAAAGTGTAGCGCCTATCAGATAGGCGCTACACCTGAGGCATAGCGCCTAGGCGTTAGTCGCCCCAGGCGTAGCGCCTGGGCGTCACACAGCGGGGTGGGGCCAGGAAGGGGCCAGACGGTGCCACGCTGGCAGGGGGCATAGCGCCTAGCTGAAAGGCGCTACACTGTAGAGTGTAGCGCCTTGCTGTTAGGCGCTACAAAAAGGGTTAGTCCAGTGAAATAGTTTTTCGGATGGATCATTTCGTGAAATCCTTTCGAATTTGGGTTATTTTGGTCCATTCTGCCACTGGGCTGCATCGTATTGCAGATGGATAGTGAGGCCCCAGGCCCAGCGCGTTTCGGCGGGAAAATGGTGCCGTTGAGCTCAACCAAATGGACAGCAGCTGTTCAAACACCCGAAACGGCCTCCTCGGCTCCTACGAAAAGTCATGCAGTGGATAACCATTCCTAATACGGAAACTGGCTCCTGGACTACACCGCAGTGGACCAACGTAACTGACGTATGGGCCCCTGGTAGCTCTCGTTCGGTGGACCAACTGCACGGAGCTCTCTACTCTCGGTACAGCCTTCTGTCCTTTCCATCCTGCTCCTGCCTATACTATACCTAGTCGGCTAGTCCATGTGAACCGAGCCTGGCCCTGGGAAGAAATCCCCCACCACCACTCCACCCGACCACGAATTCCCCCACCACAAGATGCTTTCGGGAAGCCGTTTCCTCCGCCTCTCCGCCGCCACCGCCGTCGCCGTCGGCGTCCGCCGCTCCCTCACCACCGCCGCCTCCCATCCCCCCTGGGCTGTGATGGGCTTCTCCTCGGAGGTCGTCGGAGCGCCGAGCGTGGACGTGCGCCTCGCCGAGCCGCCGCGCATCTCCGAAATACGCGTCCCGAAGCACCTCGTCAAGACCTGCGGTGGCAGCCCCGACCCCACGAGCCGCGTTCATAAATCACTCAGCTCCCCTCTTCCTCACCTACCTAGACCGGTGCCTCACGGCTCCCTTTTGTGGCAATCAGGATCCCACCGGCCTCGACCTCCCCAGCGTCACACGCTTTATCTGCAACCCTGTCACCTGCGAGCTATACCGCCTTCCGGACTCCATCTGCAACCCTGTGCAGGACGTTATGTTCGGCCCCCACATGGGCTTCATCACCCAAGCTGATCGCGGGCACGGGACGCCTGACACGTTCGCCACCGCCATGCCCATGTCGTGGCGGGGCGTGATGCTGCGTTTTCTCTAGGAAATAGAGGACTGGGAAGAGGTGGAGCTCTCGCGGTTCACCAGGAGCCTGGTGAACCCAGGTGCGCGGCCAATGGATATACAGCAGGAGCCACTGGCATTCTGCGGTCGCTTGTGGTGGTTCGACTTGACCTGGGGCTCACTCTTAGTCGACCCGTTCAGCGACCGGCCAGAGCTCTCCTTTGTCCAGCTGCCGAGCCGCAGTGTGCTGCCGTCAGATGCGCCGGACAAAGGGCCCATCACCTATAGGCGTGTGGGCGTCAGCCAAGGGCGGCTGCAGTATGTGGAGATATCTCAAGAGGAACCGTTTCTTCTCAGCTCGTTTGTGCTTGACGACGAGGGCAGCAGCTGCTGGACACTGGAGCACCGGGTGGTGCTCAACAAGATCTGGGGGCGCAACACGTGGATGCCCTTACAGACGAGCGGGGACACAGAGATTGTCCTCATTGATCCACTCAATTCCAATCTAGTATACCTTATGGTAATGTCGCAGATTGTCATGGTGGACATGGAGAAGGAGGAGGTGCTCGAGAGTTATCTGTGTAGAAATTACTGATGTATACCATGTGTTCTTCCACCGTGGCTAGCATAGATCTTTTGTATAGCCAATGTAAGTCAGATTGTATCTCCATGCACGTGAGAAGTGGAACCTAGTCATCCCCCGGCTTACACATTAGTTTTGGAAGTGTGTGTCCAATCACTACGTCAAAGGACTAAGGACAAACTTGTATGAACTAAATTAATATAAGGTTCCACATTCAAATCACTTATTCGATGACAAGTACAAATAGTTCACACATGGACTTGTTTGGGGGATGACCCTAGGTAGGGTCAAGGTAAGTAAAAAGAGAGAAAGATTCATGGTCAAGGCCGGATCTGGATAGGATCCGGCCGAGTCATATGAGAGTCGGCTGAAAAGGTCCGTCTAACCCCGAATCAAGTGGTCAAGACTTGATTCGGCTGACATATGATATATGTCGGCGTAACCCGGCCACGCATCTTAAGTGCAGGTTGAGGTCAAGCTGAATCAGGCGGGGCGAGGCCGGGTCAAGGGAAGCTTGTATAAGAAGGAAGAGGCAAGCCCCGAAGTCAGACCCTAGCCACTGTCTTTCTCTGGAATCTGCACAGTGCCAAGCGCTAGGGACAAGGAGCAGAGCGGCAGAGGAGCAGAGGGAGGTCACGGAGGTGACAGTCATCAGGCTCGAGGCTCACATGTGGTGGACTCTGGGTCTTTGCCGTCAATAGAAGGGGGACACGGAAAGAGGTGTACCGAGTTACCACTTTGGTACAAGCATATTTCATGAATATGCTTGTCCACGTCAGCCCTAGAAGGAACCAAGCCACTGCTTTACAAGGAGGGGCTGGGCTTCCTGAAGAAGGGATCGATTCATTTTTCTCTGGGGCACTAGTTGTATCTTCTTCCTCCTCTGACTCATACAACTCGAGGAGCAAGTGTAGCTCCATTGGTGTTGAATAAAGGTTGAGTTATAGCATTCTATGTGTAGAAACTACTACATCTACCCTCCCTAGATCCCACTAGAATCCATTGACCCCCAACTTAAGCCTACCCATGGCATCTGTCGTGCCACCACCATGATAGTTGGCTCCCACTATGGGGCTAGCAGCGGTGCTAGCTGGAGTCAATATCCAGACGGGAAACTTTATCGACACAGGCGAGCGCGTTGTCTCTGGCCTAGTCCAGAGATTCGACATCTGGGACTATGTTAGCGACAACGCTGGCAGCTTCGGGGCAAGACCTCCTCCGCGCAACAGCGTCTTCATCAACTTGGGCGCTCACAAGATCTATGTCGGCGTCGACACGTCTCGCGTCTACCCGCGCCGAGTCATCCTCGTGGAAGACCCACCCTTCAGCGCTGCTAGAGGTCGGCGTAATGCTCGCCCCGCAGGCACTGTTGAGGTGATGATGACAGCGCCAGCACCAGCAGCGGGAACAGGTGCCGGACCAAGCAAGAACCCGACGACAGCAGATCAGGCAGTAGTCAAGCCAGCAACCGCGAAGCCGGCAGTAGCAGATCCGTCAGCAGCTAAAGCACCCGAGGTGCAAGAGGTAACCCCCAAGGCACCAAGGGTAAGATGGCCACCTTTGGAGAGGCCGGAGAATATCTTGCAAGCAGACATAGATAACCTAACAACACCTGTAGCACCAATAGTTAACCCAGCAAATGCACATGCAGAGTTAGAAGAGACTAGGCTGAAAATGTTAGAAGAGGCAAAAAAGTGTCGGCACTGCAAGAGTCCTTTAAAAGAACTTTGCGAGAATATGCTAGGGCAAACAAGCTAGATACAACCCCTACTCGAATAGATGACCTAAGGATGAAAGGAAAGAATCTCCTTAGTGACATCAACAAGGAGCATGAGACTCGGCAGGGCGATTCAACCGACCCAGGCTTGCCGAGGTATAGTACCCCGACAAAGAACCTCAGGACGATGAATGCGGCAGCCTTGGAGTTAGAAGGATTGACCGGGGAAGCCCGACAAAGGCAACAAGAAAGAGTAAATGAGCTGGTACGCATCGAACCAGTAAAATGAGGAGATACTCAGAGCTAACCCGGCAAAGCCAGGAGCTTCGCGCATGGTTTATTCGGTTGGGGCTGCCCCGGCATCATCAGCTGTCGCGGCGTCCTCACCCGGAAATGGTCTGCGGAAGGATAAAGCAGTAACCTCAGGAAAAAGGAACAAACAGATTGTTCCATATGACCCGGCTGTGGCCAGAAAGGTTAATGAAAATAAAGGCAATGGAAGCCGAGGTAACAGCGGTGAAAGAAACCTCGGCTGTGGCAACAGAGAGCATGGGAACCTCGGAAGGGGTGACGGCGCTACGTCAACGTGGAGCGCTTCGTCAGGAAACCCCAAGAGCAAGGTATGATGCAGCACATCACCAAGTCTGAAGGGAATATGCCCGAGAGGCAATAATAAAGTGGTTATTATCGTATTCCTTGTTTATGATAAATGTTTATTTTACATGCTATAATTGTATTAATACGGAAACGTTAATACATGTGTGTTTAATAATCAAAAAGGAAGTTCCTAGTTATGCCTCTCTCATAAACTAGCTCGTTGATTAACAAGATGATCAAAGTTTCCTGATCATGGACATTGGATGTCGTTAATAACGGGATCACAACATTAGTGTAATGGTGTGATGAACATTCATCCGAAGTATAGCATTACGATCAAAGTCATTGAGTTTATATTGCTATAACAACTTACGAAGTGATCCTAATCCTTAGACCATGAGATCATGTCAATCACTAACAACGGAAGAGTTTCTTGATAACATCAAACGTCACACCGTAACAGGGTGATTATAACGATGGATTCAGAACTAATAAAGTGTTATGTTGAGGATCATGGATCAAGAGTGGAATTTGTTCATCCCGATGACGGGAAGATATACTCTGGGCCCTCTCGGTGATATCACATTGATTAGCTTGCAAGCAAGTGATTTGATCACTAGAATGTTATATCACGGGAACGAGAAAAGAGTGCATGTCGGTAACGAGATCAAACTAGGTATGGAGATACCGATGATCAAATCTCGGACATGTAATATATCGCGAAACAAAGGGATTAAGATACTAGCGTAAAAGGTTCCGACGATCACAAGAAAGTCATCGTTGAATGTGTGGGAGGCAGTATGGGTCTCCAGATCCCGCTTCTGATTATTGATCCGAGAGGGGTCTCGATCATGTCCGCATTATTCACGAACCGTAGGGTGACACACTTAAGAGACACCGACATCCAATTGGAGCAAAAGTTTCATGCCGAAAAGAAAAGGAAAGCGCAGGAATTTATTTCACTAGACACCAAAACTGTTTCGGTTGAAATTGCTGAAACTGGTTCTGCATGTGAAATGGAGTACTAGCAAGGGGTTTTATGTGAATGTTTGTTAATTAAAGTAATTAACAAAATTCTGAATAAATAAATAAAAGAGTTTTATTTAAATGAGAGCTTGCATTAAATTTGGTGGAAATTTAATGCATGTGAGTGGATTTTTGAGTGGAGGCTTTTTAATGGGAGTGGAGGCTTTCCATTTTGAGTGGGAGCTCCACCCACATGAATGTGGAAGAGGTGGGGGCAGACCCCATGGCTGGGTGCCATTCCCCTTGGGTGCCCCCCTCTCCCCTATAAAAGGCCCCCCTCTCCTCCTCTCACACCACACCTCCTCGTGAAGGATCTCTCTCCCCCTCTAGAATTTATCCCCCATGGTCTCGGACTAGCGAGATACATGTTCCCGGTGGCTTTTCGGCAAGAAAGAGTTGTGCTTCCGCTGCATCGCTGGAGAGAGGAGGCGGAGGTTGCTCGGTGCCTCGAACGTGTGTGCGAGCACGGATGCGCTGCTGTTTTGCGGCGCTAGGACTTCCTCTCGATCTTGAGATCGGCAAGAGATCGTCTACATTAACCATGAGTTTGGAATCGTTAAGCTTTGTCGGTCTTCAAGGGTATGTTCTCTACGGATATACATCCGCCCGTTGTTTGTATCTAATAGATAGATCTTGGTACATAGTTCACATCGTAGGAAATTTTTTGTTTTCTATGCTGCGAACCCTATAGTGGTATCAGAGCCGGATCTATGCGTAGATTCTTTGCACGGGTAGTACACATATGAGTATGTGGGCGATGATGATCATTTTATTGCTTCTTAGTTGTACTTTGGATATTGGTGGCATAGTGGGATGAAGCGGCCCGGACAAACTTTACATGTCCTCGCACATGAGACCTGTTCCACGCTTGACATGCAACTAGTTTTGCATAAGTGGCTAGCGGGTGTCTGTCTCTCCTACTATAGTCAATATCTAATTTGCAACGAGTTGTCAACAATTTGGTTATCCTCGTTGTGGTTCATGTTCGTAGGTAAGAACGGTTCTATCTACGAAAGCCCTAAGCCACGTAAAATTTGCAATGGATAAATTAGAGGCGTCTATTTTAGATTGTTGCTGGGCTAGTGTTATGATATGGTGATGTTGTAAGTAGACGTATGAGATGATACTCTTACAACACACATAACGTGTAATCTCCATAGACCTTGGACTTACACATATAGGTATGATAGTGATCGTACCACGGTGCACATGATGGAGATCATATGCGGGAACCATATCATTTCACTAATAAACATGAGATGTTTTGATTGCATCTTATATTGATTGTTTGGCGTTTTATTAGCATAATAAGATGATCCCTCATTTAGATATCAAGATAAGAATGTGTTCTTCCTTAAGTATGCACCGACAATGTTTCGTCGCTTCAAGACATCACGTGATGATCGGGTGTACTTGAATCCACGAGCATATCTCGGGTGTAAGACAGTTACACACGCGAATACTAAGGTTCTTACTTGACGAGCCTAGCATGTACAGACATGGCCTCGGAACACGGACTGAAAGGTTAAGCATGAGTCATATGTTTTGATATGATGACCATATGGATGCTCGCCTTTGAAGCTACACCGACTCACGTGATGATCGGACTTGGTGTAGTGGATTTGGTTCATGTAATCACCAAAAGGACACGAGGGATGTCGTTTTTGAGTGGGAGTTCATTTCTAATTTGGATTATCAGAACTCAATTTATCATAAATTAAATCAAAGTGAATTTGCATAATTTGTTGTAGTCATTGGCATTCTTTCACCACCTTATACATAGTTGTAATTGAGATAATAGAACTATAGAATTCTGGATATATACTTTACGAACTGGTATCGTATTGTGTTGAGTGTCAATCTAAAGTTTAAAGTCCTATTGCAAACTTTCAGCAAACTTTATTTACTCCGTGAGATTTAATAATTGGTATTAAATCAAGAGTAACAATTCCAGTGTTAGTATCTTAAGTATCATATTTGCCTCCATGATTCTTGATTAAAATATCAAGATTATCTAGGAGCTGAAAGAATTGTTTCAGAAACCATCATGTGTGACAGATATAATGATATCTGAAACAATGTTTTGGTTGCAATATGATAGAGTATAATATATATTCTCATATTGGATGAGAATTTACGAAGGTTGGAGATGCTAGACATCCTAATCATCCAAAAGGGTTTTGGAAATTAATGTTATACTCATGATTCGCCTTTATAAGCTACAGTAGCTTGATCATGAAAGTCGTCATGATAAGGGTGAATAGAATATGTATGTAAAATGTTTACTACACTAAAAGATTACTAAAGAATGGATTTTGAAAGAATACCGATCATTTTGATGATGGTGATCTACTTCAAAGTGCAAGTCCAAAGGTATTATTATTTGAATATACACGCTTTGGACTATGTGTCATGTATATGGCGCCACTGTTGATGTTGATAAATTCTTTTAAAAAGGAAAAGGAAATGCTGAAAGAGAATCTATAAAATATATTTGGCAGAAAAGAAAAGATTGGAAATATCCAATTTAGGTATATATATGATATACATGTTATGGTTGTATTCTTTGCTTGTTAAACAATGTGGTTCTTGGGTATTGGATACCGAATTGGTTGGTATGAAATTTCATACAAAACAACGCAATTCATGAACCACAATGGCCTAAGTAACTAGCAAGAGAATATGTGATGATGTTCATCGAAAACAAACAAACCGTTGTTTGTATTTCTCGTTGACATCAAAGGTTGACTTCAAAATTTGTTTTAATAATTGTTATTTGAATCAGGTATTATGAGAACAAAGGTTGTTCAAATAATTACCGTATTCCATATAAGATGGATGATTTATAAATCTAGTTGGAGAAATCACATCCATAAAACCTAATGCTAAAATGTCGCAAGACAAATGATTGGAAGATCACTTACGAAGTGACATCGCTGTTTAAATTATATTGGAAAGAAAACATGAAGAATATCCATATTCATGGATTTTTGGAGTCTTTGATTTGATCAACTGACGCTTGTG
The DNA here is from genome assembly GCA_910589765.1 of Avena atlantica. Lineage (NCBI taxonomy): Eukaryota > Viridiplantae > Streptophyta > Magnoliopsida > Poales > Poaceae > Avena > Avena atlantica. The sequence goes on along the minus strand of OU342733.1, from coordinate 433,309,717 downwards.
AGACTTTCCACATGATAATTAAAACTTTGTTCAAAGGCCAAAGAAGAACGAACGACTAAATTATTGGAATTTATACATATCGATGTATGTAGTCCATTATGTATAGTCGTAAGCGATGGATTTCAACTTCATATGCTTTCTTCAGAAATTTGAGTGAATGTTCACTTAATGAGAAAGAAGTATGAAATATTTTGAAAATGTTTCAAAGACTTTCAAGATGAAGTGCAAAATCATTGTAACAAGAAAATAAATGGTTTATGATTTTATCATAAGGGATTTGTTTGAGTTACAAGTGTAACAAGAAAATAAATGAATTATGATTTTTATCATAAAGGGATTTATTTGAGTCGCAAGTTTAGCAAAACACCTAGATTTACATCTCCCGAAACACCATAGTAGTATGGAGTGTTTGATATTTGTAATGAAACCTTGTTTGACATGGTTGGATCAAATGTGTTATTTAGAAAACTGCCATTATGTTTTAAAAGATTAAAAGCTTTAGAGACTACCGCTTTTACACTGAAAAGAGCTCCATCTTGATCCGTTGAAATGACACCATGGAAGTTATGGTTTGGGGTAAAACCCAAGTTGTCATTTCTTAAATTTTGGTATGCTAAACATAAGTAAGATCTTTACAACCGAAGTCGGATGAGCATGTCTTTGTAGGTTATTTCGAATAACAATTGGTTATTCCTTCATAACACCAAGGACAAAAGGGTTTGTCGCTTGAAACGTGAAGTTTCTTGGAGAAGGAATTTTCCGTAAAAGTTAAGTGAGAGGACAATAGAACTTTGATAAGGTTAACGAACCTTAGCTATATGTGTTGAGTTGCGCAGCGCCGGAAATCGTTCTGAAGGCTGCCATAATGCTCATAGCTTATGTGCCTCAAAGGTTGTGGTCACGGAGATCTAAGTTCCTATTGAACCAAGTAGGTCGGTTAAACAATCAAATGCTAAGATTTGAGAGTAAATCATTATTGTTTGACAATGATGAACCGAATACATACAAAGAAGCGATGATGGGCCCTGACTCCGTCAAATGGCTTGAAGCCATAAAATCCGTGATAGTTCCATATACGAGAAATCAAGTTTTGAACGGCCCTCCGGAAAGGTGTAAAAACCTATCGGTCGTATTCGGATCTATAAAGAAACAGACATGGATGTCTCACATCTATGAAATATTCGACATGTCGTAAAGTATTTTATGACAATGTTCAAAGAGTTGACTATGACAAGATTTGATCTTTCATAGCGATATTTAGTCTGAACGGATTAAAGTAGAAACCACTACATATAATTTGGTATATGGTAGATGAATAAACAAAACAAAGTTCTTCTAATAGAATGGTTACCTAGGACGTGTACATGACACGATCCAAAGGGTTTTATTAATTCAAAGGATGCTAAAAGGGGCATGCAAACTTCAACGGTTGAAGTAAGCATCGCGGAGTTGGAATCTTCATCGTGATGAAAAAGGAGTTTTCATCTGGAGACGATGAAGATGCTTGCATTTGCAAGAAATTAAGTGGAAGCGCTGAGACATATTTCTAATACATTATGTGAAGGACATCTTGTTGATTAGAAATGATGTATCTTTTATTAACAAAGGTTAAGGATTTCATTTTGATGAAAGACTTAGGCAAAACCCGAATAATTAGCATGAAAGTCTATAGTGGATAGACCGTGACGCTAATATGGTTATGCCAAACGTACATATATGAGATATTGAAGGAGTTCAATATAGAAACGACAAGAAACGGTTCTTGTCGCATGGAAAGGAATTGAATCAAAATTCAAGTGTATCGACACTTGATAAGTGAAACAAGATTCAAGTTCTTTGACACTTGATGACTGAAATCACGAGAATGTTTTGATCAATCATACCATGATATGTACACATCCACATGTGTCCTATGCTCTAAGTGTTATGAGCAAATACCAGAATGAATCATAAAATGATCATTGGACGATAGTAAGGATATTCTTATGATCTTTTTGAAAGAACTAAGAATATATTTGTGTAGAGGTGACAAACAATTACAAATAGTTCATTGTAAAGCGTTACATTGATACTAGTTTTGTCACAAGATACAAATTAAGTTTATCTCAATTTAAACTATGAGTGGCACAATGAAATGGAAAGAAAGTTTTCATGATGGATTTGGAAGAGTTCCAAAGTTAAGACATTGTGACGGATACTACAACAAAAGGCTAAGTATATGACTGCTATAGTAGCAGCAAAGGAGGGAATTTGTGTCAAGTAGTTTGTTATCAAACTAAGGTGTGGTTCGCAACGGGATAACACTAAAGATATATTTTATGACAATAGTATCGACATGATTTAACCCCAAGGAACTAAAGGTCTCACCGAAAGGCCAAATTTATACAATGACATTTCATTGGAGAATGAGTGATGCGTGAAGACGCAAAGACATGCAAATACACACGGACCTGAAGCGTCAGATCCGTAGATTATGTTAACCGCTTGCAATTGCGTATATGGAACACCAGAAAGCCATAGGTGTTCAATACGCAAAGTTTTTAAACTAGATTATTGTCTCTAGTGCAAGTGGGAGACTGAAGGGAATATGCCCGAGAGGCAATAATAAAGTGGTTATTATTGTATTCCTTGTTTATGATAAATGTTTATTTTACATGCTATAATTGTATTAATATGGAAACGTTAATACATGTGTGTTTAATAATCAAAAAGGAAGTTCCTAGTTATGCCTCTCTCATAAACTAGCTCGTTGATTAACAAGATGATCAAAGTTTCCTGATCATGGACATTGGATGTTGTTAATAACGGGATCACAACATTAGTGTAATGGTGTGATGAACATTCATCTGAAGTATAGCATTACGATCAAAGTCATTGAGTTTATATTGCTATAACAACTTACGAAGTGATCCTAATCCTTAGACCATGAGATCATGTCAATCACTAACACCGGAAGAGTTTCTTGATAACATCAAACGTCACACCGTAACAGGGTGATTATAACGATGGATTCAGAACTAATAAAGTGTTATGTTGAGGCTCATGGATCGAGAGTCGAATTTGTTCATCCCGATGACGGAAAGATATACTCTGGGCCCTCTCGGTGATATCACATTGATTAGCTTGCAAGCAAGTGATTTGATCACTAGAATGTTATATCACGGGAACGAGAAAAGAGTGCATGTCGGTAACGAGATCAAACTAGGTATGGAGATACCAATGATCGAATATCGGACATGTAATATATCGCGAAACAAAGGGATTAAGATACTAGCGTAAAAGGTTCCGACGATCACAAGAAAGTCATCGTTGAATGTGTGGGAGTCAGTATGGGTCTCCAGATCCCGCTTCTGATTATTGATCCGAGAGGGGTCTCGATCATGTCCGCATTATTAACGAACCATAGGGTGACACACTTAAGAGACACCGACATCCAATTGGAGCAAAAGTTTCATGCCGAAAAGAAAAGGAAAGCGCAGGAATTTATTTCACTAGACACCGAAACTGTTTCGGTTGAAATTGCTGAAACTGGTTCTGCATGTGAAATGGAGTACTAGCAAGGGGTTTTATGTGAATGTTTGTTAATTAAAGTAATTAACAAAATTCTGAATAAATAAATAAAAGAGTTTTATTTAAATGAGAGCTTGCATTAAATTTGGTGGAAATTTAATGCATGTGAGTGGATTTTTGAGTGGAGGCTTTTTAATGGGAGTGGAGGCTTTTCATTTTGAGTGGGAGCTCCACCCACATGAATGTGGAAGAGGTGGGGGCAGCCCCCATGGCTGGGTGCCATTCCCCTTGGGTGCCCCCCCTCTCCCCTATAAAAGGCCCCCCTCTCCTCCTCTCACACCACACCTCCTCGTGAAGGATCTCTCTCCCCCTCTAGAATTTATCCCCCATGGTCTCGGACTAGCGAGATACATGTTCCCGGTGGCTTTTAGGCAAGAAAGAGTTGTGCTTCCGCTGCATCGCTGGAGCGAGGAGGCGGAGGTTGCTCGGTGCCTCGAACGTGTGTGCGAGCACGGATGCACTGCTGTTTTGCGGCGCTAGGACTTCCTCTCGATCTTGAGATCGGCAAGAGATCGTCTACATCAACCACGAGTTTGGACTCGTTAAGCTTTGTCGGTCTTCAAGGGTATGTTCTCTACGGATATACATCCGCTCGTTGTTTGTATCTAATAGATAGATCTTGGTACATAGTTCACATCGTAGGAAATTTTTTGTTTTCTATGCTGCGAACCCTACAAAGTCTTCCCTCAGTAAGAAACTGAGGTTATCGAACCAGTAGGAGGAAGGAAACGTCTTAAAGGTGTTGCAAGCAACATGGAAACCTGCACAACACAAACTCAAGACTTTGCCCCAACTAACAGTGAGGTTGTCAATCTCACTGGTTCCTGTAACAAAGGATTAACTGTATGGTGTGGAAGGTGAAAGAGGTTTGAAGCAAGTAAACAGTAATTGTGGAAGATGTATCAATGGTAAAGATTGGACCGGGGTCCATAGTTCACTAGAGGTGTTCTCCTTAGATAAACAAACATGACATGCTGGGTAAACAAATTACAGCAGGGCAATTGACAGGAACTGAGCAAGGGATAACAATGCAATACTAGACATAAAGATCCTATGAGATTCGATTGGGCAATAAAACAAGATACATAGACCGTCATCCAACTGCATCTATGACTAGAAGTCCACCTTTGGGTTATCATCTGAACCCCCTCCAGTATTAAGTTGCAAGCAACAGACAACTGCTTTAAGTAAAGTGTGTAAGGTAAACAATCCACTTGTTCCATGAACAAGAGACCGTTGTTTCCCCTAGTGGCAACAACACATCTACAACCTTAGAGCTTTCTGTCACTTCCCTTGATTAAATAGAGGCATGAACCCACTATCAAGCATAAATACCCCCTCTTGGAGTCACTAGCAACTACTCTGCCAAGATAGCTACTCCCTCTGATCCATATTACTTGTCATTAAAAAGGATGTATCTAGACATGTTTTAGTGCTAAATACATCCACTTCAACGACAAGTATTATAGATCGGAGGGAGTACAACAACGGAGAGCATGCAAGATCGCAAACAACACAAACATGATAGAATCAATAAGATAAAACCATTAATCAATCTGACATAGTAATCTCAATATCCATTGGATCCCCGCAAACACAACATGCATGATTACAAATAGATGAGGTCTTGATCATGAACGGAGCTCACAAGATCTAGACATGAAAGCACAAAGGAGGAGATACAACCATCTCTACCACATGGACCCGTAGTCCAAGGTGGAACTACTCACGCTTCATACCGGAGGCTGGCATGATGAAGAAGAAGGCCTCCGGGATGATCTTCCCTCCGGCAGGGTGCCGAGAAGAGCTTCAGATCCCCCCGATCTAGGGACAATGGTGGTGGTGGCTACAGACGGTTTCGTGGAATATTGATCGGGTGCTTAGGGTTTAGGCATCGGGGATTCTTATAGGCGAAGAGGCGAGGCTGGGAGGCGGCCAGGGGGCCCACACCCTACCCAGGCGCGACCTAGGGTGGGCTCCCGCCTGGGGGTGCAGCCGCCCTGTGGCGCCCCTCTGTCTCTCCTCTGGACTCCATGTTCTCCTCTGTGAAATATTGACTTTGGCTTTTGTCCCGTACAATTCATAGAATATTTCCTTACTAGCTTTTCTAGAACCAAAAACAACAGAAAATAGGCAACTGGCACTGTGGCAACTTGTTAATAGGTTAGTACCAGCAAACATATAAAAAGGCACCTCAAAGTGTGCATAAAGCAAAGCAAAGTAGATACTAAACTGAAGGGAATATGCCCTGAGAGGCAATAATAAAGTGTTTATTATGTGTATTCCAAGTATATGATAGATGTTTATTTTGCATGCTATAATTGTATTAATACGGAAACGTTAATACATGTGTGTTTAATAAACAAACAGAAAGTTCCTAGTTATGCCTCTCTCATAAACTAGCTCGTTGATTAACAAGATGATCAAGGTTTCCTGATCATGGACATTGGATGTTGTTAATAACGGGATCACAACATTAGTGTAATGGTGTGATGAACATTCATCCGAAGTATAGCATTACGATCAAAGTCACTGAGTTTATATTGCTATAACAACTTACGAAGTGATCCTAATCCTTAGACCATGAGATCATGTCAATCACTAACACCGGAAGAGTTTCTTGATAACATCAAACGTCACACCGTAACAGGGTGATTATAACGATGGATTCAGAACTAATAAAGTGTTATGTTGAGGCTCATGGATCGAGAGTCGAATTTGTTCATCCCGATGACGGAAAGATATACTCTGGGCCCTCTCGGTGATATCACATTGATTAGCTTGCAAGCAAGTGATTTGATCACTAGAATGTTATATCACGGGAACGAGAAAAGAGTGCATGTCGGTAACGAGATCAAACTAGGTATGGAGATACCAATGATCGAATATCGGACATGTAATATATCGCGAAACAAAGGGATTAAGATACTAGCGTAAAAGGTTCCGACGATCACAAGAAAGTCATCGTTGAATGTGTGGGAGTCAGTATGGGTCTCCAGATCCCGCTTCTGATTATTGATCCGAGAGGGGTCTCGATCATGTCCGCATTATTCACGAACCGTAGGGTGACACACTTAAGAGACACCGACATCCAATTGGAGCAAATGTTTCATGCCGAAAGAATGAACAAGCGCAGGAATTTATTTCACTAGATACCGAAACAGGTTTTTGGGTGAAATTGCATAAAGTGGTTATGCATGTGAAATAGAATTCTAGCAAGGGGTTATTTGTGAATGTTTGTCATTAAAGTAATTGAAAAAATTCTGAATAAAATAAAGGAGTTTTATTTAATGAGAGTTTGCATTAAATTTGGTGGAAATTTAATGGGAATTTGAGTGGACTTTTGAGTGGAGGGAATTTAAAGGAGATTTGTGAGTGGAGTGTCCACCCACATGAAGAGGGGAGGGTAAGGGGGCAGCCCCCATGCGCCGGCCACCCCCTTAGGGTTCCCCCCCTCCTCCTATAAAAGGAGCCCCCCTCCTCACTTGTCTCACACACCTCCTCGTGAAGGATCTCTCTCCCCCTCTAGAATTTATCCCCCATGGTCTCGGACTAGCGAGATACATGTTCCCGGTGGCTATTCGGAAAGAAAGAGTTGTGCTTCCGCTGCATCGCTGGAGCAAGGAGGCGGAGGTTGCTCGGTGCCTCGAACGTGTGTGCGAGCACGGATGCGCTGCTGATTTGCGGCGCTAGGACTTCCTCTCGATCTTGAGATCGGCAAGAGATCGTCTACATCAACCACGAGTTGAACTCGTTAAGTTTTGTCGGTCTTCAAGGGTATGTTCTCTACGGATATACATCCGCCCGTTGTTTGTATCTAGTAGATAGATCTTGGTATATAGTTCACATCGTAGGAAAATTTTTGTTTTCTATGCTGCGAACCCTACAGTGGTATCAGAGCCGGATCTATGCGTAGATACTTTACACGGGTAGTACACATATGAGTATGTGGGCGATGATGATCATGTTTTTGCTCCTTTGTTGTAATTTTGGATATTGGTGGCATAGTGGGATGAAGCGGCCCAGACAAACTTTACATGTCCTCGCACATGAGACCTGTTCCACGCTTGACATGCAACTAGTTTGCATAAGTGGCTAGCGGGTGTCTGTCTCTCCTATTATAGTCAATATCTATTTTGCAAGCGAGTTGTCAACAATTTGATTATCCTCGTTGTGGTTCATGTTCGTAGGTAAGAACGGTTCTATCTCGAAAGCCCTAAGCCACGTAAAACTTGCAATGGATAAATTAGAGGCGTCTAGTTTAGATTGTTGCTGGGCTAGTGTTATGATATGGTAGTGTTGTAAGTAGAAGTATGAGATGATACTCTTACAACACACATAGCGTGTAAAATCCATAGACCTTGGATTTACACATATAGGTATGATAGTGATCATACCACGATGCACATGATAGAGATCATCTGCGGGAACCATATAATTTCACTAATAAACATATGATGTTTGATAGCATCTTATATTGCTTGTTTAGCGCTTTGTTAGCATAATAAGATGATCCCTCATTTAAATATCAAGATAAGAATGTGTTCTTCCTTTAGTATGCACCGATTATGTTTTTGTCGCTCCAAGACATCACGTGATGATCGGGTGTTCTTGGATCCACGACCATATTTCGGGTGTAAAACAGTTACACACACGAATACTAAGGTTCTAACTTGGCAAGCCTAGCATGTACAGACATGGCCTCGGAACACGGACCGAAAGGTTAAGCATGAGTCATATAGTTGATATGATGCCCATTTGATGCTCGCCTTTGAAGATATACCGACTCACGTGATGATCGGACTTGGTGTAGTGGATTTGGTTCATGTAATCACCAAAAAGGCACGAGGGATGTCGTTTTTGAGTGGGAGTTCATTCGTAATATAGATTAGTTGAACTCAATCTATCATGCACTTAGTCTAAACTTGACAAATTCTGTTGTAGATGGCACCACCTGCTTTTAATTTCAATGTGTTCATGGAGAAAGAGAAACTAGCAACGAACGGTAGCAACTTTACCGAATGGGCCATGAATTTGAGGATTCTCCTCTCTGCTGCACAAAAGCAATATGTGATAGAAGCGCCGTTAGGCCCCCCACCTTTAGATGATGCCCCTGACGAGGAGAAGAATGTCTATCAGACTCGTCAGGAGGACCACAACTTAGTTCATTGCGGCATATTGTATGGGCTAGAGCCGGAACTTCGAAAGTGTTTCGAAAACGGCAATGCATTTGATACAATGGGTGAGTTGAAAATGATTTTCGACACACATGGTGTTGTAGAGAGCTACAACGCTTCAGAAAAGTTCTTTAGCTGCATGATGGAAGAGCACAACTCCGTTAGTGAGCATGTACTCAAGATGTCGGGTTACGCCGATAAGCTTGTGTCCTTGGGAATATCGATTCCCATTGACTTAGGCATCCATCGTGTTCTGCAGTCTCTGCCACCTAGCTATAAGAGCTTCGTGATGAACTATAATATGCAAGGCATGAAGAAGTCTCTCCCCGAGCTTCTGTCAATGCTTAAAACTGCAGAAGTGGAGATCAAAAAGGAACATCAAGTGTTGATGATCAATAGGAACACTGGTTTCAAGAAAGACAAGAAGGGAAAACGGAAGGGAAGTAAGGGCGGCAAGCCTGTTGCCGCGCCTGAAAAGAAACCCCGAGTTGGACCTAAGTCTGATTCCGAGTGCTACTATTGTAAGGGGACAGGCCACTGGAAGCGCAACTGCCCCAAGTATCTGGCAGACAAGAAGGCCGGCAAGGCAAACAAAGGTATATATGATATACATGTTATTGATGTGTACTTGACTAGTGCTCGCAGTAGCACCTGGGTATTTGATACCGGTTCAGTTGCTAATATTTGTAACTCGAATCAGGGGCTGTGGAACAAGCGATCGCTAGCAAGGGGTGAGGTCAAGATGCGTGTCGGCAATGGATCAAGCATTGATGTGATCGCCGTCGGAACGCTGCCTCTCCACTTGCCGTCGGGATTAGTTATAAACTTGAGTAAATGTTATCTGGTGCCTGCACTGAGCATGAACATTGTATCTGGATCGTGTTTGATGCGAAGTGGTTATTCATTTAAATCCGAGAACAATGGTTGTTCCATTTATATGAATGAAATCTTTTATGGTCATGCACCGATGATGAATGGTTTATTTCTATTAGATCTCGATGATAATGTTACACATATTCATAATGTTGATGCTAAAAGGATTAAACTTAATGATGATATATCCGCATATATGTGGCACTGCCGTCTAGGTCATATTGGCGTTAAACGCATGAAGAAGCTCCATTCGGATGGACTTTTGGAATCACTTGATTATGAATCATTTGATACATGTGAGCCATGCCTTATGGGCAAGATGACTAGAACGCCGTTTTCCGGTTCAATGGAACGGGCGACAGATTTATTGGAAATCATACATTCTGATGTATGTGGTCCAATGAGTGTGTCGGCGCGAGGTGGATATCGTTATTTTGTTACTTTCACGGATGATTTGAGTAGATACGGTTATATCTACTTGATGAAACACAAGTCTGAAACCTTTGAAAAGTTCAAGGAATTTCAGAATGAAGTGGAAAATCATCGTAATAGAAATATCAAATTTCTACGGTCCGACCGTGGAGGTGAGTATCTAAGTTACGAGTTTAGCACTCACATGAAAGAGTGTGGAATTGTTTCACAACTCACACCTGCCGGAACACCACAGCGAAATGGTGTGTCGGAACGTCATAATCGTACTTTATTAGATATGGTTCGATCTATGATGTCTCTGACGGACTTGCCGTTGTCATTTTGGGGTTATGCACTAGAAACTGCTGCATTCACTTTAAATCGGGCACCATCTAAATCCGTTGAAAAGACACCGTATGAATTGTGGTTTGGAAACAAACCTAAGCTATCATTTCTTAAATTTTGGGGATGCGATGTTTATGTGAAGAAACTTCAACCGGATAAACTCGAACCCAAAGCGGAAAAATGCGTCTTCATAGGATACCCTAAAGAAACTATTGGGTATTCCTTCTATCACAGATCCGAGGGCAAGGTTTTTGTTGCCAAGAATGGATCCTTTCTAGATAAAGAGTTTCTCGCGAAAGGTGTGAGTAGTCGGAAGGTAGAACTCGAAGAGGTTGTGGAACCTTCTCTTCAAAGTATGGCGAGTAGCGCAGCGCCGGAAGTTGTTCCGGAGTTGGCTCCACCTGTTGAAGAGGGAACTAATGATAATGATCATGAAACTCTGAAAGAGAGTACTACCGAACCTCGCAGGTCAAACAGGACGCGTGCAGCTCCCGAGCTGTACGGAAATCCTGTCATGAATTTCATGGTTGATGAAAATGATGACCCTGCGATGTATGAAGAAGCGATGATGAGCCCGGATTCCAACAAATGGTTAGAAGCCATGAAATCCGAGATGGAATCCATGTATGAAAATCAAGTTTGGAACTTGGTGGAATTACCTCACGACCGAAAGGCCGTGGAGAACAAATGGATTTTCAAAAGGAAAACTGATGCTGATGGTAATGTGACCGTCTATAAAGCTTGACTTGTCGCAAAGGGGTTTCGACAAATTCAAGGAGTTGACTACGATGAGACTTTCTCTCTCGTAGCGATGCTAAAGTCAGTTAGGATTATGTTAGCAATTGCTGCATATTTCGATTATGAGATATGGCAGATGGATGTCAAAACCGCGTTTCTCAATGGTAATATTGAAGAAGAGTTGTATATGATACAACCAAAGGGTTTTGTCGATCCTAAGGATGCTGACAAGGTGTGCAAGCTTCAGCGATCCATCTATGGATTGAAGCAAGCATCACGAAGTTGGAATCTCCGCTTTGATGAGGTGATCAAAGAGTTTGGATTTGTCCAAACTTATGGAGAAGCTTGTATTTACAAGAAAGTGAGTGGGAGCAATGTGGCATTTCTGATATTATATGTGGATGACATATTATTGATCGGAAATGATATAGATCTTTTAAAAAGTGTTAAAAGTTATCTAAACAGCAAATTTTCAATGAAGGACCTAGGTGAAGCGTCATACATATTAGGCATAAAGATCTATAGAGATAGATCTAGGCGCCTAATAGGGCTATCGCAAAGTACATACCTTGATAAGATTTTAAAGAAGTTTAAAATGGACGGAAGAAAGAAGGGGTTCTTACCTATGTTGCAAGGCAAGACATTGAGTAAGACTCAAAGTCCGGCTTCGGCAGAAGAAAGAGAGATAATGGACAAAGTCCCCTATGCTTCAGCCATAGGCTCTATAATGTACGCCATGCTATGTACAAGACCGGATGTGGCACATGATATTAGTTTGTCTAGTAGGTACCAATCGGATCCAGGTTCGGAACACTGGATAGCGGTCAAGAATATCCTTAAGTACTTACGAAGAACTAAGGATATGTTTCTTGTATACGGAGGTGAAGAAGAGCTCGTCGCTAAGTGTTATGTCGACGCTAGCTTTGACACCGATCCGGATGACTCTAAGTCTCAATCCGGATACGTATTTCTCATGAATGGCGGAGCGGTTAGTTGGAGGAGCTCCAAACAACCTGTGGTAGCGGGATCAACAACGGAGGCCGAATATGTTGCTGCTTCAGAAGCGGCTCAGGAAGCAGTTTGGATGAAGGAGTTCATATCCGAACTAGGAGTGGTGGCAAACGCGTTGGACCCAATGGTGATCTATTGTGACAACAATGGTGCCATTGCCAATGCCAAAGAGCCAAGGTCTCACAAGCATTCCAAGCATATTAAGCGCCGGTTTCACTCCATCCGCGAGCGTGTCAAGGATGGAGATATAAAGATTTGTAAAGTACATACGGATCTCAATGTAGCAGATCCGTTGACTAAAACTCTCCCTAGAGCAAAACATGATCAACACCAGAACTCAATGGGTGTTAGATTTATCACTATGTAACTAGATTATTGTCTCTAGTGCAAGTGGGAGACTAAAGGGAATATGCCCTGAGAGGCAATAATAAAGTGTTTATTATGTGTATTCCAAGTATATGATAGATGTTTATTTTGCATGCTATAATTGTATTAATACAGAAACGTTAATACATGTGTGTTTAATAAACAAACATAAAGTTCCTAGTTATGCCTCTCTCATAAACTAGCTCGTTGATTAACAAGATGATCAAGGTTTCCTGATCATGGACATTGTTAATAACGGGATCACAACATTAGTGTAATGGTGTGATGAACATTCATCCGAAGTATAGCATTATGATCAAATTCATTGAGTTTATATTGCTATAACAACTTACGAAGTGATACTAATCCTTAGACCATGAGATCATGTCAATCACTAACACCGGAAGAGTTTCTTGATAACATCAAACGTCACACCGTAACAGGGTGATTATAAAGATGGATTCAGAACTAATAAAGTGTTATGTTGAGGCTCATGGATCGAGAGTAGAATTTGTTCATCCCGATGACGGATAGATATACTCTGGGCCCTCTCGGTGATATCACATTGATTAGCTTGCAAGCAAGTGATTTGATCACTAGAATGTTATATCACAGGAACGAGAAAAGAGTGCATGTCGGTAACGAGATCAAACTAGGTATGGAGATACCGATGATCGAATCTCGGACATGTAATATATCGTGAAATAAAGGGATTAAGATACTAGCGTAAAAGGTTCCGACGATCACAAGAAAGTCATCGTTGAATGTGTGGGAGTCAGTATGGGTCTCCAGATCCCGCTTCTGATTATTGATCCGAGAGGGGTCTCGATCATGTCCGCATTATTCACGAACCGTAGGGTGACACACTTAAGAGACACCGACATCCAATTGGAGCAAATGTTTCATGCCGAAAGAATGAACAAGCGCAGGAATTTATTTCACTAGATACCGAAACAGGTTTTCGGGTGAAATTGCATAAAGTGGTTATGCATGTGAAATATAATTCTAGCAAGGGGTTATTTGTGAATGTTTGTCATTAAAGTAATTGACAAAATTCTGAATAAAATAAAAGAGTTTTATTTAATGAGAGTTTGCATTAAATTTGGTGGAAATTTAATGGGAATTTGAGTGGACTTTTGAGTGGAGGGATTTTAAAGGGCATTTTGTGAGTGGAGTGTCCACCCACATGAATGAAGGAGGGGAGGGGGCAGCCCCCATGTCCGGCGGACACCCCCTTGGGTGCCCCCCCTCCTCCTATAAAAGGAGCCCCCCTCCTCACTTGTCTCACACACCTCCTCGTGAAGGATCTCTCTCCCCCTCTAGAATTTATCCCCCATGGTCTCGGACTAGCGAGATACATGTTCCTGGTGGCAATTCGGCAGGAAAGAGTTGTGCTTCCGCTGCATCGCTGGAGCGAGGAGGCGGAGGTTGCTCGGTGCCTCGAACGTGTGTGCGAGCACGGATGCGCTGCTGATTTGCGGCGCTAGGACTTCCTCTCGATCTTGAGATCGGCAAGAGATCGTCTACATCAACCACGAGTTGAACTCGTTAAGCTTTGTCGGTCTTCAAGGGTATGTTCTCTACGGATATACATTCGCCCGTTGTTTGTATCTAGTAGATAGATCTTGGTATATAGTTCACATCGTAGGAAATTTTTTGTTTTCTATGCTGCGAACCCTACATAAACAAGCATGGAACATCAAAAATTATAGATACGTTTCCGACGTATCAAGCATCCCCAAGCTTAACTCCTGCTCGTCCTCGAGTAGGTAAGTGATAAAGAATAATTTTTGAGGTGACATGCACCATCAAAACCAAGATCAAAACATTTGCAAGCATTGAAAGATGCGATCAAAGAACTCTAAACATGAGCATGAAAGATGGAGTTCTAACAATAAGATAAAGTAACTATGCATGCAACATGAAAGGCTACAAACAAATATCATGGATAGCATGCATTGAAAAACGTTTGTTTGATTCACATACAGAAAACATGGCATAGTGGCATTCAACTTGTCCTTCATGGAGTAGCAAATAGATGCATATGACACCTTCAAAGTTCATAAGAGTGACTAGATAAAAATAGCACAAGAACAAGCAATATCAACAATATGCATCAATCAATAAGTTTTGGGACACTGTACATAGAACTAAGAATGGCAACTATGCTCTCTTAACTGGTGCCTAAAGGTAGAAGGTGGAGACTCAATATAATAGTGGAAGAAAGGCCCTTCATAATGGGAAGAAGGGATTTCAAGTTTCAAAAAGAGCTTCCAAAAATTATGGTACTTGTTATCTTTCATCCCTCATTGCCCCTATCATAAGCATCTTGAAGTGATTAAGGTTAAAGTGAACAAACTATGGAGTATATGCTCGACAAAGTATAAGTTGGCAATCTCATGTCCCTTGAATACGAGGGCCGCACCTCATGCTACTCAACTTTAGTCACCTGTAAGTTCTTGTCATAGTAAGTATATGTGTATCATAGAGAACCGCCAATGGGGTACCCCTTGCACATGGTACAGGAGCTATCCCATAACCAAAATGATAAGGCAAGCAGACGATGAGCATCTCAACGATCTTTTTATTTGCTATTTGCATAGGTTTTTATTGAGGATGCTTCATAGATTGCTCATTATGGTGATGCTGCAAGTTTCCACCATGATTAGGCATGGCTTAGGCTAGTGGCCCAGGAGTTTATCTAACACAAAATACATAACTCCATGGACTTACAAGCTCCCTTTTTATTTCACACTGGCGACATCCATATACAAAAGAGCATGATATCAACTGTGTACAAAGTACAAGTGCAATGTTGAAAATGTTACCCATGACAACATGGTTCTGCTAATTCCAACGTATAAGTGCAAGCATATACAGCATAGATGACACAATTGTTCAAGTTTATTAGGGGCAAGGAATATAAATTCGTGAGAGCTTTAATCACTAAGTTTTCACATAACAAAATACTTTTTAATTGGAAAATAGATGAAAAACAAGAATATACTTGGAATGGTGTAACACACCATGCATAGGAGTTTATAGTGGAAACTTTGGAATAACTTGGTTTCTTGGGAGTTGGAAGCATGAGTAGATCTTACTCATATAAGTGGAGGCTAGCAAAATACTGGGAGCAACCAACTAAGAGAGCAATAATGGCCATAATCATGCAAAGCGACAAAACATTACTAATCAAAGCATAGAGTGGTACTAAAAGTCAAGGACTAAATGATCATAGAGGCTATGGTGACTTGTTCATAGTCATAACATGGTGTGATCATGTGCCAAGTCAACCCAAATAAAACATCAAAGGAGGATACCACAATACTATGATTTTGCATGCTAAAACAACACACGATTCCTTTAAGGCACACTAAGAAATCCCAATTGTTTGGAACAAGTCATGTTACAGCAATAATCACTAAGCATACGGTCAAAACAACACCTAGCATGGCATGCTAAAGTCTAAGTCACAGTCAAAGTAAGCTCCTCTTGCACTTTCAAGCAAGAACTTTCTACTCCTTTCCAATACCAATCAACTTATTTGAACAACACGGAAAGAGCGGGGGTACAAACTACTTTATTCTAGCAAACTAAGCAAAGCAAAAAAAAACTAAGACGCTCCAAGAACAACACAATAGTGCATGAAACAATAAAAACGAAGTGTCTAGAAAGACCTGAGCTTTTTATTGATGAAGAAGGGGATGCCTTGGGCATCCCCAACCTTTGATGCTTGTACCTATTGGATATTTCTTGGGGTGACACCAGGGGTGGCATCCCCAAGCTTGATCTTTTGTCCATTCTTCATCTCATTACATCATTCTCTCTCTACACCTGAAATTTTTCCTTCATACAAAACTTCACACAATCCTCATTAGCAACATTAGTGTATTCAAAAGATAATAGACCCTTGGTCTTAGCTTTAGAACAGCAAAACTTTCACTAAAATCACAAGATATTGTAGCAATTCCCTCAAAAATCTCAATTTCCCAAAAGGAACCCAAGAAGGAATCAATAAGAAGCAAATGCAAATAATGGCAGAAATCTATCAAAACAGACTAGCAGGTAGACCTTCTGTTGCTCAAATAAAAAGTATTGAACCAAATAAATTTAGCTAACATACTGGGGGATTTATTCGTAAATTATCAGATCAATCCGACTTACAGATACTCCTCACGAATTTTTATGGTGGAGCAAAAAAATCTGTTCCGGGACAGCAACTCCCCAAATCTTACTTCCCTCTCACTAGAGGTCATTCTTGGCACAAAAAGCAATCAAAATGGATAAGGAGAGGTCATTACTGAAGCAATAACTTCCAAGACTCAAGAAAACTCTTGGGTTATCTCCCAACAATTACTTTTCTTTAACGCCTTTAAGTTAGGCATGATAATTTGAGAAGATGATCTCATAAGAAATATAAATTGAAGTAGAAAAGAGCATCAAGAAGCAAATGAAAAACACATTTAAGTATAACCCTCTTCCTATGCATAGGAATCTTGTATGCAAATAAATTCACAAAGAACAAAGTGACAGGCATAGGAAGATAAAACAAGAGTAACTTCAAAACTTTTAGCACATAGAGAGGTGTTTCAGTACCATGAAAACTTCTACAACCATATTTTCCTCTCTCATAATAATTTTCAGTAGCCTCGTGAATAAACTCAACAATATATCTATCACATAAAGCATGCTTTTCATGATCTACAAACACATAATTTCTATCAAGCTCAAAAATAGTGGGATTAAAACCTTCACAGGTTTTACCCAAAGTAGATATTTCAAAAGGATCCATAGGAACATAACATTCATCCTCCTTTGGTAAGCATGGGGGACAATCAAATAATGTAAGGGATAAAGAGTTACTCTCAATAGAAGGTAGGCATGGGTAGATAATCCATTCTTCATCCTTTTGTTCGTCACTCTCCTCCTATTTTTCATCGAATGAGCTTTCAGTTTCAACAATTTCTTCTTCCATAGGCTCCTGCAAGGCATTAGTCTCTTCCATTTGTTGAAAGCATCTATTACAATATTCAAGAATATATCCATTTTCTTCCTTGTAATTATCAAAGAAAAATTTAAGTATATCATAAACCTCATATTCATAAGATGCATCATCAGTATTTTCAAGCAAACTGGCAAATTCAAATGCACCCTTGAAGGCAATAAATTCTTCAATTTGTTCCACATCATAAAAGTCACAATTTCCTTTAACATAAGAGGATATGGTAACATTATCATTATACTCACATTGAAAAGGGAGGTGTTTATACCTCCTACAACAACAAGATTTATCAAATCAATAAGTAACATTATAAGTAGAACATACCTCTCTAGCAATAGTATTCAATTTATCAATTTGTTCATATAAGTGTTTACCTTTTTGTGACAAACGGTGTTCCTTATAATAATACTTTTCTTCTTTCGTGAACCGACCTTGCCAATAAGAACTAGTTTCAAAGAAACCGTCCATTGATAGAAAGCATGACAAAGCAAGGCAATAAAAGACCAGTAACTAGAGCAGGAACTAATTTTTTGTGTTTTTGATAAGAGAAAGCAAACCAAACTAAATTATTTTTTTGGAGTTTTTAATAAAAAAGAGGCAAACAAAACGAAGCAAAAGAAACTAAGAAAACTAAAAACAAAGTGAAGAGAAAGGTTATGGAGGACTCCCCTTGTGAAGACGTCCTTAGCCTCCCCGACAACGGCACCAGAAAATCTTGATGGCGCGGCGTCAACGTAGAGCGCTTCGTCGGGAAACCCCAAGAGCAAGGTATGATGCAGCACAGCAGCAAGTCTTCCCTCAGTAAGAAACCGAGGTTATCGAACCAGTAGGAGGAAGGAAACGTCTCAAAGGAGTTGCAAGCAACGTGGAAACCTGCACAACACAAACTCCAGACTTTTCCCCAACTAACAGTGATGTTGTCAATCTCACCGATCGCTGTAACAAAGGATTAAATGTATGGTGTGGAAGGTGAAAGCCGTTTGCAGCAAGTAAACAGTAACAGTGGAAGATGTATCAATGGTAAAGATTGGACTGGGGTCCATAGTTCACTAGAGGTGTTCTCCTTAGATAAACAAACATGACATGTTGGGTAAACAAATTACAGCAGAGCAATTGACAGGACTGAGCAAGGCATAACAATGCAATACTAGACATAAAGATCCTATGATATTCGATTGGGCAATACAACAAGATACATAGACCGCCATCCAACTGCATCTATGACTAGAAGTCCACCTTTGGGTTATCATCCGAACCTCCTCCAGTATTAAGTTGCAAGCAACAGACAACTGCTTTAAGCAAAGTGTGTAAGTTAAACAATCCACTTGCTCCATGAACAAGAGACCGTTGTTTTACTCCTAGTGGCAACATCACATCTACAACCTTAGATATTTCTGCCACTTCCCTTGATTAAATAGAGGCATGAACCCACTATCGAGCATAAATACTCCCTCTTGGAGTCACTAGAAACTACTCAGCCAAGATATCTACTAACAACGGAGATCATGCAAGATCACAAACAACACAGACATGATAGAATCAATAAGACAAAACCATTAATCAATCTAACATAGTAATCTCAATATCCATTGGATCCCCACAAACACAACATTCATGATTACAAATAGATGAGATCTTCATCATGAACGGAGCTCACAAGATCTAGACATGAAAGCACAAAGGAGGAGATACAACCATCTAGCTACTACATGGACCCGTAGTTCAAGGTGGAACTACTCACGCTTCATACCAGAGGCTGGCATGATGAAGAAGAAGGCCTCCAGGATGATCTCCCCTCCGGTAGGGTGCCTAGAAGAGCTTCAGATCCCCCTGATCTAGGGACCATGGTGGCGGCAGCTATAGACGGTTTCATGGAATATTGATCGAGTGCTTAGGGTTTAGGCATCGGGGGATTCTTATAGGCGAAGAGGCGAGGTTGGTAGGTGGCCAGGGGGCCCACACCCTGCCCAGGCGCGGCCTAGTGTGGGCCCGCGCCTGGGGGTGAAGCCGCCCTGTGGTGCCCCTCCGTCTCTCCTCTAGACTCCGTGTTCTCCTCGGTGAAATATTGACTTTGGCTTTTGTTCCGTCCAATTCTGAGAATATTTCCTTACTAGCTTTTCTAGAACCAAAAACAGTAGAAAACAGGCAACCGGCACTGTGGCAACTTGTTAATAGGTTAGTACCAGAAAACATATAAAAAGGCACCTCAAAGTGTGTACAAAGCAAAGTAGATACTATACAAGCATGGAACATAAAAAATTATAGATACGTTTCCGACGTATCAAGGGGTAACCCCGAGAATAATAACCCGGCTGAAGCGAGACGGTATCACCCGCAGGACCATCAGCCGAGGCATGAACCTCAGCAGGGAAGAGATGCAGGACATATTCCACACAACCCGGCCCGTGACAGATATAATGATGGTTATTCGGTAATGGAAAATGTTGGGTACGCTGGGCAAAACCACTATGGGGTGGAAGAAAGAGCTATATGCAGAAATTTGCCGTCGAATGACGCAAGGTTAAAACTGGATAGGCTATATTGATCCGAGTTATTAGAGGAGCAGGGCCCTCCTGGTCCGGCGTGTTTTGGACCCCGAATCATGAGTGAGCCACCTGTCCCAAACTTCCAGTTGGCAAGAGGCACAAAAACATATAATGGAAGTACTAAACCAGAAGATTGGTTGATTGATTATGCCACTGCGGTGAAAATAGCATGGGGAAATTTGAGATGGGCCGTGAGGTACGTTCCCGAAATGTTGGAAGGGCCGGCCAGGGTTTGGTTGAATAATTGACCAGTCGGCAGCATCAACTTTTGGTTGTACTTCGAGGAGATGTTCGTCATTAACTTCACCAGTACGTACAAGAGGCCAAACAGGTCCCAACAGCTGGCCATGTGCAAGGAGAAACCGAATGAGACTGACAGAGAATTCTTAACTCGATGGTGTAATCTCAGAAACTCCTATGAAGGGGTACTTGAATCACAAGCGATTGCTTGGTTTGCACAAGGGTGCTAGTACGGAAGTGTGTTGTGGCAAAGGCTCCAAAGAGATATACCGACTATGTTGGCAGAAACTATCAGAATAGCAGACTCATATGCATTGGGTGATCCAACTCAGCCCGAGCTTATGTCGGCAGAACACTTGGAGCAACATGACCATTACGCTCGCGATGGTGCAGGTTCATCCTGGCGGAATGAGTTCCGAGGTAGGAGAAGAGATGATAGGTCGGATTACAGATACAATTTGAATCAGGTTGCGGCAGTTGTACAAGATCAGTCGGGTGCAGGAAGCAATCAACGCCAGAAGAACGGTCCTCAGTAGTGGACGCCGAGGAATGATGGGAAGAAACAATGGACTCCAGAACAGAAGAAACAATGGCAAGAGAGGCCGAAGTACACGTTTGAGTCAATGTTGGATCAACTTTGTAAGTTTTACACGCCTAACCCGGCAAAACCAGCCAACCACACAAGTCGCCAATGCGCTTGGATGAAGAGTGCAATGGGGAACATGACAGCAATGCAAGCATCACAGCAGCAAGCACACCACCCACATCAGCCACAGCTTACATGAGGAAATGCACAACAGTTGATGTTGCCTCCACCACCTTCGAGGTATAAGAATCAGGACCGGAGGGATGCAGTTCACCAAGTGGTAAATCAGAACCAAGATGGCAGAGGAAACCCAGAAATAATGGATGCAATGATTACAGGGAGCACCACTAGTCATACTGTGTATTCACTACGGAACATCAGGACATGCAGAGCGTACAACGTCGGCATATGGAAGTAAACGCGGTTATGCCAGCATTTCCGAGATATATGTTGTGGTCAGATCAAGAGATAACTTGGGGCACTAGAGATTATCCTAAGATCATGCCGAACCCCGGGTCATATGCCTTGGTGCTAGACCCAAGATTTTTCAGGCCCAGTATTAATGTGAAATTCTCGAAGGTGCTGATAGATAATGGAAGCAGCATCAACATTATGTACAAAGATACAATGCATAAACTTGGCATATCTCCGAATATGCTGCAGCCAACGAAGACAACCTTTCATGGAATAGTGCCAGGACTGTCCTATGAGCCCATTGGGAAGGTCCGAGTAGACGTCTTATTCGGTACAAGGGAAAATTGCAGGGCGGAGAATTTAGAATTTGAGGTGGTGGATCTCGAGAGTTGCTATCACGCATTACTCGGACGGCCGACATTGGCTTAGTTTATGAGCAGCTGTCACATTGCTTACTTGACAATGAAGATGCCAGGACCACAGGGGGTAATAAAAATAATAGGAGATTACAGGAAATCAATGGAATGTGCTTCGGCCGGATCAAATCTAGCCGAATCTTTGGTGACCGCAAGGGAGAAAAGGAGAATTCAGGAGGATGTTGCATTGGCTCAGTCGGCACATCTTAACATGTCGGCACTTGCTAACCCACATGGAAGTGTATCTTTCTAGCCGACTAAGGAGACAAAGAAGATTCAAATTGATGATCAGTTCCCAGAGCGCACCATCACCATTGGTGCCGGCATAAATGATAAATAGGAAAGCGAGCTCACCAACTTCCTTCGTGAGAATCAAGATATCTTTGCATGGTCTACACAAGATCTGCAAGGAGTATCGAGGGAGTTGGCTGAGCACTCTTTGCATGTAAGGCCAGGAGCAAGGCCGGTGAAGCAACCTCTCCGCCGCTTCGCCGAAGACAGGAGAAAAATCATAGGGGATGAGATAGCTCGGCTCCTTGTGGCCGGGTTTATTATGGAAGTACTTCATCTGAATTGGATGTCTAACCCAGTGTTGGTAGAGAAGAAAAAGGATGACCCGAACGTAGCTGTCGTTTGGCGTATGTGCATCGATTACACGAACCTTAACAAGGCGTGTCCTAAGGATCCTTTTCCTTTACCTAGGATAGATCAAGTTATTGATTCAACCGCAGGTTGCGAATTACTATCATTTGTAGACGCATATTCTGGCTTCCCCCAGATACCATTAAACCCGGCTGATCAAATAAAAACTGCATTTATCACCCCGTATGGGGCTTATTGCTATCGCACCATGCCATTCGGCTTGCGCAATGCAGGAACCACGTACCAAAGATGCATGCAAAAATGTCTGCATGATAAGATTGGAAAAAAATGTTCAAGTATATGTTGATGATGTGGTTATAAAAAACAAAGAGAGCCATACGCTTCCAAAAGATATCCGGCAGACATTCGCGAATCTAAGGAGATTCCGAATGAAGCTTAACCCGGAAAAATGCAATTTCGGTGTACTAGCCAGAAAATTACTTGGTTTCCTCGTATCTAGCCGAGGTATAGAGGCAAATCCAACTAAAATTCATGCAGTTGAAAGGATGGAACTGCCGAAATGCCTCAATGATGTTCAGAAATTTGCAGGATGCCTTGCATCCTTAAGTCGGTTCGTAAGTCGGCTAGGTGAAAAAGCATTGCCTTTATATCAGTTAATGAAAAAAATCCGACAATTTCACTTGAACACCTTAGGCTAATAGCGCTTTGCATGAGTTAAAAAAGATGCTGGCCACATCGCCAATTTTAGCTTCCCCATTATCAAAAGAGCCTATGTTGCTCTATGTAGCAACAATGAACCGAGTTGTGAGCGCTGTGATAGTTGTGGAGCGTAATGAGGAAGGTAAGTCGGTGCAAATACTGGTTTATTACCTAAGCGAGGTATTATCAGCGTCAAAACAAAACTACCCACACTACCAAAAAATTGCTTATGGAGTGTATATGTCGGCAAAAAAGCTCAAGCATTATTTTGAGGAACACCCCATAAAGGTGATTTGCGAGGCGCCAATAGACGAGATAATGAGCAACAAAGATGCAAGAGGCCGAATAGCAAAATAGGCAATTGAGTTATCCCCTTATGCCCCACAATTTGATAGACGAGATGCAATCAAATCACAGGTAGTGGCCGACTTTTTTGTCGATTGGGCCGAGATACAATATGAACCCCCATTACCTTATCCGAACTATTGTACGATGCATTTTGATTGATCCAAATTAAGGAATGGATTAGGAGCAGGAATAGTATTAACCTCTCCAAAGAAGGATCAACTGAAATATGTATTGCAGATACATTTCGCTGCATCAAACAATGTAGCCGAATATGAGGCACTTTTCCATGGCGTAAAGATGGCAAAGGAGATCGACATACGTCGGATTCTATGTTTCCGAGATTCGGACCTTGTAGTGCAGCAAGTGTCAGGAAATTGGGACGCATTGGATGTGAACATGGCCTTGTATCGGTTTCATGTATAGAAAATTAGTGGCTATTTCGACGGGTGTGAATTTCATCACATACCTCGGGCGGAAAACGACGCTGCTGATACCCTGTCAAAGCTAGGATCAACCAGACAGTCAATTCCACCTGGCATCGCCTTAGAACACCTGAGAAAGCCATCAATCATACCTTCACCAGAGTCTGAATCAATTCGCCTCTCGTCAGATCAGAAAGCTGAGTGTGTCCCAATGGAAATCGATAAGGGACATCAGCTGAATAACCCAGGGACTAATTCATACAACTGGAGAGACGATCGAGAAAGTTTGGCGAAAGTTACATCAGGAGAAGTATTAGAAATTGATAACATAGTTAACCCGGAGCAGGACATACCGGAATGGGCACAACCCATATTCTTATTCCTTAAAAATGAGACCCTGCCGAATAATGAAGTCCTTGCTAGGCAAACAGTGAGAAGGGCAAAAGCTTACACAGTAATAAATAATGAGCTTTATAAGAGAAGCATCACAAACATGCTGCAACGATGTGTTGACCTGGCAAAAGGACAAGAGATGCTCTTGGACATACAACAAGGATAATGTGGGCACCATGCCTCATCCAGAGCCCTTGTGGACAAAGCATTGTGACATGGATTTTATTGGCCTAGTGCGCTAAAGGAAGCATAAGAATTGGTAGCAAGGTGTAATGGCTGCCAGAGATATGCCAGCAAAATACATATGCCTTCATCCGAGTTAAAAACAATACCAATCACTTGACCATTCTCATTATGGTGCCTGGATATGGTAGGTCCATTTAAGCCGGTTCGCGAAGGCATGACTCACATTTTGGTCATGGTGCACAAATTCACAAAATGGATAGAGGTAAAGCCAATAAGAAAATGTGACGGGCCCACAACAGTGAAATTTCTCAAGGATATCATTCTGAGATATGGTTACCCACACAGTATCATTACAGATAATGGCACAAATTTTGCTGAAGGAGCATTTGCTTGATTCTGCCAAGAAAAGCACATAAGACTCAATGTTGCTTCGGTAGCTCACCCGACATCAAATGGGCAAGTAGAAAGATCGAATGGACTCGTGTTATCCGGAATAAAACCTCAGATGATAGAACCACTCTAGAGGTCGGCAGGTTGCTGGATTGAGGAACTCCCAGCGGTACTATGGAGTTTAAGGACCACCCTGAATAGGTCAATGGGGTACACCCCATTCTTCCTCATATATGGGGAAGAAGTTGTACTTCCAGCCGACATAGTGCATGACTCTCCAAGAGTCACCCAGTACACTAATGCCGAAGTAAATGAAATATCTCGACAAGATGATGTGGATCAGCTAGAGGAAGCAAGAGAGTTAGCATTGTCTAGATCAACTGTTTATCAACAAGACCTCAGACGATACCATAGCACGAAGGTAAATCCCAGAGTTTTCAAGGAAGGAGATCTGGTTCTTCGGCTAGTGCAACGCACGGCCGGCATGCATAAGCTATCACATCCATGGGAAGGCCCATTCATCGTGAGCAAAGCGCTGCATAACGATGCATATTACCTCATCGATGCTCAAGCACCAGAAAGAAACAAGGCGGATAAATCCGGAGACGAGTCAAAAAGACCGTGGAATGTAGCATTACTTCGTCCATTTTACACTTAGAGGAAGTGTACTATATCCAGTATTATTATGTATCGGGTTATTGTGTTAGGAACGAGATAATGAAACCTTGGCAACTCGAGCAGTGACTCGGGGACTTCCCCAGATCGTTTATCACTATGATTATGTGTGTAATATGAGTGAAACCATGGAAGCTCGAGCAGTGACTCGGGGACTTCCCCAGATCGTTTATCACTATGATTATGTGTGTAATATGAATAAAACCTTGGCAGCTCGAGCAATGACTCGGGGACTGCCCCATATTATTTATTATGGTGATTATGTGTTCGATATGAATAAAACCTCGGCAACTCGAACAGTGACTCGGGGATTGCCCCATATTATTTATTACTATGATTATGTGTTTGATATGAATGAGAACTCGGCAACTCGAGCGGTAACTCGGGGACTACCCCATGTTGTCTATCTTACCCGTACATATTCGATATGTCGGATGATTCGTATATCCATCCGGCTGAGTAACATGTGGACATCAGAAGCAACATCCCCGATCCTTCACGATCTAAAGAGAGAACTTATGATAGATAAAGTAAGAGCCAACGGAAAATCAAACACACGAAAGTTTGATTCGAACTTACGAATTGTGAACAAAAATACATGTCGAGTAACTCAACCAGAACGATAATAACTTAACGGTTACCATAGCGTATGAAATATTCTGAACCTATACAGATGGGACAGTACCGAAAGAGGCAGATTGTCTTAAAACAGCATACGCCCGACATATTGTGGACTTAGCCAATAAGAGCTTTTCAGCTCAGGCATTAATGGCATCCGAGTCATCAGCAGGAGGGGTAACGGCAGTGGCAGGAGTTTCCTCGGCTATGACCGAAGGTACCTCGGCCTCGGTAGAAGGAATAGTTTCTGGAGCAGGGGTCTCCGAAGTTGCCTAAACCTCCGCGAAAGTTACCTCGGCATCGACCGAAGTAGCCAGGGCATCTTGATCATGGGCCGTTTGACGTGAAGCTCCACCTTGGGCTTGGGAAGCTTCGGTTCCCTTCGAGGAAGACCGAGCTTCATCATTTTTCCCGAACTGCCACTCGACTTATCAGAACCCTCAGAATATTCATCCAAATCATGTTCATCTCCATAATCTTCATCACACTCCTCATCATCAGCAGCGTCAACATTCTCTTTGGCCTCGTCTGGCAGAAAGCTAGGCCCCTCATTCCATTGATGCACATTTGCATACTCGATGAGCTGATAGGCACGAGCCTGGCGGTGTGCAACATAATCCGGATTCTCGACCCAAGGAGATCCAGTACGCAGATTCATCAATGTGTCGAGGGAAATGTCCTCGTACCAAGATAGCACGGTAGTAAGTGCCATGTCAACCCCATCTCGCCCGGCGGATTATCTCTAGAGATTCAACCGAGTTTGAGAATCCATCAGTTTCGCCACGAGTACTTCCACCTTGGTGATTTTTGGCTCATTCGGCCAAAGCACATTGAAGGCTCGGATCGCTGCTTTCACCAAATCTCTTCCCATGATTTTCATCGGCTCAATGGCGGCAGCAACAGCAACAAGAAAATACTCAATAGGATATTCTCAGTCCAGGGTATTAGGGACACCTCGGCGAGCACAGGCAGCAACCACGGCTTTCATGCTCACGGGATCGACTTATGGAAAGTGAACTGTAAAGAAAAACAACATATAAATCAAGGTGAGCAACGAGCAAAGAATGACTCGGCCAACAACAAAAAGAGAAAAACCCCAGCAAATAAGCTTAAGATGGATATATCGCAGCATCTTTTGAAGATCCACGACCCAGTCACCCCGTTTCTTCTCAAACTGAGCAATCTCCTCCGTCATCTTTTGATTCTTCAGCTCGGCCGCATCAAGGAGTTCTTTGTCTTTCTGAAGCTGAAGACTTAACCGAGTCTTGGAAAATTCTTGATCAAGTTTATCCAGCTCAGATTTTTGGGATGATTTCAGGGACTCAACCTCGGCACGGAGCCGAAATATCTCGTCATCCTTCTCCTTAAGCTGCGCCTAGTGAATCCCTGCTTGCTCTAAAAAAAGCAGCATCATATCAGGCATGGGTATGCACTCTTGATGCGATGCTGCAAATCCTTGTAATTTGGCTGAGCCAAAGATGGAGTACTATAAGATACTCAGAATTTATCTAGAAGAAAAATTGATGAGTACAGAGAGGAGGAACGACTAACCTTCGAGGCTGGCAACTTTTCTCGTCAGCCGAGTATTTTGGTTATTAATGTTAGTTGAGTAAGGATAAATCACAAATTAATTAGGAATCAAAAACTTGTACAGAAGACTTAAATGCAAACGCCAAATAATCTACCTGTCTTCTTCAGAACGGGAACCATCTTATCAAACTTGACCTGAAGCTTCCTATGCGAAAAAACAGCTTCTAGAATTCGGCTATACGCCGATTGTGAGCAACCTAAAATAATAGCGAGTTACATAGAGAAAATATAAAATAAAGATCTGAATCAAGTAAAACTTGACTCGGATCTAGGTGGCTGGATATTTAAAGCTAAAACCTAAAAAGACCCAAATCAAATAAAACTTGACTCGGATCTAGGTGGCTAGATATTCAAAGCTAAAACTTAAAAAAGATCTGAATCAAGTAAAACTTGACTCGGGTCTAGATGGCTGGATATTGATGGCGCCCAGTACTTGTCGTGGGACGCTTCGTTGGAAACCCCAAGAGCAAGGTATGAAGCAGCACAACAGCAAGTTTCCCTCAGTAAGAAACCGAGGTTATCGAACCAGTAGGAGGAAGGAAACGTCACACAGGTGTTGCAAGCAACGCGGAGACCTGCACAACACAAACTCAAGACTTTGCACCAATGAATCAGTGAGGTTGTCAAGCTCACCGGTTTGCTGTAACAAAGGATTAAACGTATGGTGTGGAAGGTAATGGTTTGCATCAAGTAAACAAGTAATAGTGGAAGATTTATCAATGGTAAACATTGTACCGGGGTCCATAGTTCACTAGAGGTGCTCTCCTTAGATAAACAACATGGCATGAAGGGTAAACAAATTACAGCAGGGCAATTGACAGGAACCGAGCAAGGCATAACCATGCAATTACTAGTCATAAAGATCCTATGAGATTCGATTGGGAAATACAATAAGATACATAGACCGCCATCCAACTGCATCTATGACTAGAAGTCCACCTTCAGGTTATCATCCGAACCCCCTCTAGTATTAAGTTGCAAGCAACAGACAAATGCTTTAAGCAAAGTGTGTAAGGTAAATATTCCACATGTTCCATGAACAAGAGACCGTTGTTTTCTACCTAGTAGCAACAACACATCTACAACCGAAGAGATTATTGTCACTTCCCTTGGAAACTAGAGGCGTGAACGCACTGTCGAGTATAAATACTCCCTCTTGGAGTCACTAGCAACTACTTGGCCAAGATAGCTACTAACAACAGAAAGCATGCAAGATCACAAACAACACAGACATGATAGAATCATAAAGACAAAACCATTAATCAAACTAACATAATAATCTCAATATCCATCGGATCCCCGCAAACACAACATGCATGATTACAAATAGATTAGATCTTGATCATGAAAGGAGCTCACAAGATCTATACATGAAAGCACAAAGGAGGAGATACATCCATCTAGCTACTACATGGACCCATAGTCCAAGGTGGAACTACTCACGCATCATACCAGAGAGAAGGCCTCCGGGATGATCTCCCCTCTGGCAGGGTGCCGGGAAAAACTTCAGATCCTCCCCGATCTAGGGACGATGGTGGCGGCGGCTATAGACGGCTTCGTGGAGATTTGATTGGGTGCTTAGGGTTTCTGCATCGGGGGCTTATTATAGGCGAAGAGGGAGGCCGAGGAGGCGGCCAAGGGGGTCAAACCCTACCCAGGCACAGGTAGGGACCACCCGCGCCTAGGAGGGGTTTGGCCGCCCTGGATTACGTCTTCGTCTCGTTTTCTGGATTCTTGTTCCCCATGGAAAGTTATTGACTTTGACGTTTGTCTCGTCCAATTTCGAGAATATTTCTTTACTAACTTTTCTGAAACCAAAAACAGCAGAAAATAGGCAACTAGCACTGTGGCAACTTGTTAATAGGTTAGTACTAGAAACATGTAAAAGCACCTTAAAGTGTATACAAGCAAAGCAAAGTAGATACTAAACAAGCATGGAGCATAAAAAATTATAGATATGTTTCCGACGTATCAGATATTCAAAGCTAAAACTAAAAGAAAGATTCGAATCAAGTAAAACTTGACTCGGATCTAGGTGGCTGGATATTCAAAGCTAAAACCTAAAAATACCCGAATCAAATAAAACATGACTCGGATCTAGGTGGCTGGATATTCAAAGCTAAAACTTTAAAAAGATCTGAATCAAGTAAAACTTGACTCAGATCTAGATGGCTGGATATTCAAAGCTAAAACTTTTAAAAAAATCCAAATCAAGTAAAACTTGATTCGGATCTAGGTGGCTAGATATTCAAAGCTAAAACCTAAAAAGACCCGAATCAAGTAAAACTTGACTCGAATCTAGGTGGTTGGATATTCAAAGCAAAAACTTAAAAAATATCTGAATCAAGTAAAACTGGACTCAGATCTAAGTGGCTAGATGCGCTTTAATCCGAAGCGCGCACAAAAAAAATTATTTATTATGCAAGCAGGTAATTATATTTCAAGCAAGGGAAGCTTCCAAATGAATAACAAATTATTCGATTGCAAGCTCGGGGACTAGCGGGCATATAGTATACTGTGCGCAAAAGATGAGATGTAGATTGAAGCACATACGTCGTTCATCTTGCCACTTTCAAGTACAACCTTAGCAGCCATGTGCAAACGGCTGCTGATGTCGAAAAGCTAGAAGGATTGATTACTCGGATTGCCCTCAATCTAATCGGCAGCATTCCAATTATTGGCATATTCTACCAACGACCCGAGGCTTCCTCCACTATCTGTGCGCGTCAAAACCTTGCCTTTGGCTTCTCGCGCCTATTGTGCAGCTATCTCGGCCGCCGGGCTTTTATGAAGAACGAGTTGCATGTCGGCAGCAGAGGCAGACCCAGGCTTTGTGACAGAAACTCCTTTGTGGATCATGTCGGCGACACTCGACTAAGAGGAATCAGGTTTATGTTTCTGAGCTGGTTTAGATTTGGCAGGGCCATCTTTATTGGTCTTGGCAGGAACCTCGGTAACAGGCAAGGACTTAGGGCGGGGAATCATACTCTGAGCAACAACCGCTCCAGCTGAAGGGGCGGTCGCCTCAATAGGAGCCGAGGTAGCGGCGACTTCGACAGCAGCCGAAGTAGCAGAAACTTCGGCAGAAAGGGGTTCGACGGGGGAAACTCCGGAGACCTTGGAAGAAACTGCCGGGTCAACTGAGCGATCTGACATAATCACATCAGCATCAACGCCAGGGGTAACTTCGGCCTCATCTCGCCGAGGCGGGCTGTTAGTCGGCATGGGAGCAGAATTGTCGCGAAGAGGACTTGAAACTCGAACATCCTCTGGAGGCGATGGCGAAAGCGCCCGAGTAACATGCGAGTTCATGCTCAGACCATTGGGTTTGGCAGAAAGAGGAGCACTGCCAGGATAAAGATAAAGACCAATTCAGAAATATAAAGAGATAAACAAGAAATACAATTTAAAATATCCAAGGAAACTTACCCAGAGACTCCGGGCATGGTTTTGCGCTTCATAATATGCTGGGACGATTTATTAGTTCGTTTCTTGGGACCCGCGTCTGAAGGATCGTTCGAAGCAGCACGCTTCTTCAACGGAGCGGGAGCTTCGGAAGCATGGGTCTCGAACTCATGCACCTGGCCAGCCGGGTTAGCTGGGAAAGAAGGAGCTGGAAACGCGTAAGAGATAGGCACCGCGACAACTACCTCAAGAATTTGGACGTCGTCCGAATCACCTTCATCAGCGCGGGCAGAGGATTTACCCGGAGTACGGGAAGGAGCAACCTCGGGTTTGGGGATAAACTCCTCTGGGTCTGGTTCCCCGTTATCCGGGGTACTCCGGTCATCGCTGCAGGGAAGATCCAACACCTCGGCATCTTCCGAAGTTTGCTCGGCAAATTTTTGCAGAGAGAACGGGCACAAGTTAGCAGAATAAACGATGTAAAATAACTTGGATGGGGCAACTCAAGTTTGAATTACCTGAGGAGTGGGATTATTGCGGGAAAAGGGCTTCATCCCCCACACCCATTCCTAGGGCATCTCGGTTTTGAAGATAGCTCGGACGTGTTTCTGAATCTGAACGTCGTCAAGCTCAATCGTAGAGACTCGGTTGGGATCCAAAGGATCTCTCATGTAGCAAAGCTTATGAGAGCAGAGTTGTAAAGGGCAAGATTCGGCTACTGATGAACGCGGCCATCAAATCTTCACCATGAAGCCCCGCACGAGTTAACTCTTTTAGCCGAAGCTCAAGCGCTTCGGCAAGAGCATTAGTCTTCTTCGAATTATAAGTCCAATTCTGTTTAGAAGGAGGACCAATAGAGAAGGCAAGGAGCCGAATCTTGTCCTCCTTGCCAGTGTTATTGACGTAGAAATACGACCTATGCCACTTCTTGTAGGACTCTAGGCCTATGACTCGGGGGAACAAGGAATTCTTCCGGGGGGTAATAGAAGCAGCCCCACACTGAGTAAGAGATTTCTCGGAGGGATGGAGAGATTTATCCGGCACTACATTAGCTCGGATCTGAAAAAACTTCGACCAGACATCTACGGAAGGCCAGAGGCCGAAGTATCCCTTTGAGGCCGAGATAAAAGCCGATAGAGAAGCAATGGCATTAGCCGGCAGGTGATGAGGCTGAAGGCCGAAGAATTCAAGGAATCTCTTAGCAAAGTCTCTAAGAGGGAGGTCGAATCCTCTGACAAAATGCGAAATAAAAACTACATACTCGCCATCCTGAAGTACGGGGGAAGACTCCTTGTCGGGTAAGCGACACTATACCTCGACAGGAACTCGGCGAGTCTTGCGTATCCACTCGATTACTCGGCGGGTGATCGTGGAGCCTTGCCACGAACCATGACGAGGTTTAATCTCATCAATGGCCATTGTTATGGACTTGGGTTTCGGAGAATATGGGGATGCTGGAGATCGTGGAACGGTTAGCAAACAAGCAACACGGGGACACAAGGTTTACCCAAGTTCAGGCCCCCGGAGGGAAAACCCTACTCCTGCTTGTCTGCTCTTGATTACGGCGGAACCGAAGGTTACAGGGGTGCGCAGATGCAATCTGGCGTGGAGGTGTGTATGCGAAAGTATGAGAGAGAGATCTAGGTCGTGCCTTCCTAGCCTTTATATAGACTCAGGCAGGTCCCGGGCATAGACCTAGTCGGTTACAAGTTCTAGGGTTTTACCCCTTTGAATTTCCTATCTGCACTAGTCTTGCTCTCCAAGGATCCGAAGGCGTCATGGGCCTTGGCCACCCGAAAATCTTCATGGGCCGGCGTACATCTGCCGTGGGCCTTCCTTGGGCTGGACCAGGTATGATAAGATCACGTACCCGTAGGGTATAACCACGTCAGTAGCCCCCGAGTGATTAGTCGAATCGTAGATTCGGCTGAGGACTCTTCAATCCTTCGGGTGCAACTATGTATTAACAGTATGTGTGTAGGGATTGTTGATACGTGTGCCTAACTCACCCGACGGATCAGGGTCAGTTAACTGTCTTAGGACGAAACAACACGATCTTCCTCAGGTTCGAGTCCCTCAACTCGAACCCGGAACATATGCTGGCGTAATTCGACTCAGGCCGCGGAGGACTTACAGGAGTGAAATTCCAGTGATTTTAACTGATGTACCCAACGCGTCCGTCGGGATTTTTCATCGCGCCTGCTGGCACGGGTTTATACTAGCAGAGCGCAGTCGTGTGCGTTGCCAGGCCATCAGATGATATATGTAGGTCTTATCTTTGTGTCGCAGACACAGCATCCGAATGCTTATCACCGCGGAGGTGTTTCGGGTGGTCAAGGAGATTGTTGCTCACTCAGCGTTTTGTTGGCGCAGAGTTGCCGAAAAGTTTTTGCATGCTAATCCGAAAGATCGCATTCAAAGAATTCATAGGGTGTGCGACCAGCGCTCCCTATGGGAGTAGCCCCCGAGTGTCTGTCCGAGTCGTAGACTCGAGCGGAGACTTTAGTTCAAACATTGTTCAGTTGTTAAGTCCGTAGGACACAATAAAAATTGGATGCTTAAATCCATCCTCCCTATGGGAGTAGCCCCCGAGTCCGTAGTGGAGTCGTAGACTCGACGTAGGACTCAAAGAAATAGTTCGTTTTTATTCATCTTTCGGGTGCGCGGCCAGCGCTCCTAATAGGAGTAGCCCCCGAGTATTTAGTCGAATCGTAGATTCGAGTGAGTACTCTTAGCTTTGAAGCCGAAGAAATTGTAGTTGTTGCTAGTATAGCTTTTGATGACATCAGTGCTGACGATCAATGACCTCAAGCATCTGCTGCGCCAGAGATGACTTGACTGGACGAACATGGGTCCCTCTTGCTGACCATGCATTGACCGGTCACGCGCGGCGTGGAGATAATTATGGTGTCTCCTCGATTTCCGTGCGTAGTGGACGGCGTGGTAACGACGGTTCGTTGTGATGCTGACACGTGTATGGCCATATCTGCCGTTGGCGTTAGGTCTTCTTGATGGACGGTTGCCGTGCGTCGTCTTCGCCGTTATAATCATTGGGGAAAGCTGCAGTTTGTTTTTCACCGCATTGGTTCTTGTTTTCACTGCCTCCTTGTGCTCTAGCAGTTCTTGCTGCGCGCTCGAATATCCTTCCACATTTCTGTCTTCCCTTCTGCGCTCTCACCACCGGCGCCGTCGTAGCGTGATGGGGAAACCGAAGAAGTCATCATCTGTAGTTGGTACCAGCGCCGCCGGAGGAAAGAAAGGCGCCACCACTACCCGTGTCACCGACGACGGTTGGCGGCGATCATAGACGCGGGAGAGTGACCTCCGCAAACTTCGCGAGCGGGGCTTGATCCCGCAAGATAGGGAGGCCGTCAGACTCCCTGGCAACAAGGTAATCCCCCATCCCCCGCTGGGTATCGGGTTATGTTTCTCGCCTTCGTTATTCGTGGGTTTTCCTTCCCAGTCCACGACTTCCTTCGTGGGCTGCTCTTTCTCTATGGCATTCAGCTGCATCATCTTTCGCCCAATTCTCTTCTTCACATTGCTTGTTTCATCACTTTCTGCGAGTGCTGGCTCGGCATTGAGCCGCACTTTGGCCTCTTATGGAAACTTTATTCCGTGAAGAGGCAATCTAGTTCGGATGGTGTTTAGCCCATTGGGGGTTGCATCATCTCCCTCAAACCCAATATGCTTTTCTTTTCCTTTTCCATGTCCGAATCTGTCCAGTACTGGCGGAGGCGATGGTTTTATATCCGCGACTCCGTAGTGCCTGGGCAAGATTTTGGTCTTGTTCCTTTCGACCCCTCCCAGAAGATTGAGCCGAAAAGGTCTTGGAAAAACAAGATCTTGGATGGCGAGGTGGCGGAGATAGAGGCGCTATATCGTCGGGTGGAGGGTCTCCAGTTGATTCCGGAGAAGGAAGTGAATGGTGTGGATATCATCCGCACCTTCCTCGAGCGTCGGGTGCAGCCACTCCAGGCTAGGGTGCACCCAATGTTCCTTTATGCTGGCCGGCGTGATCCGACGAGGGTTTCGGCTGAGAAAATCTCCGAGGGAGATCTTGACAGGGCCCTTCGCTTGCTGCTGAAGTTCAAGGCCGGAGAGGAAATCCCGGGGAAGTCACTGACTCCTCCGTTTTCTTCGTCGCATCATGTTCCACAGGTGTAGATCCGTGCGCGTAGCGCTATTTTGCGACTCCATTGTTTTGTATTTGTTTGCTGACAAATTGTTCTTCTCTTGTGCAGAGCTTCGAAGTGCCGGGTATGTCGCCTCCATTACCCGAAGTATATCCGGATGCTCCGGACAATGATTTGGTGGATTCCATGTCCGATCTGCCGTCGGCGCGATCTCCGGCGGAAGATGCCAACGAGTCGAGCGAGGACCACACGCGCAAACGATCGCGGAGCTCTAGCGAGTCTTCAGATGCCTCGACTCCTCCGACTCCTAGGAATCCTCTGTGCCTTGAGCGTCACAGTGACGGGCATGGAGGCTCTTCCTCTCCTATTCCTGCCATTCCTGTGCGGGCTATAGCGCCGCACCCGCCAGCGAAGCGGAAGAAGGAAGAAAAGAAGGAAGAGAAGAAAGAAGAGAAGAAGGGGGAGAAGAGAGCCCGAAGGACTCCTCCTGTCTTCGACCTGAGCTCACTGGACTCGTAAGTTTTTTTATACTGCTGTCTTTTTGCTTTTGACTTTTGTGCTTGTGCTAATTATTTTGTGTGCGGGCATTCCTCCCATGACTCCTCCAGCGATGGTGCTCGGGAGATGATGGGAGAGTCAAAGGTTGCGTCTCCTCCTCCTCAGATGGTGGCTACCTCTGAGGGTGCTACGCCGGTCCCTTCTCCGCAGGAAGCTCAGGTGGTTGCGCCTCAGAAGGCTGCGAGCGGGCCTTCGGAGTCGCCATCGGAGCATGTAAGTTATTCTGTTTCCTGCCACGGGAGGAGCTCCCGAGCATCTGAAAAATTTTCTGGTCTTGTTCGTTCTTCGAGTCTTCGGGGGGAGCCCCCGGGCGTTTTCGTGTGCGAATTTTGCTTTTGTTCCTTCGTGTTGGGCGCAGCCCCAAGTCCTTTTCCTTACTGGTAGTTCTTCTTCCTACAGCCTTTTGTGCAGGATGCCAAGCGACTGGTGCAAGAGCACCTGGTGCTGGAGGCCAACCTCCAACAGCTTCAAGGTACCTGTATTCTTTGATGCTTCTTTCTTTTTGCATTATTGTCTTGCTTTCTGACGCTTATATGTTTTGAATGCAGAGGAGCATAACACTTCCCTCTGTGAGATTGATGCTCTCAAGAAGAGCCTTGGTCAAGCAGAGAAGAAGGTCGAGGACACCGCTGGTGCGAAAGAGCGCCTTGAGCTGGAGCTGGCCAAGGCAGCCAAGGCTAAGGAGCATCTGCAGCAGGAGGCTACGGACCGCG
Organism: Avena atlantica; assembly: GCA_910589765.1. NCBI lineage: Eukaryota > Viridiplantae > Streptophyta > Magnoliopsida > Poales > Poaceae > Avena > Avena atlantica. Next base: position 433,273,286 of record OU342733.1, on the reverse strand, counting down.
AGGAGAAGCTTGCCATGGTTGCGACTGCGCGCGAAAGAGAGGTGGCGGGCAAGCTCATGGCTGGTTCCAAGGCTGTTTCAGGTGAGTACCTTATTTTTGCTCCTTTATTTTTGTTTTCTTGTCTTCTTCTGTGTTACTTTCTTCATTCCTTCTCTTTTTGTCTCAGATGCCGCAGGCATCGAGTTTGACCGCGGCGCTCTGGAACACGGGAGTTCTCTGGATGATGCTACTGCAGTGGTCGAAGATCGCTGCAGCACCGTCGTTAGCTCCCTCGCCAAGGCGAAGGAGTTCCTTGGCCGCTTCTACAAGGAGCTTGTCCCCAAGGGCGCGGCCCTTGATGATGTTGAAGCCCTGGCGGAGGCTTTGTCAGCTGAAGCGCCTGCGGCGTATAAGCGCAAGCAGAAGGGCATCGACGCGTCCGTCGGGCTGGCGATGGCCTTAGCGGCTGGAGCGGAGCTGGACCTTCCCCAGATCACCTCTCGGATGCCGACAACCGCGGATGGATCCGAGGTAGCCTTTGCTACCTATTCTGCTCGCTGCAAGCGATATGGGCCAAAGCTCATTGATCTGTTGTCCGAGTATGCGCTGCGGCAATAGGGGGAGGCCAAGGCGAGGCAATCCGGTTCCGAGGCTACTCAGGGTGCCGCGTCTTAGGCGTTGTAGCTGTAGGATAGTTTGTAATCTTATTTTGATTGTAATTATGTTGAGGAACAAAAATCATTGTGCCATGTAGTGGCCTTTATATGCTTAATGTATTTTGTCGAGTTGTGCTCTTCTCCGTCTGAATGTTTATGTCCTTTTATTTTCTGCTTCTCTAGGTTCCTTTGGGTGCTGATCCCATTGACACCTCGCCTGCAACGCGGCAGCGGCCATCTTTGGATGATTCATCACAACTTGGTTTTCTTCAAGACCGTGTTCGTAGTCTTGAGAAGGAGTTGCTTGGGGTGCGTGGTCATGCCGATGTTTGGAAGTCCAAGGCAGATCGCGGTGCAGCTAGGGAGGAGTATTTGATGGCGGAGCTGCTTCGACTGTCTAAGCAGCTGCAATGTAAGTTGTTTTCTATTTCGAGCTGCAGCTCGGTTCTTCGGATGCGTATGCTTGGCCTGCTTCTTACTTTTGTATATCGCGGGTGCTAACCTTGCTCCAAGGGAGGAGAAAGAGCGTGTTGCTGTTCGGGTCAATTGTTTGACTCAGCAGGACATGGAAGTTGGCGGGTTCTTCTGGATGGATCGTGACTGTGCCATGGCTCTGGAAACGGTGCAGGATCGCGTTCACCAAGTATCGCGGGTGCTTCGTCAAGTCCAGACTTCACTCTCGTCGGTTCTGCATGTGATGTGTCCCCTGGATGCTGACAACCCTGTCCGGTCTTCTGCCTAGATTTCGGAGTGTGACCCGTGTCCAGGAATTGGTGAGGCAGCAGCTCGTCACAGGGGTGAAGGCTGCGTTGTCCCTTGTTAGGCTGCATCGTCCTGATGTAGATCTGTCTGTTGTAGCAGCTGGGCCACCTCTTCGGCCGGATGGTGGCGAGTGGGATATGCGTCCGTATTATGCGGCTGTAAGGCAGTATGCCGAACAGTTCGTAGATTTGTTTGAGCAGCGTGCTCAAGTTATTCTTCAGAATAGGTAGTACCTGTAAAAGAGATAGATGTAAAATTTGTATATTTCGACTTGGCGTGTTGTGCCCTTTGTTATAAAGGTTTGTTTGTTGTGAGCACGCAGTGCTTTGTTTAAGTACGTGTCCTTTTCGTTTGCCTGACGTTGTCAGCTACTCAGGTGTACACGTGCGATCCTCGTCGATGAAATCGTGAGGTGGGGGAGCCCCCGAGTGTGTTTGTAGCATAAAGTAAAGTTGCAAGTAGTGAACGAGATTTTGGGGCGGGACACTTAGCTTTATTTATATCGTAATGGAGGAAGTACATTGTTCGGCTGAAAAGCCTTATTGAATGTAAAGGGGTAGGTAGCTAGGGGTAAAATCATCGCAAGTGCGCGATGTTCCATGGGTTGGAGTATGCGACTCCAGAATCCACGTGCTTGAGGCGATAGGCGCCACCTGGGATGACCTCGGTGATGATGTAGGACCCTTCCCATGGTGACTCGAATTTCTTCGGTCGCTCTTGCTTGAGTCGCAAGACGAGGTCTCCTTCGACGAAGGACCTTGGGCGCAGCTGGAGGCTGTGGTAGTTGCGGAGACTCTACTGGTACACCGCTGATCGGGTTGCTGCTACGTCTCTTGCTTCGTCGAGTGTGTCGACGACGTCTTCGAGTGCAGCCGTGGATTCGGCTTTGCTGTAAGCGACGACCCGAGGGGTCTGGTGGCGTACTTCGGCTGGTAGCACGTCTTCGGCTCCATGCACCATGAAGAACGGTGTGTAGCCGGTGGAGCTATTTGGCGTAGTACGCAAACTCCATAGGACGGATGGCAGCTCTTTCGTCCAGGCTCCGGCCTTTCGTTCGAGTGGGCTCATGAGGCGCTTCTTGATGCCAGCGCCGATTAGGCCGTTGGCCTTTTCGACCTGCCCGTTAGTTTGCGGGTGAGCCACTGAGGCGTATGTGATGTTGATCTCGAGGCCTTCGCAGAAGTCTTGGAATTCTTTGGAGATGAAGTTTGATCCATTGTCGGTAATGATACTGTGCGGTATGCCGAACCTGTAGACAATGGATTCAAAGAATTTTACGACGGTCTTGCCCTTTTGGTTAGTGACCGGCATGGCTTCGACCCACTTGGTGAATTTGTCGACTGTGACTAGGAGGTAAACGTGCCCCCCTTTCGAGGACTTTGGCAGTTTGCCGATCATGTCGAGGCCCCATTGAGCAAAGGGCCAGGCTATAGGTATGGGTCTGAGCTCTGACCCGGGTGCGTGCGGTTTATCGGCGAACCATTGGCACCCGTTGCATCTTCGGACAATGTCCTTTGCATCGCTCATGGCCGTTGGCCAGTAGAATCCGGCTCGTAGAGCTTTGGCGACAAGGGAGCGGCTGCCTGCATGATGGCCGCATATGCCCTCGTGGATGTCTTGGAGGATGGCTTTCCCGTCACCGATGGTGACGCACCTTTGTAGTACACCCGTAATACTGCGCTTGTACAGCTCGCCATTGATGATGGTGAAGGCTTTTAACCGACGAGATATGCGCCGTGCATCTGTCGGGCTGTCAGGTAGTTCTCCGTTTATCAAGAACTAGAGGTACGGTCGCGTCCAAGTTTCTTCGAATGCCATGACCTGCATCAGGTTGACCATAGCAACCTCTGTGTCCAGTTTCTTGGGTCCTTCGTGTCCTTTGGGCAGCATAGCCCCCGAGTGTTCTGCTTCTTCAGGTGATCCCTTGGGGAATTTCCGCTTGATGGGTGGCACGCAGATCTATTCGAGGAACACACCCGGTGGCACCTTTACGCAGGTGGAGCCGATGTTGGTGAGTCTATCGGCTTCCTCGTTGCTTTCTCTTCCGACGTGCCGAAGCTCATAGCCGTCGAAATCTCCTTCCAGTGCATTGTAGAGCGCGCGGTACGCGATCATGTTCTTGGCGTGTGCGTTGCACTCGTTCATCGTCTACTGGACGACGAGGTTGGAGTCATCGTAGATGACCAGGCGCGTTGCGCCGCAGATCTTTGCCATCCTCATGCCGTGGATGAGGGATTCGTATTCGGCCTCGTTGTTGGAGGCTCGGAATTTCATCCAGAGGACGTACTTCATCTGGTTGCCCTGCGGGGAGGTCAGTATGACCCTGACTCCTTCTCCAGCTTCACGCTTGGAGCCGTCGAAGTGCATTGTCCATGACTGCGACATGTCTGGGGTGTCTGGCAGCTGCAGCTCCATACAATGTACGAGGAAGTCCGGGAGGACTTGAGATTTGATTGCGAGTCGCTTCTCGTAGATGATGTCCAGAGGTGACAGCTCAATGCCCCACAGGGCCACGCGTCCTGTGGCCTCTAGGTTATTCAGGATGTTGTTCAGGGGTGCCTCGTTGAAGACCATCACCTGGTGCTCCTGGAAGTAATGGCTCAGCCGTCGAGCCGTCATGAACACGCCGTAGGCGAGTTTCTGGTAGTGAGGGTACCTCTGCTTTGTTAGCGTCAGTACCTCGCTGAGGTAGTAGATTGGGCGTTGGACCCCGTGGGTCTTGCCCTTTTCGGGTCGTTCGACCACTAGGACGGTGCTTACCACCTGATATGTGGCTTCTATGTACAGTAGCATAGGTTCACGCTCCTTTGGCGTGACCATGACGATCGAGGTGGAGAGTAGCCGTTTGAGGTTTTCGAACGCATCGTCGGCTTCGGGCGTCCCCTCGAATTTATCTGCCTTGCGTAGCAGCTGGTAGAATGGCAGGGCCTTCTCGCCCATGCGGCTGATGAATCTGCTCAACGCAGCTATTCGTCCTGCGAGCTGCTGGACACCCTTGAGGTTTTTCGGCTTCTCCATCGCCATGATGGCCCTAATTTTCTTCGGGTTCGCCTCGATCCCTCGCTGAGAGATGAAGTACCCAAGCAGCTGACCCGATGGGACGCCGAAGGCGCACTTTTTGGGGTTGAGTTTGATCCTGTAGCGGTCGAGGTTGTCGAACGTCTCGCGGAGATCATCGATAAGTGTCCTCGCCTCCCTGGTTTTTATGACTATGTCGTCGATGTAGACTTGAACGTTGCGACCGATCTGGTCCTTGAGGCATGCCTGCATGCATCACTGGTACGTGGCACCTGCGTTCTTTAGCCCGAAGGGCATTGTGTTGTAGCAGAACATCCGAACGGTGTGATAAACGCCGTTTTCTCCTGATCTTTGACCTTGAGTCGAATCTGGTTGTAGCCTGAGTAGGCGTCGAGGAAGGAGAGTTTTTCGCAACCTGCAGTCGAATCGATGATCTGATCGATCCGAGGAAGAGGGAAGTGGTCCTTTGGGCAGTGCTTGTTTAGCGACGTGAAATCCACGCACATCCGCAGGATGTCCGTGTCCTTCTTTGGGACCATCACTGTATTTGCTAGCCACTCGCTTTCTTTGATTTCCCTGATGAAGTCTTCAGCGAGTAGTCTGTTGATTTCTTTGCCGATAGCTTCGGCCCGTGGCTCGGACAGTCTCCGGATGGACTGCTTGACGAGCTTGGTGTCTGGAAAGACGTTGAGTGCGTGCTCGGCGAATTCCCTGGGAACTCCTGGCATGTCCGCAGGACACCAGGCGAAGATTTCCCAGCGCTCACGGAGGAATTCGACGAGCGCGACTTCCTATGCGGGGCTGAGGTCGTTGGCGATCAGCGCCGTCTTGGAGGCATCCGTCGGATGGACTTGCACCTTCTTCGTGTTGACGATGGAGTCGAAGGACATGTCAGGTGCGTTTTGTCGTGCGACTGGGGGTGCCCCATTGTCCGTCACCTCGCGAAGCCTTACGAGTTCCTCCTGCATGCCGAATGATTGGGAGATTCTGTTGAAATCCCTGTCGCATTGGTCCGATCGGGTGAAGCTCCCGTGGATTGTGATGACGCCCTTCGGCCTGGCATCTTGAGTAGCAGGTATGCATAGTGTGGGACAGCCAAGAACCTTGCGAATGCTGCACGCCCAAGGATGGCGTGGTACTGTGATGGCCAGTCCACCACTTCGAATTCGAGCCGTTCCAGTCGGAAGTTGTCCGGCTTGCCGAAGATGACGTTGAGCCATATTTTGCCCAGGGGAATATGCCCTTCCCTGGAACGATGTCGTGGAACGTTGTGTCTGATTGTTCCAGGCTGCACTGCGGGATCCGCATTGCTGCTAGAGTGCTTGCGAACATCAGGTTGATGTCGCTGCCGCCGTCCATGAAGACGCGACTCATCTCGAAACCTCCGATCTGCGCCTCCAGCACCAGGGCAACATGACCTGGGCGAGGGATCTGGCAAGGGTGATCCGAACGACTGAACGTGATGCAGGACTCCGATCCGCTGAGGTACTCAGGGATGGCGGGTGGAGTTGCCACGGCCAGGTTGATCTGTCGGGTGATTTTCTTCTGCACCCTATTTGTGGGGCGCCCCTTCTGGATCATCAGTGCTCCTTTCGGCTGGGGATACCCGTTCCCAGCGTTGTTCTGTGCTGGTGTGACTGGTTGGTTCAGGCCTCCTACAGGTGGCGGTGGAGGAGCTCCGTGCGCTATTTCACCTGGCGCGGGTGCGTTTCCGAACGCAAGGATTGGGGCTTGCTGCCTCATCTGCACCATGCTTTCGCTGAGCTTCTGGAACTCACTGCAGTCCTTGAGCATGTGGCTCGCCTTCTTTTTGCCATCCTGCTTGTCGATGTAGAAGTGGATGGTGCATGGACCCGAAAGCTTTTCGTATGCTGAGGGTTCGTTATCGCGGTCGCGGCGCTGCCACGATTGCGCTGGGCGTCCCCCGTCGCGGAAGTTTCCTCTGCGGTATCCTCCGTTGTTGCGGTTGGCGTCGTTGCGGCGATCAGCGTAGCCGGCCGTGACCATGTCGGGTCCGTCGCGATCGTCGTAGACGCGCGATCTTCTATTGCTACGGCGCTCTCGTCGTCGACCGTAGTCGTCTTCTTCTTCCGATTGTGCTCGGTGAATGGAGTCTTCTCCGTCAGCCCACCTGTTGGCGATGTCCGTGAGGTGGTCGAGTGTTTTGGGCTTGACGCGCCCAAGTTCCTCCTTGAAGTCTTGGCGCTTGACGCCGTCCCTGAAGGCGTCGATGGCCCTCTCTTCGGAGATGTGTGCTTTGGAGTTTTTTGTGTTGGACCAGCGTAGTATGTATGAGCGAATGGATTCGCCCGTTCGTTGAGTGCAGGCTTGCAATTCTTCGATTGAGTCGATCTCATCCCAACTTCGGATGGACCCTGAAGATAGGCTGCTGAGCCAGATTCGGGCCGCTCCTATCAGCTGCAGCTGAAGGCATTGCATGGCGGTTTCCTTGTTTCCGCCATGCAATTTGACGGACGATAGGTGGTCGCTGAGCCATGCCTTTGGGTCCAGTGTGCCGTCGAACTTCGGAGTATCCGAAGGGAGCTTGAAATTGCGCGGCATCTTTGTTCGCCGAACATATCTGCTGAAGCATCGGGCTCCGCAGAGTTCTCCTTCGTCTTCGTCCATCTCGGATTCAGACGAGCATGCGCGCTTGGCTCGCGCTTTGTCGATTTTGTGCTGTGTGAGCGCGTCTCTGGCATCGTAGTCGCGGTTGCGTTGGCGCGAATTCTTCTTCCTTCGAGGAAGGTCATGTTCCTCTTCTTCGGATGAAGGGGTGGGGCTATGGTCGAACCTGACCGGAGCTTTCTTCTTCGGCTCCGTGGGAGCTTCCTGGTGGAGCGCAGCTCCGACGAGTCCGAGTCCGGTAAGTGCGGACTTGTGCATGGCCCTCTTCGGGTTTCCCTCTGGAGGTGGGTGAGCTGCGAGGTACGCAGTGGCTGCCATGGTCGCAGCCTGCGGCGTTTTCGGGATGACGTTTCCGTCGGCGTCCATCTCCATGAAGGATGTGTGGAGGGTTCGGGTCACCTCCCGGCGCTCATTGGGGTCCATGTTTTCCACCCAAGAGCGCTGCTTGTTGCCTTGGTTGGCGTTCGAGCTGGAGCCGATGTCCATGGCGGAGAGCGCAGCTCGTCGCGCGCTGGGCTCTAAGGCTGCTTGCTTGCGCTTGTCGAGCACCTCCTGCATCTTGACCTGCTTCTTGTGCTCCTCGATCAGGAGCAGGTGGTAGGCCATCAGCAGATCCCGGGAGGAGTCTGCAGGCAGGACTATGTTGCCTGCCACAGCGTTGCGTGCCTGAGCCCATTCTTCTTTGCTAAGGCGGATGACATGACCGTTGTTTTCCCCTTCGGGTGGGGGGACTGGCTTCTTCTATTCCCGCCATTTCGTTCTGGCGGGTTAGGTGGCGGGTTGGGCGGCGGGTTGGGTGTTTGCTGATCCACGTCGCTCTGGATGACTACAGCGCATTGGTAGCGCTCGTAGATTGGTCCGCTGCTGCCGCAGCTTTCAGATCCGGAACCGTAGGTCCCTGCATCCGATGGCGGATCGCACAGATCGGAGTTGCAGCTGCTGCTGTCATAGGAATCATCTATTTATGATGTTGTGCGTAGCACGGGGTGTGGGGTCCATGAAGCGGGCCTGATTGATGGTAGGGGCACCCGCTCAGGGAGGCGGAGGGTGCCAGTTTGTCCCACCTGGAAGCAGAAGCTCCCGAACAGGATTTCGAGTCCATCGCCTACGGGCTCGAAGTCCTTCATGGTGGCCGGTGAGTGGGCGGTGAAGTCGAAAGCTCCGAAGAGGAGATGACTCTCCGTCGCCGCAGAGTTGTAGATCGATCGGGTTGGGACCGTCACGACCGCACAATCAGCGTCCCCAGTTCCCATAGACGGCGCCAATTGACGAGGTTTAATCTCATCAATGCCCATTGTTATGGACTTGGGTTTCGGAGAAGATGGGGATGCTGGAGATCGTTGAACGGTTAGCAAACAAGCAACACGGGGACACAAGGTTTACCCAGGTTCAGGCCCCCGGAGGGAAAACCCTACTCCTGCTTGTCTGCTCTTGATTACGGCGGAACCGAAGGTTACAGGGGTGCGCAGATGCAATCTGGCGTGGAGGTGTGTATGCGAAAGTATGAGAGAGAGATCTAGATCGTGCCCTCCTAGCCTTTATATAGACTCAGGCAGGTCCTGGGCATAAACCTATTCGGTTACAAGTTCTAGGGTTTTACCCCTTTGAATTTCCTATCTGCACTAGTCTTGCTCTCCAAGGATCCGAAGGCGTCATGGGCCTTGGCCACCCGAAAATCTTCATGGGCCGGCGTACATCTGCCGTGGGCCTTCCTTGGGCTGGACCAGGTATGCTAAGATCACGTACCCATAGGGTATAACCACGTCAAACGACGCTCTGGACCCACCATGAGATCTTCTTCTCCCGCGATGGCGGCGCTAAGCGAGCTCGACATGGGCTCGTCGGAGGAGCCAATAGAAGAAGAGTCGCTGGCGGCGGGGAGAGGCCTCGAAATCCAAGGCCCCGTCACAACGACGATGAGCATAGTGACGGCGGAAGAGGAGAACCACCGCAGAAGCCTGAAGTAGAGGCGAAGCGCGACGAGGAAGGACTAAACAACGGCGTCGCGTCGCGTGAGGAGGAACAGGACGACATTCATTGGCCCCCAAATACTACATCTACCCTCCCCAGATCCCATTAGCATTCATTGGCTCCCAACTTAAGCCTACCCATGGCATCTGCTGTGCCATCACCACGACAGGACTACTTATGAATACACACGAAAAGTGATGCTTCTAGGGCACCATTCCTAACACAAGGGTGGATATCAAAACCGGGTTTTCTCCTTAGTCACCCAAACAATTACTGGAGACCGGAGCGCTCGAGACTATTGGGAGTGGAGGAAAGAGATTTTGTTTAGGTGAAAACATGATGAAGTGGGATCTAAATCACACTCATTAGATCGTAGCCTAAACCCTAGAACGTCATCGCTATAGTGGACGAGAAGGTTCTTGGGAGGAAGCTTCTTGCATTCCTTCTCTTTGCACGTGGAATATGACCGAGTGAGTTGAACGAACATTTTATTTAGAAACATGGTCAAATGTGTTTATTATGCTGAAATAGATTTTAGAAGTTTTTTGCACATCTTACTGGACATATATGAACAATTTTCATACACAGTGAACACCAAAAGTAAAGATAAGCAGAAGAAGCAGGAACTTATCTTCCAAACCAGTAGCCCTTACTTTCCTACCATCCAATCTGACTGAACTGAATCCGAATCCTAAAAGGCAAGGCCCAAACCACCGATCGATCAATAGTTCTTCTTTCACTTCCATCTCTTGATACTAGTTTGATTGCTTTTCTTACCTCTGCTATGGTGAACCGCATCTCTAAGCATCGGGAGTCGTGAGCCGCGCACAAGGTCCTTCTTAAACTAGAAATAAGTGATTTGAGAGTTTTTTTTGATATGTAGCCTTTTAAAAAAATATAGCTGATAAAGTCAATATTGCTAAACACAAGTTACAAAATATAAATTATCACCTTTGAGGAATGAAATAAAACAATTAGAACGAGTAATCGAGCCTGATTAAGTTGGGCCGCACACATTGTTTTGAATGGCTTTGAATTGACTATTGCACAAGGAGCCCGGAGCGTTTCGGCGGAAAAATGGCGCCGTTGAGCTCAACGAATGGGCAATAGCTGTTCATTTTGTCGAGAGATTTCTGGAGGATCTTAGTATGAGTGCTCCAAAGAAGCAAACCCTGGCCATGGTGACGGATGTTCGACAAAGGAGCCGGCGCTGGATTCCCCCACCCATTGGGAGGGTGAAGATCAATGTTGACGCGGCAGTGGCAAAAAGGCGGCCAAAGGGGCAGTGGGTGTTGTCTGTAGATCGTCGGAAGGAACTTCCTTGGGAGCTTCGGCAGTGGTGTTCTCAGGTATCACTGACCCGGGCTCTCTTGAGGCGATGGCATGCAGAGAGGCTATGGCCCTAGCGACAGACTTGCAAACGGGACCTGTCCATGTTGCAAGTGATTGCATGGAGGTGATAATGGCGTTGAGGACCCAATATCTGGGGTGTTTGCGAGTGTGATAGAGGAGGTGAAAGACACAGCAGCTAGCATCAATGCTACGTTCAGCCATGAAGGACGAGCATGTAATATGGAGGCACATACCTTGGCAAGGACTGTATCCTCCTTGTCTGTAGGTCGTCACGTTTGGTTCCTAGCTCCACCTAAGGACTTAAACATTCATATAAACATCAATATCATCTGAATAAAGCAAGAAGTTCTAAAAAAAAGGTGTTCAAACACTCAGAACGGCATTCCTTGGCTTCTAAAAAAAAGGCGTACAGCCATTCCTAATATGGAAATCAGTTCGTGGACGCCGCCGCAGTGGACCAATCTGACTGACGTTTGGGTCCCGCGTTAGCTCTTCCTGTGGAACCACCGCAGGGTTTTTGTCGTCCTGCCACCCCATGTACCTGTTTTAAAATATAAGATGACATGTATCTAAACTTCTTTTTGTATAGATTTATTCTAAATTTAAGTAAATCTACACACTAAAAATAGTCTAGATATATTTACTTCAAAAAATAAAACATCTTATATTTTTGAAAAGGAGGGAGTATTTGTTCTGCGCACACGGCAAGACCAGTTCATCCGGCATCCGTTCCCCACTCCACATTCAGTCGCAGTAGCGCACAGCGATGTCTCTCCGGCGCCTCCTAGGTCTCTCCGCCGCCGCGTCCGCCGTCGGCGGACGCCTCCGCCGCTCCCTCGCCACGGCCTCCACGCACCCTTCGTGGGCCATCATCAAGCGCCACTCGCTGGCGGCGCGCGATGGGGTGGCGCCCGTACACCTCTACGACCCACCGCACGTCTCCCAAGTACTTGCCCCGATGCACCTCGTCAACACCAGCGGCGGCAGCCCCGACCCCGAAACCGGGGCCATCCAGTTCTTCCCCGGCATCGTCTGCGCCGCGAGCGGCGACGGCCTCCTCCTCCTCTCCTACTTCGAGGTGCGCGGGTCGAGTCCCATCCTCGCAAAGTACGGCAAGAAACCTGCCGATCTCGACCCCGACTGCGTCCCCGACTCGCGCTTCGTCTGCAACCCCGTCACCGGCGAGCTTTCCCGCCTCCCGGACGTCGTCCCCGACCATGTGTGGGAGGCCATGTGCGGCACCCACATGGGCCTCCTCACCCGAGCCGACCGCGGCCACGACGGGCCGCCCGACAAGTTCGCCGTCGCCGAGCTGCAGGGGAACCAGATGGTCCGGTTTCTCTCGGAAACAGAGGAGTGGGAAACCGTTGCGGTCTCGCCGTGCCAGCTTCCAGACGCGCGGCAGATGGTGCTGTACAGGGAGGTGGTGGCCTTCGGCGGCCGCCTGTGGTGGCTCGACGTGACCTGCGGCGCCATCTCCGCCGACCCGTTCAGCGACCGTCCGGAGCTCTGCTTCGTCGAACTGCCAAGGGGCAGCGTGCTGCCTGCGGCCGCACAGGACCATTTGCGACTGCGGGCGGCCCTACACGGGCTGTGCTACATCGATGCACCGGCGCCTGTGTGTCAGCGAAGGGCGGCTCCGGTACATCGAGCTCTCTCCGGAGGAGCCGTTTCTGCTCAGCGCCTTCGTGCTCTGTCGTCCTCGTCCTGGACATGAACCGCGACGACGACCTGATTCTGTGTTGCCCGTGTATATGGGCCGACCCTACCTTCGTGCCCTGTGTGTTCCCACCGTGGCTCGGATCCAGCCAGATCCCTTCTGCACGTTGGGACTCTCCTTACTTCTCTATCTCTCGATCTGTTTTTGTTGTCTTAGTGCTGATGGTGTTATTTTTCAGGCAAGGACCGCCAAGAAAAACAGCACTTTGGCAGATGTTCTGGTTCGTGCAGACAGTCCGTAGAAGAGATGAAGGTATCAATTACCTGTGAATGAATCTCTCCTTGCTTTCTTTTAGTCAAGACTGCTAACATGTTCACTCTGTAAAACTGTTACTGTTATTACAAGTAGTGTTACCTGGACACATGATTATTGCATTGATATTCTTGTGACAGCAACAATCCGTCCAGGTGTATTAGTGTTTCTGAACTAGCCGGCACAAAGTATTCTTCCTAGCCTTGTGCCATCTGCTGCACACTGTATCAGAATCTTAAGGATACCTAGCCTTTTCGTCATGATCACATTTGTCTTCCATTTCCCTGAAACATTACCACCAACTGAATTGAAGTTCAATATTTCTGAACATTTGTTTGTCCTGTAGTTTTCTGCTGCAATCAAGACCTAGATAGAAAATAAACATCTTATCCAGATGATAACTCACTATTGTATTTCAGTTCTGGAAATAGACATAGATGGGCAATAGTAGCTTCTCTTTTTCGTGTTTATTACTCGAGAATTTCCTTTGACTGTTGTCCTCTACAATTACTGACTTACTTTTTTTTTTTGCGAAATACTGACTTATTCAAATGTCCGCAATATTTTCCTTTTTTATTTTCAGGTTTCTTAAAACTAACAGCAGCTGCTGCCCTAATAAATTAGGAAGATCATGGTTGACAGAACTGTCATTTCAGAAGGCTCAACCTGTCTTGTACCTCTTTTTGGTGGTAATTTGGGAGTTCTTTCAGACTTCCAGTTCGCGGATAGAACATTCCAGCAGAGTTGCTAAATAAATTCAGCGTGTAACGACTATCAAGAACATCGTATGTATGCGCTGTATTTACTAGCAAGACATTCCATCTGTTAACCCTTCTGAGATATCTTATTTAAGAACCTATTCTTGTGTTCATCCGTGCTGCCTTCATGATTCGCTCCAATGGTTCACTGTTCGCTTGTAGAAAATTATACACTATATGTTTTCATGCCAATTTGATGGTATCTTGTTCTTGTTAAGTAAACATAACAAATCAATTTGCTATTGACACCATGACTGAACCGCATAGGACGAATTACCTTTTTCTTTTTTGAGGAATACGATATATAGCTTTGACCTGTTGGAGAAGACACACTACAAGTGTAACCATCATTGTGGCGGCACACTGCTGCACAAAGCAACCCCAGAAAGCCAAGGCAAGATACTGTATGATAACCATAGAATAGAAAATACACAGGTCGAATTAGTAGACGTATTTTTTTCAAGCTTCCGTGATGATTAGAAATATTCTGTTCATCTGTTGCCCACAGTATGTACTTCTGGAGTAGCAACCTTTCCGGCTGGATGGTCGAAGCTGGTCCGAATTAGACAACCCTGAATCCGTGATTTCCCAAAGATTGCATAGTACTCTCTACTTTCAGAAATATAAGACATTTTAAAACGTCTAGATACATTCAATTCACAGAACTAAAACAGTCTATATACATTCAATTCACAAAACTAAAACATCTTATATTTATAAACGGAGGAAGTAGTACATTTTTCATCTGTCATTCTTCTTTTAAGAGAACTTCTATTGATTTTTCTACAATATATCAAAGCAATACAGCATGAAAACAATTCACACTTTGAGCGCCGTCTCCTTGGGGGCGTTGTCATGGCCCTGTCCGTGCTGCCCCGCTTTGAGCGTCGGGGGAAACCCTTGATCCGCTTCGCCGGATCAGACAACGACGGCACCATGGTGTCGTCCCCCTTCTTGGAGGCGTTGTCTAGGTGGCTCATGAAGTCCCCGGATCGGCATGACGGAGTCCCGGTTGGCGACCGCTTTGAGCTTGGGCGCTCGGGGCACAATGTACATCGTCATCGGCGCTTCTCGGTCTTCTTCTCTCGGGCGGTCCGGTCCCGCTGCTCGCCTGCCACCTTAGCGCACATGGGCAGGTAATGCGTTGGCCAGGCAAGTCGGTCTTCCGAAGTCTCCTCCTTCGATTGTGACGCGACTCATAAGCTTGCTGTTTCGCCTCCTCTCCATTCTTGGCAGGAGACATTGCAAGGAGAGTTCTCGTTGCTTGGTTGCCAAGGGTTGTGTTGTATGTCGTGTGGTGTTGTGTTTGTATCGGCGTTGCCTTGTTGGCGTTGTGTCGGCCATTCCTGGCGTTGTCTCTTGTGAGTTGTATCGTGTTGGGTGTGTAGTGCGGTTGCCTTATGGCGTTATATCGGCCGTCGGCCTTCTCCTCTATATGTTTGGTACGTCTTCTAGGATGTATCCTAGAAAAAAAACAATTCACACCGACCTATGCAACAAAGATGCACACATACATACTCCCTCCATTTCAAAATATAAGATCTTTTAATTTTGCGAAAAAATGTATCTTAGACTTTTTTGTGTGTATAGATTCACTCAAAATCTTAGTAAACCTACATACTAAAAAAAGTCTAGATACACTTGATTCATAAAGCTAAAACAACTTATATTTTTAAATGGAGGGAGTACAATTTATTATAAACCAAAGAGCATGCACAGAAACCTGGTAGTAAAACTAATAAGAGGAGCACAAATATCTCGGGCATTCATCAAGTGATATCCAAACATTTATCAAACAGTCAACGGATAAAAGCTTGAACTTAAACCTTTGAACATAGTATTCATCATACTCACAAATTAGTCACTCCATTCTCGGTTATGCATAAAACTTGCAGTCAATTTTCAGACAAAAGGCAATCTTCCACTGCTTAAATGAAATCAGGGGTTGAACAACTAACACATTGGTAGCATGGTTACCGACAACAGAGATAGGTTTTAACATGACATAACACAGCTCTCCAAAATACATGGAACTCACACTACTCTCCCATCATTCGGCAAACTCGAAATCCAAAACGAAAGCGAACACCAAAACAGCAAACCAAACTTCCATGCTTGAGCATCTTTCTTGAGACTTATACTTCCTCATTGCCATGTCCAGCCTTACTTGATTCTTTAGCCACAACTCCTGCCCCTGCTAAATGAAGAAATAAGTTAGTAGGATGAGAAACTACTTTACAATCTGATTACACATTTACTATTTCTAATTTTGCCACCAACTGAGTATTAATTAACATCTACTCCCAAATAGCAACTAAGAGAACATATACAAAGTACCAGTTAAGATACCTGGTGGAGTGTAGAAGCTAAGATAGGGAAAGAGGGCCCATTCAACATCTTCACGATGATATAGCTCGGTGGAGATCTTCTTCGACGTTAGTGACTCAAGATCAATCATGTAGGTGCCGAGATCTGTGATCGCGAAAATGATGCCGCTGCCCTCAATTGAGCCAACCAACTGTGTTGCAATCTTAGGATCACCAATGGGAAAGAGATTCTTTTTTTTGGAAATGGCAGGAAGGAGATTCTTGAGGTCGATGATTCTACACTGTGACCATACCGCAACTTCATCAGGACCAACCTCCCTCCACCAAATGTAGAGGTGGAAATCGTACAGGTCAGCCAGCCCCAGCCGACCGTCTTGCGTGTTAGATGTATATATCTGTATATTGTATTTCCCCCATATGTTAGGGGGCTTTCTGCATATTTGCCCTGTACCTGTACTATATATTGTGGCCTTTGGTCCCCAGAGGAATACATGTTGCATATTCCTGACATGGTATCAGAGCTAGGTTAGACAAATTTTTCTCGTCATCGCCGCCATCGTCCCTGTCGTCGTCTTTTTCTGACGTCGCCGCCGCCGGTTGCCGCTCAGATCGGATCTGCCGTCTTCACGCCTGGGTTTCCAGGCTGGGATTCACGCCTGGGTCCTCCCGTCTTCACGCCTCGGTGCCGCGCGCCTGCCCGCACCGCGACGTACCTCCCTGCAGTCAGACAGCCAGGCAGCCAGCTTGGTCTTCACGTGCTGCTGCTCCATCTCTTCACGTGCTGCTGCTGCATGCTGCTTCTGCCAGCTCGCGTACGTACGTCCTGCAGGACAGCCCAGCTGTACTTTCCTTGACGCGTGCCCGACGCCCAGGAGGCCGACTCCCTGCCTTCCTTCGCGTCCCGCCTGGCCCGCCGCCGGCCGGCTCTGGCCCCGTCCTGTCTGATTTTGTCTGCTTGCGTCAGTCTTAATCAGATCTAGATCTAATCTGTGTCTAAAAAAAAAAAAAAAAAAGAAAAAAAGAAGAGAGATGTCTTCTTCATCGGGTTATGTTGCGATTCCTCGCTGCCCGGTGGTCTTTGATGGCGCGAATTACCCTGATTTCGCTGCCTTTATGCGCGTGCACATGCGCGGTCTCCGTCTTTGGGGTGTGCTCTCCGGCGAGGTCTCCTGTCCGCCGTGCCCCCCTGCTCCTGTGGCTCCTCTTCCGCCGACACCGATTGTACTTGGTGCTGATGCTTCTCAGGAGGCCAAGGATGCTGCTCAGAGTGCTGATGATACTGCTGTTGCTGCTTATGACCTGAAGTTCAAGCAGTACTCTTCTGATCTCGAGGCCTATCGACACGCTTTGACTGCTTACACTCAGTGGGTTGATGAGGATGCTCGTGCTGCTGCTGTTCTCACCTCCAGTGTTCTGCCCCAGTATGCTGCTGAGTTCATGAGTCTCCCTACTGTTGCCGCTCAGTGGGCCCATCTTCGTCAGCGCTATCAGCCGTCTGGGGATGCTCTTTACCTGTCTGTGGTTCGCCAGGAGCATGCTCTCCAGCAGGGTGATTCTACTATTGATGAGTTCTATACTCAGAGTGCTGCTATCTGGCGTCAGCTTGACTCTCTTCGTACTGCTGTTTGTGGCACATGCTCGTGTTGCCAGATTGTGCGCTCGGATTTGGAGTTTCACCGCATCTATGAGTTTCTGTCTCGGCTCCGCCAGGAGTTTGAGCCCCGGCGTGCTCAGCTGAATGCTCGTGGTCGTGTTCCGCTCTCTGAGGTGTTGTCTGAGCTTCGGGCTGAGGAGACCCGTCTCCGTGGTGCTGGTCTTCTTGCGGTTCCATCCGTGCTTGCTACTCGTGGTCCTCCTATGCCGTCTGGTCCCTCAACTCAGCCGCGGTCCCCTGTGTCGCCGCCGCCGATACTACCCACTCCTCCAGGTCAGGGTCAGGGTCAGGGTCAGCTTCCGCAGTCTCAGGGTCAGAGTCCGCACCAGCAGGCTCGTGGTCAGGGTCGTCGTGGTTCTCTTCGTCACTGCTCTTATTGCAACAGGGATGGCCACACTTGGGTCACCTGTTATACACGGGACCCCAGTCTACGTCAGCAGCACCAGGCTCGTGGGCAGCCGGCTCCTTCCGGGTCTTCAGCAGTTGCTCTCTCTGATCAGGACATTATTAGGAGTCTTCGCGATCTGCTTGCTGCTACAGGCTCTTCTTCGACGGGCACTACTGGTTCTGTGACTGATTCTTCAGGCACTGCGCGACCACCACCTTCTACACAGTCAGGTACGTCCCCATGGTATCTGGATTCTGGAGCTTCCTTTCATATGACATCTGAGTCTTCTTTTCTGTCTGCTCTTCGTTCTCTCCCTTCTCCTGTCCGTGTTTTTACGGCTGATGGTACCTCTCTTCCTGTTTCTAGTCGGGGCACCCTTTCTACTTCTTCTTTCTCTGTTCCTGATATTTCTCATGTCCCTCTTCTTAAGATGAATCTGTTCTCTGCTAGCCAGCTTACTGACTCTGGTTGTCGTGTCATTCTTGATGCTGATTCTTGTGTTGTTCAGGACCGTCGCACACAGGCCCTGGTTGGAGCTGGCCCTCGCAGTCGTGACTCTTCAGGACTTTGGGAGTTAGACTGGCTTCGTGTTCCTTCCGCTGCCATTTCATCTGCCAGTTCTTCTCCAGTCGTCGCCTCTGCTACCAGCTCATTTCAGCAGTGGCATCATCGTCTTGGTCACCTTTGTGACTCCCGCCTGTCGTCATTAGTTCATCGTGGTCTTCTGGGGTCTGTCTCAGGAGATGGGTCTTTACATTGTCAGGGCTGTAGGTTGGGTAAACAGATTCAGCTTCCCTATCCTACTAGCGCGTCTGTATCTCAGCGACCTTTTGATTTAGTTCATTCCGATGTTTGGGGTCCGGCTCTTTTCGCTTCGAAAGGGGGCCATCGCTACTATATTTTATTCATCGATGATTTTTCTCGGTACACTTGGTTGTATTTTATGCGCTCTCGCAGTGAAGTGCACTCCATATATCAGCGTTTTGCGGCCATGGTCCGTACTCAGTATTCTACCCCCATTCGTGTATTTCGTGCTGATTCTGCTGGTGAGTATATCTCCCAGATGTTGCGAGGTGTTCTTGCTGAGCAGGGCACCCTTGCTCAGTTCTCTTGTCCTGGCGCACATGCCCAGAATGGCGTTGCTGAGCGCAAGCATCGCCATCTTCTTGAGACCACTCGCGCTATGATGATTGCTTCTTCTCTCCCGCCGCATTTCTGGGCTGAGGCTGTCGCTACGTCGGCTTATCTCATCAATATTCAGCCTTCTGCTGCCTTGCAGGGTGGTATCCCTCTTGAGCGCCTCTCTGGACAGTCTCCAGACTACTCCCTGCTTCGCTTGTTTGGTTGTGTTTGCTATGTTCTCCTTGCTCCTCGCGAACGCACCAAACTGACCGCTCAGTCTGTTGAGTGTGTCTTCCTTGGATACAGTGATGAGCATAAGGGCTATCGCTGTTGGGACCCTGTTGGTCGTCGGATGCGTATCTCTCGTGATGTTACTTTTGATGAGACGCGTCCTTTCTATCCTCGTCCCACCGCTGGCACTTACCCGGTGGAAGATATCTCTTTTCTTCTCTTTCCCGACACACCTCCTTCTACACCTATTGTGTCTTCTTCCGGCTCTCCTCCCCCTGATTTACCCTCTTCGACGCCGTCCTCCTCTGCTCCGTCTAGTTTTCCTAGTTCTCCTCGTTCTCCGGAGTCTTCCTCTACTATTCCCTCTTCTTCATCGTCGTCTCCTGCGTTGTCTTCCTCTGATGATCTTCCATCTACTCGTCCTATTCGTCAGCGTCGTGCCCCCGATCGTTACTCTCCTAGTCAGTATGGTCTTTCTGTTGCCTCTGAGCCGACTTCTTATCGGGATGCTGAGCATCATCCTGAATGGCAGCTGGCCATGGCTGAGGAGATCGCTGCGCTTGAGCGCACTGGCACCTGGGAACTTGTTTCTCCCCCTCCCGGTGTTCGTCCTATCACATGTAAGTGGGTTTATAAGATTAAGACTCGCTCTGATGGATCTCTTGAGCGCTATAAAGCGCGTCTTGTGGCTCGTGGTTTTCAGCAGGAGCATGGTCGTGACTATGATGAGACCTTTGCTCCTGTGGCTCATATGACCACTGTGCGTACTCTTCTTGCTGTTGCTTCTGTTCGTCACTGGTCTGTGTCCCAGCTTGATGTTCAGAATGCCTTTCTCAATGGTGAGTTGAGTGAGGAGGTTTATATGCAGCCTCCTCCTGGGTATTCTGTTCCCGAGGGGATGGTTTGTCGTCTTCGACGTTCTCTTTATGGCCTCAAACAGGCCCCTCGTGCTTGGTTTGAGCGCTTTACTTCTGTAGTGACTGCTGCTGGTTTCTCCCCTAGTGCTCATGATCCAGCGCTGTTTGTTCACACTTCTCCTCGTGGACGCACTCTCCTTCTCCTCTATGTTGATGATATGATCATTACTGGTGATGATCCTGAGTATATCGCCTTTGTTAAGGCTCGTCTTCGTGATCAGTTTCTTATGACTGATCTTGGTCCTCTTCGATACTTTCTTGGGATTGAGGTCTCCTCCACTTCTGATGGCTTTTACATCTCTCAGGAAAAGTATATTCAGGATCTTCTTGCCCGTGCTGCTCTTGGGGATGAGCGTATTGTAGAGACCCCTATGGAGCTTAATGTTAAGCTTCAACTCACTGATGGTGATCCTCTTTCTGATCCGACGCGTTATCGTCATCTTGTTGGGAGTCTTGTTTATCTTGCTGTCACTCGTCCTGACATCTCTTATTCTGTTCATATTCTGAGTCAGTTTGTTTCTGCTCCCACCACGGTTCACTATAGTCATCTTCTCCGTGTTCTTCGTTATCTTCGTGGTACGATCACTCGTCGCCTTTTCTTTCCTCGTTCCAGCTCCCTCCAGCTCCAGTGCTACTCGGACGCTACGTGGGCGAGTGATCCTTCGGATCGTCGTTCACTTTCTGCTTACTGTGTGTTTCTTGGTGGTTCGCTCATTGCTTGGAAGACGAAGAAACAGACAGCAGTTTCCCGTTCGAGTGTTGAGGCTGAGTTGCGTGCTATGGCCTTGTTGACTGCTGAGGTGACCTGGTTACGGTGGTTACTTGCGGATTTTGGGGTCTCCATTACCACACCCAGTCTGGTTTTGTCTGACAGTACAGGTGCTATTAGTGTTGCACGTGATCCGGTCAAGCATGAGCTTACCAAGCATATTGGTGTTGATGCTTTCTATACACGTGCTCAGGTGCAGGCTCAGGTTGTTGCGCTTCAGTATGTGCCTTCAGATTTACAGTTGGCGGATTTTTTCACGAAGGCACAGACCAGAGCGCAGCATGATTTCTTACTCTCCAAACTCAGTGTTGTGGATCCACCATGAGTTTAAGGGGGGGTGTTAGATGTATATATCTGTATATTGTATTTCCCCCATATGTTAGGGGGCTTTCTGCATATTTGCCCTGTACCTGTACTATATATTGTGGCCTTTGGTCTCCAGAGGAATACATGTTGCATATTCCTGACATTGCGCCACCATGAGGATAGGAGCGTAGGGGCATGGTGACAAATCCGATAGTCGGGAGTTGCGCAAGTCATACTTGAGAATAGAGAGCATCTCCCACGAGCACACTAGACATTGCAGTGAAGTAGATCTCGTTCTCAAAGAAACCGACATTGAGAGAGGCTGGAGAGCTCCAATTACTCGTCTCCGACGAGTATGCGGATGCCTTAGCAACCCCTTCTTGCTCGTGAAGGCTGACAAAAACCACAAGGAATGGACCCAAATGGCAGTCGCTGTGGTTGCAGCTGTTTGCAGCACAGAGCACCCGGACACACCAGTCGCTCATCCCCGAATGTTTGGGGGCACGCAGCACTCTTTGGCTGCCCGTCATGGGATCCCAGACGGCTAAGAATTCCATACCATCATCCCTGTACCGAAGGAGGACGCGGCCGTGCCGACAGTCGCACACAGAATAATAGTGCCGGGGATCGGGCTCGCGAGGGCGAAAGTCTGTGATGGGGAAGAACTCGGCGGAGGTGGAGGTTGACCAGCTCTTGAGGAGGCCGAGCATGGGAGGTTTTTGTTTGTGGAATTCGCTGTATCGGCGACGGAAGCCTTGGTCAGAGAGGAGTTGGCACCATGGCTTGCAGACGAGGGAGGCGCGGAGGAGATTCCCCGGCTCGTCCGGGGGAAGGCGGAAGAGGATCTCCTCAACGATTTCGTCCATCTGCCAAAGCTCCCGCACATGCTGCGGCGGCATCATCTGTGCTTGTGCTTGTGGCCGGCCGGTGTGGGGACGATTATTTTCGAGAAGCCGATTAGCTTGGGGGCGCCTGGTCCCACGGCGGACCCGGCCACCCGCAGCTTCTTCGCCGGGGTCGGCGGCTACCGCCGGCTCCATCGCCTCTGCCTCAGCACCTTCGTCGCCGCGCTTGGCCATGGCGGCTACCGCCTCTGCATGGGCCCGACACTCGACCAGCTGGGCCGCGCGGGCACCTCCCTCTCGCCTTTGCCCACGAGCGCCTCGGCGGATGGGGGATAGCAATCGCCGTCGCCGCCGCGGAACCCTAGCTGGGAGGGGAAATGAGAAGGAGAGCGGTATAGACACTGGTCACTGGTGAGTCGAGTCTGGCCGGCGGGCTGCAAAATTTGACGCATGCCGCTTGCGCAAAGTACGCATATCAGTTTAGATTTTTTGGTAAAATAAAGGATAATTATTTAAATTAAAGATTTTTTAAAATTTTACCAATCTATTAATAATTATAAACAGCAGTATAAAGAGTCCAAAAAGTAATACAAATTATAAATAGATTATTGGAACGCCTAGTGACGACTACAAATACTTGCACGAGCGGAAGACGCGTCGCCGTTCTCACTCTTCGTCATTGGGGCCGAACAAAATTTGTCATAGTAAAACTTGTTGTAGCAGACGGATGAGAAGTCGGCGTGCTAAACATTATAACTGATATGCATAGATAGAATCCACGTAGCCAACACAAGTCTAGAAAGTCATAAAGAAAAGATCAAATTTCATATCAAACCGAGAAAAAATAACTAAGGTGGTGGAAGGTTTACCCGTAAATTATGCTATCATCCATGTTGAATAAAAAAGTAAGTATAGGACTTTAGTTGTTAGAGTGATCAATGGATTTTACACCAAAATGAGAAATTCTAAGTAAAATCGCTCGAGATTATGGAAGCTTAGTGTCCCCTAAAGTTAAGATAAGCCTTAGATATATTTCAAAAGATACTTTTGAACCATGACAAGTCGATCACACAACTAATAGTAACTTTTTAGTGTGAATTGGCGTATGTTGGCTGCCGTGTGGCATAACGTATATAAGTGACTTTGGTCTTTTGAGGGGGCTGACTCTCTAATTCAACCGATTCTGGAATCATTACGGACGGTTTTGAATTTTAATCGGCTCTAATATTACTTTTTTGCGAAATTCCACTCTATTAAAAATCTTCAACAACATCAATAGCAGAAGTTTGTACGAACAACTCTACGCTATAGTAGTATTAGAATTGGTTTTTTCTTAAGTGTTTTATTTTTAAAAGAACCAGCTCGAAGGGTACCATTTAGAGTCCGTTTGCCTTTTCCGCTAAAACTTACTCTTATACTCGGATTTCTACTAGTGTCACCGGTTAGTGGTTTTTCTTCTCTTAGTGTTGATGATCTTCCGTTCGTGTGTGGCTTTTTCTTTGAACGGATTAGGGCCCAAAGGCCCTGGAAGCTGCTTTATTAAAATGATCTTATGTTCGTGTGTGGCTTTCTTCCCCCTGTACTTCCGTCGTGGTGTCGTTTAGAGTTGGTAGAGACAATCCCCCTTCCCACACAGCCCCCCCCCCCCCCCCCCCCACCCCACACACACACACACGTGCGCATACGTGCGCACACACGCACACATCATTTGCTTCTTGGGCTACTATGTGCTAGTTGATGGTGCTCTAGATCAACGATTCCATCCATTGCTAAGCAACCTAGAAGCGCTTTTTATTCGCAAAAAAAAACTAGAAGCGCTTTTGTGTCATTGTTTGTCTTCTCGAAGTTCAAGTTTGTTTCGATGCCCACGACCACGAGGGATATCTAAGTGGTGTTGTCTCAGTGTTGGTGGCACTCGGAGCTCCGACTTAGTTGTCGGTTTTGGTTAGTCGAGGCGTTAGGAAGCCCTAGCCGACGGACAAGATGATACATGTACCCCCTTTGGCTCGGTGTTCTTTCCACTTTGGACTCTTTTTTATCCTGCTGAAGGATCCAAAACCGCATTTACTTTGCCGGTTGGATTACAATTACAGGGAAGAACCCAAGAGAAAACAAAATTACTCCATAGTCCTCACATAATACAAAAAGGACCTTAGAACATAAAATAAAAACACAATCAAGTCCTTTACCACCGTCTTTGCACCGTGATCTCGAAATCTGGCCATCCACCTTGTCGCTGGGGGCTTCATCACTTGCGGTGAGGCAGATGCGCATTTATAGTTCGAGATTGAAGAAGACCCTCCTAAGTGGCTCGCCGACCAGGAGGAAGGAAGAGCTCAGGCCTACATGGCAGCCGCGCACGAAGTGGTCACCTTCTTGACCATGGTTAACGGGGATGGGATTTGGTATTCCTTGATGTTCTCCGCCATTCGATGCTACAACTTCATGAACTTCCCTAGAGATATCAGACCGAGATCTCCCCTCTCCAAATCCACCACCACGACGACAAATAGAGGAGAAAAGATCCTTCGCCATATCTCCACCGAGCTTATTGATGGAGCCTTGCCAAATCGACGCATCGCTGACCTCCTTCTTCATGAAGGCCTAGCAAAGAAGCTCGGCAGCCATCCCTAGTCGCTGCTTGCAGACAACCAAGAAAATCTCCCGACGATCGGCATAACACCAAATCAGGCCAGGCCTGAACACTCCATACTAACCCTAGACTACTATGAACAAAGGAGGCTCGGCCTCCCCTCTCCCTATCACTCGAGGTGGAGAGGCCGCCAGAGGAGGGGCAAAGAAGGGAACCGGAGATGCGAAGGCCACTCAAGGCAAGAGAGGAGTGAGAAGTGAGAGGAGAGAATAAGAGCCCTGACTCGGTTATAATCTTTGTTGGGAAAATTTAACGATCAGCGTCGCAGTCATACCAATACGCACGCCTCGACCGCAGGAGCCGGCCGGCCGGGCGACCGATCCACGTATGTATACGAGTATTTTTCACGGTGATACTTTTAATTTTTCATGTGAACTTAATATGGCCAAATTCCTGGACGATGATGGATTCTTCTCAGTACGGCTGCCAATTTTGAGGTGTACATGATTAATCGGATAGCTAGCACCAATTTAATATGGCAATTAGGTTTAATCAATCTAAAAACTACACGTAGATAACAATTAGTAATCTCGCAATTAGTACCAATACAGTAAGTATAAAAATTACTAACTGTTGAACCGGGCTACTAAGCTATATTTAATCTGGCAATTTGGCCCTAATTAATCTGGCAGTTACTAATTGAACTTGGGCTTCATTTGTCTCACATTTTCCGCTAAACCTAATTAATTTGGTAGTTAGTAACAATTAAATATGGCAACTAGGTAAAATTAATCTGGCAGTTATTAATCAGCCATGTCCTAGTTAATCTGGCAATTACTAGCGCTGTAGTTCAATTTATATGGTATATGAAGACATGCACTTGGTAAAATTTTAGTGTATTTGTACTATGACAGGAGAAACAGAGGTGTATTGTAGCCAACGGTAAGAACATGTCAGAAACTTGACCTCCTCTTAAAATTATGTGGTTGAGATACTTCACATCAAGATTTGCAGTGTCACAGCCGCGTACTCACACGCGTTGTCCTGTAGAAATACTCCTGCCGCACGATAACACGTTGTCCTGTTGGATTACAGCCGCCGCTCGGGAGCAGGTATGTGCGGCGTCGCGTGTTAGCACATTCCATCTTTGTTTTCTTAGTCTTTGTGTTTGTGATCAGGACTAGATGGTTCCCTCTCGTGTAGGTGGTTGATGGATAATACAATGAGAAAATTGCGGATGTTGTATATCCGTAGATTCCTTACTCAAATTAATTTACCATTTTCTTTTTCTATATAGAAAATTGCAATTCCTTCCTCGTTTGGTCTTCGGTATGTACTTGTCATTGACTGTCCATATAAAGTTAAACATGAGCCAACGGTAGGGAGTAGACTGATTCCCTGATACGTGGGTCCATATTTCGTACTGAGCACATGGAAAAAGCCGACTTGTCTCAGCTGCAGGAACCAGGCGGACAGAGAAGCAGCAGCCACATCTCGCCTCCTCCTTGCAAGTACAGGCGAACCCGGCGCCGGCGAAGCCTCCCCTGTCCCCTCCGGCCCTCCCCTCCCTCCCCCTCACTCGCAACCACACCGAAATGCTGCCCCTTCTCCGCAGCGTCGTCTCCGGGCGCCTCCGCCGCTCCCTCTCCACCGCCGCCCCGCGCCCTCCGTGGGCGATGATGGACCGGGAGACGCAGCTGACGAGATCCCCGGTAGGCGTGTCTTCCTCGTTCCGCCCGCCCCCGTCCGCCTCCTCCATCACCATCCCCGTCTGGTCCTTCGACCTGGAGCGCCCCGGGGACAACAGCAAGTACGTGGACACGATGCGCAGCCGCCTCCTCGCCGCCAGCGGCGACGGCTTCCTCCTCCTCGACGCTTACAAGTCCCGCGTCAAGGTACCAGACCTGGACCTCCCGGTCGAGGTGCTCCTCAAGGACGCGCACTCCGAGGTCGTGTACCGGAGGTTCGAGCACCGGGTCTGCAACCCGGTCACCGGCGAGCTGTTCCGCCTCCCCGGCTTCCAACGCGCGGACAGGACCTCCACGGACGGCATGGGCCTCCTCACCCAGGCCTACGGCGCCGACGGGCCGCCCGAGAGGTATGTCGCTGCACAGCTCACCGAAGTCGACGGCGGGCGGCGCTTCCTGCTGCGCCGGTTCTCCTCGGAGACGGGGGCCTGGGGCGAGCTGGTGCTGCCGTCGCCGCTGCCGCCTGGCCGCCGGATGCACATGAACCACGAGCACGAGGTGCTGGACTTCAGCGGCCGGCTCTGGTGGGTGGACGTCAGCTGGGGCGCCGTCTGCGTCGACCCATTCAGCGACCGCCCTGAGCTCCGCGCCGTCGAGCTGCCGGCAGGCAGCATCCTCCCTGGCCAGCAGCGCGAGGAAGAGATGAGGCGCCTCGTCAAGCACCGCCGCATGGGTGTCAGCGCCGGCAGAATCTGCTATGCCGAGGCTGATCCGTTCCACATCAGGTCCTACACGCTGGACGACGAGAGCGGCAACTGGACGCTGGAGCACCAGGTGTCGGTTGCCGATCTTTGGCCCAATGTCAAGGTGGTGCCTTCGATTGCTACTATTGACCCACTCAACACTGATGTACTGCATCTCAACGTGGACGAATTTACTATCAGCGTGGACATACGCCTGGAGAGGATCCTTGAGGGTAGTGCATTTTTACGGAGTGGCATTTCTCCTCCCAGACAGTCCGCGTCAAGTTCCTATCTGCCATGTGTGCTCTCGCCATTTCTCGGATCGACCCTGATTCCAGGTGATCCAAAGTCACACATTTCTCTTTAGTTGCAAATTTGCAATCATGTCTAAGGGCATGGGTTATGAGTATAGATGAGACTCCCATACATGTCTAGTTTAATTCGTGCGTGTTTGACCCCTTGTGTGCCACATTGGTTGTGTTCTTGAGCATATCTTGCAGTTTCTCTATATGTTCAGGAATTTCAACCTACTGGTTTTCTAATCATGTTCTCTATTGCCATGGTCATAATAAATTATCTTGAAACAATTATATGTGCTATATTTTATAAAACTATGTTGCCCTCATGGTACACTGTATGTCTGTATCTTAGGTTAATCCTATAATGATCATCATGCATATTCTCAGTTATGAAGTTGTACATCTTTATCTGAAACTATTTTTGAAATGAGTTCATTACTGTGGGGATCTTTACGGGATGAATCTGATATATCTTGGCGGCAATAGTATCTTATCGGTAGTGGATTACTAGTGCAGTTACATATCAGCAGGCCCATTTGGTGATTCGGGAGTTAGAATTTCCAGTATAGAGCGTGGTTAGAGTTATTTGCTGTTTATGAATTTCTAATTTACACTACATGCCCCATTTGTTATTTCAATCTGGCTTTAATCTGTTGTTAAATGATTCCTTAAGGATTTAAGTACCTTTTGTCCATTTTAATAACTCCTACGCACCACTTTATTTGACTGACTACTCAAGTGTTCTCTTCAAAATAATGTATTCTTCTGATTATGGTCTTCTTATAGCTTATGTGTACGATGTACTGAATTCTTCATAGCTTTGCTCTAAGCATCTGATTTTTTTTCTTTGCTAGGTCTAGTGTGCACTGCAGAGATATCTTTACTGTTATAAATTCGTTTTTGTTAGTGTTGTGGCTCTTGTTTGAAATCTTGATCAAATGAACCCTTTTTAGGCAAGAACAACGTCCGAAAAAACAAGACTCTGGCAGATGTTCTGGTTCGTTCAGACAGACTCCCGAAGACCTGAAGGGTGCCTATTTACCAGCTAACGAATCTCTCGGTACTTTCTCTTAGCTAATGCTTCTTTGTCAATACATTTTTTGGTTGTATATCATCCATTCACATGTCTAGGGTGCTGCCTAAATCTGTTACTCAATCCATGCATTTTATAACCTAGAAGAACAACGTTGTTCTTATGTAGCCAGTTATTGCTATCTTCAACTGATTTTCTCTGTAGTCTGATATATCAACTTCCTTAATAGTCAATATTGAGTTCTACTTAGTGTTTTCTTCGAACTAGAAGTATTTTTGGGGGCTGAAATTCAGTTGCATTCCACAGTTTCATACTGCTGAGATTATCATACCGGCATGTTGTTGAGCAATTGTCCTGCAAACAACTTGCCACACTGCTGATCATTGGTATTTTAGCATGGATCTTCCATCCAGGTGTATTAGCACTTTCTGAACTAGCAGCGTATTTAAGTGTGAAATTACAGACTTCTCAAACCATTAATATAGGTGTATAGGAGTGGCAAGGACGATTGTACTTTTTTCTTACTGAATACTGTATAAGAACCTGAAGAGTGCCTACAGCCATTTCATCAGCTTGTAAATTATGTTTCCTTTTGCTGAATTATTTTCAACAACTGATGAAGCCTGAAAGTGAAGCTCTTTCTATTTATTAGCACGTGCTAATGGTACAATTTTCTGCTGCAATAAAGACATGGATAGAAAATAGACATAGAAGGACTAAAGTAGCCTTCCAGTTCAGTCAGTTACTTTCGGTTGTTTTTTCATATCGTTCACTCTCTTCGTACATTTAGTCAAAATCCCCTAGTGTTTAACCAACTGACCAAGGCTGAATACGAAGCATACTGTTTGATTTTTCGTAAAGGCTAACGAGGATCATGTATGTGTAAGTTCTGGCAGCAACCCTGCTGTCAAGACATTCACATACCCAGATGATAATTCACAATTCATTCCACCTATTTTAGGGTGATAAATGGACTATAGTAGCGTTTCTGTTTACTTTAATTCTCTATCACGCACACTCTTTATATGTTGGGACCTTGTATGTTTTGTATCGAAATGTCGTTAATGTTTTCTATACTTTTTATCTTCAGGTTTCTTAAAACTAACAATCAAGTAGTGGCAGTGTGTGGGACTTTGACTTTTGTGGAGAATCTGGAGAAGTTTAGGTTTTTTGGACTTTGCTGATGAACTATCTCATTTTGGTGGAAATCTGGAAGCTGGTTCAGAGTTTCAGTTGACACTAGGGCAATCCAGCAGAATTAGTGAATTAAAGCAGCATGATATGGGTTAGCTGCAAGAAATTTCTCTTTCTGTATGTAGGTTAAAAGGTCATGTATTCACGTGTAGAACTCTCTCGTGAGAAATCTGTATTGTCCTCTGCTTACCCGCCCTACGCATGCACAGCATGAGACACATGTCACACATGCGATGAATTGTTGATGAGCGCTTCAGCATTCACTGTCTGATATGCTTAATTATATACTTACATGTACTTGCTGTTACTTATCAATTGATCTGTTGATACTTTTAAGTAGGAGTAGGAGAAGTTATAAACAATCAATCTTAATCAGTCTGCTATCTATGACTCGAAAGATAATATGGATGTCTGAACTCGGATTCCTATATACTGACCTGGATGCCTAATCTACTCTAGTATAATCCTGTGTGTATGTATAAGACTTACGATCAGGTAGTTCGGGACTACTCGGATCTCCCCGAGTCCCAGATTTCACATATATATATAGACACTTTGCGGTGCAAGCAATACAAGGGAGAATCGGAGAGATTGTGTCTAGTACGTAACAGGTCAGGTACGTACAGGTAGATCCGACGTTGATACAAAAAACGTTTACAATCCGGCTCACCTATTATCGCTAACACCCTCCTTTAATCATAACTTTGACAAGTTGAGATTATATTTGAAATCCTCAAAACTACGAACTGGTAGAGGCTTCGTGAAGCGCGACTTGATCTTTTAAAGGAATAAACCGAATTTCAAGCTGCTTGTTCAAAACTCTCTCTCTAACAAAATAAAAATCGATCTCAATGTGTTTTGCTCGTGTATGAAAGACTGGATTCGCTGATAGATACGTTGCTCCCAAATTATCACACCATAGACACGGTATTTGTCTTGTCTTGACTCCAAGTTCGACAAGTAATGACTGTATCCAAATTATTTCAGCTGTTGCATTGGCCACAGATTTATATTCAGCTTCTGTACTTGATCTAGAAACTGTTGCTTGCTTTTTAGCACTCCATGAGATAAGATTTGGACCAAAGAAAACAACAAATCCTCCTGTTGATCGACGATCATCAATACATCCTGCCCAGTCTGCATCTGAGAAGGCACTAACCAGTGTAGAATCAGATGACATAAATGTGAGTCCAACATTACTTGTCTCTTTGATGTATCTCATGATGCGTTTAGCAGCTGTCCAATGCATAGTCGTGGGAGCATGCAAGTATTGACAAACTTTATTGACTGCATAGGAAATATCTGGCCTTGTGAGAGTTAAATATTGTAAGGCACCTACCATACTTCTGTAACTGGTGCTATCATCAGGGCCTAATAATTCTCCTTGTGCTGTAATTTTTTCCGAGGATGACAAAGGTGTAAATGAACCTTTACAGTTTGTCATACCAACACGAGCAAGAACATCTTGAGCATACTTAGCTTGGCTTAATACAAGTCCGTCACTAACTTTCTGAACTTCAATCCCTAGAAAGAAGTGAAGATCACCAAGGTCCTTCAAAGCAAACTCCTTGCTTAAATCTCTCAAAAGAGCATCCGTCGCAGCTTGTGAAGAGCTAGCAACTATGATATCATCAACATATATGAGCATATAAATTGTTATATTGGACTTGTGATAGATAAACAATGATGTATCAGACTTCGAAGCAACAAAACCAAATCTGGTTAGTTGAGCACTTAAACGAGAGTACCATGCTCGAGGTGCTTGTTTTAGTCCGTAAAGTGTCTTGTCCAACTTGCAAACATAGTTTGGCCTTTGTCTATCTTCATAACCAGGTGGTTGTTTCATATAGACCTCCTCTTTCAGAACACCATGAAGAAACGCGTTCTTGACGTCTAACTGTCGCAGACTCCATCCCCTTGAAACAGAAATTGCCAGAACAAGCCGAACCGTTGCAATTTTCACAACAGGACTAAAAGTGTCCTCATAGTCTATCCCATATTGTTGCTTGAAACCTTTGGCTACGAGTCTAGCCTTATACCTGTCAATAGACCCATCTGCCTTCCTTTTTATTTTGTAAATCCATCGACAATCAATGATATTTGAACCATGCCGTGGTGGAACTAACCTCCATGTTTTATTTTTCATAAGGGCATCGTATTCATCATCCATGGCCACTTTCCACTTGTCATGTGCTAAAGCAGTCTGCAGATCACCTGGTTCTTCTGAAGATGCTGACATACACCAACGAACAGTACCATCCGTATACTTTTTTGGATTAGATATTCCTTTAGATGCTCTTGTGACCGGCCGAGTGGCAGAAATCACACGCTGCTCTAAAGAGGCAGAAGGAGCAGAAAATCCCGGGCTGCTGTTTCCTGTACTATTTTCACCAATGGCAGGAGTCCCTATCGATGGTTTCACACTGGATCCTGTGGCCTCTTGTGTGGGGAACAGAGTGGCGCACTGTGAGGATCCGGAGCTAGCTGCTGCAGACGATCTGCCTAGGGACCGTGTCGCATGCAAGAACCCGCGCAGCTCGCGTGGTTGATCGGCACCGTGCGGAGAAAAACGGCCCGGGTCAGCACCGTACGGAGACGCGGTCGTACTAACTCGCCTCGAATCGGAGCTGGATCCTGCTGATCCCGATGGCGACCAATCGACCTCGTGTTCCGTATTTTTGTGTGCTTCTGTTGATATTTCATGAGTGCTGTTTGAGCGATTTTGACCACCATTTTGGCTCAAATTTTCAGCAGTATTTTGGTCTGAAACCTGCACAACAGTAATAGGACTAGACGTGGGGTTAGTAGCAGGGATATTAGCCATAGTTGAATCATCAATAAGTACGTCCCCTTGTTCAAAATCACGAAGGGAGGAATCAAGTAAGAGAATCTCATGCCTAAGAAGAGCACCAGCATTGGGATGAAGCGAGGCAAACGGAAAAACAGCCTCATCGAAGACAACGTCCCGAGATATATAGATACGACCACTCGAAACATCTAGGCATTTGACACCTTTATGAAGAGGACTATACCCTAGAAATACGCATTGTTTGGAACGGAAAGCAAGTTTTCTATTGTTGTAAGGACGCAAATTAGGCCAACAAGCACAGCCAAACACACGCAAAGAATTATAATCAGGCCGAGTACCTAAGAGGCGATGGACAGGAGTATCATTGTTGATTACTTTGCTTGGAAGCATATTAATAAGATATGTGGCGGTAAGAAACGCTTCATCCCAGAATTTAAGGAGCATATGTGCATGAGCAAGAAGAGCTAGTCCTACCTCAACAATATGACGGTGTTTTCTTTCAGCTGAACCGTTTTGTTGATGTGCATGAGGGCAAGAAACATGATGAGAGATGCCTTGTGTCTGAAAAAAAGAGTTGAGTTTCACATATTCACCTCCCCAGTCAGATTGGACTGTAAGAATTTTTCTATCAAGCTTACGTTCAACAAGTTTTTGAAAATTCACAAAGGCAGAAAAAGCATCGGATTTTTTCTTGAGCAAATATATCCATGTGAACTTGCTATAATCATCAATAAAGCTTATATAGTAATCATGACGTCCAACAGAAGTGGGGGCAGGGCCCCAAACATCAGAAAACACTAATTGTAGGGAGCGATGGAAACACTAGTAGACACTGGATAAGGAAGTTGATGACTCTTAGCCTGCTGACACGAATCACAGACTGACTCTATACTAAGATCCTTGATAAAAGGAAGTTTATTTTTGCTAATGATTTGACTAACAATAGAAAGCGATGGATGACCAAGACGACTATGCCACTTTGCTTGAGAGGGCTTGGTGGCGACAAAGGCTTGCTTCGGAGTGATTGATGAGGACACCGATGACGATATAAGTGGGTAAAGACCTCCAACGCATCTCCCTCTATGAATTATTTTCCGCGTGACCTGATCCTTGATCAAGAAGAAGAAAGGATGAAATTCTATGAAGGCACTATTATCAAGTGTAAAACGATGAACAGAGAGCAAATTCTTTGATGCGTTGGGAATATGCAAGATATTACGAAGATGGAAATTCTGAACAGGGGTACGACATATTGAATGACCAACATGGGAAATATCCATACCTTTCCCACTCGCAGTGTTGACCTTGTCATGTCCTTGATACCTGTCACGACCGGTCAGATTGTTGAGCTCACTCGTGATGTGATGTGTAGCCCCAGTATCTGGGTACCAGTTGGTGTCCACACCATAGGAGGCGACATTCCCCTCCTTGTCTCCATAATCATCATCATTGTCCTAGAACCGGTACCAGCAATCTTTGGCGGGGTGTCCCTCCCTATTGCATATCTGGCAAGTGACATCCACCCATTGGGTGGTGCGACGGCGACCACGGCCACGACCACGACCCCCACTAGAAGGTGTGCGGCCACCACCACGGCCTTGGCGCTGCTGTGAGGAGTCGTCGCGGCGGTTGTCACGGCGGTTGTCACGACTGTCACGGTCACCACGATTGTCACAGTCACCACGATAGCCACGTTGCTGGTTGTAATTGGGGCGAAACGGGCGGCCACGGGAGGACAAGTTGGCGGAGGTTTCAAAACCATTGCTAGCCTCGTTTAACAACATCTCATTGCGTTCGTCGTATGCATGAATCTGCGAGTAGAGGGACGAAAGGGTGATTGTTGTGGAAACCACTCCGATGGCTGCAACAAGTGAGTTGTAGCCCGCTCCAAGTCCGGCCAGGATGAAGGATATGTGCTCCTTGTCTGTTATGGGGGAACCTGCAGCAGCAAGTTCATCGGCAATTCCCTGCATCTTTGTGAGGAAGGCGCCGGTAGTCATGTTGAGTTTCTTCGTGTTCGCCAAAGCAATCCGGAGGTTCGTGACCTTTGCTTGATTCTGAGAAGCGAACATCTCTTCTATTGCCTGCCATACCGCAGCAGTGTGCTCGAGGCGCTGAACGTGCGGAAGGACTTCACGCGAGAGTGATTGAAACAGGTAGCCGAGGACGATCTGATCTCGACTAATCCAGTTGTCATAATCCGGGTTGGGGGCAGTCTGTGTCGCTGTATTGGTGGCCTTGTCCGCTGGCTCTGATACCATATAAGACTTACGATCAGGTAGTTCGGGACTACTCGGATCTTCCCGAGTCCCAGATTTCACGTATATATATGGGCACTTTGCGGTGCAAGCAATACAAGGGAGAATCGGAGAGATTGTGTCTAGTACGTAACAGGTCAGGTACGTACAGGTAGATCCGACGTTGATACAGAAAACGTTTACAATCCGGCTCACCTATTATCGCTAACAGTATGGACCATTGGACCATCTAACACATGCGACACTATCTGAACTTCTTTTAGAACACTAACTCTGAACTTAATCCTTTTATCAACTCCTACACAGCAGAAGTAGCATCATCTAGCAGTCTGGTTGTTGGTGAACTGGGAGTCTGGGAGATGTGGGGCCTTGATGATATGGTCGGCTAGGGCCTTGTAGGCGGCCTGCATCGGGTGCGCCGAGTGAGAGCATCTTCAGCCCGCCGTCTCCAAACCATGCCCCAAACAGCTATTGGGTGCACCGAAGAGAAATCCGTGCCCAACCACGTGTCCCAAGGGTCGTTTCTGTCCAGCACGGCCCAATAACGTGCCCGGCGCGCACAGTCCGTCCTCGCTCCACAGGGTTCCTTGCGGACGCGTCAGAAAAAAGCAGCGACGACATGGGCCACCCCTATCATTGGCAGGACCATTTTCTCACCACTATTTTTTTCCTTTCTTCCCTACCATTTCACGCCGTTTGCCTCCACCATCTCCCGCCTGTCGTCCAAGCGTCGTTGCAACCATGATGCCCAAAGATGCGAAGGGGAAGACAACGAAGGCCACTGGCCCGAAGGCCTTCCAGCTACCGCGCAAGGTGCCGATGCCAAAGACGAAGCCCGACTAGATGACATGCGACTAGTAGGACAAAGACATGGTCCGGCGGCGGTTCGCGATGGGGGGAGCGCCTAGTGTGGCCGGTGAAGTCTATTAGGAAGAAGGGTA
This sequence comes from Avena atlantica, assembly GCA_910589765.1. Lineage (NCBI taxonomy): Eukaryota > Viridiplantae > Streptophyta > Magnoliopsida > Poales > Poaceae > Avena > Avena atlantica. The sequence continues at coordinate 433,238,072 of OU342733.1, read as the reverse complement.
TCGGTGGGACACCCAATCGGCAATAATAAGGCCAATGCATCCGTTGTTGTAGCGGCGTCAACCGATAGGGTGAAACCGTCGATTGACAAGTGCCTCTTCAAGGTCTCGTCAAACTTGATCATCCGAGCTCAAAAGAGTGATCAAAGGTGGGAGTTGTTGATGTCTAAGCAAGACCAGAAGATCGAGACCGAGAAGGAGAAAGTGGCATGTGAAAAAAACAAAAGAGGACTTCATGATCTTGATGGCCGACACTTCGTACATGGATTCGGAGGTGAAGGCGGTGCACATGTTCCTCTGTGACTCCATCTTGCAAGAAATCATCATTTATAGGATGGTGCCAGCCACGGCGGCACTAGGGCAGGCCAAGCAGAAACAATAGTGGCGGCGGCAACCATGTTGACATCAACATCGACATCAAACGTTGTATTTTGTTCTATCTATGAACTTCGCCGTATTTCGTTGTTTACTGTATGAACTTTGCCGTATTTCGTTCTGTCTATGAACTCCGCCGTATTTTGTTCTTGTTTGAGCAAAGTTTCGCCGTATTCAAATTTTCGATTGGCCCTCTCAGAACAACGTCGGGAATCGGCTCGAGGACACCAACCCGCTGGAGATGTTCTCCACGTACCCATCGCCCTGTAAATAAAGTTAGGATGATAGCCAATAGGCAACGGAGCGAGTCTCTGACACGCGGGCGGCGGGTCCATACCCATACCCATACCGAGCACATGGAAAAAGCTGAGTTGTTAAAGTTGCGGGAACCAGGAGAACAGGAAAGCAGCCACTTCTCGCCTCCTTCTCCCCGACTGCACACAAGTACCCTCCCCTGTCCCCTCCCTTCTCCTCCCAGTTGCTACCACAACCAAAGGCCGCCGCCGAAATGCTACCCCTTCTCCGTGGCGTCGTCTCCGGCCGCCTCCGTCGCTCCCTCTCCACCGCCGCCTCGCGCACGCCCTGGGCGATGATGTACCGGGTCCCGCAGGCGGCGAACTCCACGGAAAGCGTGTCCTTCTCGTTCGCCACGCCCCCGTCCGTCTCCTTCATGTCCATGCCCAGCCAGGCCCACAACATCGACCCCCATCCGGCCGAGCCCAGGTGCATCAGCATCCACCGCGGCCTCCTCCTCGCCGCCAGCGGCCAGGGCCTCCTCCTCCTGGACACTCACATGGTCCGCCTCAAGGCCCATCCTCTCTCGGACCTCGACCTCCCGGTCCAAGTGCTCTACAAGATCGCCCCTTTCGAGACCCTCTACCGGAGGTTCGCGCGCTTCGTCTGCAACCCGGTCACCGGCCAGCTGGTCCGCCTCCTGGATTTCGACGGCGCGGAGAAGACCTTGACGGACGGCATGGGCCTCCTCACCCAGTCCGGCGACGCCAACGGCCCGCCCAAGAGGTACGCCGCTGCTCAGCTCTCCGAGGTCGACGGTTGGGGTGGGCGGCGCTTCCTGCTGCGCAGGTTCTCCTCGGAGACGGGGGACTGGGACGACCTGGTGCTGCCGTCCCCACTGCCGCCTGGCAGGCGGATGCACATGATTCACGAGGTGCTGGACCTGGGCGGACGGCTCTGGTGGGTGGACGTGAGCTGGGGCACCGTCTGCGTCGACCCGTTCAGCGACAGGCCTGAGCTCCGCTCCGTCGAGCTGCCGGCAGGCAGCATGCTCCCTGGCCAGCAGAGCCACGACGAGATGAGACATCTCGTCAAGCATCGCCACATGGGCGTCAGCGCAGGCAGGCTGTGCTATGCCGAGGTCGGGCCGTCCCATATCAGGTCCTTCACGCTGGACGACGAGAGCGGCACCTGGACGCTTGAGCACCAGCTGCCCGTTGCCGATCTCTGGCCCAATGCCAAGACGATGCCGCTGATTGCTACCATCGACCCACTCAGCACTGATGTCCTGCATCTCAACGTGGAGGAATTCAATGTCAGCGTGGACATGCGCCGGAAGAAGATCATTGAGACTAGTGCATTACCTAGTGGCATTTCTCCTCCGAGACGATCCGGGACAACTTCCTATCTGCCATTTGTGCTCCCGTCGTTTCTCGGATCAAGCCCCATTCCAGGTGATCACTGGCCTCTCTAATTTAGCTTTCCGCTTGCTAGATAAATTCTTATGCAAAATGCACAGATACATACTGCTATTGCACGTATAAATTGTGTTGCGATTACTGTCGCCGTGTTCCAAGTTCTTGTACCTTGATCACAGGAGCTTTATTTCAGGTAAGAAGGACGTCGCCAAAAACAAGACTCTGGCAGATGTTCTGGTTCGTTCAGACACAAACCAGCCGAAGTGAAGCGTGCCAAGTTACCAGCCAACATATATCTGGGTACTACTATCCCTTTAGTCCATGCTTCTATATCGATCCACCACTAGCTGTATGTCATACATGTTTAGGATTTTGCATTTTTCTTAATGTATCTCTTATACAATCCATGCAGCTATGATTTACAGTGGTAGTGTGGTGCTCCTTTTGCCAATTACAACCAGTAGTAGTATGTCTGTATTGTTTGGTAATACTGCCATCCTTCAAGTTAGCCTGTCACTGACTAAGTTCTAGTTGATGCTGTAGTGGAACTAGTAATATTTATGCCAATTGAACTAGTTAGAGAATTACATTTCAGTATGTCTCTGACAGGCGTTATTGTTTACTATACACATACTCAAAATTTAAATTGTTAGGATCAGTCTGTAGAATGCAGTTACTTGAATTTGTTCCTTTAGTCATACAGTCTTGTGGTGACAACCTGTGATGCTGCTGGAAATTATCGACACGTCTTTTAGCATGGACCCTTCATCCAGGAGTATGAATTGTTTTCTGAACTAGCTTTCATTGTCTTACACAAGTGGTTTCTGTACTAGTAGTACGGAGTAGCATGATTAACAGATTATGTGCAGAGCTAGAAACTGGGCAATGCATCGTTATAATAACCTCAAGAAATGCATATAGCATTCTAATATAACGTCCATTTTTTTGTGGGATCATAATGTCCCATTGACCATCGCCTTTTCCTTTTCCTGAAATAATTTCACCAACTGACCAAGCCTGAGTTTGAAGCTTGCTATTTTAATTTTTGAAAAGGGTAACAAGGATCATGCATGGTGTAAGTTTTGGCTGCAATCCCGCTGTCAAGACATAGATATCCATATGATAATTCACAATGCATTTCGCTTCCTCTCAGGAGAGTAGCGTTTCAGTTTAATAGCTAAATGTCCTATTAATGTTTATATGTTTTATACCAAAACGTCCTTTTAATGTTTCTTATTTTTTCTCTTCAGGTTTCTCAAAACTAACAATCAAGTAGTGGCGCGGATGGTGGCAGTTTGTGGGGCTCTGATTCTGCAGAAACTCTGAAGAAATTTATGTTTTTTGGAGTTTGATGATGAACAAATCCCAGTCTGGGGGAAATCTGGGAGTTGGTTCAGACTTTTAGTTGACTTAGCGCAGTCCTGTAGACTTAACTCATGATATGCTTAGCAGCAAGACAATACTCTTTTTATAGGTATAAAGGCATCAGCATGTTTAACTCTGTTATTAGAAATCTTATCTGGGGATACCTGTCCTACTCGCAGTAGGAGGCATAAGTGATGAATTGCTGATGAGCGTTTCAGCATTCGCTGTCTGGTATGCTTAGTTACATGTATTTGTTACGTGTTAATCGATGAACTTATATATACTACTATTCAGTAGTAAGAAAGTTATGAAAAATCAATTTGAATCTGTCACTAAATTCATCGAGTTGTTCTAAAGAATCAAAACGGTCGGTTATTAACGGAATTCCTTGTCGGCTTTCCTAAATAACGAGCTAATGAATCCCTTTCTTTTTGCCACTGGTGCTACGAAAACCTGAAAATCTGAAGTCTTTCTGAATAAATCACAAGCCACTCAGCTTACTATATATATATGAAGCACACTGAATACTGGAAATCTAACCTAGTATAGTGTATAATCCTGTATTTATGGACCATCTAATATTTAACACACGACTGACACGCTATCCATAACCATGAACTAAATCTTTCTATCTACGTAGCACTTGAACTAGTCTAGTTGTTGCTGAACTGGGAGATGTGGGTCTCGATGATCTGGTCGGCCATGGCCTTGTAGGCGGCCTGCGTTGGGTGCACAGAGTCGAAGAACATGTACTCCGCCGGCGACTTGCACTGCGGCAGCAGGCTGGTGCAGAGCGCCCCCATCTCCAGCATGCCGGTCCCGCAGCAGCCCAGCCCCGTCTGCTTGAACCCGTACTTCTCCGGCTGCGTCACCATGTCCATGAGCGGCGTGTAGTTGTCGACGTAGTTGACGCTGGCGCCGGGTGAGTCGGCCTCCAGCTGCGCCAGCGCCTTCTGCAGCTTGGCGTTGTACCTCTGCGTCTCCTGGTTCTGCAGCTCCACGCAGCCGTGCCCCGACGACAGCGGCGGCTGCATCCCCCTCAGGCTCTTCATCACCGGCAGGCACCCCACCGGCGGCATCCCCGCCACGATGAACCTCCGGGCGCCCAGCTTGTACAGGCTCTGCATGCGCGTTCACATCATACATCGATCGTTAGTTAGTTAATTAATTGACCTGACCGATGACGAAGAAGAAGATGATTTGCTAAGTTATTAAGTATATCGATCTGACTCTGACCTGGATGTAGGACTGGAAGGTGGTGATGAGGTAGTCGTGGTAGCGGTCGATGGTGGGGAAGTTGAGGGCGCGGAAGGGCATCATGTAGTAGTTCATGGTGACGTCGTTGGTGCCGGCGGAGAGGATGAAGAGCGACTTGGCGGCGATGTCGGCGGCCTGGGGCTCGCCGATCCGGGTGAGCAGCTGCTGGAAGTCGCTGATCTGCGACCCGAACGTGGACACCATCGTCCCGTGCGCGGTGAGGTCGTCGATGCCGGAGCCTCCCGACGCGAAGCTGACGCCCGTGGTGGCGTTGGCGTGGGTGAGCCCCGGGGCGTGGTACGCCGGGAGGAGGTCCTTAATGCCGAGCGCGGCCACGATGTAGTCGGTGATGAGCTTGCCGTCGGAGAAGCGGCCCGAGGGCGGGACGCCCGCCGGGAAGGCGCGGCCGTAGGGCGCGTGGTCGGCGCGCACCAGCGTCAGGAGCCGGTTGTTGTTGCCCGGGTCCAGCGTCGAGTCGCCGAACGCGAACACGGCCGGGATGTCGTGCGTGGCCGGCGCCGGCGCTGGCGCGGGCGCAGGGTTCCCGTCCGACGCGGGCGCCGCCGCAGGGATGGCGTGCTTGCTGCTCGATCTCGCCGCCGCCGCCCCCGCGGGGGAGGAGACGACGAGGAGGGCGACGATGAAGAACGCAACGGTGGCTAGGTTCGGCGCCATTGTGTAGATCGATCGATTGTGTTTGGTGCCTAAGGGTCCGGGGAGGTTGGATTATATAGTGGATCGAGGGGCCGGGGCGGGAAGAGATAAACAAGTGTTCCTCAAGGTTTCAAAGTTTAAACGACGGCGGACATGCGGTATGTTCGTACACGTGCCCGTGTCTCATCTGGGACCGTACGTACTGCGCGCGAGGCTATCCTGATCGGTCGTGGTGACCAGCGCCGACACGCCTGTAATTTCACCCTAAAGCTGCTTATCCTTAATTTTCAAGTCCTAATCCAGTTCTGCGCTTCAAACTTTGTTCTAGATTTTATATCCGTCAACAACTCTGAACGATCGGTCGATCTGCAGGTGCCTTACGTTCAAACGATGACACGGAAGATCTCGTAACGAACTGAGTCCGACTTAGGTCAACACTTGGATTTGAATTCAAATTTTAAAAAAACTTGTGTTTTCCAAATTTAGAATTCAACACACAATTAAATTTGAGTTAAAAACTCAAACACACTTACACTCAGCAATTAAGATTCTAGAACTAGTAGAATCAACTTTGAATTCAAAATTGAGGTTTGGATTATTCAATCTTGAGTTCAAATACAAACTTATAATAGAAAATAAATAAAAATCAGAAAAATATAAGAAAAGTATGACAGTGCACATAAAAGAATCTTTATTCATAATAAAATGAATAGAAGGTTGTTTACAGGTGGATTTCACACAAAAACACAAAGTGATTTGATCCTATTACAAACTACAAGAAAAGGAAAGAAAATCCTAAACTACAACCTATCTAGCTTCTTATCTTGATCTTGCTCTTCTCAATCTTCTAGCCCATCTAACCTGCAAGATAAACAGTAAAAAGAACCATTTGGTCATGGTTAAAATGTAAGTTTTACCTTAGGACAAAACCTTTTGCTCTAGAATCCAATTAGAAGCTCAGGAACTTGTCTGAAACCTCATACTTTGAGGTTTAGATCAAACTCAAATGATTGCAAAGTTGACAGCAAGAAGATGATGCACAAAATGGAAAATAAGGAGCAACTAACAGTACAATACATCAATATATAGTAAAACCTTAGTAGAGAGTGATAACAATAGTAGCAACAATAGACTATGACAAGAACCAGTAGAAACTATCTTAGGAATTTAAGCAGCAGATCAAACAGCAGTATGGAATAATAACAAGATAACTCACAATTGCAAACAACAATACCTCAAACTTTGGATTCTTTAAAAGAACCAAAGTTTAAAGCCAGTGAACACTTGCAGTTCACCAAATTTGATAATTGAATCATGGGCAAATAAATCTCTAAGTAACAAAATGAAGTTCACTGCAAGTAAAAATAGACAGGGACAAAATCCCAAAATTTAAAAGAAATGTTTGTCCAAATTGATAAAGGACAAATTACCAAATTGACCCTAGACCGACATGCACAATTAGGCATATGATGAAACCGACTATAGCCCATATTGCAACATAAATACTCAACTAAAAACCAATCTAGAGAGGTGGTATAAGCATATCAGTCACATGCATGAAAACCTAAGGTGTCAGTACCAGATGAACCCTAGAACACTATAAATATGACTCAAACCCAGTTCCAAAGATCACAATCCTTAGAATAGAGCTCATAAGAACACACACTTAGGTCATAGGCTGAGTGAGAGGACACAAAAACAATCTGCATAGCTTAGTGAGTAAGAGAGAGATCTGAGAGGAAGAAGAAGCAAGAATAGGAGCAGGAAACAGGAAGAACAATGTAACACCCTCAGAATCGGCCCTATGCAAGTTTTAGCGAAACCCGCCAAACCCGCATAGAAACGATTCAAAGGTGCCCACCAGGCACTTTCGTGCGGGTGGAAAACGAAGTAATATCATTACACAATAGTCCACGATGGAACCCACAGAACAGATATATACAACGGCGACTCAAAGAGTCAAGAATACAGATATACAATACAAAGATCCAAATTACCTTACGATATAGCGTCCGAGTACGGACAAGATGCAAATTGAGCTAAGAGCCCTGAAGAATAACCAATGGCGTCCATAACTCTGCCTAGGCCAAGCCGGAAGGGTAACCCTGCTAACGACGTCGATCTCAAAACCTGCTTAAACAAAAGGGGTGCCGACAAAGGGCAAAGGAAAAAGAGAGAGCGGTCAGTACTGAGGCCAGTACACGGCGAGGCTAGAATTCGGCGGTCCTCGCCTACATAGGTATGGTGGACTGAGCGGCAGCGCAGCATGCACTAAACAACCTATAGAGACTCGATACAACTGGCGGCTATCAGAGAGGGATAAGAAAGACCTATTCGGAACCATCCTGATACTACCACCAAACATACCCATCCTGGTATCTCCCCCTCGAGACCAAACGAGGAAGTCAACCGAGGAACTCACACAGTTGGCAATTTTATTTATTCAGTTATCGTTGCAGCAATTACTAGTCAGGTATAGATAATCATCCTGATATAATAAGCAGTGGGCAATTTTAGTTAACCATTCCGTTGTAATTGCAACACTTACTAGTCAGATACAAATAGCATGAGATATCCCCAAACCCAGCAGTTGTTGGTACTTTTATTTAGCCATTCCGTTGCAGTGAAGCTGATTACTAGTCATATCGGATACAAGTCAAATTATAACAGTAAACTTTAGTTATAGTTGTCTATGATCGAGAACTGTGCTCCAAGTCGTCCATAACCGCGGACACGGCTTCTCGAAAAGATTTAACCCTGCAGGGGTGCACCAAAGTTCCCACACGCACCTACACCCTTGTTGTCAGATCAGGTAGGTACAAGATCACAAAACATACACCCAACGGTATGTCGACGGGGTTTCGGACACGACGTTTCCCAGACCCAAAGCAAGCACGGGGGGCCACCCCACTAAGCTACCCGCAACGAAGTCGGCCGGTCTCCGAGACAGACTCAGGGTTTGTGTAGACGGCTGTAAACGACTGGGAACCCGAAACTCTCGGGCTTGTCGATACAGCGAAAACGTGTCACGATCCTAAACAGTACAGGTGCTCCTCGCACAATCGTAAATAAAGCAGTAAAGCATGGCATAAGTACAGGATAGTAATAAAGCCCCAAACTACTTTGTGGCCCCCAGTACAGTACTTGGAATCAGGTACTAAATCGATGGTGGTGCCCATACACCCCACCTGTGGTCAGCGCGCTCGATCTTGGAACAGGTGTCAAGAACTCGGGGTCCTACGGGACACAAGTGGACGGTTAACAACCAAATAACATCTATTGCCCACATGTGCCTCTGCATTTACCTACTTCAATTTTAGTTATTAAACAGTAATTAAAGCCATGATCATCTCCAAACATTAAACATGCCTCAGAATCGGCCCTATGCAAGTTTTAGCGAAACCCGCCAAACCCGCATAGAAACGATTCAAAGGTGCCCACCAGGCACTTTCGGGCGGGTGGAAAACGAAGTAATATCATTACACAATAGTCCACGATGGAACCCACAGAACAGATATATACAACGGCGACTCAAAGAGTCAAGAATACAGATATACAATACAAAGATCCAAATCACCTTTAAAACGATATAGCATCCGAGTACGGACAAGATGCAAATTGAGCTAAGAGCCCTGAAGAATAACCAATGGCGTCCATAACCCTGCCCAGGCCAATCCGGAAGGGTAACCCTGCTAACGACGTCGATCTCAAAACCTGCTTAAACAAAAGGGGTGCCGACAAAGGGCAAAGGAAAAAGAGAGAGCGGTCAGTACTGAGGCCAGTACACGGCGAGGCTAGAATTCGGCGGTCCTCGCCTACATAGGTATGGTGGACTGAGCGGCAGCGCAGCATGCACTAAACAACCTATAGAGACTCGATACAACTGGCGGCTATCAGAGAGGGATAAGAAAGACCTATTCGGAACCATCCTGATACTACCACCAAACATACCCATCCTGGTATCTCCCCCTCGAGACCAAACGAGGAAGTCAACCGAGGAACTCACACAGTTGGCAATTTTATTTATTCAGTTATCGTTGCAGCAATTACTAGTCAGGTATAGATAATCATCCTGATATAATAAGCAGTGGGCAATTTTAGTTAACCATTCCATTGTAATTGCAACACTTACTAGTCAGATACAAATAGCATGAGATATCCCCAAACCCAGCAGTTGTTGGTACTTTTATTTAGCCATTCCGTTGCAGTGAAGCTGATTACTAGTCATATCGGATACAAGTCAAATTATAACAGTAAACTTTAGTTATAGTTGTCTATGATCGAGAACTGTGCTCCAAGTCGTCCATAACCGCGGACACGGCTTCTCGAAAAGATTTAACCCTGCAGGGGTGCACCAAAGTTCCCACACGCACCTACACCCTTGTTGTCAGATCAGGTAGGTACAAGATCACAAAACATACACCCAACAGTATGTCGACGGGGTTTCGGACACGACGTTTCCCAGACCCAAAGCAAGCACGGGGGGCCACCCCACTAAGCTACCCGCAACGAAGTCGGCCGGTCTCCGAGACAGACTCAGGGTTTGTGTAGACGGCTGTAAACGACTGGGAACCCGAAACTCTCGGGCTTGTCGATACAGCGAAAACGTGTCACGAACCTAAACAGTACAGGTGCTCCTCGCACAATCGTAAATAAAGCAGTAAAGCATGGCATAAGTACAGGATAGTAATAAAGCCCCAAACTACTTTGTGGCCCCCAGTACAGTACTTGGAATCAGGTACTAAATCGATGGTGGTGCCCATACACCCCACCTGTGGTCAGCGCGCTCGATCTTGGAACAGGTGTCAAGAACTCGGGGTCCTACGGGACACAAGTGGACGGTTAACAACCAAATAACATCTATTGCCCACCTGTGCCTCTGCATTTACCTACTTCAATTTTAGTTATTAAACAGTAATTAAAGCCATGATCATCTCCAAACATTAAACATGCGGCAATACTCCAACAACTGTGGTACTTGACGACACGCAACAGCACTTGAGCAAGCGACTACGACGCGCAAGTCCAACTATCTACCAAACAACAGGTAATAGGATGTATCCAAGGCAATATAAGGCTGCAAGGGATATCACGGGTACGAAAACTAGAGCATCGCAACACAGATAGCAATAGATCAAAAGGAGGGAATAAATACTATAAAAGTAAGATAGGTAGAAAAGGGGAGGTGCTCGCCTGAAAAACATTGCCGAAGGTTCATCCGAAGAACGGGCGTCACTCGCATTAACTCATCGGCCTAATCCGTGAAGAACCAAAGCACTAGAAGAAACACCGGATGCACTATTTAATACTACGGTAGAAAATCGGGCATGATGCATGTATGATGTATGACATGGCAAAGGTGTGATGCATTAAGGCAATATTAAGCGGAAATCGGGGTCCCGACAATTAAATATATGGTTCTAGTTGTTTAGATACCCCGCATTTTAAATGTGGTATTAACATGGCGAAACATAGCATCGGTTTGCTATACAGATTTAAATGGAGACAAACTAAGACTGGAATAGCCCGCATATGGTCTCCATATTTAATTATATGGTGAGTCGGCATAAGGCCCCCAAACCACATGACAATATGTATGCAAGCATGGCAATTTTATATGCAACAAGCGACAAAGTCATATATTATAAAAATATGAGGGTCTCGGAAAGGGGATCACATTAGGGTATCGATGATCTTGGTTTGGAGGGTTCGGGTCGGTCTCGACAAGATCAGTCTTCGCGATTGGGGCTTCAAAATCTATGAAGAAGAACTTGGTGTTCCATCTTGACCGATTCCAGGAAGGAGAGCTTGGGGTTGGGCATCGCCGTCTTCGTGTTCAGAACTTCAGTGGTAGATGGCAAACTTGGGATACCCGTCCATGCGGTCTTTGGGTGGACGCGCTTTTCTGGTGGCACCGGCGGTGGACGAACTTGACGGATCATGAAGGTCTTGTCGTCAACTCGTAGATCTTGTCGACAGGAAAGAAATATATGTAGTGCCATACTTGGCCGCGGCGACAACATTGCACGGCAGCAGGGCACAAGGCCAGCGAGCATGCAACAACTCTGCAAGGGAGATGTCTCATTTAGACATATCGTCGAAGACCCACCATATGAGGCCGTTCAAAAACCAACCGATTACAAGGGCACAAGCGACATGAAGGGGGCAGGGGACCTCATGAGCTTGGCTTGGAACTCAAGGAGCAGGGAGGCATCACGCGCCGGGCGGTAGGCGACAACGACCAAGGCCAGCAGAAGGCGTCCCTGGCGCCAGCGCGAAGCGCGGAGAATGGAACAGACGCGAAGTGGTTCGAGGTCGACGGTGGGCACGATGCAGAGGGTCTACGTGGGCTTGCTGGCGTCGCGGGTCAGGCCGAGCGGGCGGCGTGGACCTGCAGGCGACGGGAACGATGCGGCCGGGACTCTGCAGAGGGCGGCGCGGCGACGGAGGTGAGGAAGGTGGTCGGGGGAAGTGCTCGGGGCCTCGGAGACGGCGTCGCGCGGCCGCAGGGGCGTCGGGGACGTGCGGAGGCGGCGCCGTCGGCCCCGGTGGCGGCCAGGCGTCGCAGAAGAAGGTGTGGGGAGGGCCCCTGGCAGCGGACAGAGGAGGCCCCGGCGGTGGAGGTTGGGGCGCTGAGGATTTGCAGAGAAGAGGGCGACCGCGGCGAGGGAGAGGGGAGTCTTGGCGGCGAGGATCCGTCCAGGGGGCGGGGCTCGTCCCAGGGTTGGTGGAGGAGGACGCGGTCCTGGGGAGGGTGGGAGAGCGACGCGGGGGTGCAGAACAGGGATTGCAGGAGTGGAGCGAGGGCAGTGGGGCCGGGGTGGGGCTAGGGTGTCGGGGAGTGTGGTGAGAGGGGTCAGCGGGGTGGTGTTGGGGCAGGAGGTGGACCTGGAGAGTGGGCCAGGGGTGGTTAGGTGGCAAGAGCTGAGTGGATGGCATGGAGGAAGTGGTGAGGTGGCGGGCTCCGATTGGCCGGGGTGAGGTGGAGGCAGTGTGGGTAGATTAGGTTGGGTAGGAAAAGGGTTTAAGGTAGGATTAGGACTAGATATTTTAGGCTAGGGTTTGGAGGTGGTTGGCCGGGCTTTCGGGCCTGGCTGGCTGCCTCCTAAAAATAATATAAACTTTTATTTTAATTTAGAAATAGATTTTTGTAAATAGTTTTTAGACAAATAAAAGACCCGGAAAAGTCCGGAGTTTTGATTTGAAATTAAGACGGGGAATATTTAGAAAACAAAACTAGGCTTTTAGAAAATAGTTTTAGAAAAACAAATGCATGATGACATGACGATGCTCAAATGAAATGTGGCATGATGACATGAGCATGCGGTCATGATGATGCAATGCACAAAAATAACGCGATTGTCTAGTAGTGGTTTTTTCGGGGCGCCACAAACAATACCAGATCTCCCTCAAGCAAGCTTTGGAATCTTCAAAGGTTTATAGTTAATACCCGAACATAACATCGTAATAGTCAAGGATCATTAGTATCCAGAGAGAGACATTAGTACATATATACCAGCACTGTCACTGGTTGATTAGCACATGTGCATCTTCCTCGGGGAAGAACACCATAGATACCAAGCCAATTAGGAGCACAAGCATATAACTGACATGAAATTATTTTATATTAGATGGATATAAATTAGTGATGTGGACAATTAGATGAGATGACGTGAATAGCTTGTATGTAAATAAATACTATTATTATTATATATTGGTGGGATGACATGGATATTTGATTGTCTAATAGAGTAGATGATGTGGATAGCTTACATGTTGAGATATACTACCACAATTGCTAGTTAGTGGGGTTTTGCTTTATAAGAAAGTATAGATTAAGAACACAATATTCATATCTATCCTCCCATCCCTAGATAAGATCATAGGATCAGCCTAAGGATGAGAAGGTAGATACAAAGAAAGAATTCTTCTAATACATAGTAAACCTACACAAGTAACTATAGATAGTAATTAAATAACATGCATACAGTTAACCATTGAACCAAGTTTAGTAAACAAATGAACAAGTAATTATCATACCAATAATGGATACCAACTTAAGAGCACAATTCTTTATAAGTGTATTCATAATAGACAAACCCACAAATCAACTAACAAATGTAACAAAGGAAATACAACTAAACTTAAATAGAATGCTTGAGTTGTGGATTTTGACTCCAACGGTAGCCAGAACAACTACAACTAGCAACTCACACTAGAAACCATCACCACTAACATTAAACCTAAGAAGAAGAATAATGTACAGACAACACATGGACAATATTGATCATACAAATGCAAGGATCAGTACTAAGCAAACCTAGAATCAACCTAGACAACATATTAGACAATCACATACACTAGATCTTCACTAACAGTAGCACATTACAGTTTAACTAGAGAAATAACACTTCAACTAAAGAATTAGACAGTTAAATGTCAAAACTACAAACTAAAGAATTTAGTTAACCAAGTAGACACTAAACCTAGAATCCATGGACCATACTAGTGGTAAAAGCGTCATACATGATCTAGAAGATACTAGAACATCCTAGAAACATCTAGAAGACAAATCCAGCACTAGAATCAATAGTGGAAGAGACAAACCTTAGAACCTTAGTGATCCAATAATAGAAATGGTAGGAGAGAGAGAGAGAGCACTAACCTTTGGCCAAAAGGGATATGAGCTCGTTAGTGCCGGAGTAGAGGAAGACGAACACCGCAGTGAAGGTGACACAAGGAGCACCCACGAGTGGGCACCTCGACCTGTGCCAGGCCACGCCAACAAGGGGTTGACATCCTTGATGTGCTCTAGTGCTATATAGACGACAAGGAAGCGTCGGAGCAGAACCTAGACACGATAGAGCCAATCTACAAAAACCATAAGGTTAGGGTTGCGCATAGCGACGAGAGAACAAGAGGGACAAATCTACAAAGTAGAAGTGTAGAGCATAGAGGAGATTGAGTGCCATGGCAGCGGTGTAGATGTCCTGAGCAGGCCAGAATCGACCAGAAAAGCGGCAACGATGCGCAGGCGTGTGCGAGAGCGAGAGAGAAGTGATAGAGAGCTGAACGGTTTGGCTGGTTTTGACCAATTTGGTTTGACTAGTGGGACTAGGGGGAAAGGTAATTTCACATTTACTCTAAAATGCCAATTAATCGAAACCTATAAAATACATTTCAAAAAATTAAAATGAAATAGTTCCAAATAAGGAAAATACAAAGATTCCAAATCCTATTTTTCTGGAATTATTAAAATATTTTTGCATGAATAAAAAATCCAAGTTGATTATTGGAATTAAATAAATAGTTTTAATTGAGTAAAAAATACTCCTAAAATCTTTAAGCCCAAATAATATTTTCCAATATAGGAATTTATTTTCAACTTGAAAACACACACTTTGAAGTATTAAACATAACTTTCTTAAGACATATGAACATTCTAAAGTAAAATTAATATAAATTATATGAAAATTCTAAATTGAAATTTAAATAAAACCCTAACAAAGAAAATTCACCTAAAAGTCAAAGAAATTCAAATCAATAAAAGTTGAATCACAACACATGAAGAGTTTGCATTTCATATAGTTGCATTATAACATTTCATATAGTCGCATTATAACATTTCAAATAGTTGAATTACCAAAGTGTTGTCTTTATTGGATAATAATTGTTATTTTCAGAACCTGATGTCAATGATCAAGTAGAACCTTCGAACTGCATTATCTCGCAGTTATCAGGCAAGTTCAACCTTGCACACATCTTGCAAGTAAGAATCTTACATATCCTTATATTTTACTCCCCTGTTCTATAATATAAGATGTTACACTAAAAGGCGTCTAGATACATTTGTTTTACAAAAGCTAAAACATCTTATATTATGGAACAGAGGGAGTATATGTAAAAGACTTTTCAAAAGCTTCATAGACGAAGAACAAAAAAATATTGATTACTAGACAAATTGAATCATAAATTGTTGGTCAATGGAATAATGGGTGGATTACATGATGTGAAATCATGTGAAAAAGATTTAATTGTACCAGGGAAAATTAGTTAGGATGTAAACAACAACCATAGTCAGTCATTTTAAGGCGCCGTATAAATCGCGCTGACCACAAATCTTGGAATGGGATGAGCGAGTTAGAAGTTTCTTCGTAGTTATGTATACCTTTGGATGACTAGGTTGGGATGTATTCCCGGAGAGGAATGACAATGGATGGGAGTATATAACATCCTCATCTTGTTCTGCAATATGATGACTCTAGTATCTTAGCCGAATAGCATACCACGTTGACCAGGTTTAATGCAATGGGTAGGTTACTGAATTCGATAGATCTCAACATGACTTTGAGAAACTTAGTAATAGGCCTCACATCTAAGGAAGTGTGATAAGTGCAATAATGCCAAGGCTATTTATGGTAAAAGCAGCGCACATCTCTAGAGTGTATAAGATGTGACATGTTACTCCCTATCAGTGGAAGATTGCGAAGCAACATGGAAAGGAACTTAATAAAGTTCTAACAGTCCGTGAAGACCGGTATACATAGTTTTTATAAACTATAACTTATCTTTTCTATTTTTTTCTACAAAAAACCAAGGAATCTGGATGATTGATCACTTTTACACATTACACATCTAATTATAGAATTTGCTAAGTATGCTCATACTCAAAATATCTTCTTAAACCTATGCTAGACTTTGAGAGTTACGACTCAAATAACAAGGACAAAATCAACAACGAAGGAGATATCTATTATGAGGAGCGAAAGTTTTCAGGAGACATTGAAGGAATAGATTATGGCATAGAATATGGAGTAGAGTATGAAGACCCTAAAACATAAGTATAGTTTTTTTTAACGGGCCGTAGTTTATAGGGTAGAGTATATGAGCTGAGCAACATAGACTTACCTAAATAATTTGATGATCTCCGGTGGTACTAAGTATAGTGGTGCCATTGATAGTCAAGCTACTTAGTTTGCTTTCAAATTCAAATACCAAAGAAGATATTGAATCTTTTGTACAATTTTGAGTGATATTGATAATCACGTAAAGTTACAGACCTACAATGTTTCTGTTGTACAATTCTGAGAGATGTAATATTTACGAAATGATACCTCATGAGTATTATGTCAATAACATACAGTGGTGTGCTGGATCACTGCAAATATTAGGTAAGAGATCATGTTTGTTTTTCTCCAAAACTCCTACGTAATTGCTCATTTCATAAGCATGGGTTATTGTTCTAACAAAAATCTCGTCCTTTTTAAAATTCCTACGTTTCTTCTTTGCTCCAAATGCGGCCTATGTTCACATGAATAGGCTAAGAGGTCAAGTATGTATAATAGCCGGGGAACATTTTTAGAATGAACTAGCTAGCTTTATTGTGAATGAAGCGTTCAAAAGATTGTACAAACCGAAATGAGCAAAAACAAACAAGATTTTTTTGATAAACTTGAAATTTACATGAAAAATCTTCAAAGTAATCATCTCTAACTCCACCTCTCACATGTTGGTATTTCCCCAAATGACGGAACTCATCCGAGAATAGACCTACCTATACCCTCTTATAAGTTGATGAGCTATCCACCACAAAGGACGGAAACCTAAGCTCATGCAATGTATTGTGAATGATTTTTTTGTTCAAAATGATCATATATTAATATCAGAAGATATCAATTATACACAGCCTCTGTAACAACGCATTGTCCTAGCGGCCATACGAATACACACAGCTAAAAAAAGAATTACAAAAAGAAGTCCTGCTACAGTGACCCATTCGTTGAAACAACGGTACTACCACCACCAAGACAACACCAGAAGTCCAACTTCTCTAAAAGCGGCGCCTCCAAGAAGGAAACAGTGCACAAACATCGTTATCGCCCGATCATAGATCTTAGATTTTCACCCTGAAGAAAATCCATGCTCTCAAAACAATACCTTCAATAAGGCCATTGTCAGGTACAACCAATTAAGACTAGACCCTAGTTTTCACCCTGAAAGGTAGGACTATGAATCTCTTATGTGCAGTTGCCTCACTTGCATTCTACTGCACCAAGTCACGAGTCACCAAGAAATTCGTCATCACCACCCAGACTCAAACAAAAAAAATTAGTCCTCTCAGTCTCCATGACATTCTCCCTCAGCATCATGGAACTGGAACATGCTCCATGATATTAACAGCCAAGAGAGGTTCGAAGCCCTCCCTCTGAACCCAAACGGTCAGAGTAAAACATGGGCGCGCACGGCCGAATCCCTCCAATCCGGCAATCTCCAGGCATTATTTGCCCTTGGGAGTTCACCGGCATAGCCTTTCGGAACACGCCACTTCCGCCAGATAGACGGGGATAAGCACCAGCAGATCATCATCTTGGCGATATAAGGAATCCTAGGACCACCGTCATTATTCGCCCATGGGAGTTCGCTAGCGTAGCCTTCCGGAACACGCCACTTCTACCAGATCGACGGGGATAAGCACTGACAAATCATCATCTTGGCGATATAAGGAATCATAGGACTGCCGCCATTATTCGCAAGACTAGTCGCCCCCCCACACCGCCAGTCACCTCCATGCCGGAGTGACAAGAGAGGAAAGAGGCAGTCCAAGTGCAAGGATGCAGGTACCGGTCATCTGAGGACCCGCCAGATCCCTCTGCCTTGGTCGTGGTTGGACCCATCTGGCTAGATCGGCCTCGCATCCTAGATCTTGGCCCAACGACCCAGCTCGCCGCCATGCTCTCCGAAGACGTGCAAAGGGTGCACTGCCACCTCCTCACTGTCGCCCCGCCGGAGCGCCTCAGGCCCCAGCCGAACAGCCGCGCCGCCTTGCGCTTCCGCCGGTGTTCCTCCAACTCCCGAGGAAAACCATCAATAGCACCACGACATCCATGCCGCCGTCTTCGATGCGAAGGGGGGCGGTGGCGGACGGGGGCGGGGGCTGGAAAGCGCCGCCTAGGTTTTGGTAGCGGGGGTGCCACCAGAGACGCTCGGGAGGGAGCGCCTCGAACGGTCGGGTGGGTCAGCTGTATTGTGGATGATGACACAACCCTTACAATGAAGGCTATTAAACAAATGATTTGTTGCTCAATCAACAAGGAAGAAGACAAAAAACATCAATATGAAGCATAAGATCTACTAGCTCTATGGTGTAGACAACAACATCGTTACTGCAATTGAGCCAATATACATTTATTTTATTCGATGCCACCTCCACACCTAGCCGTCGATGTGAAGGGCACACAAACCTCACAAAGATGTACTTAGACAACTAGGCATATGTTGATCCATGGCCTCACCTATTGATGGTTCAGATATGTAGAGCTTGTTGGGAACCCCAAGAGGAAGGTATGATGAGCACAACAGCAAGTTTCCCTAAGTTATGAAACCAAGGTTATCAAACCAGTAGGACTAAGGAAACAAATCCAAGGTGTTGCTAGCAACTTGGAACCTGTACAACACAACCACAAAACTTTTCCCCAACTTACAGTGAGGTTGTCATTCTCACCGGTTTGCTGAAAACAAAGGATTAAACGTATAGTATGAAAGATAGAGATTTGCTTGTAGAAAGTAACGATAAACGGTAGATGGTATATCAATGATAAAAGAATGGACCGGGGTCCATAGTTCACTAGAGGTGTTCTCCTTAAGATAGATAGCATGTTGGGTGAACAAACCACAACGGGGCAATTGATAGATTGAAGAAAGCATAACAATGCATATACTAGACATCTTGACTCCTACGAGATTTTTTTGGGCATTACAACATAATACATAGACCGTAATCCAACTGCATCTATGACTAATAATCCACCTTCAGGTTATCATCCGAACCCCTTCTAGTATTAAGTTGCAAGCAACAGATAATTTCAATAAGCAATGTGTGTAAAGTAAACAATACAATTGCCCTTAGACAAAGGATTGTTGTTTTCTCCCTAGTAGCAACAACACATCTACAACCTTAGAGATTTCTGTCACTTCCCCAGATTACTAGAGGCATGAACCTACTATCGAGCATAAATACTCCCTCTTGGAGTTACAGGCATCTACTTAGCCAAAGCATCTACTAACAACGGAGAGCATGCAAGATCACAAATAACATCGACATGATAAAATCAATAACCAATCTTACATGGTATCTCAATATCCATCGGATCCCCGCAAACACAACATATATGATTACAAATAGATGATCTTGATCATGAACGGAGCTCACAAGATCTAAACATGATATCACAAAGGAGGAGAAACAACCATCTAGCTACTGTATGGACCCATAGTCCAAGGGTGAACTACTCACGTGTCAACACCCGGATTTTTAATCCCGGATGCCTGTTATGCCATACATCGCAATCCCAAGATTATCATTTTTGCGATACATAACAGATTGTAAATCACAGTACATCATCCATTACAAACCATACATAAGGTCTTGCACAAATAAGGATCTCATGATCCAGTCTTAATACAATCATAGCAGCGGAATAACGTAACAATAACGATAGCGTGGGGAAGCTCCATCTTCATGGTCACAGGCAATGCTGACGATGGGAGATGATCCTAGTTGTCGTAACCTTCCCGCGGTCCATCTTCCTGATACTCCTCTTCATAATCTGGACACGGGAATAGCCAGGGACAAAACCATGAGTACTCTTTAAGTGCTCACAAACTAATACTAACAAGTGAAGTGGTTTTGGGATAGGAAGTACTAAGCTCTAGGGTTGTTTTGCAAAAAGCTAGATTTACCTCTACTAAGTTCAGAAGCAAAGAAAACTAGTTGAAACTTTTATAACACCTAAGTGGGAACTTGAATTTCATATCACAACTCTGTTATGGTCAAGTCAAGTCACAAATCATTTCATAAGTCATTTTGAAAACATCTGACGACGGAACAATATGACCACTCTGCCTGTCCATAACCGCGGACGCGGCTATTTGAATAGTTTGACACTCTACAGAGATTGTACACTTTCACCACAGCATTCGATACATCCGTCAGGAACAATCCTGAATTCATCATACTCAGTATGCGGATAATCAATCCTAACCTTTTAATTACACGCCCTAGTATAGGCACCTCTCCTGTGAGTTTGGCCTCCCAACCATGACCAACTGTCATCTTGGGTACTGCACAGGTGGACAATCTTCACAAGGTAGCCTCAGCTCAGACCTTGGCCGCAAGAGAACCCATACTAAGGTATATAAATTTCCAGTCAAGCCCTACCCAAATTTCGGGTATCGTTGTTGTACGATAAAATTGGAATGGTATCGCATCCAGACCACCATCAGTTTTGTAAAGGGCTAAGGCTCATGCCTTAACATTTTCATCATCAAAATAATTTGGTGTTCGGAAACACATGTCAAAACATTCCAGTAGAATGACTCATCATTCTAAGGTTTTCATAACCATTTCACCAAGTATTCCCATCTAAAGTTGATCAAGTTTTATGCTTAGCACTAGCATCTCCAAGTGGGGGATAAATACTAATAAGGGGTGGTAAACAAGTGTATCTTATCTAAGTTAAATCTCATGCCTCAGGATGACATCAAGATTATCTAACTTAGGCCAAGTTTTATGCTATTTATGCTACCTTCAATTATCCTTCTAATATCTACAAATCCCTAAGTAAACTTTCGATAGAAAGCTTTGATAAAGAAACTAAAATACTAAGCTTGCAAGTAAAACTAGGATGGGGTGTCATCAAATGTATCTAACCAAGCATGCTTCATGCATTGCATAGGTTATCTAACTTTCATAGCTGCAAGTATTAGCTTGAATAATTGCAAGTATAAGCTTGCTCAGTTAATAGCTTGCCTTGTGCAGAGCAGTGGTTGAAGTTCTCCTCGGCTTCTTCCTCGTAGTATCCTCCTTCCTCCTCATATCCTTGGTCGGTACTAGCGTCTATAAATAAATACGAGGTACACAATCACCACACAATTCTTAACTACTCTATTTAGCACACAAAGGTTTACACTAGACGATCTAGCATCATCACTATTATCACAAAGATTAAAGCACTTGTCTTATTTATTTCATTTTAGAAAAGTAATTTCTACTCATTGAAAAACTACTTAAGATTTAATATTCTCCAACTAAAGCATGGGATCATGTTGACACATGTCATCACCACATATTTCAGTACTTGGGAATGTGATTTAAAGTGGTGTCACAACTTAATAAGGTTTAACCTTTTTATTTTAATTAAATAAAATGACTAAAATGACCCATGAGGCATTTTTTTATTACTTGATCATTATTTCTGCAAGTAACCCTATATATTTTTATATATTCTGAAAGGTATGGTTAAATGTGATTTTTGAGAGTTGGAATCAACTCAAAAGCTTTTATGGTTTAATTTTTAAAATGTTTGAATGTAAAAAAGCTTCTGCCTTGTTATTTTTACCATGGGTGATCTACAACTCCAATTTATTTGAATCCAACGGGCTTGGATTAAGCACTTCAGTACCTTTCTAACCAAATTGGTTTCATGCATTGTGGTTCAGTGAATCGAGCTGGGTTGATTTTTGAATCTAGTTATAGAACTGAGTTTGAAATTAAATGAATAAACCTAAGTTTGAATTGTTGGGTCGCGCGGGAGGTTTAACTGGGCCAGCCCACTAAGCACAGTGCGAGGGCGGGCTGGTTAAGTGAGCGACCCCACTCGTCAGTGAGACAGCGAGTGGCGAAGCGGTATGGGTGAATCTAGGCCGCGCGATCTAGTTCTAATCCTACGGCTGTGGTTCATCGTCCACGCCTGAATAGGACGCGACGAGGTTGAACCCTAGCGCGGCCAGTGGGGGTCGACGGGGGCTCACCGGGGCTCCGGCGATGGTCGGCGATGGGGGCGAACGACGAAGTCAATGAAGGCGATTCTCCTAGTACCGACAACTCCTCTTGGGGCGGCTCCAATCGACGGCGCCTCTCCTCCCTCTGCAGCGGCGAACTCCGGTGAAATTCCGGCCACCTGGTGCTCGCCTTGCTCCGGGGGTGAGTTGGTGTGATCAGTGAGAGGTGGGGAGTGAGAAGGTGTGAAGAGTTTGAGCTGGGAAGGCCTCTATTTATAGTGCGACGAGGGGACCAAATGGCACGGGTGGAGCTCGTCGTGGTCATCGGCACAACGTGCTAATGGCATGGGCGACGATAGGGGGTGGTGCGTTGCCTCCTAGCGAAGCTCAAAGGATTGATGGCGCGGCGTGGGGCGATGAGGAACGGTCGGAACATCATGACACTCTAGGCGGGTCCGACGGGGATTTTAATGGCGCACAACGTCCATGGTCCACGCCGCGGCGAACGGGGTTGTCTGGCGGGGTGCTGGGGTGCTGGCGATCACGTCTGCAAGCGGCGAGGGCGGCGCGCAATCTGTGGGCTCGTGTCGCTGACGGCGCTCTCGGCTCGCACGCAGATAGACTGGGCATGCTCGGGCAGTGTGGTCAAGGGGCTGGCAATGCTCGGGGCTTGGACAGGGGGTGGCGGTGGATGGTGGTCAGTGCTCCAGACATGCTTGCTAGGTTTGGTGCTTCTCTTATCTTGTTGTCGACTTGGGGGTGGCAAGTTAAGTTCGGCATGCTCACCATTGATGGCCCTTCCATGCTCACAGTGATGCTAAAGATTGTAAAAGGGGCTAGATGATCTACTAAAAGCTTGCTGAAAACCAGAGAGGGAACAAGGTTGGCCAAAATCACTGCTACAAATAGTGCTTGATGTTTGTTTGTTTGCTGATCACAAGGTGTTTGATGAAATGGCCAAAAGAAATTCAAATTTGAATTTTGGATTCAAACTTGGTGGGTTTGCTAGGTACATACTAGGGAGTATCTGGTTAGTTGGATTGGTCAAGGGGCACTGGTTTAGTTGGGTTTTGAAAATGTGGGATCTTCACATATGAAAAATATTCAATTTTAAATTCTCATTTGAATGGGGTTGCTAAATGTTTCTGTAAGTTTGTAACGTGGGCTTTGATTCACTTTTACTTGGTCTTGCAAGGGGTGAAAAGAAATAGAAAAGTTTTTGTTTGAAATCTTGGACTAGAAACACTCAAAGTGACCTAGTGAGCAAGATTGGCAAAAATGACCATTTGCCTTATTTGATTGGTTTTTGATTTTCTCTTGATTTGTTTCTGCTTGGAAATGTTTTAGATGATGTTGTTTTCATCTTTAAACCATTCCTTGCTATTTAGGTTAATCACACAAGTCCCTTCATGCATTCATTCAATCATCACATACACACATGCATTCATTTGGTTTTTATTTAATCCAAATTTTTGTTAACCCTAAATTTAGCGATTAGAGTTTGATAATCATGATCAAAAAATTTGGGATGTTACATCACGCATCACTCCGGAGGCTGGCATGGTGATGAAGAAGGCCTCTGGGATGATCTCTCCCCTCTGGCAGGGTGCCGGGAAGAGCTTCATATCCCCCGATCTAGGAACGATGGTGGCGGCGGCTACAGACTGTTTCGTGGAGATTTGATCGGGTGCTTAGGGTTTCTGCATCGGGGTGCTTTTATAGGCGAAGGGGCAAGGTCGGTGGGCACCCAAGGGGCCCACACCTAGGACAGGCGTGCCCCCTGGCCGCGCTGCCAAAGGGTGTGGCCACCTCATGGCCCCACTTCGGCTGCCCTCCGAACTCCGTGTTCCTTTTGGTAAAATATTGACTTTGGCTTTTGTCCCGTATAATTCCGAGAATATTTTCTTACTAGCTTTTCTGAAACCAAAAACAGCAGAAAACAGGCAACTGACACTATGACATCTTGTCAATAGGTTAGTTCCAGAAAACGTATAAAAATACCTCAAAGTGTAGACAAAACATAAGAAAGTTGATATAAAACAAGCATGGAGCATCAAAAATTATAGATACGTTTACGACGTATCAAGCATCCCCAATCTTAACTCCTG
The DNA here is from genome assembly GCA_910589765.1 of Avena atlantica. Classification (NCBI taxonomy): domain Eukaryota; kingdom Viridiplantae; phylum Streptophyta; class Magnoliopsida; order Poales; family Poaceae; genus Avena; species Avena atlantica. The sequence goes on along the minus strand of OU342733.1, from coordinate 433,213,885 downwards.
ATCGTCCTCGAGCAGGTAAGTGATAAAAGAATAATTTTTAGGTGACATGCTATCACAATTTTGAAGCTATTTGTAAAGCATTGATAGCTGAGATCAAAGTACTCTAAACATGAGCATGAAAGATGTAGTTCTAACAATAAGACATAGAAACTATGTTGTAACATGAAAAGGTATAAACAAAATATCATGAATAACAATGCATTGAAAGACGTTTGTTTGTTTCACTTACAGAAAACATAGCAAGAGTGGTATTCAGGTTGTCCTTCGTGGTATAGCAAAACATAAATGCAATGGACACCTTCAAAGTTCATAAGGGTGACTAGATACGAATAGTTTAAGAACAAGCAATATCAACATTATGAATTAATCAATAAGTTTTTGGACAATGCACAGTGAACCAAGAATGACAACTATGCTCTCCTAATTGGTGCATAAAGATATAATATGGAGATTCAACATAAAAGTAAAAAAGAAAGGTCCTTCACAGAGGGAAGCAGGGATTTCAAGTTTCATAAAGAGCTTCCAAAAATTATGGTACTTATTAGCTTTCAACTCTCATTTATCCTACCATAAGCATCTTGAAGTGATTAAGGTTAAAGTGAAACAAATATGAAGTATATGCTTGACATATCATAAGTTGACAATCTCATGTCCCTTGAGTACGAGGGTCGTTCCTCATGCTACTCAACTTTAGTCACAAGCAAGTTCTTGTCATTGTAAGTATATGTGTATCATAGAGAACCGCCAACGGGGTACCCCTTGCCCCATGACACAGGAGCTATCCCATATCAAAATGACAAGGCAACAGACAGTGAGCATCTCATTGATCTTTTTATTTACCATGAGCATGGTTCTTTTTTTCCTTTTCTCTTCTCTTTTTTCTATATATTTTTTCTGAAGATGCTTCATAGATTGCTCAGTATAGTTATGCTGCAAGTTTCCACCGTGATTAGGCATGGCTTAGGCTAGCCACCCAGGCGTTTTTCTAACACATATATAATACTCCATGAACTTACAAGCTCCCCTTTTATTTCACACCGCCGACATCCATAAACAAAAGATCATGATATCAACTGGATAATATGTAAAGGTGTTGAAAGCGTTCCCCATGACAACATGGTTCTACTAATTCCCAACTTATAATTGCAAGAATATAAACGACATAGATGACACAATGGTCCAAGTTTATTAGGTGCAAGAAAGTAAAGTGTGCCATCAAGTTTGTGAGAGCTTTAATCACTAATTTTCACATAACTAGTTTAATTTGGAAGATAGAGAAAACCATAAATATACTTGGAATGGTGTAACACACCATGCATAGGAATTTATAGTAGACTCTTTGGAACAACTTGGTTTCTTGGGAGTTGGATGCACGAGTAGAGCTCATACTCAGTACAAGTGGAGGCAAGCAAAAGACTGAGAGCGACCAACTAAGAGAGCAATAATGGCCATAATCATGCAAAGCGATAAAACATTATTAATTAAAGCATATAGTGTTATCACAAGTAAAAAATGATCATAGAGGCTAAGGTGACTGGTTCATATTCATAACATGGTGTAAGCATGTGCCAAGTCAACCCAAACAAAACATCAAAGGATAATACCACAATATTATGCTTTTGTGTGCTAAAACAACGCATGGTTCTTTCAAGGCACATTAGGCAATCTCAATTGTTTGGAACAAGTCATGCTAAAGCAATAATCACTAAGCATATGGTCAAAGCAACATCTAGCATGACATGATAAGGTCTAAGCCACAGTCAAAACAATGCTCCTTTTGTACCACTTAAGCATGAAACTTCCTACTCTTTTCCAACACCAATCAACTTATTTGAAACAAAATATGAATGCGGGGGTACAACTAATTTATTCCAGCAAACCAAACAAAATAAAACTAAAAACAAAAACAAATACGCTCCAAGAACCACACAAAAGTGTATGAAGCAATAAAAATAAAATGTCTAGAAAAAGACCTGAGATTTTTATTGATGAAGAGGGGGATGCCTTGGTCATCCCCAAGCTTTTACGCTTGTACCTCTTGAATATTTCTTGGGGTGACACGGGTGGAATACCCAAGCTTGAGATTTTGTCTATACTTCATCTCATCACATCATTCTTCCCCTACACTTAAAAATTTTGTTCATACAAAACTTCACACAATCTTCATTAGCAACATTAGTGTATTCAAAATAATAAGCCTTTGGGTTTAGTTTCATCACAAGTAAAACTTCCATCAAAACACAAGCTACTGTAGCAAATCCTTTTAAAAGCTCAAGTGATCAAAGAGAACTCAAAAAGAAACCGATAAGAGGCAAATGCAAATAATGGCCGAAATCTGTCAAAACAGACCAGCAGGTAAAAACCGATTTTTTCGAAGACCTTGTGTTTCTCAAATAGAAAAGTGTTGAACTAACGAAAGTTAGATAATAACCTGGGGCATATTCTCAGAAAATTAAAGCTCAATATGACGTACTGGAATTTTTCACGAATTTTTATAGTGAAGCACAAAAATCTGTTTCGGGATAGCAACTTCCCAAAAATCTTACTTCTCTCTCATTAGAGGTTACTATTGGCACAAAAACCACACAAAAAGGAATAAGGAGAGGTTATTACAGAAGTAATAACTTCCAAGACTCAACAAAAGGAAAACTTACTAAAATAAAAATAATTTGGGTTATCTCCCAATAGTACTTTTCTTTAACGCCTTTCAGCTAGGCTTGATAGTTTGAGAAGATGCTTACATAAGAAATATGAATTGAAGTAAAAGAGAGCATAAAGAATAAAATTCAATACACATTTAAGTTTAACCCACTTCCTATGCATATGAATCTTGTACGCAAATAAATTCACAAAGAACAAAGTGACAGGCATAGGAAGATAAAACAAGAGTAACTTCAAAACTTTCTACGCATAGAGAGGTATTAACCTCTTGGGTGGCCCGATCTTCACGGATCTCGTGGTCAAATTGATGGGAAAGCGAGGGGAAAGGGAGAAGGTAGCGGAAGCGAACACACACCTCGCGAAGAACACGATGAACACACGCAAAACTCACACGATACAAGGCCGATTGCTCCCGAACGGCGGCCACCGGTCCGATAGAATCCTCGCAAGGAAAGATCGGTCAACGTGCTCCCTCAAATCCACATCGGAGAGGTAAGAACACCTTGGGGAGGGTCTTGACAACTTGGAGACGAGACACCGAACTCCAAGGCCTTGTTCAACGATGGATGCGTGATGCAAAGTCCAATCGAGGTTGGTGACGATAGTCGGTCCCCTTGTAAGGGGATGAGGCAAAACTAGAGATTCCACAATGGGGGTTGTCTTTAGTCTATCATCTATGCCTAAGGGATACATGAGGGGTGGGGGCTCTATTTATAGGCCATCCACTAAACAAGGGTAGTTTGGGGATAAACTAGGCGAATAGGTAAGTAAAGGGGAATACATGGGCTGTGGCCCAACAGGTGCGCCCAGGCACATACATGACCGGTAGTACCGGACTTAGGACCGGTAGTACCTTTGTGGGGCCGGTAGTACCGCTTGCGGTCCTGGAGCGTCAGTTGGAGCTGTCAGTAGCGAGCGGTATCAGGAGGGGATAGTATCGCTGACCGGTAGTACCGGTTCTGACGACCGGTAGTACCGCTTGGACCTGGCAGCTTCCGACCTGTCTTCTTCCGTCTCCTCTTCCAAGCCTCCGTCTTGTCGGGCTTGATGTTCCGGGCTTCCTCCCTTGCCTCTGTACTGGTCGGTGTGAACCTATCATGCATATGTGACGGAGTATGAAGTAGCATACCATTCAATAGGGTAGGAAGTGGGCTCTCATAGAGGAACAGATTCACCTTTGGAGTCTATGACGACTTGGCGTAAGTTGGAGACCTTGATGTAGTAACGACCGTAGGTCGGGCTGCATCAATAAAGAAGCAAATTAAAAACACATTTAAGTTTAACCCACTTCCTATGCATAGGAATCTTGTACGCAAATAAATTCACAAAGAACAAAGTGACAGGCATAGGAAGATAAAACAAGAGTAACTTCAAAACTTTCAGCACATAGAGAGGTGTTTCAGTACCATGAAAACTTCTACAACCATATTTTCCTCTCTCATAATAATTTTCAATAGCCTCATGAATAAAATCAACAATATAACTATCACATAAACTATGGTTTTCATGATCTACAAACACATAATTTTTACCAAGCTCAAAAATAGTGGGATTAAAACCTTCAAACCCACTTTTAACAATTTTATAACAAGATGACTGACCATTCTCAAGAGGTATGGGGTTCCAAGATAAATTCAAGACCCCTCTAATCTCATTTTCAATAGTAGTGCAATTATTATCAACCAATATAGGTGTTGGAGATATGCCCTAGAGGCAATAATAAATGTAGTTATTATTATATCTTTGTGTTTATGATAAATGTTTACATTCATGCTATAATAGTATTAACAAGGAAACATTGATACTTGTGTGATTTGTAAACTTAATTTGAAGTCCCTAGTATAGCCTCTATACTTCACTAGCTTGTTGGTTGATTAATGATTGTGGTTTCCCTATCATGAACATTGAGATGTTATCAACAACAAGATCATATCGTTAGGAGAATGATATGGTGGACATACTCCTATAGATAAGCGTAGCATAAAGATCAAGTCATTTCATTAGTTCAATTGCTATATGCTTTCTGATACATAGTAACCTAATTCCTTCGACCATGAGATCATGCATATCACCTTTACCGGATGGATGCTTTGATGACATCAAACACCACACCGTAACTGGGTGGTTATAAAAGTGGCATTGAGTGTTCGGAAAGTATTGGTTGAGACACATGGATCAAGAGTGGGATTTGTCCATCCACATGACGGATAGATATACTCTGGGCCCTCTCGGTGGAATGTCATCCAATTAGCTTGCAAGCATGTGACTTGGTCACAAGGGATCACATATCACGGGAACGAGAAAAGAGTACTTGTCAGTAACGAGGTTGAACTAGGTATGCAGAGATACCGACGATCATAACCTCGGATAAGTAACATATCGTGAGACAAAGGGAAATTGGTATCGTATGTAAGTGGTTCATTCGATCGCAAAGTAATCGTAGAAATATGTGGGAGCCATATGAATTTCCAGATTCCTCTATTGGTTATTGTTCGGAGAAGTGTCTCGATCATGTCCGCATAATTCACGAACCATAGGGAGACACACTTAAGGATTCGACGTTGTTTGAGTAGTTATGGTATTATGAGAAAGAGACCGAATGTTGTTCGGAGTCTCGGATGAGATCCGGGATATCACGAGGTGATCCGGAATGGTCCGGAGAATAAGATTCATATAAGGAAAGTCCCGTTTCGGAGTTCGGGAATGATTCCGGTGTTTTCATCGGGAATGTTCTAGAAGGTTCCGGATTGTCCGGCACTCCGGGGGGGGGGAGGGGTACATGAGTGTGTCATTACATATTGGAATGATTGCATCATGTACTAAGTGTTCTTGCTGTCCCAAATAAAGGATTAAATTGAATCCCAAAACAGAAAAGTCAAATGTCCAGTTTGAAAGTCAAACTGCCAAAACAAGAAACTGTGGGAAACAAGCAAGAGGAGTTGGAACCAACTTGGAGGAGGAGTCCCACTCCTCCAAGCCGGCGGCCAGCCCTAGGCCGACTTGGGGAGGGACTCCCCTCCCCTGGCGCGCCAGCCCTCCTCCCACCTATATAAGGAGGGGCAGGGCTCCCCTCCTAGACACACAACTTTCACCTCTAGATCTCCGGTTTAGAGCCGTTTTGGATTAGAGCTTCTAATTGCTTTAGCCAACGGTTTAGAGCCTTCTAATTGGTTTAGAGCCTTCTAATTGGTGTGTCTAATTACTATACCACTAATAGCCTCTCTCATAAGCTCCACCATACTCGCACCGGCTTAAGGCGAAGCCCTGCGGGATTTCCCCTCTACTTCCGGTACCACGCCGTTGTGCTGCCGGAATCGCGAGGAGAGTGCTACAACCTCCGCTGCCTGCTGGAACAAGGGAGAGGAAGGTCTTCGTCGAGTACCGAACGTGTGACCGACTGCGGAAGCGCTGCCGGAACGTGGCGCCGGAAGGATCGTCTACACGATCTTGAGATCGGAAAGAGTACGACTACATCACCCACGAGAATCCGCTCTCGTTAAACGCTTTGGAATCTTCGAGGGTAAGTTATACCATCGACTCGTTGCTACAATCTAGTAGATAGATCTTGGCTTGTTTGTTTGTATGCGATAGAAATTTTTTGTTTTCCATGCTATGAACCCCAACAATAGGACCATCATCTAGAGCTTTATCATAAACATTTTCTAAGCAGAACTCTTTAGTACCATGCATTTCGAAGTTAGGCACAAATAAAGGATTATCATAGATAATAGGAGCATAATTATTATCACAAGTTTTACCCATAGTAGATATTTCAAAAGAATCCACAGGAACGTAACATTCATCCTCCTTTGATAAGCATGGGGGACAATCAAATAATGTAAGGGATAAAGAGTTACTCTCATTAGAAGGTAGGCATGGGTAGCTAATCCATTCGCCCTCCTTTTGTTCATCACTCTTCTCCTCTTTTTCATCTAATGAGCTTCCAGTTTCAGCAATTTCTTCTCCCATAGGCTCCTGCAAGGCATTAGTCTCTTCCGTTGGTGGAAATCACATATTAAAATATTCAAGAATATAGTCATTTTCTTCCTTGCAATTATCAAAGCAAAATTTCAGTATATCCTAAACCTCATATTTATAAGGTGCATCATCAGTATTTTCAAGGAAATTCGCAAGTTCGAATGCACCCTTCCAAGAAATAAATTCTTCAATTTGTTCCACATCATAAAAGTCATAATTTCCCTTAACATAAGAAGATATGGTAACATTATCATTATACTCACATTAAAAAGGGAGGTGTTTATAGCTCCTACAGCAACACGATTTATCAAAACAATAAGTAACATTATAAGTAGATCACACGTTTCTAGTAATGATATGCACTTTATTAATTTGTTCCCATAAGTGTTTCCCTTTTGTGACAAGCAGTGTTTCTCATAATAATATTTGTGTTCTTCCATGAACCCACCTTGCCAATAAGATCTAGTTTCAAAGAAACCAACCATTGATAGAAAGCATGATAGAGAAAGACAATAACAGACTAACAAAAATAACAACTATAGTAGGAACTAATTTTTTGTATTTTTGATAAGAAAAAGCAAACCAAGTGATGACCCACAAGTATAGGGGATCGCAACAGTCTTCGCGGGTAGTATTACCCAATTTATTGATTCGACACAAGAGGAGCCAAAGAATACTTGCAAGCCTTAACAACTGAGTTGTCAGTTCAGCTGCACCTGAAAATAGTTCTTTCTCACAGAAGTTTATCAGTAGTAACAGTTTGGTAGTAGCAACAGCAAAGCAACAACAGCAGTGAAACAGTAGCAATAGTAATAGTAACGGTAAATAGTGGGATTCGAGTGCGGTAGGCATAGGGATGGATGGACGGGCATTGCATGGACGAGTCTAAACATGTAACTTCAAGTTCTAAGGCATTGTAGATAAATAATAACAAGCATCCAAGTACTAAACAATCCTAGGCATGTGCTCCAAATATAGCCATACGTGCTCGCAATGAGAACTTGCACAACATCTTCTGTCCAGCCAGCCCGTGGCAGCGGGGCCTCTAGGGAACTACTGGCAATTAAGGTGCTCCTTTTAATAGAGCACCGGAGCAAAGCATTAACACTCCGTGAATACATGTGATCCTCACACCACAGCCATCCCCTCCGGTTGTCCCAATTATTTTCACTTTGGGGCCTTTGTATCCGGACAATGATATGTGTACACAACTTGCAAATAAGATCACAAACAATACTATCATAATGATTCAATAATAAGTTCAGATCTGAGATCATGGCACTCGGGCCCTAGTGACAAGCATTAAGCACAACAAGTTGCAACAAAGTCAAATAGCACTAATAGAGATACTAGGCACTATTCCCTAACAATCTTATTCGGTTACATGATAGAACTCATCCAATCCCTACCATCCCCAAGCCTACAATGGGGGATTACTCACTCATGGATGAGGGAAACATCGGTGGTCGATGGAGATGCGTTGGTGATGATGATGGCGATGATCCTCTCCAAATTCCATGTCCTGGCAGGGTGCCAGAACGGAGTTTCTAGATCCGAATCTTGGTTTCTGGTGGTGGCGGCGGAGCGGAACTCTTTGTGGAAAACTATTGACCCCCCCTCGATTTTTAGGTCGAAAGGCAACTTATAGGCGAAGAGGGAGGCCAAGGGAGTGCCTGGGGTGGCTGCACCCCCCTAGGCGCGGCTAGTGGTGGTCTCGCGCCTGGCATGGGTGTGGGCCCCCCAGGCTCCTTCTCCGTCTCGTCTTCTGGCTCCGTGGATCTTCTGGTGAAATGTAATTTTTGGCATATTTTCCGGGATTTTTCCCGATAGTTCATTTTCTGCACAAAAACAAGACACCAAGGTAATTCTGCTGAAAACAGCGTCAGTTCGTGTTAGTTGTATCCAAATCACACAAGTTTAGAGAAGAAAAAATAGAAAAGTGTTCGATAAAGTAGATACGTTTTGGACGTATCAACTCCCCCCAAGCTTAGCTTATTGCTTGTCCTCAAGCAATTCAATTGAAAACTGAGTGCGATAAAAGAACTTTCACGAACACTTTGCTTCATATGATGTAAATATTCTCAGCATAGGAGTAGATGCTTAGACAATTCATAGTAAAGAGTATGCAACTTAGTCTACTCAATAGTCATTGCAAGCTATGAAGAGAAACCAACACAATAATAAGTAGCATGGAACATAAACATAAGCAACATTGCAATGATCATAATAAGGTATGATAGAGTGGTATGTCGCTTGCCTTTGTTTGTAGAGCACAATATAAATGCCAAGGCACCTCTCAAGTTCAAGTGAAGACTAGAAGTAAAGATATCAGAGATACACGCATCAAAGTCATGACATAATTAACCAAGTTTTGGAAAAAACACAAGAATGACAACTATGCTCTCAAGAAGGTGCTCATAGAATAAGTGGTGACTCAACAAGGTGGTGAAAACGGTTTTGGAAAGTTTGTAAGGCTTCAAAATGCTGAAAGGAAGGTACTCATTAGCTTTGAGCTCTCACTGCCCCTATCATAGGCATCTTCATGTGGTTAAGGTGAAAGTGAGGTCCACTCTGAATCATATGCTTGACAGACCATAGACTAGAATTCCCAAGTCCCTTGAGTACGAGGGCCGCTCCGCATTCTACTCAACTTTGGCCACTTGGAAGTTCTTGTCATTGTAAATACATGCATATCATCGAGAACCGCCAACGGGGTACCCCTTGCACATGGTACATGAGCATTCCCATAACCAAAATGACAAGGCAAGCAGACAATGAGCATCTCAGCAATCTTTTTATTTACCATATGCATAGCTTTTTATTGAGGATGCTTCATAAATGGTCATTATGGTGATGCTGCAAGTTTCCACCATGATTAGGCATGGCTTAGGCTAGCGGCCCATGCGTTTATCTAACACAATGTATAGACTCCATGAACTCACAACCTCCCTTTTTATTTCACATCGTCGACATCCGTAAACAAAATAGCAAGGTATCAACTAGATAGGATATCCAACAAGTGTTGAAAGCGTTCCCGTGCCAGCACGGTTCTGCTGACTCCCAGCATATAAGTTGCAAGCATATAACTTTCATGGACATGTCACAATGGTTCAGGATTATTAAGCGCAAGGAATAAAGTGTGCCATCAAGTTTGTGAGAGCTTTATTAACTAACTTTCTCAAAACAGACAAACATTTTATTTTGGAAGAAAACACGGCATATAGAATATGCACTGAAGTAGCAAATGATGCTAATAGGTAGGTATGGTGGACACAACTAGAAATATTGGTTTTGGGGAGTTGGAAGCACAGGTAGAGCACATACTCAGTGCAAGTGAAGGGTAGCAATAGAGAGGGAGCGACAAACGAGAGAGCAATAGCTATCATAATCATGCTTGCAACAAAACATGACTAATTATGGCATGAAAGTGATACAAGAACTCTGAGGCAAAATAAATCATCAAGGCTTACTGGCTATTGATTAGTCATATGCATGTTGAGCATGTGCCAAGTAGATTCACATGAACAGTCAGAGGAGGGTACCACAATATCATACCAAAATATGAATAAAACAATGCAAGCAAACATTCATATGACAAACTACAAACTATTAGCAAGCTGGAGCTAATCATAGACAAGCAAGAACTACTAAGCATCCATAATGACATACACCTTACACAAACAGGCTAAGCATGCTCACAATGATGAGTATATGTACAAAAATGAAACAAATAGAGTTCATTACCAGCCTCTTACCACACCTCAAGTTGTCTTAATCTTCATTATTGCCCTTCACTTGTGTGACTTGAATAATAACATGAAACCAAACTCCACTGAGGACGGTTGAACCCTGCAAAGAACTCACAAAACCAAAGAAGAAGAACAAATATTTTTGGTGTTTTCGATTTTTAGAAACAAGGAAACAAAGCAAAACCAAACAAAGAAAAAGGCAAACCAAACGAGAAGCAAACAAAGCAAAACAAACAAAGCAAAATCTTTCTGGATTTTTCTTTTTTTAAGGCAAACCAAAGCAAAGAAACAAAAATCAAACCAAGAGAAACAATGAAAATATTTTTGGTATTTTTGTGTTTTTATAAAGAAGCAACAAAAACCAAAAATAAAGCGAAACAATGGATATACAAAGAACCGACAGAACATGATATATAAATGAGTGTGATGTCGGTATACCTCCCCCCAAGCTTAGGCTTTTGGCCTAAGTGGGGCTCAATCCCATGGTGTCCAAGAGGATGAACCTCCGTAGTATGTCGAGGAAGCTCCCTCGTCCTGGTACGAGCTCGAGGCCTCCCCCATGTAATACGCAGAGGGGTCGCATGATGGTGCTTCCTCCTGATAGTGCCCGTGGAAGTTAAGAGAGCGTAGCTTGTCATCCATCTCCGCCTTCGAGCGTGAACAAGGTCCCTGAGAACTACTGAACAAAGTGGTTTGGGGTAGAGGGATATTTCTCTCTTCCCCATCAATAAACAACATTCTATAAACCAAGTTCTCAAGAGTATAGCTAGTGGTGACAAAGTGGTGCGCCTTCATGGCAGCAAGATCAAGCCTTTGAGGAGCCAAAACTGTGTCATGTGGATCAACAACAATGTTCAAGGCAGTAGCAACACGAGTAGCAATAATTCCCCCATAAATAGGTCCCTTAGCAGCTAAGCGACGAGCAATGAGAGAACCAAGATTATACTTATCCTCATTGTTGAGTGCAGCAGCTAAGAAGGCCAATTGATAGTTGGAAATATTACCAGTGTTCTCCCTACCAAGAACACTGGTGGCAATATAATAGGCAAAGTACCTGATGGCTGGGAGTTGAATATTCTTTATTCCTCGCTGAGCTCTGCGGTCATCATCATTGGTTATTCCTCGGTAAAGCTTCAACAAATCAGCGGGAAGAGCCGGAATCTTCTTTGATGACCCAGCTGTACCAAGTCCCAGGGCCTTGCAAAATTGCTTCAAAGTCATAGAATGAGCCCTACCATAAATTTTGAAAGGCATAGCAGGATTGAACACGCTGTTAGTAAAAGAAAAACTTTCCACAAATGTTTTAGTGAGCAAAGCATATTGTGCGCTCTCATCCTCATGTAACTTGTTAGTCCAGCCTTCCAAACCAAAGTCATAAAATCATTAAGAATCCCAGCAGCCCGCAAGAAAGTTTGGCAAGGAAAGGTGGAGGGGTGTGCATCCCCTTCATCTCCCTCGTCACCAAATCGTGGAGTAATGAGATCCCCATTGTATGAGGGTCTAGTACTGGTGGATGACCTTGGAAGCCTTGCCCTTCTAGGTGCATTACTCTCAAATATTTCATCAAATGTATGGTTGTCCATGACCTTTCTTTAATTCTGAAATTTTTAGACAAACATCAAACCAAGTGATTTCTAAGTTGATAAATGATGAGCAACTACTATAGGAACTTGCTAGAGGAATACACATGCATCACAATAAAGTTTCTAAGCATAGAACAAGCATGCAAGCTCAAACAACCTGTCATCTATAGCAGCAAAATATTCAAGATACAATCTATCAATCATGAATCTAATTGGACAAGTGGAGGAGGCACATACCAAGGAGCAAACCCTCCAAAAATCATCACTTGAGATGGGCTGAACAAGGAGATCGAAAATCGCGAGCAAGAACAACAAGAACTCGAGCTTGAGAAAGTTTTCTGGTGTTTTTGGGAGAGAGAAAGAAGATGGCTTTGAAGAGGCAGCCTGGAGGGGCCCAGGTGGGCCAGACCCCCCTAGGCGCCACCCCCTGGTAGGCCGCGCCTACCATGGGTGTGGTGGCCTGGGTGGCCCCCTGGATCACTTCAGGTGTCTCTCTACCCCAGGAAAAATTCATTTTGAATTTTCTGCGATTTTCCGGGAAACTTTATATTTGGCCAATTTTCAGGGTATGAAAATTGATTTTCTCGCAGAAACAATTTTTTCGAAAGAAGCAAAATCAAACCAAAAGTCAAACTACATCAGCTCTAAGAAACTCTAACAAGCAAACAACTAGCAAAACTAAAGCTAAAGTAAAGACTAGGAAGGAGAAAAGTAGAAGGAAGCAAGAATAACCATAGTGGAAACATTATTTTGTTCATTAAAATCCTTTTGTTAACAAGGTTGATAAAGTCTTGTTACCAAAACAATCTTATATGAAACAAAACTTTGCATTCCACAAGGTGATTATGTTACCTCATACTTCATAGCAATGGTCCCAATCATAATAGTTTCAAAATTTTCTTGTGGAATGGGACAATATATTTCTGCAACCTTGATGCTCTTAATATTTTCCACTGTTCAAAAAATCGTCCGATATGACGATTTATCGTCTGATTTATCTCTTATCACTATGTGACCGATAAGCCGATTAATCAATTTATCACCCGATAAATTGATTTATCGCCCGATAAATCGGCCAATACACCCAAAAATCACTAATTTCGGGCTGACCAAGAAGTTAACGATAAACGATATCCTTAACATTGATATTTTCAATGGAATTCAGGCAATAGCTTTTACCAAACTTCTTAGGGAAATAGACAGTATGCTCTTTGTCATTAATATTGAATGTTACTTTCCCTTGATTACAATTGATGACAACACCTGCAGTATTAAGAAAAGGTCTCCCAAGAATAATAGACATATTATCATCTTCTGGCATTTCAAGCACACCAAAATCAGTTAAAACCATGCAATTATGAGCTACTTAAACAGGAACATCCTCACATATACCAACAGGAATAGTAGTTGAATTATCAGCCATTTGCAAAGATATATCAGTTGGTATCAACTTTTCTAGCTAGATTCTCTTGTAGAGAGAAAAAGGCAGAACACTAACTCCATCTCCCAAATCACATAAAGTAGTTCTAACATAATTATTCTTAATGGAGCAAGGAATAGTTGGTATACCTGGATCACCAAGTTCCTTTGGAACCTTACCATTGAAGGAGTAATTAGCAAGCAAAGTAGAAATCTCCTCATTAGGAATCTTCCTTTTATTAGAGACAATATCCTTCATATACTTTGAATAAGGAGGCAACTTGATAGCATCAGTCAAAGGAATTTGCAAAAATAAAGGCTTCATCCACTCACAAAACTTGTTGTAGTGTTCTTCCTCCTTTGACTTGTGTTTCTTACCTGGAAAAGGCATAGGTTTCTGCACCCAAGGTTCTCTCTCTTTACCATGTTTATTAGCAATAAAGTCTTCCTTAGTGTACCTAGTGTTCTTAGTGTGCTTCTCGGGTTCTTCATCACCTTCCTCCTTATCAGGAGACTCATTTTTATCATTATCACTCTCAGTTTCAGCATCAGAGACATATATAATATTAGGATCTACAGTAGGTTCAAGGGGTTCCTCAACTATCTTATGTTTATTTTTATTTCTCTTACGAGGAATACCACTATTTTCACCTTGTTGGGAATCCTGCTCTATTCTTTTAGGGTGTCATTCAGGATATAAAGGATCTTGAGTAGCTATACCACTCCTAGTTCTAATTCCATAAGCATGTTTATCTCCTGAAGCATTAACTAGCATATCTTTTTGTACCTTAGCAGGTTGATCAAGTTGGCTTTGAACCATTTGAAAGTGTTTACAAAGCATTTTAATATCATTAGAAGTTCTTTCCACAATATCTTTCAACTCATGGATAGCTCTAGAGTTTTCCAACAAATGATTCTGAACTTATTTATTAAAATACCCTTGTTTAACAATAAATGTGTCAAGTTCCTCTAAACATTGATCAAGAGGCTTACCATAAGGAATATCACCTTCATCAAAGTGTTGGAGAGAGTGTACCTCAATAGTAGATGAGTGGGGAATTGGCTTACATAATTCTTCTATAGGAGGTAGATTCTTCACATCTTCAGCTCTAATACCTTTCTCCTTTAGACACTTCTTAGCTTCCTTCATCACGTCATCATTTAATGCAATAACTCCCCTCTTATTTGTTGTTGGTGTTGGAACTGGTTCAGGCGTAACTAGTTCAGGAGTAATAGGCTCAAGTGCATTCAGCTCAGTTGAAGTCCAATCATCATAATTCTTGCTTATCTTAGCCATTAATTCTTCAGCATCTGTAGGAGTTTTTTTTCCTAAAAACACAATCAACAAAGCTATCTAGGTAGGTCCTAGAGTCATCAGTTAGTCCATTATAATAAATATCAAGAAGCTCATTTTTAGGTAATGGACATCCAGGATGTGCATGAATCAAGGCACAGAACCTTGTCCATGACTCAGGAAATTTCTCTTCTTCTCCCTATTTAAATCAAAAAGTCTCTGCAAAGTAGCATGTCTAGCACTGGGAGGAAAATATTTCTGGAAGAAAGAAGCAATCAAGCAAGCAGGGCTATCAATGGAACCAGGAGGTAATCTATTAAACCAAGCCCTAGCTTCTCCTTTTAGTGAAAAAGGTAAGATCTTAGTAACAAAGTACTTGCGCATCTTAAAATCATTAGAGAATAAAGCACTCATAGTATAAAGCTCATTCATATGAGCCACAACACTCTCATTTTCAGTCCCACAAAAAGGTTCTTTCTCAACAATATATAAATAAGATAAATAAAGAGATAAATCATAATATTTATCTTTAATATCTATAGGAGAGGTGGCAAACTTAGGATCAGAGGACAACTTAGGCATAATAGTACGTCTAGCAAGGAGACTCTTAATAGCACTAGTACCATGTGTGTTTCGGCACTCTTCATCAAAATCATCAGTGAACTCAATGTAACCATCATTAATATCATAACTCTCACTAGCCTCAGGTGAGATAACTAAAGTAATAGTGTCTTCACTAGGAGTTTTGGTATTTCCTAGACTAGCCATAGTAGCATCTAGAAAAGGACCTAATGAACCACTCGCATCAAGCACAGTAGAAGTAACATTATGAGTATCAAAAGCAGTTTCAGATTCAGCAGTAGTAGCAGTGTGTGTAGCATGAGTATGTGGTGGTGGTGTGACAAGCTTACTTATAACAGACGGTGAATCAAGATCAGCAAAGGTGTTTAGGATTGTACCTCTTCTTGTAGTAGATGGTAAAATAGGGAACTTTCCATCACGAGACTTCCCCATGATAAAAGGTGTAGCAGTGAACAATAATATACCCAAGTGAACTTACAAATAAAGCTATGCTCCCCGGCAACGACGCTAGGAAATAGTCTTGATGACCCACAAGTATAGGGGATCGCAACAGTCTTCGCGGGTAGTATTACCCAATTTATTGATTCGACACAAGGGGAGCCAAAGAATACTTGCAAGCCTTAACAACTGAGTTGTCACTTCAGCTGCACCTAAAAATAGTTCTTGCTCACAGAAGTTTATCAGTAGTAACAGTTTGGTAGTAGCAACAGCAGCAGTGAAACAATATCAATAGTAACAGTAACAGTAAACAGTGGGATTCGAGTGTGGTAGGCATAGGGATGGATGGACGGGCGTTGCATGGATGAGTCTAAACATGTAAATTCAAGATCTAGGGCATTGTAGATGAATAATAACAAGCTTCCAAGTACTAAACAATCCTAGGCATGTGCTCCAAATATAGTCATACGTGCTCGCAATGAGAACTTGCACAACATCTTCTGTCCAGCCAGCTCGTGGCAGCGGGGCCTCTAGGGAACTACTGGCAATTAAGGTGCTCCTTTTAATAGAGCACTAGAGCAAAGCATTAACACTCTGTGAACACATGTGATCCTCACACTACAGCCACCCCCTCCGGTTGTCCCAATTATTGTCACTTTGGGGCCTTTGGATCCGGACAATGGTATGTGTACACAACTTGCATGCAGATAAGATCACAAACAATACTTTCATAATGATTCAATAATAAGTTCAGATCTGAGATCATGGCAGTCGGGCCCTAGTGACAATCATTAAGCACAACAAGTTGCAACAAAGTCAAATATCACTAATATAGATACTAGGCACTATGCCCTAACAATCTTATTCGATTACATGATAGAACTCATCGAATCCCTACCATCCCCAAGCCTACAGCGGGGGATTACTCACTCATGGATGAGGGAAACATCGGTGGTCGATGGAGATGCATTGGTGATGACGATGGCGATGATCCTCTCCAAATTCCTCGTCCCGGCAGGGTGCCAGAATGGAGTTTCTGGATCCGAATCTTGGTTTCTGGTGGCGGCGACAAAGCGATACTCTTTTTGGAAAACTATCGAACCCCTCTCGGTTTTTAGGTCGAAAGGAAACTTATAGGCGTAGAGGGAGGCTGGGGGGTACCTGGGGTGGCTGCACCCCCCAGGCACGGCCAGTGGTAGGCCCGCGCCTGGCATGGGTGTGGCCCCCCCAGGCTCCTTCTCCGTCTCGTCTTCTGGCTCCGTGGATCTTCTGGTGAAATGTAATTTCTGGCATATTTTCCAGGATTTTTCCTGATAGTTCATTTTTTGCACAAAAACAAGACACCAAGGTAATTCTGCTGAAAACAGCATCAGTACGTGTTAGTTGTATCCAAATCACACAAGTTTAGAGAAGAAACAATAGCAAAGTGTTCGAGAAAGTATATACATTTTGGACGTATCACCAAGCAAAACTAATTTTTTTATTTTTGATAAAAAGAAACAAGAAAAGCAAAATAAGCAAAACAAAAACAAAGTAAAGAGATTGATTATGAGAGACTCCCCTTGCAAGAATCTTCTTTCTCCCAGAAAAGTGATTGACGAGGAGGAAGATATTGAAGCTGTCCTTAACTCCCGGCAACGACACCAGAAAAGTGCTTGATTGCTCAGATATGTAGAGCTCGTTGGAAACCCAAAGAGAAAGGTATTATGAGAAAAGTGCTTGATCGAACCAGTAGGAGTAAGGAAACAACTCCAAGGTGCTGCTAGCAACTTGGAACCTGCACAACACAACCACAAAACTTTGCCCCAACTTACAATGAGGTTGTCAATCTCACTGATTTGATGAAAACAAAGGTTTAAACGTATAGTGTGGAAGATAGAGATTTGCTTGTAGAAAGTAACAGTAAACAGTAGATGGTATATCAATGATAAAAGAATGGACTGGGGTCCACAGTTCACGAGAGGTGTTCTCGTTAATATAGATAGCATGTTGGGTGAACGAATTACAACGGGGCAATTGACAGATTGAGAAAGCATAACAATGCATATACTAGACATCTTGACTCCCACGAGATTTGTTTGGTCATTACAACATAATACATAGACCATAATCCAACTGCATCTATGACTAATAATCCACCTTCAGGTTATCATCCGACCCCCTTCCAATATTAAGTTGCAAGAAATAGATAATTACATTAAGCAATGTGTGTAAAGTAAACAATACAATTCCCTTAGACAAAGGAATGTTGTTTTCTCCCTAGTATCAACAACACATCTACAACCTTAGATATTTCTGTCACTTCCCCAGATTACTAGAGGCATGAACCTACTAACGAGCATAAATACTCCCTCTTGGAGTTGCAGGCATCTACTTGGCCAAAGCATCTACTAACAACGGATAGCATGCAAGATCACAAATAACATAGACATGATAGAATCAATAATCAATCTGACATAGTATCTCAATATCCATCGGATCCCCGCAAACACAACATGTATGATTACAAATAGATGATCTTGATCATGAACGAAGCTCATAAGATCTAAACATGAGAGCACAAACGAGGAGAAACAACCATGTAGCTATTGTATGGACCCATAGTCCAAGGGTGAACTACTCACACATCACTCCGGAGGCTGGCATGGTGATGAAGAAGGCCTCCAGGATGATCTCTCCCTTTCGGCAGGGTGCCGGGAAGAGCTTCAGATCCCCCCCGATCTAGGGACGATGGTGGTGGCGGCTACGGACTATTTCGTGGAGATTTGTTCGGCTGCTTAGGGTTTCTGCATCAGGGCACTTTTATAGGCGAAGGGGCAAAGTCGGTGGGCGCTCGAGGGGCCCACACCTAGGGCTGGCGCGCCCCCTGGCCGTTGATACGTCCGAAACGTATCTATAATTTTTGATGTTCCATACTTGTTTAGTATCTACTTTGCTTTGTTTTGTCTACACTTTGAGGTGTTTTTATATGTTTTCGGTACTAACCTATTAACAAGTTGCCATAGTGCCAGTTGCCTGTTTTCTTCTGTTTTTGGTTCCAGAAAGGCAGAAAATCAATATTCTCGAAATTGGACGGGACAAAAGCCAAAGTCAATGTTTTACCGTGGGGAACACGAAGCCTGGATATGAGACGGAGGAGGCTCACCAGGGGGCCACACTCCCTGGCGGCTCGGGCTGGGTCCAACCGCGCGTGGGGGAGGGGGTGAAACCACCCTGGTGCCCCCTGCCTCGCCTCTTCGCCTATAAAGTCCCCTCGATGCCTAAACCCTAAGCACCCAATCAATATTCCACGAAATCATCTATAGCCGCCGCCACCATCGTCCCTATATTGGGGGGGGGGGGTCTGAAGTTCTTCCCGGCACCCTGCCAGAGGGGAGATCATCCCGGAGGCCTTCTTCTTCATCATGCTAGCCTAAGTGTGAGTAGTTCCACCTTGGACTACGGGTCCATGTAGTAGCTAGATGGTTCTATCTCCTCATTTGTGCTTTCATGTATAGATATTGTGAGCTCCGTTCATGATCAAGATCTCATCTATTTGTAATCATGCATGTTGTGTTTGCGGGGATCCGATGGATGTTGAGATTACTATGTCAGATTGATTAATGGTTTTGTCTATTTGATTATATCATGTCTGTGTTGTTTGTGATCTTGCATGCTCTCTGTTGTTAGTAGCTATATTGGCCAAGTAGTTGCTAGTGACTCCAAGAGGGGGTATTTATGCTCGATAGTGGGTTCATGCCTCTACTTAATCAAGGGACGTGACAGAAATCTCTACGGTTGTAGATGTGTTGTTGCCACTAGGGAGAAAACAACGGTCTCTTGTTTATGGAACAAGTGGATTGTTTACCTTACACACTTTGCTTAAAGCAGTTGTCTGCTGCTTGCAACTTAACACTAGAGGGGGTTCAAATGATAACCTGAAGGTGGACTTCTATTCGTAGATGCTGTTGGATGGCGGTCTATGTATATTGTTGTATTGCCCAATCGAATCTCAGAGGATCTTTGTGTCTAGTATTGCATTGTTATGCCTTGCTCAGTCCTGTCAATTGCCATGTTGTAATTTGTTTACCCTTCATGCCATGTTTGTTTATCTAAGGAGAGCACCTCTAGTGAAATATGGACCCCGTTCCAATCTTTACCATTGATACATCTATTGGAGATATGCCCTAGAGGCAATAATAAAAGTGGTTATTGTTATCTCTTTATGTTTATGATAAATGTTTACATTCATGCTATAACAGTATTAACCGGAAACATTAATACTTGTGTGATTTGTAAACTAAATTAGAGTCCCTAGTAAAGCCTCTTTGTAATACTAGCTTGTTGGTTAATAGATGATCGTGGTTTCCCGATCATGAACATTGATATGTTGTTAAAAACGAGATCATATCATTAGGAGAATGGTATGATGGACATACTCCTATAGATAAGCATAGCATAAAGATCAAGTCATTTCAATAGTTCATTTTCTATAAGCTTTCTGATACATAGTAACCTAATTCCTTTGACCATGAGATCATGCTAATCACCATCACCGGAAGGATAATTTGATGACATCAAACGCCACACCGTAACTGGGTGGCTATAAAGGTGGCATTGAGTGTTCGGAAAGTGTGTGTTGAGGCACATGGATCAAGAGTGGAATTTGTCCATCCATATGACGGATAGATATACTATGGGCCCTCTCGGTGGAATGTCATCCAATTGTCTTGCAAGCATGTGACTGGCTCACAAGGGATCACATATCACGGGAACGAGAAAAGAGTACTTATCGGTAACGAGGTTGAACTAGGTATGCAGAGATACCGACGATCAAAACCTCGGATGAGTAAACTATCGTGAGACAAAGGGAAATTGGTATCGTATGTAAGTGGTTCATTTGATCGCAAAGTAATCATAGAAATATGTGGGAGCCATATGAATTTCCAGATTCCTCTATTGGTTATTGATCAGAGAAGTGTCTCGATCATGTCCGCATAATTCACGAACCGTAGGGAGACACACTTAAGGATTCGATGTTGTTTAGTAGATATGGAATGTTAGTAGGGATACCGAATGTTGTTCGGAGTCTTGGATGGGATCCGGGATATCACGAGGAGATCTAGAATGGTCCGGAGAATAAGATTCATATAAGGAAAGTCCGATTCCGGAGTTTGGGAAAGATTCCAATGTTTTCATCGGAGAGGTTCTAGAAGGGTCTAGAAGGTTCACCGGTCCGGAAAGGGAATGGTCCATGAATGTGTCGTGGGTAAGTGGAATGATTGGATCATATCTTAGGTCGCTTGGTGTGGACATTTACAAGAGAGAATTAAAGCTCTAAATTGAAAGTCAAACGGGAAGTTTGAAAAGTCAAACTGGAACAATGGTTTCCTAGTGGAAGAAGGAAAGAGTCCTTCTCTCAATCCAACTTGGGTTTGAGTTTGGATTCAAACCCACCCCTCCCAAGGCTGCCCCCTCTCATAAATAGAGGAGGAGGGCTGCCCCAAACACACAAGCCCTAACCCTCCCACACCCAAGCCGCCGCCAGCCTCGCGCCGCCGCCGGTCCGTCGCCGACGCCCTAGCCGCCGTCGACACCTCCTCCTCCCGGTCTTCTAAACCCTAGATCCACCATAACTCGCACCGGTTTAGGCGAAACCCTGCAGGATCTTACCTCTATCTCCGACACCACGCTGTCGTGCTGCCGGAATCTCGAGGGGAGAACTACAACCTCCGCTGCCTGCTGGAACAAGGGAGAGGAAGGTCTTCATCGAGTACCGAACGTGTGACCGACTGCGGAAGCGCTACCGGATTGCAACGCCGGAAGGATCGTCTATGCGATCTTGAGACCGTCAAGTGTACGACTACATCACCCATGAGAATCTGCTCTCGTTAACCGCTTTGGAATCTTAGAGGGTGAGTACTCTAATCGACTCGTTGCTACAATCTAGTAGATAGATCTTGGTTTGTTTGTTTGCATGCGGTAGAATTTTTTTGTTTTCCATGCTACGAACCCCTACAACATCTTCCACTGTTACTGTTACTTGCTGCAATTCATCATTACCTTCCACACCATACAGTTAATCCTTTGTTATAGCAAACCGATGAGCTTGACAACCTCAGTGTTCGCTGGGACAAAGTCTTGAGTTTATGATGTGCAGGTTTCCACGTTGCTTGCAACACCTTTGAGACATTTCCTTCCTCCTTCTAGTTCGATAACTTCGGTCTCTACTGAGGGAAAACTTGCTGCTGTGCTCATCACACCTTGCTCTTGGGGTTTCCAACAAAGCGTCCCACGTCAACACCGGATGTACGCATCAAGATTTCTGGCGCTGTTGCCGGGGAGGCTAAGGACGTCTTCACAAGGGGAGTCATTCTCAATCTTTCTCTTTACTTTGTTTTTAGTTTGCTTAGTTTCTTTTATTTGGTTTTGTTTGCCTCTTTTTATCAAAAACTCCAAACAATTAGTTTAGATTGGTTTGATTTCTCTTATAAAAAATACAAAAAAAATTAGTTCCTGCTCTAGCTGTTGCTGCTGTTTTTGGCTTGCTCCACTTTTGCCAAAATGAACTCTGCTGAGAACACCAAGTTGTGTGACTTCACTAGCACAAATAACAATGATTTCCTAAGCACTCCTATTGCTCCACCTGCTCCTGATGCTACCTTTTATGAAATTAAGTCTCCTTTGTTGAATCTTGTGATGAGAGAGCAATTTTCTGGTGCTAGTTCTGATGATGCTGTTGGCCATCTCAATAACTTTGTTGAACTTTGTGAGATGCAAAATTATAAGGATGTAGATGGAGATATTATTAAGCTCAAGTTGTTTGCTTTCTCCTTGAGAGGAAAAGCTAAAGAATGGTTGCTATCCTTACCTAGAAATAATATTGATTCTTGGATTAAGTGTAAAGATGATTTTATTGGAAAGTACTAGCCTCCTGCTAAGATTATATATATGATAAGTGACATTATGAAATTTAAACAACTTGATAATGAACATTGATGGTGTTGACGTGGAGCATTTCGTTGGAAACCCCAAGAGCAAGGTGTGAAGCAGCAAGCAGCAAGTCTTCCCTCAGTAGAGACCGAGGTTATCGAACCAGAAGGAGGAAGGAAACATCACGCAGGTGTTGCAAGAAACGCGGAGACCTGCACAACACAAACTCAAGACTTTGCCCCAACGAATCAGTGAGGTTGTCAAGCTCACCGGTTTGCTGTAACAAAGGATTAAACGTATGGTGTGGAAGGTAATGGTTTGCAGCAAATAAACAAGTAACAGTGGAAGATGTATCAATGGTAAAGATTGGACCGGGGTCCATAGTTCACTAGAGGTGCTCTCCTTAGATAAAAAACAAGGCATGAAGGGTAAACAAATTACAGCGAGGCAATTGACAGGAACTGGGCAAGGCATAACAATGCAGTTACTAGCCAGAAAGATCCTATGAGGTTGATTGGGCAATACAACAATGTACATAGACCGTCATCCAACTGCATCTATGACTAGAAGTCCACCTTCAGGTTATCATCCGAACCCCCTCCAGTATTAAGTTGCAAGTAGCAGGCAACTGCTTTAAGCAAAGTGTGTAAGGTAAACAATCCACTTGTTCCATAAACAAGAGACCGTTGTTTTCGCCCTAGTGGCAACAACACATCTACAACGGTAGAGATTTCTGTCACTTCCCTTGATTAAGTAGAGGCATGAACCCATTATCGAGCATAAATACCCCCTCTTGGAGTCACTAGCAACTACTTGGCCAAGATAACCACTAGCAACAGAGAGCATGCAAGATCACAAACAACACAGACATGATAGAATCATAAAGATAAAACCATTAATTAAACCAACATAATAATCTCAATATCCATCGGATCCCCGCAAACACAACATGCATAATTACAAATAGATTAGATCTTTATCATGAACGGATCTCACAAGATCTATACATGAAAGAACAAAGGAGGAGATACAACCATCTAGCTACTACATGGACCCATAGTCCAAGGTGGAACTACTCACGAATCACACCGGAGAGAAGGCCTCCGGGATGATCTCCCCTCCGCTAGGGTGCCGGGAAGAACTTCAGATCCCCCCGATCTAGGGACGATGGAGGCGGCGACTACAGACGGTTTCGTGGAGATTTGATCGGGTACTTAGGGTTTCTGCATCGGGGGCTTCCTATAGGCGAAGGGGCGAGACCGGGAGGCCGCCAAACCCTAGCCAGGCGTGGGCCCACCTGCCCCTGCGCCTGGGGTGGGTCTGGCCCCCCTGACCGGCCCCTCCGACTCTCCTCTGGACTTCTTGTTCCCCACGGAAAGTAATTGACTTTGACGTTTGTCCCGTCCAATTCCGAGAATATTTCTTTACTAACTTTTCTGAAACCAAAAACATCGTAAAACATGCATCTGGCACTGTTGAAACTTGTTAATAGGTTAGTACCAGAAAACATCTAAAAAGCACCTCAAAGTGTAGACAAGCAAAGCAAAGTAGATACAAAACAAGCATGGAGCATCAAAATTATAGATACATTTCCAACATATCAGCATCCCGAAGCTTAACTCCTGCTCGTCTTCGAGTAGGTAAGTGATAAAAAGAATAATTTTTGAGGTGACATGCACCCTCGCAATAAAGATCCAACCATTTGCAAGCATTGAAAGCTAGGATCAAAGAACTCTAAACATGTGCATGAAAGATGGAGTTCTAACAATAGGACATAGTAACTATGCATGCAACATGGCAAGCTACAAACAAAGATCATGAATAACATTCATTGAAAAACGTTTATTTGTTTCACATGCAGAAAAAAAAGCATAGTGGAAATCAGCTTGTCCCTCATAGAGTAGCAGTATAATGCATAGGACACCTGCAAAGTTCACAATGGTGACTAGAAACAAGTAGCACAAGAACAAGTAATATCACAATATGCATCAATTAGTAAGCTTTGGAACACTGCACATAGAATGACAACTATGCTCTCTTAATGGTGTCTAAAGGTAGAAGGTGGAGACTCAATAATGGTGGAAGAAAGGCCTTTTTGTAAAGGAAGCAGGGATTACAAGTTTCAAAAAGAGCTTCCAAATATTATGGTACTTCTTAGCTTTCAGCCCTCATTGCCCCTATCATAAGCATCTTGAAGTGGTTAAGGTTAAAGTGTCAAAGCTAGAGTATATGCTTGATGAAGTATAAGTTGGCAATCTCATGCCCCATGAATACGTGGGCCACACCTCATGCATACTCAACTTTGGGTCCAAGTAAGTTCTTGTCACTTGTGGCATCCCGCAAAAACCACTACTAGAAAATCGCGTTATTTTTGTGCATTGCATCATCATGACCGCATGCTCATGTCATCATGCCACATTGCATTTGAGCATCGTCATCATCTTGCATCGGTTCGCATAAAACTATTTTCGCAAAGCCCGTTTTATTTTCTAAAACGCCCCATCTTTATTCAAACATCAAAACCGGGTCTCCGGAATATTTTGTTTGTCGGCTATCGAGTTGCAAGAGCCATGTTTAAAACAAATAAAAGTTACAATTATTTTTTTAGCGGGGGCAGTCGAACGGGCCGAATGACCCGAACGACCACCCCCATTTTCAAATCGGTCCACCCCTTATTCATAAATCTACCCAACCTAGTCTACCCACCCCTTCCTCCACATCACCCCAACCAACCCCCTCTCGACACCTCACCCTCTTCCCCCCTCTACCCAATCCCCATCTGCCACTTGTTCCACCCCCCTCTCTCTCCTCTCTCTCCCCACTCCCAGCAGCCCCCTGGACACACACACGCATGCAGCACACGCTGCCACGCACGCAGCCCCCCCGGATCCCACCTCCCCCTGCCGACAGCATGCCTCGGGATCCCTCCCGCGGGCCCGCTCCCCTGGGTCCCACCCGCGGCATCCTCCCATCCTCTCTTCCTTCTCCCTCCTCACCCCGCACGCCATCTCCGCCACCAGCACCCTCCGCCGGCCTCCTCCCCACCTCACTCCGTGGCCGCGCCTCCCTAGTCCTCGCCGCCTCCGGCCCGGCCACCGCCCCGCGCCTCACCTCTCTTGCCTCCGCTCGCCCCCAGACCCGCTCGCCCCGCACGCGTCCTCCTCGACCTCACCCCTCACCGCCGCTGCTCCTCCGAGCTCGCCCTCTCCCTCCTCTCGCTGCACCTCCCGCCGCGCCTCCGCGAGCCTCCGCCCTCTCCGGCCGCCGCTCAAGCTCGCCGCGACCGGCCGCCGCTCAAGCTCGCCCGCGACCGGCCGTCGCTCAAGCTCGCCTCCGCTGGCCTTCTCCTCCCCACCTCTCCGCCACTCCCCTCTGCGGCCGCGCCTCCGCCCCCGCAGCCTCGCCTCCGAGCCACCGCCTCGCCCCAGGCAGAGCCGCGGCCCCGCGCCGGAGCGACCCCGCCTCTCCGTCCTGCGGGCGCGCGCCGCCGCCCTCGGTCCAGGCCGCCTCCCTCGCCCCGCCATGCTCCCGCCGGCGCGCGGTCCCGCCCCCTCTCACCGGCGCCTTTTCCGGTCCTTGCCGCTCGCCGCTTCTGCGCCTCGCCCGGACCCTCTCCAACCCGCGTCCGTCGCGCCGCCCGCGTCGCCTCCGAGCCTGCCCCGCCAAGCCCGAGCCAACCTCCGCCAAGCTCGCCCCAGGCCCCCTGGCGCTTGGTTGATGCTGCGGTGTTCCTGCTAGAGGTTACCCTATGGTGCGATCGGCCTAGTATCTGTGTGCTCGCATGCGACAAGGCTCGACAAGATCTCCCGAAGACAAGGATGCGTGGTTTGGCCCTCTGCCGAGGAGTGTATGCTTCGAAGATGTATAGGGGCCATGCGACAAGATCGACAACAGGAAGCACAAGCAGGGCCGATGACCGGATTAGCCAAGATCTTCACGGAACCTAGACGTCGAGACCGGGGTGCGCCTACACGGATTCGATGACCGAAGGGAATCTGCACGGACGCCAAGTACGCCGACTCGGACCCGAGGATCCGAGGGCCTCCTCCTGGATCCCGAAGACCGAAACCGTGGGACCGACAAGACCGGCACAACGACACGAACGACCCCGACCGGAAGAACCCGATGCGCCCCGACGCCACGCCAAGTTCATCTACCCGAACGCCAAGAACTACTTCCGACCGCCGAGAACGTTTCCGTCGAACCCCGAACCCTGGACCCTGAGACCGACCCCGAACCCCGGAACCCCAAGACCGTCGAGACCCTAATGTGTTACCTCTTATCCGAGAACCCTATTTTATAATATAATAACAACTTGTTGCATATTGAATTGTCATACTCGCATGCATATTTGTGTGGTTTGGGGGCCTTATGCCGATTCACCTAATAATTAAATATGGGGCCCATGTGCGGGCAAATCTAGTCTCATATTGGCCTCATTTAAATTTGAGTAGCGAACCGGTGCTATCTTTTGCCATGTTAATCAACATTTAATTGCGGGGTAGTTAAACAACATGCACCACTTAATTAATTGTCGGGACCCCGGTTCCACTTAATATGACCTAATTGCATCGCACCCTGCCATGCCATGCATCATACATGCATCATGCCGATCTTTTGCCGAAGTATTAAATACTGCATCCGGTGTTTATTCTAGTGTTTTGCTTCTTCGCGGATAAGGCCGTTGAGTTGATATGAGCTTCGCCTCGATCTTCGGTTGAACCTACGACAATGTTTTCAGGCGAGCATCTCCCCCTTTCTACCTATCTTACTTTTATAGTATTTATTCCCTCCTGTTGATCTATTGCTATCTGTGTTGCGATGCTCTAGTTTCCGTACCCTTGATATCCCTTGCAGCCATATATTGCCTTGGACACATCCTATGACCTGTTGTTTGGTAGATAGTTGGACTTGCGCGTCGTAGTCGCTTGCTCAAGTGGTGTTGCGTGTCGCCATGTACCATAGCTGTTGGAGTATTGCCACCTGTTTGATGTTGGAGATGATTATGGCTTTACTTATCGTTCACTTTAATTCTTGTTTAACAACTAAAATTGAAGTAAGCAGAGGCATCGGTGGGTGATAGATAATATTTGGTTTCCGAACGCCCACTTGTGTCCCGTAGGACCCCGAGTACTTGATACCTGTTCCTTGATTTATCGCGCTATCCACATCCGGGAGGTATATGGGACCCCCCTGAGCCAGAGCTTGATTCAGTCTTATTTCTTGGGGCCACAAACTAGTTTGAGGTTTTATTTACGATCCTGTACTTATGCCATGCTTTACTGCTTTATTTAAATTGTGCGACAGATAGCACCTGTACTGTTTACGATCGGGACACGATTTCGCGGTGTCGACGGTCCCCGTTTGGGGATTTGCTGTCGTTCACAGCCGTATACCCAAACCTTGAGTCCGTTTCGGAGTCAGCTAACTTCGTTGCGGGTAGCTTAATGGGGTGGCCCCCTGAAATATTTCTGAATCATGTGATTGCTTTGTCGTGAAGGCCTCGTTGGGTTTTGATTTGGTTTTTCCGACGTTGATCGAGTGTGTGTTGCTATTGGTGCACCCCGTCCGGGTAAAACTTTCTGAAAGCCGTGTCCGCGATTATGGACGACTTGGAGCACAGTATCTCGACCATAGACAAGCATAACTAAAGTTTATTGCTATAAATTTGACTTTATAATGACTAGTAATCAGCTTCACTATAATGGAATGGCTAAATAATACTACCCACAATTGCTTGTTTGGATTGTCGCTTGCGACCATTGTACCTGACTAGTAAGTATTGCAACTACAACGGAATGGCTGAATAAAAGTACCAACAACTGCTGGGTTTTGGGTTATCTCATGCTAATTGTATCTAACTAGTAAGTGTTACTACTATAACAGAATGGTTAATTAAAAGTGCCCACTGCTTCTTTTATCAGGACGATTATCTATACCTGACTAGTAATTGCCGCAACGATAACCGAATAAGTAAAACTGCCAATGGTGTGAGTTCCTTGGTTGACTTCCTCGATTGGTCTCGAGGGGGAAACGCCAGGATGGGTTTTATTGGTGGTAGTATCAGGTTGGTTCCGAATAGGTCTTTCTTCCCCTCTCTGTTGCCGCCAGTTGTATCGAGTCTCTATAGGTTGTTTAGTGCATGCTGATGTTGCCGCTCAGTCCACCATACCTATGTAGGCGAGGACCGCCGAATTCTAGTCTCGCCGTGTACTGGCCTCAGTACTGACGCTCCTCTTTTTCCTTTGCCCTTTGTCGGCACCCCTTTTGTTTAAGCAGGTTTTGAGATCGACGTCGTTAGCAGGGTTACCCTTCCGGCTTGGCCTGGGCAGGGTTATGGACGCCATTGGTTATTCTTCAGGGCTCTTAGCCCATTTGCATCTTGTCCGTAGCTGGACGCTATATCGTTCTCAAGGTGATTTGGATCTTTGTACTGCATATCTGTATTCTTGACTCATCGAGTCGCTGTTATATATATATCTGTTCTGTGGGTCCCATCGAGGACTGTTGTGTAATGTTATTACTTCGTTTTCCACCCGCACGAAAGTGCCTGGTGGGCACCTTTGAATCGTTTCTATGCGGGTTTGGCGGGAATCGCTGAAACTTGCATAGGTCCGATTCTGAGGGTGTTACAGAGTGGTATCAGAGCTCAGCAGTTGCGATACCCCACAAGTCCAGTCTGTAGGATAACCTAGCTAACGGCCGAAGTAGAGTGTCAAAACTATTTTTGCAAAAACGGTTGGATAGTTCTGGTTAGGTCTGCTTTTACTCCTTACCCCTCTGCTATTCTCCTCTTATCTCGACGTGTTTTGAATCTGCTCTCTTCTTCCTCTTCGAGTCCAGGATTTCTCGTGGTTGGGTTCCGTCGTACCTTCAGGGTTTCGCTTCCTTCTTTGATAACGGTGTTCTACCATCCGGTGTTCAAGCTGCCTGAGGAATCCGTCTGCTATGGTACCATTCTTTGTTCCTTGTTTGTGCCTTCCGGTGTTTTCCGACGCGACGACATCATCTACGCCAGATCCGATGCAGAGTCTGCAACACTCCTTTGTTTCCGAACCTCGTTTGTCGAGATCTTCAGTCTAATTCCGAGAGTTGGTTGCATAATCCGCCTATTCGTGTGCAGAGTAATGGTTTGAGTGCGGGATGGAGTAGCTACCATACCACTACCCTTATCATTCGCTCTTGTACATCGAATCAGTGGATCCAACAATTTTACTCCATCCACGGAAGTTAGGGGTGGCTTTATTTGTTGATACCTCAACCTTCAACCTTTTGTCCCGGAGTGTTCTCTCGACGATCACGGACAACGACCTCTTGTTAGTGGTGTCGCGAGGATCTACACGAAGCGAGAAGGAGCAGACCGCCGGCCTTCTTCCCGGTACCATGAGGCGGATCTCGAGGGTGAGATCCATTGTTAGTGGTGTCGAATTGTGGCATCCCGCAAAAACCACTACTAGAAAATCGCGTTGTTTTTGTGCATTGCATCATCATGACCGCATGCTCATGTCATCATGCCACATTGCATTTGAGCATCGTCATCATCTTGCATCGGTTCGCATAAAACTATTTTCGCAAAGCCCGTTTTATTTTCTAAAACGCCCCATCTTTATTCAAACATCAAAACCGGGTCTCCAAAATATTTTGTTTGTCGGCTATCGAGTTGCAAGAGCCATGTTTAAAACAAATAAAAGTTACAATTATTTTTTTAGCGGGGGCAGTCGAACGGGCCGAATGACCCGAACGACCACCCCCATTTTCAAATCGGTCCACCCCTTATTCATAAATCTACCCAACCTAGTCTACCCACCCCTTCCTCCACATCACCCCAACCAACCCCCTCTCGACACCTCACCCTCTTCCCCCCTCTACCCAATCCCCATCTGCCACTTGTTCCACCCCCCTCTCTCTCCTCTCTCTCCCCACTCCCAGCAGCCCCCTGGACACACACACGCATGCAGCCCACGCTGCCACGCACGCAGCCCCCCCGGATCCCACCTCCCCCTGCCGACAGCATGCCTCGGGATCCCTCCCGCGGGCCCGCTCCCCTGGGTCCCACCCGTGGCCTCCTCCCATCCTCTCTTCCTTCTCCCTCCTCACCCCGCACGCCATCTCCGCCACCAGCACCCTCCGCCGGCCTCCTCCCCACCTCACTCCACGGCCGCGCCTCCCCATTCCTCGCCGCCTCCGGCCCGGCCACCGCCCCGTGCCTCACCTCTCTTGACTCCGCTCGCCCCCAAACCCGCTCGCCCCGCACGCGTCCTCCTCGACCTCACCCCTCACCGCCGCCGCTCCTCCGAGCTCGCCCTCTCCCTCCTCTCGCTGCACCTCCCGCCGCGCCTCCGCGAGCCTCCGCCCTCTCCGGCCGCCGCTCAAGCTCGCCGCGACCGGCCGCCGCTCAAGCTCGCCCGCGACCGGCCGTCGCTCAAGCTCGCCTCCGCCGGCCTTCTCCTCCCCACCTCTCCGCCACTCCCCTCTGCGGCCGCGCCTCCGCCCCCGCAGCCTCGCCTCCGAGCCACCGCCTCGCCCCAGGCAGAGCCGCGGCCCCGCGCCGGAGCGACCCCGCCTCTCCGTCCTGCGGGCGCGCGCCGCCGCCCTCGTTCCAGGCCGCCTCCCTCGCCCCGCCATGCTCCCGCTGGCGCGTGGTCCCGCCCCCTCTCATCGGCGCCTTCTCCGGTCCTTGCCGCTCGCCGCTTCTGCGCCTCGCCCGGACCCTCTCCAACCCGCGTCCGTCGCGCCGCCCGTGTCGCCTCCGAGCCTGCCCCGCCAAGCCAGAGCCAACCTCCGCCAAGCTCGCCCCAGGCCCCCTGGCGCTTGGTTGATGCTGCGGTGTTCCTGCTAGAGGTTACCCTATGGTGCGATCGGCCTAGTATCTGTGTGCTCGCATGCGACAAGGCTCGACAAGATCTCCCGAAGACAAGGATGCGTGGTTTGGCCCTCTGCCGAGGAGTGTATGCTTCGAAGATGTACAGGGGCCATGCGACAAGATCGACAACGGGAAGCACAAGCAGGGCCGATGACCGGATTAGCCAAGATCTTCACGGAACCTAGACGTCGAGACCGGGGTGCGCCTACACGGATTCGATGACCGAAGGGAATCTGCACGGACGCCAAGTACGCCGACTCGGACCCGAGGATCCGAGGGCCTCCTCCTGGATCCCGAAGACCGAAACCGTGGGACCAACAAGACCGGCACAACGACACGAACGACCCCGACCGGAAGAACCCGATGCGCCCCGACGCCACGCCAAGTTCATCTACCCGAACGCCAAGAACTACTTCCGACCGCCGAGAACGTTTCCGTCGAACCCCGAACCCTGGACCCTGAGACCGACCCCGAACCCCGGAACCCCAAGACCGTCGAGACCCTAATGTGTGACCTCTTATCCGAGAACCCTATTTTATAATATAATAACAACTTGTTGCATATTGAATTGTCATAATCGCATGCATATTTGTGTGGTTTGGGGGCCTTATGCCGATTCACCTAATAATTAAATATGGGGCCCATGTGCGGGCAAATCTAGTCTCATATTGGCCTCATTTAAATTTGAGTAGCGAACCGGTGCTATCTTTTGCCATGTTAATCAACATTTAATTGCGGGGTAGTTAAACAACATGCACCACTTAATTAATTGTCGGGACCCCGGTTCCACTTAATATGACCTAATTGCATCGCACCCTGCCATGCCATGCATCATACATGCATCATGCCGATCTTTTGTCGTAGTATTAAATACTGCATCCGGTGTTTATTCTAGTGTTTTGCTTCTTCGCGGATAAGGCCGTTGAGTTGATGTGAGTTTCGCCTCGATCTTCGGTTGAACCTACGACAATGTTTTCAGGCGAGCATCTCCCCCTTTCTACCTATCTTACTTTTATAATATTTATTCCCTCCTGTTGATCTATTGCTATCTGTGTTGCGATGCTCTAGTTTCCGTACCCTTGATATCCCTTGCAGCCATATATTGCCTTGGATACATCCTATGACCTGTTGTTTGGTAGATAGTTGGACTTGCGCGTCGTAGTCGCTTGCTCAAGTGTTGTTGCGTGTCGCCATGTACCATAGCTGTTGGAGTATTGCCACCTGTTTGATGTTGGAGATGATTATGGCTTTACTTATCGTTCACTTTAATTCCTGTTTAACAACTAAAATTGAAGTAAGCAGAGGCATCGGTGGGTGATAGATAATATTTGGTTTCCGAACGCCCACTTGTGTCCGGTAGGACCCCGAGTACTTGATACCTGTTCCTTGATTTATCGCGCTATCCACATCCGGGAGGTATATGGGACCCCCCCTGAGCCAGAGCTTGATTCAGTCTTATTTCTTGGGGCCACAAACTAGTTTGAGGTTTTATTTACGATCCTGTACTTATGCCATGCTTTACTGCTTTATTTAAATTGTGCGACAGATAGCACCTGTACTGTTTAGGATCGGGACACGATTTCGCGGTGTCGACAGTCCCCGTTTGGGGATTTGCTGTCGTTCACAGCCGTATACCCAAACCTTGAGTCCGTTTCGGAGTCAGCTAACTTAGTTGCGGGTAGCTTAATGGGGTGGCCCCCTGAAATATTTCTGAATCCTGTGATTGCTTTGTCGTGAAGGCCTCGTTGGGTTTTGATTTGGTTTTTCCGAGGTTGATCGAGTGTGTGTTGCTATTGGTGCACCCCGGCCGGGTAAAACTTTCTGAAAGCCGTGTCCGCGGTTATGGACGACTTGGAGCACAGTATCTCGACCATAGACAAGCATAACTATAGTTTATTGCTATAAATTTGACTTTATAATGACTAGTAATCAGCTTCACTATAATGGAATGGCTAAATAATACTGCCCACAATTGCTTGTTTGGATTGTCGCTTGCGACCATTGTACCTGACTAGTAAGTATTGCAACTACAACGGAATGGCTGAATAAAAGTACCAACAACTGCTGGGTTTTGGGTTATCTCATGCTAATTGTATCTGACTAGTAAGTGTTACTACTATAACAGAATGGTTAATTAAAAGTGCCCACTGCTTCTTTTATCAGGACGATTATCTATACCTGACTAGTAATTGCCGCAACGATAACCGAATAAGTAAAACTGCCAACGGTGTGAGTTCCTCGGTTGACTTCCTCGATTGGTGTCGAGGGGGAAACGCCAGGATGGGTTTTATTGGTGGTAGTATCAGGTTGGTTCCGAATAGGTCTTTCTTCCCCTCTCTGTTGCCGCCAGTTGTATCGAGTCTCTATAGGTTGTTTAGTGAATGCTGCCGCTGCCGCTCAGTCCACCATACCTATGTAGGCGAGGACCGCCGAATTCTAGTCTCGCCGTGTACTGGCCTCAGTACTGACGCTCCTCTTTTTCCTTTGCCCTTTGTCGGCACCCCTTTTGTTTAAGCAGGTTTTGAGATCGACGTCGTTAGCAGGGTTACCCTTCCGGCTTGGCCTGGGCAGGGTTATGGACGCCATTGGTTATTCTTCAGGGCTCTTAGCCCATTTGCATCTTGTCCGTAGCTGGACGCTATATCGTTCTCAAGGTGATTTGGATCTTTGTACTGCATATCTGTATTCTTGACTCATCGAGTCGCTGTTATATATATATATCTGTTCTGTGGGTCCCATCGAGGACTGTTGTGTAATGTTATTACTTCGTTTTCCACCCGCACGAAATTGCCTGGTGGGCACCTTTGAATCGTTTCTATGCGGGTTTGACGGGAATCGCTGAAACTTGCATAGGTCCGATTCTGAGGGTGTTACATCACTGTAAGTATTTGCATATCATTGAGAACCGCCAACGGGGTACCTTTTGCACATGGTACAGGAGCTTTCCCATAACCAAAATGACAAGGCAAGCAGACAATGAGCATCTCAGCAATTCTTCTTATGTACCATGGGAATATGGTGTTTTTTCTCTCTTTCCTGTTTTCTCAATGTGTCTCTTTTTTTATAAGAAGAATGCTTCATAGATGTCACTATGGTGATGCTGCAAGTTTCCACCATGATTAGGCATGGCTTAGGCTAGCGGCCCAGGCGTTTCTCTAACACAGGATACAAACTCCATGGACTTACAAGTTCCCTCTTTATTTCACACCGGTGACATCCATAGATAAAAGAACATGATATCAACTCAGTACAACAAGGTACAAGTGCAATGTTGAAAACGTCCCCCGTGACAACACGGTTCTGCTAATTCTAACTTATAAGTGCAAGAATATACAAAAAAGTTGTCACAGTGGTTCAAGTTTATTAGGGTCAAAGAATAAAGTGTGCCACCAAGTTCGTGAAGGCTTTAATCACTAAGTTTTCACATAACAAAATAGTTTTTAATTGGAATATAGATGAAAACAAGAATATACTTTGGAATGGTGTAACACACCATGCATAGGAGTTTATAGTGAACACTTTGGAATAACTTGGTTTCTTGGGAGTTGGAGGCATGAGTAGAACTTACTCATACAAGTGGAGGCTAGCAAAAGACTGGGAGCAACCAACTAAGAGAGCAATAATGGCCAAAATCAGCAGTGCAACAAAGCAAACTAATCAAAGCAAAGAGTGGTACTACAAGTCAAGGACTAAATGATCATAGAGGCTTATGGTGAATCGTCATAGTAATAACATGGTGTTAGAATGTGCCAAGTCAACCCAAGTAAAACATCAAAGGAGAATACCACAATGCTATGCTTTTGCATGCTAAAACAACGCATAATTTCTTCAAGGCACACTAAGCAATCCCAACTATTTGGAACAAGACATGCTACAACAATAATCACTAAGCATAATGCCAAAACAACACCTAGTATATCATGCTAAAGTCTAAGTCACAGTCAATGCAAGCTCCTCTTGCACTTCAAGCAAGAACTTACTACTGCTTTCCAAACACCAAGCAAACTTATTTGCAAAAGAACACAGCGAGAACGGGGGTCCAAACTACTTTATTCAAGCAAACTAAACAAACTAAGCAAAGCAAACAAAAACTAAAACGCTCCAAGAACAACACAACTGTGCATGAAACAATAAAAACAAAGTGTCTAGACAGACCTGAGCTTTTAATTGATGAAGAAGGGGATGCCTTGGGAATACCCAAGCTATGACGCTTGTACCTCTTGGATATTTCTTGGGGTGACACCATGGTGGCATACCCAAGCTTGAGATTTTTTCCATTCTTCATCTCATTGCATCATTCTCTCTCTACACTTGAAATTTTTCCTTCATACAAAACTTCACACAATCTTCATTAGCAATATTAGCTTATTCAAAAGATATTAGACCACTGGCAAAGCTTTGGAACCGCAAGGCTTTTCACTAAAAACACAAGATACAGTAGTAACCCCTTCAAAAAGCTCAATTTATCTGAAGAGAACTCAAAAAGGAATCAATAAGAAGCAAATGCAAATAGTGGTAGAAATTTGTCAAAATAGACCAGCAGGTAGAAAAGAATTTTTTCGAACATCTTTTGTTGCTCAAATCAAAAAGTGTTGATGTAACGAAAGTTAGCTAACATACTGGGGGATTTATTCGTAAATGTTGAGCTCAATACGAGTTACAGAACCTCCTCACGAATTAGTTTGGTGGATGACATAAATCTGTTTCGGGACAGCAACTCCCCAAATCTTACTTCCCTCTCATTAGTGGTCATTCTTGGCACAAAAAGCAAACAAAAAGGATAAGGAGAGGTCATTACAGAAGTAATAACTTCCAAGACTCAAGGAAACTCTTGGATTATCTCCCAACAAGTACTTTTATTTAACGCATTTAAGTTAGCCATAAGAAGCAAGAAGAATCAAGTATTTTCAAATGAGGAAGCATTAACATTCATACTTGCAAAATCTTCAACTATGAAAGGTATCTCATCCAAATGGGTTTTGGAGGATCCTTTCTCATCTCTCTTTGGTATACTACCTTCATCAAAAAGATTTTCAGGGGCAATCCAATCAAAGTTCTTTTCAAAGACTTCATGCATTCCAACAAGCTTAAAGGTTATGGGTATATGAATTCCTCTCTAGGCTTAGTTTTATCAGAAATACCCACAACATCTACACTTGAACCTAGCATATTGAAACGTTCAAAACCCTTTTTGGCCTCCCTAGCAACATCATGGAATTCTTTTGATAAAGTTTCAAGGATAAATTCCCTTTTTTCAACATTCTTCTCTTCTTTTATTTTTAGGAACAAGAATTGTATGAAGGGGTTAAGGCTAACAAACCTAGCCTCCAACATATTGTCACATCCCAAGATTTTCCAAATCTTGTAATGTGAAAAATAAATGAATAAAATAAAACTTTGTTGATTTTCATGGCCAGAAGAAACTTTTTGAATTTAAATGGAACCTCAAACCCATTTGAATAAAATAAAATCCTAAAGGAATTTAATGAGTTAAACATTTAATTAAAGGAAATTAAAAATGTTTTGGAATTACTATTTTGGAATCATTTAATAAAACATTTGGTATTCAAAAGAAAAGATGAGTTTATAAATAAAGAATATTTTATAAAGCCAAATTAAAACCTTGGCCAAGCTTTTGAATTAAAACATTTTATTTTAAATAAAATTAGCAAAGATTTGTTTAAATAAATTAATAAGGATTTAATATCCAACTTTATTTAAATAAAAGGTTTTACCAATTTAATTGAAACATCAAAACTTATTAAAATTATTTAAAATAAGTTTTTCCAAATACTTTATATTCTCCAATAAAACCTACTAAAAGTGTTTTGGCTTTATTTTAGATTTCAAAATAAATATCTCAATAAAACAAATCCTATTTGAATTAATAATGAAAGTCTATTTTATTTAATTATTAATGGATCCTAAAATAAAAGATTATTTTATTTTAAACAAGTTTTCCAAATATTATTTATTTCCAAATAAAATCTACTAATTGGATTGAAAGTATTTGGAGTTCAAATGAAGATTTTATTAAATAAACCAAACCCTATTTTATTAATAAACCATGGACCATTTTACTTAATTAATAAATAGAACCTAAAGAGA
Organism: Avena atlantica; assembly: GCA_910589765.1. Lineage (NCBI taxonomy): Eukaryota > Viridiplantae > Streptophyta > Magnoliopsida > Poales > Poaceae > Avena > Avena atlantica. The sequence goes on along the minus strand of OU342733.1, from coordinate 433,176,298 downwards.
TTTAAAATATTATTTCTATTTTGGATTTTGGTTCATGTTACTAAACAGAACTAATTTCAATATTACAAAGTTGAGTGTTGTTTGAATTGATTTGAACCTTGTTTGATTGTTTTGAAATTCAAAACAGGAAATAAATTAGAAAAAGGAAAAAGACTCAGAAACAGAAAAAAAATATGAAATGGATCTGGCCCAGCTGCCCCAGCCCAACAACCCACTCGTAGCCCACCCCCTCTTATTTCCCGAACCGTTTTTCTCACTCAGTCTCGCACCCGCTAAGCAGCTGACCGGTGGACCTCCCCCTCTCTCCTTTTCCCACTGACTGGTAGGCCCATTTTCCCTGTTCATCGTCTCCTTCACCCCTCCCTCGCAGACCAGTTCCTCTCTTCCGTTTCTGCGATGAATTCACGAGGATCAATTCGAGTTAACGCCGTAGTTAATTCCTCCTGCAACCACGCTGTTTTAAGCGCCAGCGCCTTCTCCTCCATTTTCCCCAGACCACTCCCTCTCTTTGCCCCCAGGCTGGACGAATTGCGCCGCACACCGCCCACTGTCCGATGATGTTCCGATGACGATTCCGGCGAAACCAGACCTCCCCTTGCCTCATTGACCAAGCATGCACACTCCCCATCCCCTGGCGCTTCTGTCCGTGCCCTCCGTTCAACCGCGGGCGCCCCAGCGTATCGACTACGACAAACTCCCGACGCCGCCGTGTTTGTCTTCTTCTCCGACGACCTCCCCCGTAAGCCTCGACCGCCCCTCTTCTTTTCGATGATGAGCCTAAGACCAATGACTTCTTCCGCAACTAATGCCAACATTCTCGTGTCCTAGCTCACACCGTAGCGTCACCTCCATCGTCGACAGTGAGCAACAGCCGTCTGTCTTCAACTCCGGCGAGCCCCACAGGTAGATTCCGACCGCCCCGCGCCCTCTCGTTCACGCCCACAACTCTGCCTTGATCTTACGATTCTAACCGTGCCCTCGTTTTTCTTCGGGGTGAACCATAGAGTCGACTTCGATCACGACCACGCGCAACCGACGCCAGCAGGAACTCCGGCGAGCAATTAGTTCCACCCCAGTGCGCCCCTCGCCTCCTCGCAACCACGTCGAGCTTTCCCACGACCATGCGATCACGGTGAGCCTTCTCCTTCTCTTCCTTGCGTCCAGTATCAACGGCGACCACCTCGCCTGAGCGCTGCCGCCAGAGCGCCGCCGCCAGCGCCGCCAATTAATAGTCAGAGTAGTTAGGACCGTTAGATTTGGATCTGACGTTTAGGAAAGAAAGTGAGCGAAGGGGTATCGAGCAACCAGTGTCGTGCGATCCCACTTAGATCCAACGATCCAGAGAGATCAATCCGACCGAACCGGTATTGTCCAGTAAGAACTTGACGCGTGGCACTAGATCTGTTTAAAAGAAATTTGAAAACAGATTTATTTGCAAACTTCAAACCTCTGTAACTTTCAAACCACACGTCCAAAAATTACAAATTTTATGTCGTTGGATTCAGGAGAGCAATACCTAAACGACCATGGCCTTAGTTTAGAAAATAGTATCTGTTTGTTTGCTTGTTTTTGCAGATTCTTATGTGAGCTTATTTAGAGTAGGAAAATTGTTTAAAATTGAATTTAGGGGTAAAACTTTTGCAAAATGGTTTTATGTGACCTTACTGACCCTAGGAACCAACCCTTGGTGTTAAAAAGGATTTTGGTAAAATTTAGGTTGAATTATTTGACTTAGCCAATTTTTAGCCAAATAGAATTATTGATTTTATTATGAAAATGTTTTTGGAAAGAAAACTTTGAGAAAATAGCTTGGACCAAACCTACTGACCCAAAAACAACAAGTTTTAAAATGGCAACTCATTTGGTGAAAAACATAAAGTTTTGCTTTGATAAAGAAAATATTTTCACCACATAAAATGATGAATGGATTCTAAAATGGTTTTTGAGATAAAATCTTTGTGCAAATGACTTTTCCATTGTGGTGAATGACCAATTTGGAACTTACAAAGCTTATAAGCCTAGTGGAAACCACCTTTGCAACTAGAACCATCTCTTACATACTTACATACATGACTTAGATTTTGGATTCCATAGTTTTGTGTGTATGAAATGATGTTTGATTGATTATTTGGAATGCTAGTTGATTGGTGTTTGCTTGATTGATTGTAGTTAAATTAGCAAAGTGAGAGACTAGCAAGGTCAAGGAGTGAACCATCATTCTCTTCCAAAAAGGCAAGTGACACTATCATCAAAATTCCTACTATTTTCATTATACTTAGTGGATTTTGAAACATGCATGAAAATACTTTTTATACTTAAGCTATGCTAAATCCTAATAGGATTCCCTATACACTCCTTAGTGAACATATGTAGTTGTTACATGCTTAGCCATGCTATAATTTGAAAGGAGATACATGTTGAGATTTTACAAAGGTTGAGAAAAGGACTTGTGATTTTAAATAATAAAACAAGGACTCAATGAACCACCTGGGTGGCCAAGGATACTTTTGAGTATTGGAGAAGGTGGCAACAAAAGGAACCATGTCTATGGCAATCTCTTTGTGTTGTGCTCCAAAGGAACCACCCAGGAAACTTAGAGATTGAACATGTTTCTCCAATTGTGGCTTTCGTGTGCAACCACATGCTAATATGGCTCTGGCTTGGTCAACTACATTGGGAAGACCCATGCACTGTCTTCAGTTAACCGGACATGGGGATCTGGAATGCTTCATGGGTGCTGAAGGCAAGCTAGCAATGCTGTATGGGAGGACCCTTTGGAAAGACTTCGTCACATTCTCAATCTGCCAGTACTCCATCTTGGTGAGCACTAATCCAGTAGGCCACTGGTGGCAAAAGGATGGATTGTGACATGTGGGTAAAGTGTACTCCTTCTGCAGAAGTTAATAAAATCTAAGTACTTAGCCGTGTCCCCGGTTATGGACAATACTGAGCAACTAAAGTTTGAACCATGGGAGATCTCGACATTCCAACTTCTAATATAAAAACTTGATGCACTTGGGGGTACCAAGGAATTCAAAGAGATTTTGTTAAGCTTGTTGCACTTGGGGTTACCAAGGTGCTCAAGGGCATGATGTACTTGGGGTTACCAAGGAATTCATGAGATTTGATAAAACTTGTTGCACTTGGAGTTACCAAGTAGCTCAAGGGATTTTTGACAAGGACTTGAACACTTGAGTTTCTACCAAGGAGTTCAAGGAACTTGGAAAAGAGATTTGACAAAGGACCAAAACCATTTTGAAAAGATAGGATAAATATTGCTTTATGCAAATAAGCCTTAAACTCTACTTAGCCAAATATGCATGTAATGGTAGGATCCACTCATAATATACAAAGTAGTGAAACTTGCCAATACAATTCAAATGTATTGAACTTTGTTGCAGGTTTGATTGATTTTAGTGAAGATTGTTTGATTAGGATTACAAAGTCTACAACCAACATCTGCCTGTGGCACTTTGAAGATGAAAGACTCCATGATTATTGTTATTCCGCTGCAATGTAATGTAATAGCCAAATGAGCTATGTTTGATGTAATAAACTTATGTTATTCCTGGTTGTAAAATTATGTTATGACCCTTGTTTCTTCATATTACATCTTAACTGTGGATGCTAGCTATTGATCCAGGGACTAGCATTGTAAAACACACGAGGAATCTATCTTATTAAAGATTGGGACCTCTACACATATGAACTAAAGAAGCTGCAGCAATCTCATAATTAGGAGCAAGTTCAGCTATAGATTTATCCTCAATATCCTCATGCTTGCTAACATAATTAAAGAATTCTTCAATATTATCTTTCCTAATTATGGAGCCACTAACTATTGCAAGATCTTTCAGGGCAAACTGGGGAAGCAACATGGTGATCAAGGTGGCAACTAGGGTAGGAACTAGTTTTTTTGTGTTTTTGAATAAAGCAAGCAAACCAAACTAGACTATTTTTTTAAAGAGGTAAACAAACCCAAACAAAAGAAACAAAGAAAACTAAAGAAAAAGTAAAGAGAGAGGAAGTGAAGGACTCCCCTAGTTAAGACGTCCTTAGCCTCCCCGGCAACGGCGCCAGAAAACTTTTTGATGGTACTGACGTGGAGCACTTCGTTGGAAACCCCAAGAGCAAGGTGTGAAGCGGCAAGCATCAAGTCTTCCCTCGGTAGAGACCGAGGTTATAGAACCAAAAGGAGGAAGTAAACGTCACACAGGTGTTGCAAGCAACGCGAAGACCTACACAACAAAAACTCAAGACTTTGCCCCAACGAATCAGTGAGGTTGTCAAGCTCATCGGTTTGCTGTAACAAAGGATTAAATGTATGGTGTGGAAGGTAATGGTTTGCAGCAAGTAAACATGTAACAATGGAAGATGTATCAATGGTAAAGATTGGACCGGGGTCCATAATTCACTAGAGGTGCTCTCCTTAGATAAACAACATGGCATGAAGGGTAAACAAATTACAACGAGGCAATTGACAGGAACTGAGCAAGGCATAACAATGCAATTACTAGCCAGAAAGATCCTATGAGGTTGATTGGGCAATACAACAATATACATAGACCGTTATCCAACTGCATCTATAACTAGAAGTCCACCTTCAGGTCATCATCCGAACCCCCTCCAGTATTAAGTTGCAAGCAACAGACAACTGCTTTAAGCAAAGTGTGTAAGGTAAACAGTCAATAGACAACCGAAGAGATTTCTGTCACTTTCCTTGGAAACTAGAGGCATGAACCCACTATCGAGCATAAATATACCCTCTTGGAGTCACTAGCAACTACTTGGTCAATATAACCACTAGCAACGGAGAGCATGCAAGATCACAAACAACACAAACATGATAGAATCATAAAGATAAAACCATTAACAAACCAACATAATAATCTGAATATCCCTCGGATCCCCGCAAACACAACATGCATGATTACAAATAGATTAGATCTTGATCATGAACGGAGCTCACAAGATCTATACATGAAAGCATAAAGGAGGAGATACAACCATCTAGCTACTACATGGACCCATAGTCCAAGGTGGATCTACTCACGAATCATACCGGAGAGAAGGCCTCCGGGATGATCTCCCCTCCGGCAGGGTGCCGGGAAGAACTTCAGATCCCCCCGACCTAGTGTAATGCCCCGAAAAATATTTCAAAATAAAATTGCTTGTTATTTTCTTTTTCGCATCATCATGACATCATCATGCATATTTTTCCTCTAAATATTTTGACAAAATCCTATTATGTTTTCTAATTAGTCCCCTCTTTTATTTCAAATTAAAACCCGGTCTTTTCTAGATCTTTTATTTGTCTAAAATCTATTTACAAAATGCCTTTTAAAACTAAAACATGTAAAAATAAAGTATTTCCGGGGAGGCAGCCCAGCCGTTTAGGCCAGGCCACCTACTACCCGGCCCAAACCTAACCCTAATCCCCTAGACCACCTAAACCCTAACCATCCCAAATCCCAGCACGCCACTCCCTATCGCCGCCACCCCCTGGGACACACACACACAGGAAACACACACACCACAAACCCATGTAACACACGCACGCATGCAACACAACACGATCCAGTCCAACCAGGGACACCAACTCCAGCACGCACGCACATCCGGAGCCCACCCTGTGCCTCATTCCCCACCGAGGCTATCGTCCCCTTCTCCTTCCTCGATCATGTGCCGCCGTCGACGCCCCTCTTGCGGATTCCCTGCTCCGGAGCCCAGCGCCGTCCGTCCTCCTGGGCGCGAACCGCCGCTGCTGCATCGACCTGCGGCTCCTCCTTCTGGTCGTGCGCCCCGACATCCTACAGAGTCCAGTCGCCGCTCGAGTCATCCCGTCCAGCTCCGTCAGCATCCGGCCTTCCCGCTCGTGCGCCGTCGCCAGCGGGATATTCCCGGCCCGCTGCCACCGTGTCATGGCCCTAGGACGCCGCCAGCCAACCTCCTCCAGCCGCAAGCATCCGAGGCCGCCCAAGCCACTCTGTCGCCGTCCACGCCTGGCCGCTCAGGCCGCCTTCCCGTGCGTCCTTGACCTGGAGTTCTCCTCCCGGCCTCGACTGCACCCGAGCCGCTGTCGGTCGTGTCCTCTGGCCCGCTAGCACCACACTCTGCCCAGCTGCATTGGTGACCGTGCCCTTCTCTCCAACCCCTGCGCAGGCTCGCGTGGGCCTCCTCTATATGCACTGCGCGGCTATCTGGTTCCCCGTCAACCTGCATAGTTTCGGTCCTGTGTGTCTATTCTTGTGTGCATCATCTCCTACTCGTGGCCAACAGCAGGCAGCTATGCGCATCTAGCTCTGGTTGCAATCCAGTTGTACCTCGCCATCATTGTTGCATCCCGTTGGGCTGTTTAGACATTCAGCAGATCCTGCTACCCTACGGTGGGTGCTTTCGTCAGATGTGTTTGTGCGCTCTGTGCCATACATATTCTTATTGGTGCCCATTAGAGTTCACCACCGACAACCGGAACACGAACGCCAGGATAGTTGCCGCGGATCGACAAGGCCTTCGACACGGAGCGCCAAGATCGCCTCACAGATTCCGAAGACCGATCCCGGTGTCCGAAGCTCAAGACTGAACCCGAACCCCTCGGAACATCAAGATCGCCGAAGCCCATGTGTGACCCTTTTGCCGATATCCCTATATTTTATAATATATGAATATACTTGTTGCATATGAATTGGGCATCCTTGCATACATATTGTGGTTTGGGGGTATATTGTCGATTCACCTCATAATTAAATATGGAGCCCATATGCGGACGAATCTAGTCTAATATTGGCTCCAATTAAATTTGTGCAACGAACCGCCATGTTTTGTCTTGTTAAGTCAACATTTAAATTGCGTGGTAGATAAACGACTCGAACCATAACATTTATTTGTCGGGATCCTGATTCCGCTTAATATTGCTAAGTGGGATCGCATATTGCCATGCCATGCATCATATCATAAACATGCCGGATCTTCCGCCTAGTATTAAATATTGGACCGGGTGTTCTTTCTAGTGCTTTGCTTCTTCACCGGATAGGATGCTGAGTCGATGCGAGATACGACAAGCCTTCGGTTATCGACTTTGTCTCACAGGCAAGCATTCTCCCCCTTCTACCTATTATGCATTTATAGTCTTTACTTCATTCCTTTGATCTATTGCTATCCTTATTGTCGATGCTATAGTACCGTTCCTTTATTTACCTGCTCCACTATATTGCATTGGTTATCCTATTGCCTTGTTTGAGTAGCTAGTGTGTCCTTGCGAGTCGTAGGAATGCTTAGTATTGCTCTCATACAGGTGGAACATGATACTTGGATATCGTTGGTGATAAGATAAATTAAATTGATGATGTTGGTTATGGCTATGGTTTCACCTGATGATAAGGCCCCGGCAGGGACCACCTTTGGGAACTGCTTGAGCTGACCTAGGGCCCGTTCGTTCTACGATACCAGTTCTGAGTTGATCGCGCTAACCAAACGTGGGGGCCTCTGGGATCCCCCCTCAACTACCGGCGCTATTCTTATATCCAGAGGGTTACAAAATTGGTTTTCCATTTGGTGCATACGCATAATATGTCTTCGGACATGGGTGAGTTGGATATGTCTTCAGACTTGATATTTTGGTGGACTGCCATGGCTTGCATTGCATAAAATTGGGATATCGTGTCGGAGGTGGGATGGAGCCCTACAAGTTATCTTCCGATCATCGCCCGGCCATAGACTCAAACGTCGTGCCACCTGGAGAATCAACCGTATCTCTTGTGTGGGTAAACCACAGTAGGTGATGCCTCTGGATATGCGCGTAGTTAAGGGACATTTTTTGTTGTGAGATTCAGATGGCACGCGTGATATGTTGCCTGATGGGTTGAGCATGCATTTGGGTACAGTAGTGCACCCCTACAGGGTAAATCTTTTCGAGAAGCCATGTGTCCACGGTTATGGACGCCTCAGGAGTATAGTGTCATGATCATAGACAACGCCACTGATGTTTTACAACTTTAATAATATGATTAGTAATTAGCCTTATCAACTAAGTACCCGATTAACTAAAATTGTCACCGTGTGTGTTCTGTAAGAGGACTTTCTCGACTGGTCTTCGAGGGGGAAATCTTCGGATGGGTTATGTTTGGTGTTATATTATTTTTACCGCATAGCGCTCTCTCATCTCGCTCTAATAGCCGAAGTTGTAGCGTGTCTCTGTAAGTTAGATAGTGCAAGCTTTGCTGCCGCTGAACCCACCATACCGTTGTAGGCGAGGACCGCCAAATTCTAGTCTCCCCGTGTACTGGCCTCAGTACTGAACGCTCTCTTTCCGTTTTCCTTTGCTCTTTGCCGGCACCCTTTTGGCTTGACAGGTATGTGATTGACGACGTTAGCAAGGTTACCCTTCCGTCTTGGCCTAGGCAGGATTATGAAAACCGCTTGGTTATTCTTCAGGACTCTTAGTCCCAGTTGGTTCTTGTCCGTACTCGGATACTATCTGGCTTTCTTCTTGAGTTGTATCTTCGTATTGTACCTTTTGTATTCTTGACTCGTTGAGTCGTTGTTGTGTATATAAGTTCTTGTGGACTCTGTTGTAAACTATTGTAATGTAACTACTTGTATTCAAATCCCACCCACACGAAAGTGTCTGGTGGGCGTCTTTGAATCGCTTCTATGCGGATTTTGACGAGAAATGCTGAGATCCGTATAGACCCGATTCGGGGGCGTTACACCTAGGGACGATGGTGGCGGCTACAGACGGTTTCGTGGAGATTTGATCGAGTACTCAGGGTTTCTGCATCGGGGGCTTCTTATAGGCGAAGGGGCGAGACCGGGAGGCGGCCAGGGCCGCCAAACCCTAGCCAGGCGCGGGCCCACCTGCCCCCGCGCCTAGGGTGGGTCTGCCCCCCCTGGCCGCCCCCTCCGGCTCTCCTTTAGACTTCTTGTTCCCCATGGAAAGTAATTGACTTTGACGTTTGTCCCGTCCAATTCCGAGAATATTTCTTTACTAACTTTTCTGAAACCAAAAACAGCAGAAAACAGGCATATGGCACTGTTGCAACTTGTTAATAGGTTAGTACCAGAAAGCATGTAAAAAGCACCTCAAAGTGTAGACAAGCAAAGCAAAGTAGATACAAAACAAGCATGGAGCATCAAAAATTATAGATACGTTTCCAACGTATCAAACATGTTGCTCGAGCTTGGGAAAGAATGAAATCTTTAGTTAAGAATTGTCCCACTCATGGACTTACTGTTTGGATGATTATCCAGAATTTTTATGCGGGTTTGAACTTCTCTTCAAGAAACCTGTTAGATTCAGTTGCTGGAGGTACCTTTATGACCATCACCTTGGGTGCTGCAACAAAACTCCTCGATAATATGATGGTTAATTACTCTGAATGGCACACTGAGAGAGCTCCACATGGTAAGAAGGTCAATTCTGTTGAAGAAACCTCCTCTTTGAGTGATAAGATAGATGTTATTATGGCTATGCTTGTTAATGGGAAAGCTTCTTTAGATCCTAATAGTGTTCCCTTAGCCTCTTTGGTTGCTCAAGAAGATCAAGTTGATGTGAACTTCATTAGAAACAACAATTTCAACAATAATGCCTATAGGAATAATTTTGGTGGTAACAACAATTATAGGCCTTATCCTCCTAATAATGGCAATACCTATGGAAACTCCTACAACAATGCTAGAAATTCCCCCTATGAACTTGAAGTCATGCTCAAGGACTTATTATTAAACAAACCACTTTCTACAAGACTATAGAGGAAAAGCTTTTAAATGTAGAGAAAAATATTTCCTCTTTGTCTGAAGCACAATCCTCTTTGATTAATAAAATGGCTCCTAAATCTGAAACCATGGAAAGTACCTTTGGTGCTACTCAAGCCATACAAGTTACTATTGATGAAAATGTTAGACTGTTAGCCCAGCTTCATGCTAAGTGGGAAAGGGGAAGCTGAAATTGATAGAAACAATAGTGTGTGCACCATCACCACCACTCATATGGATGCCACTAAACCACAAGAAGTCCCTATTCCTACTCCTACAACGCCTAAGCCTAATGAGTCTACTACTAGTGATGCTAAGTTTGATTTTGATCTTGATGGTTGCAATATTTTTGAAGTGATTATGTTCCTACAAAATCTTGCTAGAAGTCCTGATGCTAGTGATATGCATGTTGCTTTCACTAAACACATTATTGTTGCTCTTGCTAAAATTAAGGAAAAGAAGTTAAAACACAAAGCTTATATTCCTAGGAAAGTATAATATAGTTGGGAACCCATTATTAATATGCAAGTGAATGACTTTGATCTCAAAGCTTCATGTGATCTTGGTTCTAGTGTCTCTATTATGCCTAGGAAGATTTATGAAATGCTTGATTTGCCACCTCTGGAAGATTGTTATTTGGATGTCCCACTTAATGATAATGCTAAGAAGAAACTCATGGGGAGTATTAATGATGTTCTCATTATGTTTAACAATGCTTATGTCCCTGTTGATTTCTATGTTTTGGATGTTGAATACAATGATTCTTGTCCTGTTACTTTGGGAAGACCTTTTCTTAGAACTATTGGTGCCATCATTGATATGAAAGAAGGCACCATTAAATACCAATTTACATTCAAGAAAGGTATTGAACACTTCCCTACGAGGAGAGAGAAGTTGCTTTTTACTCCTCCTTTGAAAGCAAGGTTTGATGTTAATGCTTCTTCATTTGAAAATACTCGATTTCTTGCTTCTTGTGCCTAACTTAAAGGCGTTAAATAAAAGTACTTGTTGGGAGATAACCCAAGAGTTTTCTTGAGTCTTGGAAGTTATTACTTCCGTAATGACCTCTCCTTATCCTTTTTGTTTGCTTTTTGTTCCAAGAATGACCTCTAATGAGAGGGAAGTAAGATTTAGAGAGTTGCTGTCCCGAAACAGATTTCTGTCCTCCACCATAAACATTCGTGAGGAGTCTCTATAAATCTGATTAAGCTGAAAATTTACGAATAAATCCCCCAGTATGTTAGCTAACTTTCGTTAGTTCAACACTTTTTTATTTGAGCAACATAAGGTCTTCTAAAAAATCGGTTTCTACCTACTGGTCTGTTTTGACAGATTTCTGCCATTATTTGCATTTGCTTCTTATCGATTTCTTTTTGAGTTCTCTTTTGGGGAATTGAGCTTTTTAAAGGAAGTTGCTTCAGTATCTTGTGTTTTTAGTGAAAGTTTTGTTGTTCTAAAGCTAAACCCAAGGGTCTATTATCTTTTGAATACACTAATGTTGCTAATGAAGATTGTGTGAAGTTTTGTATGAAGGAAAAATTTCAGGTGTAGAGAGAGAATGATGTAATGAGATGAAGAATGGATAAAAGCTCAAGATTGGGGATCCACCCCCGGTTTCACACCAAGAAATATCCAAAAGTTACAAGCGTCAAAGCTTGGGGATGCCTTGACCAAGGCATCCCCTTCTTCATCAATAAAAAGCTCAGGTCTTTCTAGACACTTCGTTTTTATTGTTTCATGCATTGTTGTGTTGTTCTTGGAGAATATAAGTTTTTGTTTGGTTTGCTTAGTTTTTTAGTTTGCTTGAATAAAGTAGTTTGGACCTCCGTTTTCGCTGTGTTGTTTCAAATAAGTCGATTGGTGTTGGAAAGGAGTAGAAAGTTCTTGCTTGAAAGTGCAAGAGGAGCTTGCTTTGACTGTGACTTAGACTTTATCATGTCATGCTAGGTGTTGTTTTGACCTTATGCTTAGTGATTATTGTTGTAGTATGACTTGCTCCAAGTCATTGAGAGTGCTTAGTGTGCCTTGAAAGAATCATGCATTGTTTTAGCATACAAAAGCATAGTATTGTGGTATTCTCCTTTGATGCTTTGTTTGGGTTGACTTGGAACATGATCACACCATGTTATGATTATGAACCAGTAACCTTAGCCTCTATGATCATTTAGTCCTTGACTTGTAGTACCACTCTATGCTTTGATTAGTAATGTTTTGTCGCTCTGCATGATTTTGGCCATTATTGCTCTCTTAGTTGGTCGCTCCCAGTCTTTTGCTAGCGTCCACTTGTATGAGTAAGCTCTACTCATGCTTCCAACTCCCAAGAAACCAAGTTATTCCAAATTGTCCACTATAAATTCCTATGCATGGTGTGTTACACCATTCCAAGTATATTCTTGTTTTCAGCTATCTTCCAATTAAAAAGTATTTTGTTATGTGAAAACTTAGTGATTAAAGCTCTCACGAACTTGACGGCACACTTTATATTTCTTGACCCTAATAAACTTGAACCATTGTGTCATCTATGTTATATATGCTTGCACTTATACGTTGGAATTAGCAGAACCATGATGTCATGGGGAACGTTTTCAACATTGCACTTGTACTTTGTACACAATAGATATCATGCTATTTTATCTATGGATGTCATCGGTGTGAAATAAAAAGGGAGCTTGTAAGTCCATGAAGTTATGTATTTTGTGCTAGAGAAACGCCTGGGCCTCTAGCCTAAGCCATGCCTAATCATGGTGGAAACTTGCAGCATCACCATAATGAGCCATCTATGAAGCATCCTCAATAAAAACTTATGCAAATAGCAAATAACAAGATTGCTGAGATGCTCATTGTCTGCTTGCCTTGTAATTTTGGTTATGGGACAACTCCTGTACCATGTGCAAGGGGTACCCCGTTGGCGGTTCTCTATGATATGCATGTACTTACTATGACAAGAACTTACAGATGACTAAAGTTGAGTAGCATGAGGTGTGGCCCTCATATCGGGGCATGAGATTGCCAACTTATACTTTGTCAAGCATATGCTCCATAGTTTGTTCACTTTAACCTTAATCACTTCAAGATGCTTATGATAGGGGCAATGAGGGCTGAAAGCTAACAAGTATCATAATTTTTGGAAGCTCTTTTTGAAACTTGAAATCCCTACTTCCCTTTATGAAGGGCCTTTCTTCCACTATTATATTGAGTCTTCACCTTCTACCTTTAGGCACCATTAAGAGAGCATAGTTGCAATTCTTAGTTCTATGTGCATTGTCCCAAAACTTATTGATTGATGCATATTGTTGATACTGCTTGTTCTTGTGCTATTTGTATATAGTCACTCTTATGAACTTTGAAGGTGTCCTATGCATCTATTTGATACTCCATGAGGGACAAGCTGAATGCCACTATGCCATGTTTTCTATATGTGAAACAAACAAACGTTTTTCAATGCATGTTACTCATGATCGTTGTTTGTAGCCTTTCATGTTGCATGCATAGTTACTTTGTCTTATTGTTAAAACTCCATCTTGCATGCACATGTTTAGAGTTCTTTGATCCCAGCTTTCAATGCTTGCAAATGGTTTAATCTTGGTTTTGATGGTGCATGTCACCTAAAAAATTATTCTTTTTATCACTTACCTACTCAAGGACGAGCAGGAGTTAAGCTTGGGGATGCTTGATACGTCGGAAGCGTATCTATAATTTTTGATGTTCCATGCTTGTTTAGTATCTACTTTGCTTTGCTTTGTCTACACTTTGAGGTGTTTTTATATGTTTTCTGGTACTAACCTATTAACAAGTTGTCATAGTGCCAGTTATCTGTTTTCTTCTGTTTTTGGTTTTAGAAAGGCGGAAAATCAATATTCTCGGAATTGGACGGGACAAAAGCCAAAGTCAATATTTTACCGTGGGGAACACGAAACATGAATACGAGACGGAGGAGGCTCACCAGGGGGCCACACCCCTTGGCGGCGCGGGCTGGGCCCAGCCGCGCCTGGGGGGTGCAGCCCCCCTGGTGCCCCCTGCCTCGCCTCTTCACCTATAAAGTCCCCCCGATGCCTAAACCCTAAGCACCCGATCAATATTCCACGAAATCGTCTGTAGTCGCCGCCACCATCATCTCTAGATCGGGGGGATCTAAAGTTCTTCCCAGCATCCTGCCGGAGGGGAGATCATCCTGGAGGCCTTCTTCTTCATCATGCCAGCCTCCAGTATGAAGCGTGAGTAGTTCCACCTTGGACTACGGGTCCATGTAGTAGCTAGATGGTTGTATCTCCTCCTTTGTGCTTTCATGTATAGATCTTGAGAGCTCCGTTCATGATCAAGATCTCATCTATTTGTAATCATGCATGTTGTGTTTGCGGGGATCCGATGGATATTGAGATTACTATGTTAAATTTATTAATGGTTTTATCTATTTGATTCTATCATGTCTGTGTTGTTTGTGATCTTGCATGCTCTTTGTTGTTAGTAGCTATCTTGGCCAAGTAGTTGCTAGTGACTCCAAGAGGGGGTATTTATGCTCGATAGTGGGTTCATGCATCTACTTAATCAAGGGAAGTGACAGAAATATCTACGGTTGTAGATGTGTTGTTGCCACTAGGGAGAAAACAACAGTCTCTTGTTTATGGAACAAGTGGATTGTTTATCTTACACACTTTGCTTAAAGCAGTTGCCTGCTGCTTGCAACTTAATACTGGAGGGGGTTCGGATGATAACCTGAAGGTGGACTTCTAGTCATAGATGCAGTTGGATGACGGTCTATGTATATTATTGTATTGCCCAATCGAATCTCATAGAATCTTTGTGTCTAGTATTGCAATGTTATGCCTTGCTCAGTCTTGTCAATTGTCCTGCTGTAATTTGTTTACCCTTCATGCCATGTTTGTTTATCTAAGTAGAGCACCTCTAGTGAAGTATGGACCCCGGTCCAATCTTTACCATTGATACATCTTCCACTGTTACTGTTACTTGCTGCAATTCATCATTACCTTCCACACCATACAGTTAATCCTTTGTTACAGCAAACCGGTGAGCTTGACAACCTCACTGTTCGTTGGGACAAAGTCTTGAGTTTGTGTTGTGCAGGTTTCCACGTTGCTTGCAACACCTTTAAGACGTTTCTTTCCTCCTTCTGGTTCGATAACCTCGGTCTCTACTGAGAAAAAACTTGCTGCTGTGCTCATCACACCTTGCTCTTGGGGTTTCCAACGAAGTGTCCCACGTTAACACCGGGTCCACGCATCAGCCGTGCCGCCATAGGGTGTGGCCACCTTGTGGCCCCACTTCGGCTGCCCTCCGGACTCCGTGTTCCTTCTGGTAAAATATTGACTTTGGCTTTTGTCCCGTTTAATTCCGAGAATATTTCCTTACTAGCTTTTTTGAAACCAAAAACAACAGAAAACATGCGACTCACACTGCGGCATCTTGTCAATAGGTTAGTTCCGTAAAAGATATAAAATTACCTCAAAGTGTAGAAAAAACATAAGAAAATTGATATAAAACAAGCATGAAGCATCAAAAATTATAGATACGTTTACAACGTATCACCTATCACCTATCGACACCAAATTGACCATCTAGCTCGAGGAAAACCAATCGAGATGGAAGAATGGGTTAGAGTTGATGGAGACTCTCTTGTTTCTTTCTCTAGACGAGAACCAAACGCTCGCTTAGTGGCTTGTGCTCATGGTTGTGAACTCGCTCACCCGATTTTGAATCGCGGTATTCACGGTTGAACTAAACATGTGCTATACGTGAAAAAAAAAGCCTAGAGAGGTCGCATTTCTACCTAACAAGTATAGCCAAGGGAGGGAATTCCCGTTGGTCAACGTATTTTTTTTCTGTAGACACCAATGAGGTTAAATATGAGAAACATTCTTTGTTTTTGAGAAAAAAATATTTTTTATTTTCAATTTACAGCATTTTATGCGTAGCACAAAATGGAAAGCTTCTTTTGAAAAAAAAGACGAAAGCTTCTGAACTTCTTTTCCCGCTTTATTATACAACATGGTGTTTGAAAAATGGAATAGGCTAGGCCCAGTTGTTCAAAATCCAAGGCCGAATCTGGCCTTCACTATGCCCCCAATGAATGAGATTTCAGCCAAAATGTAAACGACGGCCGACGCGCCGAGCGAATATACCCCGTGGCCGCTACCTCCCCCGCTCCCCGTCTGGTGTCGCGGCTCTGGTCGGCCGCGCGCGAGGGAGGCTCCGTATCGCTGGGAGCATATCCCCCAACCGTTTCGCTGTCGCCGTCCTCCTCTTATCCCCCTCTCTCGCCCTCGCCTCCCCGCGCCACCACACTCTCCACTCGACCCATGGCCTCTCGCCCGGCGCCACCTCCCCACCTCCGCCTCCTCTCCCCGAGCCTGCCCGCTCTCTGCCCCCCTCGACGCCGCCGCGGCCGTACCCGCATCCTCTCCGCGCTCCCCTCCCCGTCCCCCGCCCCCTCCCCACCCTCGCGCTCGCAGCAGCGCGTCTCCACCGCTTCCCTCGACCGCGCGCCCGGACCTTCCCTCGAGCAGCAGCCGCGCCGCGACGAGGCGCTCGACGCGGAGGTCGCGCGACTCTCCGCCGCCCGGGCGCGCCTCGGCGCGGCACGCTCCCTCAAGGACAAGCTCCGCGCGCTCGACGCCGAGCCCCGCGTCGCGGCCTTCTTCAGCGAGTCCTCGGGCGGAGGGGTTCTGTCCGGTCTCGAGCCCCGGGATACGTACCTGCTCAAATGCCTCGTCGCGTCCGGCCAGGATCACGTGCTAGGCGCGGAGCTCGGCTGGGCCTGCGATGCCAGCCACGAGCGCCACCCCAACGGGGGCGGCGGCGGGAGCGCCCTGAGGCAGGCGCTGCATAGCCTGGCCGGCTTGGTAGGGAAATGGAGCGAGGAGTCGGTGGCGAACGACGCGGCGGGGGGCGAGGAGACAGAGCTGCTCCGCCAGCTGCTCAAGTTTCTCGGAGACATCGAGGAGTTCTACGACTGCATCGGAGGCATCATAGGGTGAGCATCGCTTCCTTTGTCTGCATTGCTTAGTGCATACTAGAGTTGGAGACCGAGTACACTACACGGCGAAGTAGCAAATGCTGCCAAATGAAATGTTGCCGTCCCTTAAATCTGGATCTATTAAACTGCCAACTGGCAAGTAAGCTGATTGCCTGATCGCTACAACTTATGTAGTTATTTGTCCTACTCTGGTGTTATAGGTTGAAACTTCTGTTCCGACCATGTCATTTAGCTTTGAGCCTTTGACATTGGCATTTGAAGTGTTGTTGTTGTTGTTGCTTTGCTCCAGCTACCAGATTATGGCATTGGAGCTGATCTCAGCCTCGAAGTCCAAGGAAAGCAAGCACCGGCATAGAGAAGACAAGTTTGTCGACTTTCATGTTCCCACTGGAGTTAATCTATTGGAGGACACAGAATATGCATCTCAAGCTGCTCTCTGGGGAATCGAGGTTATCACGGGTGCCACTTAATAAAAAGAGAAAATCAACATTGTTTATCTCAAAGATATTTATGTACTCTCGCGTACGAACTGAAATATGATCATTTCTAGGGTTTGCCAGAACTGGGTGAAATTTATCCGATTGGTGGTGCCGGTGATCGTCTTGGGTTAGTGGACTCAGATACTGGTGAATCCCTGCCTGCCGCATTGCTTCCTTACTGTGGGAGATCACTACTCGAAGGCCTGATGCGAGATCTGCAGGTACTTGTGCTTTTCTATATGACACTTACCTTTGAGCACAATTTTTTACCAAGGATTTTTTTAAAACAATCTAATTCTGTGCCATAGCCACCCCCATAACATGCTGTACTTACCTTATTATGTGAAGCATCCTTGTTTGACAGGCTAGAGAATTTCTGCATTTCAAGATCTTTGGGAAACAATGTATAACCCCGGTGGCAATCATGACAAGCTCTGTGAAGAATAACAATGAGCATATAACTGCAATCTGTGAAAGACTTGAATGGTTTGGTAGAGGACGTGAGAATTTCCGCTTGTTTGAACAGGTATATCAACTTAACACTTCTCGTAATATCTATTCATTAGAATTCTGAACAACTGTCATCTGCCCACCATGCCAAGAACTTTGTAGAGTCCTAACTAGATTGCATAATGGCTTTTCTAGCCTTTGGTACCTGTAGTTAATGCTGAGGATGGAAAATGGTTAATCGGCAAATCGCTTCTCCCTGTGGGTAAACCCGGTGGTCATGGTGCTATTTGGAAACTTGCTTGTGACAGAGGTGTATTTGAATGGCTTTATCGCCATGGCAGAAAAGGTGCAACTGTTCGACAAGTCAGGTTATCTGGAATATGTTTCTATTTTTTTTTCTCCACTGTGTAAACGAATTATTTGAAAAGGGGAATAACTTTAGATCTCTTTCGCAATTTCCAGCAATGTTGTTGCTGCAACTGATTTGACACTGATGGCGTTGGCAGGAATAGGCATGCGGCATAATAAGGTAAAGAAAGACAATATATTTTATTTATTTATGTGAGACACTCCTTTTCACTATTTTTCCTTATATTACTGAGATTTTGATATCTATCTTGCACCTCTGGATTCTTGCATTTGTACCTTTTATCTTTACAATGCCTGGCATATAACTCCATATCATATACCTCAGAAACTAGGTTTTGCATCTTGTGAGCGAAGACCAGGTGCTACTGAAGGGGTGAATGTTCTTATTGAAAAACAAAACTTGGATGGACTTTGGGCATATGGTATTACTTGCATTGAGTACACCGAATTTGAAAAATACGGCATATCAGAACCTACAGCAACTAATGGCAGGTAATACACAGAATAGCTCTATTAAACATCCCCAATTGCATATTCTACATTGAGAAATAGAGGGCTAAAGTACCCAATTATACATTTATTGCTCATGATGCTTTACTCATTCCCTCCAGTTTTGTGTCTTAATATGTGGACCTTGTTGGGATATTCATCTGATTCAGAAGGATGGTAAATTTATTTATTTTCTGAAGTGTAAGCTATATTCTGTGGTTCTTAGCTCCAAAAATTTACCTGTATCCTATGAAATATCTCCGTGACAGTAAATAAAGTATTTGTAAAATAAACCCTAGAAAATATGAATAGCCAGGTTGTGTTACATGTACTGAAAGGTATAGATGCAAATCTTTGCCTATTGTTATCTTGTTATCCTCGCACGCTGCAGTCATTTGCTGGTATCATGGGGATTTTGATCTGGTTGCATATGCTGTAGTTTTAGGCATTTGTTTTCTCAGCTTCAGTTTTCATGAAGGGTATGTGCCTCAGTTTATTCAGTTCGGTTGGATGAAGTGATGTGTTTACCGTTAAGATTATACCATTTTGTGTATCCCTCTTTATTGGTTGTTCAGCCACATGCTTTGTTAATTTAGTTTGCAGGCTAGCTATCCGGCAAATACAAACATTATGTATGTTGATCTTCAAGCAGTGGAGGAAGTTGGATCACGAAGAAATGCTAGTTGCTTACCTGGAATGGTAATGAATCTGAAGAAGGCAATATCATATGTGGATCATCTGGGCTTTGAGTGTAGGTACTTGTTTTCCAGTAATTTCATTACGGACTTCTGACCTTTTCTTCACATGTACTGTTGTCAACTCAGCTTATGCAAAGTGGGGAGCAGGGAAAAACTAGAATACATAACCATGTCATGTTTAAATTAAGTGATTTACTATGAGCAGCTATCTTATTTCTGCTACTTCAATTTTTCTCCATGACAGTGCTGCTGGTGGCAGGCTAGAGTGCACGATGCAAAATATAGCAGATAATTTTGCGAATACATATAGCCACAGGTGCAGTAAAGGAATAGAAAGTATGTAAGTAGTTACATATTTGCTTCCTATGTATTCATTGTCTCTATCTAGCTACCTTTTTGTTTGTGTCTCGGGTTTTAGCATTCTCATATCTAACAGGTGAGCTTGACACGTTCATTGTGTACAATGAACGGAAAAAAGTCACGTCATCAGCTAAAAGGAAGCTCAAACCAGAAGATAGATCACTGCACCAGGTTAATATATCATACTTTGCAATCCAGTGAAATGGATTATCTTGCTACTACATGCAAAATTGGAATTCTAGCCTTCTATGTAACTTGTTGTGGATTCTATAATCTGAAGGTGCTTATTAAGGTTTTCATCTCTTATAAACTCCTACCCATCATATGTGATCATTTTTTGCTCACCTTCTGAATTAGGATATATTCAAAGTCTGCCTGTATGTCTGGAAGTACTCTCAGGACAGATTGAAAACCCAGACTTAATTTGCTTACTGATTATGAGCAAAACTTAACTGTTTTCATATTTCTTTTACCAAATTTTATGTTTAGTAAATGTCAGTGTACGCATGTAGTTGTACTCATTGGAAGAATGATCTATCCTATCAGGTATAAGAATCATCCTATCCACAAAACATAAAACTGCTGACTGATCCAAGTTTTTTATGGACTCAAATTGTGTCCCTAGTAGCATGAAAACATTAATATAAGATGCTTCTGACACTACTACGTTTAGTTGGTGTACATTCAAGGCTTGTGTAGTAACCTTAACAGTTGAAATTTTTCTTGACTTGTGTTTTATAATATTCGCTTTGCTTGTTCTACAGACTCCAGAAGGTTCACTCCTCGATATTATGCGTAATGCTCATGATCTCCTTTCTAGCTGCAGCATAGAGGTTCCGAAGGTGAATGTTCTTTTACGCCCTATTTTGTGATCTTATTTTCACATGTAACATGAGTGGCACTCCATGTGGTATTTTATCACTTCAGTAACACAGAACCAAATGGTACTAGCAGTCACTGGTTAAGTTAAAAAACTCTGATTGAATAGTGCTGCACTGCTGGTTATGATTCCCTGGCATTAATATTTTGCGTGATATCTTGAAATCTCTGTTGTTGATTTATGTTTGGAAAATTATAATTTCCAGTAAACCTTAGGATTCTGAATACTAAGTATTGAACTATACTGAGTCCAGTCATATCCGTAAAGGTCGATAAGTCATATTGATCTTACTCAACTGGAATAATATTACAATCTGGAAAACAGTGCGAATCGTGTATTTACATATGGATATCTGATCTACTCCTGCTACAACCTGCAAGGTAGACCAATGGTTAGTCTTGTAGGTACAAATACCTGAACTCATGGACCATTTCCTCATCTTGACATGATATTACTTCTAAGGTTATTAATGTACAACAATACTAGTTAGTGATTTATACACTCTAGCCTCTGGAAGTAGAAGGACCCAGTAGGCTAGTAGTTTTTTTTGGGAAATTGAAACTGGAATTAGGTTATGGACATACATTTTCATACCCTATTTCAGATTTATCTCTGGGAAAAGATAAAACAATGTAGTTTTGATGGGGTATTTTTCTGAAAGTTAATGCATACAAATATTGCATGCTAATTGATATCCAACCTCCCATTTACTTTTAGACGTCATAATGTATTGGGTTGTTTTTCAGTTCTCTGGGTGATGTAATAGTGGCTAGCGGGTACTTGCGTTCTGGACTAATTCTTTATCATGACTTGGAGTATCTTTTTTACTTATCAGGTGAAAGACAATAATGAATACTTGCATTTGGAGCTACCGTTTCTCATATTTCTTCATCCTGCTTTAGGTCCATTTTGGGATATCATAAAGCAAAAGGTATGTTACTTAAAAAGTAAATGAGTAAAGAATGAAACGTGACTTTCATCTCTTCACTAAGTTAGTTTTTCTACATGGTACTCTCTCCATTCGGAAATAAGTGACTTCAATTTGTCTAGATTCACATGTATCTACACGTGTTTTAGTGTGTAGATACATCCGGATCTAGACAAATTCAAGTCACTTATTTCTGGATGGAGGGAGTATATGTTTTGACCTTCCACTGGCAAGGCACAGTTGAGAAAAGAAAACTTATTTTCTCGGGTCTCATTGATGCCCCATTTTACCTATATGTGGAGATAAATGCCAACAGCTTATAATCTCTTTCCTGAATATTGAACAGAACGAGTATCTTGAACATTACAACACTGATGACATCTATGACGAGTTAATTTTGTAATCTGCATTAAGATCTGGATTTCAGTGAAAAAAGGCATCCGTTTCAGCGTGAAAATGCATCGTTAGCACAATACTAACCATATTGCACATAAAGTGAGAAACACTATGCTGCTGTTTGGTGCTGTGACATGTTCTTTTGAGTTTTGATCTGATATGGTAACATAACGTTGAGCATGACAAAAGCTAGATGGTTTGAAGTGGCGGTCAATTTTAAACTAGAATGCGGGGAAGACGAACTGTATCAAAATTCAAAAGAACGAAATGGGAGATGCAGCATGCTTGCTCTTACAAATATCGTACAAGTCGTCCCTTGTGGAATTTCCTTCTACATGACTACCATGTTTAGTTGTTAGTGTTTACAGTCTGAAACTCTTATGTGTGTCAGTTTAGTTGTTACTTTTTGTGGTTAGTTGGTTACTTAAATTTCCACATATGCAGTTTGCAGGTGGGTCCATCTCTAAAGGTTCGGAATTCCAAATAGAGCTGGCAGAATTTGTATGGAAAGATGTGGAGGTAATAATCGAAACAAATGATTTTGTATTTATTCCCTTTGTTATATGTCAAACTGAATTTATTTCCTTAAACTGTAGCTGGATGGAAGCCTTATTATTTTAGCTGATAACATCATGGGATCAACCAAGAGGAACACTCATGGTGAACAAATACTGCACTATGGTGCCAGGTATCATCTACTCCGAGGCACATTTTTTCTTAAGCACACATCTGAAATATAGGTATAAAACTCTAAATTCCCTGTTTGTTTAAAGGTGTGGGAGATGCAGGCTGGAAAGTGTTAAAATTGTGAACGATGGGATCAGCTGGGGTTCTCCCAGTAATGTCTACTGGAAGAATGATGTTGAAAGATCAGAATCTTTGAAGATCATTCTTCATGGAAATGCAGAATTTGAAGCCAAAGATGTTCTCCTGAAGGTGTATTTATACGAAACAGTGTGAAGTTTATCTCCCTCCCCCTTTTTTTCCTTTTCTTATTATCTGATTTCTTTCTTCTGCCAGGGTAACCATATCTTTGAAGTGCCCGATGGTCATAGAATGCGCATCATTCAGGACGAATCAGGTCTGTTAGTTACTTGTACCCTACTTTCTGGCTCATTTTTTTCCTTGAGGTTCTTACCGTGATAAACTAGTGTGCTCAAATCCTAAATGCCGTGCATCTGATATTGCTCGTTCATTTTTGTTTTCATCAGGTTTTGTTGTCAAGTTAGATCCCATAAGCGAGGAAATGATGGAGAGCGGATCTTGGTACTGGGAGTATTCGGTAGACGGTGCCCATGTGAAGTTGAATATGGTAGAGCAGTAAGGAGATAGTACCAGCTGTAGATTCTTGATTCATTGGTTGCCGGCTAGGTAAATTATATCGAGGGCAACGTTTGACAAATAGTTTTGGTTAGATGAACTCCAGCTTGTAGGTGCTGTTGTGAAAGGGAAAAGGGCCTGTATAGACTGCTCTACAGTGGACTGTGTATCAAAGCCTGCTATTCAGCCTAACTTTCTAGGAGTGATGTACATACTACAGTAAGATATTATTTATCAACGATGAGGAGAATAAGCATTCTCCCGAAGTTCCCAAGGCTGCCAAGCATCGAAGATCCATTTGTATGTCGAGCTTTGTCCTGCAGTGTGCAATACAATGACGTACTCCTTCATAAACCTAAAACATCTTATATTTCTAAACGGAGGGAGTACTCATTAGGTTCTCGTATCTTGTGTTCGTTCTCTGCATCCTATTCGTATCTGCGCGATACCTAGAATCTGCTGAAATTTGATTCTGGAGGACCACACCGTATCAGCACAGTTAGGTGACGGTTTGACTGTTCTTCTCACTTATCCAAGCAAACGAAATCCTCTGTTTTTTTCTGGTTCTTAGCTCAAGGGGGGCCTAAAGGAGACAACTGCTCGTCCTGATTTACCTTTTCATATGTTGATGATATATAGGTGCTGGGTTTCGTTGCTACCTGGTGCGCATGCTCTGTTTTTCGTTTTGCTACAGAGGATGATTTGATGCCCGATTTCACTCTATGGGTCACTGACATATCAATAAACTAGAACCTGTGCCCCAGATACCAAGGCCAGCCATGTTTCTAGATTCATTTCGGCAGATCCAGGAGGCTAGCCTCTTGTCCCTGGACACAGGGACAGAAGTATTTTCATCTATGTCTAACTTACTACTGCTGACTGACACTGAAATTTGACTCCTTTGATGTGGTAACAGCACAAGTTTATCTCAGGCAGCTGCATGATGGACATGTCTCCCAGCTCCTCAGCTTGCCCGGTAAGTGTCCTGCTGTACCTGACCATCTGGATTAGTGCTCCATAAAATATACAGACACAAAACTGGAACTGGTTACTGTTGTCTTAACGTGCACTCATGTGCTTCACCAGCTATTGAAGGATATACATAGGCTTATAGGCTTATAGCTACCTGCTGTTGTATAAGTTCAAGTTGCAGCTAGTAGAAAACTGTTCACGATGCGCAACTTGTTCGAAACCAAAAAGTAGTTGATCGAATATGGCCTCCAATTCGTGGAGCTTCTTCGGTTCTTGTTCTATTCTTCTGGATGTTGTCATGGCCCTTACGGAGCCTGGGGATTCGGGGTAAGAATATTGCCGCTGCTCCAGCTAGTTTTTCAGGTGCACTGCAGCCGCCCAGGAACAGGATCCAAGGTGTCAAACGGGGCGTCATCACAGCTGGTCTCTGACTCCTGATTGGGGAGCATCGACCCTTAGGCCTACGCTATGGTTGGCGCTACAACTAGGCCACGTTTGAGCTCGTCCTCGGAATTCTATTTGCCCAAGCATATACCGTTTTTAAAGAGGTATTAGCACATATAGTTGCACACAAAGAGCAAACACATATAACTAGTTGCAAAATAGGGCTAGAGGGTACAAAAAGTATACCAATCTTGCTACTCTAGTACAAATAGTCCGAATTAGCCACGTGTCAGCCACGTAGGATATGCCATTTTGCAGAAAGAACCCTCTAGCATCATATTTGGACCTGAACGAGCATTTAATGATTTGAACCCCATGTCTTGACTAATTAACTAGGAAGGACATAGTCTGCAGCTGGGACCCACCACCACCACCTGGTCTGTGTGATCTTATTTTGTCCTGCCTCCAGCGCTTTCTTCTCTCTCTCTCTCTCTCTCTCTCTCTCTCTCTCTCTCTCTCTCTCTCTCTCTCTCTCTCTCTCTCTCTCTCTCTCTCTCTCTCTCTCTCTCTCGTACTAGTACACGACGCTCGTACATGGCGGCACCACCACCCATCGCCACCCTCTCACGATCGCCGGGACGACGCGGCTCGACGGCTGCCATGGCCGGTGATCCTGTGTACCGTCGCTGGGGTATGGAGGCTCCAGACTACGGTACGAATCGGCCTTCTTTGCTTGCTTTTGCCTGCTTTTTCTTGCTGCTCTGTTCGTGCGCCGCCGCCGCTGGTTAGGGTTCGTCGCAGAAAAGTTTGGGCCAAGATCTGGTGTAGATTAGCGAGCTTTGACGAAGTTTTAGAAGCCCTTCCATGATTTCTGTGTGCAATCATGAACTCGTTTTGACGAAGAGTGTTAGAAACCCTCGGGTACTATTTTTTCCATGGATTTCCGTGATTTTCGGTGATGTAGGACAATGTAATCAGATATTTTTTATGCCTAGCATGTTTAGGATGTCACTGATGTAGTTAGAAGCATAACTGAGAGTGCCCTGTTTCAATTCTGTTTTGGCAAAGTCAGTAAAAGGTGTTCTTTTTTGCTGAATTTTAGCAGTGCCCAAATGTTACATCTATATTGGACATGGTTATCTGTATTTGTAGTACAAGCATAGTGGATGTATCATGCAATATTACTGAAATTTGGCTACTTGCAAGTGGTGTTTACTGAATTTTGGCAAAGTGCAAATGCTATACAACACTGTGTTTTCTGTAAATGCAGATGTTATTTACTAAATTTTGGCTCAATGCAATGCAGGTGATGACCCTGACAAGTTCACTTTGGCTATAGAGCATGGTGGAATATTTACTGGATTGCATAAAGGTGGTGAAATTGATTACTATGGGGGATCACTTGATTTCTTTGATCACTACAACTGTGACACATGGTCACTTCTTTGGATACATGATTTCCTAATTGAACTAGGGTTGAAATAACAGAGGCTTTGAATGTGTACCGGTGTTTACCTGGGAAAGAACTGAAAGAGGGTTGCCTTGTATGCATTGAGCAAGATTCTGATATTGTGTCCATGATTGTAGCTGCCAAGAAGCACAAGGTTCTAAATGTTCTGGTTGACCATGGCAACTACCTCAAGGGTCTAAGGCCTGATGTGATTCTTAATTTCAGGCCAGTGCATCCTCCAGTTGGTAATGTCAATAGTGGTAGTGGTGGTGGATTGGAGCAGCTAACAGATGCTAATTTTTAGAGTGGCAGTGGGAGTTTGGAGGAGCCAACAAATGGTAATGTGAACAGTGGCAGTGGGAGTGGTTTGGAGCAGGCAGCAACTGAGATTGCACTTGATGACATGTGTGAAATTGAAGAATCAGAAGGAGAAGAGACAGATTCGAATTTCTATGATAGTGACTATTATGCTGAAGATGATGATGACATTTGGGAAGCAACAATAGATAAGGATGTAGATGACAATAATGAAGATGTGGAAATGGTGGAGGAAGAGGATGATGCAGGGTATGATTATGAAGATCTGAATCTGAGTAAACAACAAGAGCAGGAGCTGAAGTACAAGTTCAAAATGTTCAATGCAGAGGCTGACATGGAGGTGCCACAATTCAAGGTTGGCATGGTCTTCTCTTGCATGCCAGAGATAAGAAAATCAATCAAAGCATACAACATAAATGAAAGAGTTAGGCTCCAAAAAATTAGAAATGAGCAAAACAGAATTCATGTTGTGTGCAAAGGAAAGTGTGGAACAGGTGAGTGCACCTGGTTCATAAAGGCATCAAAGGATACCAGGACAGAAGCTGTGACAGTGAGAAAATACTGTGGTGCACACATATGTGAAAAAGTGTGGGAGCTTAAGGCACTGACATCCTCATTTCTAGCAGAATACTTCATAGATGAGTTCAGAGATAATCAAAAGATGAATCTACAAACATTTTCAAATAAAATCCAGAAAAAATTCAACCAGACTCCCAATAGATGGAAGTTAAGAAGAGCTAGGAGGAAGGCTCTGATCCAAATACATGGTGATGAGGCAGAACAGTTCAGTTTGCTTTGTGACTATGGCCAGGAATTAAGGACAAAAAACCCTGGTTCAAAGTTTTTCCTTACCACAAATCAGTCCACTAAAGATGGTGAGGTCAAGGAACATTTGGCTACACTATATTGGTCCTATGCTCCATGCAAAAGGGGTTTTCTTGAAGGGTGCAGGCCTTTCATTTGCATAGATGGTTGTCACATAAAAACAAGGTACAAGGGGATTCTTCTAACAACAGTGGGCATTAATCCCAATGATTGCATATACCCTCTAGCTTTTGGAGTTGTTGAAGTGGAATGTACAAGTTCTTGGGAGTGGTTCTTAACCACATTGAGAGATGACTTGGGCATCACCAACACAGCCACATTCACAATAATGAGTGACAAGCAAAAAGGCCTAATTAAGGCAGTGAAGAAAGTGTTCCCAGATTCTGAACACAGATTTTGTGTTAGGCATTTGTACCAAAACTTCCACAAGAAGCATAAGGGGGAGACACTAAAAAATGATCTGTGGAGCATAGCAAGGGCAACAAACATACCTCAATGGAAACTAAGGATGGAAAAATTGCAGGCTGACAGCCAAGTGGCATGGACTTGGGTTGAGGAATTGCAACCAAATACATGGATAAAAGCTTTCTTTAGTGATTTCCCAAAATGTGAGATGCTTTTGAACAATCATTCTGAGGTGTTCAATAGCTACATTTTATAGGCAAGGGAAATGCCTATGCTTTCCATGTTGGAGAATGTGTTCCACAAGATGATGCATAGGATTGTTGTCAAGAACAAGGAATCTGAAGATTGGCCTGGAACAATTTGTCCAAAAATCAAAAAGAAATTGGACAAGTACACTGATTGGAGCAGGAACTGTCCAGTGTCCAGTGCAGGTGGAGGGATATTCAAAGTGTCTTCATCAGAAGTTGTAGGAGGATATATTGTTGATATTCAGGCAAGGACTTGTGACTGCAAAAAATGGCAGCTAAGTGGTATACCCTGTCATCATGCAATTGCTTGCTGTAGAGAGGACAGAATTAAGCCTGAAACACTTGTTCACAGTTGTTATTCCATTGAGTCACACAAAAGGGCATATGCACACTATTTGTATCCACTAAGAGCTAGATGCCATTGGGAGAAAATGAATGCAGTGGTAGTCCATCCACCACTGTTTACCAAAGTTATGGGTAGGCCTAAAAAGAACAGAAAGAAAACACCAGAGGAGAAGGAAAAAGATGGTGGCAAGGTACTCACTAGGGTTGGCCTAACAATGCATTGCTCTATATGTGGAAATGCAGACCACAATAAGAAAGGGCATGCCAAATACATGGAAAAGATAGCCAATGCATTGTTAGATGAGGAAGATCAAGAGCAAGAAGATGCATTTGACAGTGATAATGGGGATGGACCTGACCAGCCACACATTCTCCAGGTTTGTTCAATGAATTGTCAATGCAGTTTTCTATGAGTTGTCTTTGTTAGTACAATTCTCACCTGAAATTCTTGTTGCACAGCACATTATCCCTCAAAATCCAAATCCTCAAAATGATCCAAGCAATCAAGTCCACATGATGGTATATAGGATGGGCCAGGAGGTTGTCTTCTTGCACTCTTTAAATTTTCACACTGAATTTTAGCAGTTTAACATAATTACTTAGTTGTTTGTTAGTGCAGGAAGCTTCATTTGTACCACTACAAAGGGAAACTGGCCCATTACCAGAGGAGAGTTTATTTGTTGCTGCTGCAAGAGATGCTATGCCAGCTGGGAGAGGAAGAGTAACTACTGCTCAGACAAGAGGGAGTTTGAGAGGAAGAGGAAGAGGAAGAGTGACTGGAGCAGAAAGAGATAACTCACCTTCTGAAAGAGTAAGTGCAACAGCTCAAAGAGGGAGAGGGAGTGCAACAGCTCAAAGAGGGAGAGGGAGTGCATCAAGATCCAGAGGAAAAAGAGCAGCAAAAGGGAAAGGCAAGGCCTCCAGGAAGTCAGATGCTAGTGAAGCTGGCACTTCATGTGGCATCCCGCAAAAACCACTACTAGAAAATCGCGTTGTTTTTGTGCATTGCATCATCATGACCGCATGCTCATGTCATCATGCCACATTGCAATTGAGCAACGTCTTCATCATGCATATTATTTTGCCTAAAAACTATTTGCGAAAGGCTATGGTTTTCTGAAACTAGCCCTCCTTCTATTTCAAATTAAACCCCGGGTGCTGCCGGATATTTTGTTTGTCTAAAAACTACTTGCAAAAGTTCATCGCAATTAAATAAAAATATTATATTATTTTAGTGGGGCAGTCGAACGGGCCGGATTGACCCGAACGACCACCCCAGAAATTAAATCGGTCCACCCCGTTTTCTTTTCCTACCAACCTATCTACCCATCCCTCTGGCCACATCACCCCGGCCAACCCCGTCGCGCCACGTCACCTCTCCCCTCACCCCCTCCAATCCCCTTTTGCCACGTGGCCCTCTCTCCCTTTTCCTCTCTTTCCCAGCACACACGCGCCCCGCATGCTGCCACCTCAGCCTGCCCACCCATTCCCCCACCTGCCGCTGACCCCCTGGGCCCGCAGCCCACTTCGCCCGCGTGGACCCATCCCGCCTGGCCACCTGGCCCCCTGCACACGCCTCCCACACGCCTGCACACGCCCTGCACACGCCCCCACACGCCCTGCACACGCCCTCCACACGCCCCTCCCCGGCCCCACCGCGGGACCCGCCTGGCGCCCCGCGTCTCTCTCGCAGCGCCCTCTCCCCCACGCGACCTCTCCCTCCCACCTGCAACCTCCCTTCCGCCGGCAGCCCCGTCCTCCGCGCGGCCCCCTCCTCCCCCAGCTCCGGCGAGCGTCGCCTCCTCCTCCTGCGGTGCTCCCCGCCGCCTCCGACGAGCTCCGTCCCGCGCCGGCGCGCCCCCCCGTTGGCCCTGTTCACCGCCTTCCCTCCTCCGGGTCGCTCCCCTCCGCCTCGCCGCGCGGCCCCTAGCTCGCCTCCCCGCCTGCTCCGGCAGCCGCGGCCGCGGCCTCCAGCGCCGCCTGTTCCGCGCCTCGTCGCCTGCCGCCGTCGGTCGGCCCCGCCACCACGGCCTCCTCCGGCGCCTCGACCTCTGCCTTGCCCTCCGCCATGGGCCCTCGTCTGCAAGCCCCTCGCCGCAAGCTCCACCTCGCCCTGGCCTTTCTTCGCGCGCGGGTCCCGTCGTGCCTCTGTCCCTGAGCAAGCATCCGGGCCCCCTCTGCCGCTGAACCTCCTCCTCCGGCGCCGTGCCTCTGCCCTGGGCCCAGGACCGCGTCGGCCTCGACCCCTGCCTCGCGCGTTCCGCTCCTCCCGGCGAGCCCCCGCGAGCCGGCCCTGCCACCGTCGCTCTGCCCTCTGCTTCGATTCGATGCCCCTAGCGGCGTTGGCCCCGCCACAAGTTCTGCCTGCATACGTGTTTTTGCGGTCCGATGAGGTGAGGTGAATGAGTTGTTCCACATTGCGGTGATACGATGCCTCGCCAAGATCTTCCGTAGACATGTATGTAATCCAGGAACGCCAACGACCATCGGCGCCAAGCCCAAGTCCGACACCGGCAAACCCGGAAATCGCTAGAAGAATCATCGACAAGATCTTCTACAAGGACGCCAAGCCCGTCAAGATCCCGAACGCCGAGCCCGGACCCGACGGCCGCCAAGATCGCCACGAGAACGACAAGTACTTCATCCTGAATGCCAAGACAGACTCGATTGCGCGGGCCCGACAAGACCCTCGCAACGGCAAGATCGACCCCGTGGGACCCGACAAGATCGGCACGACGACAAGAACGGCATCGGCTCGGAAGAATCCGACGCGCCCCGACACCGATCCAAGTTCTGCTTCCCGGACGCGACAAGACCTACCTCTGATGTCCGAGAACGTTTCCGTCGAACCCTGGACCCTGAGACCGAACCCCGAACCCCGGAACCCCAAGTTCGTCGAGACCCCCTAATGTGTGAACCCCCCCTTCCCGCAAACCCTATTTTTATAAATGCTAAATATAAAACTTGTTGCATATTAAATTGTTCATGCATGCATCCTTGTCATGTGGTTTGGGGGCCTTATGCCGATTCACCTAATAATTAAATATGGGGCACATATGCGGGTGTGGCATCCCGCAAAAACCACTACTAGAAAATCGCGTTGATTTTGTGCATTGCATCGTCCTTATCATGCATTGTCGGCATAAAACTATTTTCGCAAAGCCGTTTTGTTTTCTAAAACGCCCCGTCTTTTATTCAAACGCCAAACCGGGTCCCCGGAATATTTTGTTTTGGCCGCTATCGGTTTGCCGACGGCCCGTTTAAATCAAATAAAATATTTATTTATTTTGGCCGGAGCAGTCGAACGGGCCGACCGACCCGAACGACCGCCCCAGATTTTTAAAACGGTCCACCTAACCGCCCTGTAAACCTAAACCTACCCAGAAATCTACCCACCCTACCTGGCCACATCACCCCCACCAATCCCCATGTGCCACCTCACTTTCCTCTCTCCCTCACCCTATCCTACACTGCCACATCACCAACCCCCTCTCACCCTTCCCTCTCTCTCCCTCTCAAACCCACACCCCACCCACGCCACTGCCCAAACACAACACACACCACGCTACGCCCAGCCACACACGCGCCAGACACACCCTCCCTGCCCCGCGTGGCCCCACCACCTGGGCCCCACCCTGTCCCCCACGTGGCCCCGCGCGCCCGGCCTCTCCCCCTTGCTTCTTCCCCGCAGCTTCGCTTTTCTCCCGCAGACGCGCGCCCACCCGACGCCGGTGCTCCCTCCTTCCTTCCTCCCTCCGCGGCTGCTCCCCCTCGCTCTCCACGCCGCCGGCGCCCCACAGCAGCCGGCGACCACCGCCACCAACCTCCGCCGCCCCAGTCCGCCTCGCTCGCTCGCCCAGCACGCTCCTGCGCGCCTCCCAGCAAGCCCGCCTCCGGCCGGCCAACCGCCGCCTCGGGCCGCCGGCTCCGCGCCCCCGCAACCTCCTACCTCTCCGAGCCCCCTCGCCCCCTCCTCCCAGAGCACCTCCGAGCGCCGCCCCGGCCGCTCCGCCCGCTCTCCGCTCCGCCCCGCTGCGAGCACCGCCCCGGCCGCTCCGCCGCCTCTCCGCGCCCGAGCCCGCCGGCGGTCCCGCTCCCCTTCGCCGCCACCGCGACGTCCTCCCGCCAGCGACCTCCGGCCGCCTAGCCCCGCGCGTCGCCGTCGCCCTAGCGCCCTGCGCCCCCTCACCGCTCACCTCGCCTCCTCCGTGAACCCGGAGCGCCGCCGCCGACCCATGGCCACCCGACCCAACCACCGCCTGCTCCGCCCCCGTGCTAGCCCCAGGTGCCGCCGCCGGCCACCTCGGCGCCAGGCGCCGACCCGCGCCCCTGCACCTCGCCAGCCCTGGCGCGCCGCGGCCACCGTCTCCGCCGCCTGCATCGGTCCCGCGCCGCCATCCGTCCCCATCGCCGCTGCCAGGTGGGCCACCTCCTGCCGCAGTTGCAGGTGCTGCAGATGGGCCACCTCTGTGCTCTAGTGGAAACGCGTCAAGAACTTCAGTACCCCCTCGAACGCGTCAAGTACCACCTCGAGGGACGAACCCTGGACTCCAAGTTCCCCGAAGACCGTGTAGGGGCAGATCCCGAGATCGACGCCGACTCGATCGAACCAGATGGACCAACAGAGCCGGAACCTCGTGATCTCCTTCCCGGAAGCATTGACGCCGCGCGACAAGATCTTCGTCACGGAAACCCCGATGCCAAGATCTCCCTCTCGGACCCGAAGCCGTCAAGACCCTAGAGACCCCGACATCGGACGACAGGATCATCGACACGGAACCGGAGACACATGTACGGAAAGTACTTCCTCGAGGACGTCAATACTGCACTCCTGCCGCGAGAACCCTGACGCCAAGACCGCCACCGGAACGCCAAGTTCTCCACTTTGAACGCCATGACCGTCAACATGACCCGGAGACCGATCCCGTACCCGAAGGCCGCGGATGCGACAAGATCCACTACCCCGGAATCCGAGGACGCTTCCGCCGAACCCCGAACCCCAGATCCTCGTCGAACCCTGGACCCTGACCCCGAACCCCGGAACCCCAAGTTCGTCGCGACCCCCCCTCATGTGTGAACCCCTTTTCCGAAAACCCTATTTCATAATACAATAACAATTTGTCGCACTTTAATTGGTCATGCATGCATACATTCATGTGGTTTGGGGGCCTTATGCCGATTCACCTTATAACTAAATATGGGGCCCATATGCGGGCAAATCTAGCCTTATATTGGCCTCATTTAAACTTGTGTAGCGAACCCGTATTACTTCTTACCTTGTTAAACAACATTTAATTTGCGGGGTTTTCGAAACAACTCAAACCATTTAATTAATTGTCGGGACCCCGGTTCCGCTTAATATGACCTAATTGCATCGCACTTTGCCATGCCATGCAACATACATGCATCATGCCGATCTTTTGCCGTAGTATTAAATAGTGCATCCGGTGTTCCTTCTAGTGATTTGCTTCTTCGCGGATAAGGCCGTTGAGTTGATGTGAGCTTCGCCCCGATCTTCGGTTGAATCTTCGACAATGTTTTCAGGCGAGCATCTCCCCCTTTCTACCTATCTTACTTTTATAGTATTTACTTCCCTCCTGTTGATCTATTGCTATCTGTGTTGCGATGCTCTAGTTTTCCGTACCCGTGATATCCCTTGCAGCCCTATATTGCCTCGGACACATCCTATTACCTATTGTTTGGTAGATAGTTGGACTTGCGCGTCGTAGTTGCTTGCTCAAGTGCTGTTGCGTGTCGTCAAGTGCCACAGTTGTTGATGTATTGCCGCATGATGATGTTGGAGATGATCATAGTTTTACTTATTGTTCACTTTAATTTCTGTTTAACAACTAAAATTGAATAAGCAGAGGCATCGGTGGGTGATAGATAATATTTGGTTTCCGAACGCCCACTTGTGTCCCGTAAGACCCCGAGTACTTGATTCCTGTTCCTTGATTTATCGCGCTATCCACATCCGGGAGGTATATGGGACCCCCCTCAGCCAGAGCTTGATTCCGTCTTATTTCCTGGGGCCACAAACTAGTTTGAGGTTTTATTACTATCCTGTACTTATGCCATGCTTTACTGCTTTATTTACGATTGTGCGAGGTACTGCACACTGTACTGTTTTGGAAGCGGGATGTTTTCGCGGTATCGACAGTCCCCGATTGGGGATCTGCTGTCGTTTACAGCCATCGACGCAGACCTTGAGTCCGTCTCGGAGCTAGCTTACTTCGTTGCGGGTAGCTTAATGGGGTGGCCCCCTGAAATATTTCTGAATCTTGTGATTGCTTTGTCGTGAAAGCCTCGTTGGGTTTTGATTTGGTTTTTCCGAGGTTGATCGAGTGTGTGTTGCTATTGGTGCACCCCGGCCGGGTAAAACTTTCTGAAAGCCGTGTCCGCGGATATGGACGACTTGGAGCACAGTTTCTCCATCATAGACAAGCATAACTAAAGTTTACTGCTATAAATTTGACTTATAATGACTAGTAATCAGCTTCACTATAATGGAATGGCTAATTAATACTGCCCACAATTGCTTGTTTGGTTGTCGCTTGTGACAATTGTATCTGATTAGTAAGTATTGCAACTACAACGGAATGGCTGAATAAAAGTGCCAACAACTGCTGGGTTTTTGGGTTTATCTCATGTCAACTGTATATGACTAGTAAGTGCTGCCACTATAACGGAATGATTAACTAAAAATGGCCCACTGCTTATTTTATCAGGATGATTATCTAAACCTGACTAGTAATTGCTGCAACGATAACCGAATAAATAAAACTGCCAACTGTGTGAGTTCCTCGGTTGACTTCCTCGATCGGTGTCGAGGGGGAAACGCCAGGATGGGTTTGTTTGATGCTAGTATCAGGTTGGATCCGAATAGGACTTTCACACCCCTCTCTGATAGCCGCCAGTTGTGTCGAGTCTCTATAGGTTGTTCAGTGCATGCTGCCGCTGCCGCTCAGTCCACCATACCTATGTAGGCGAGGACCGCCGAATTCTAGCCTCGCCGTGTACTGGCCTCAGTACTGACGCTCCTTCTTTTTCCTTTGCCCTTTGTCGGCACCCCTTTTGTTTAAGCAGGTTTGAGATCGCCGTCGTTAGCAGGGTTACCCTTCCGGCTTGGCCTGGGCAGGGTTATGGACGCCATTGGTTATTCTTCAGGGCTCTTAGCCCCATTTGCATCTTGTCCGTAGTCGGACGCTCTACCATTTTCGAGGTGATTTGGATCTTTGTATATTATATCTGTATTCTTGACTCTTCGAGTCACTGCTACATATATCTGTTCTGTGGGTCCCATCGAGGACTGTTGTGTAATGTTATTACTTCGTTTTCCACCCGCACGAAAGTGCCTGGTGGGCACCTTTGAATCGTTTCTATGCGGGTTTGGCGAATTTTGCTCAAACTTGCATAGGTCCGATTCTGAGGGTGTTACAGCGGGCAAATCTAGTCTCATATTGGCCTCATTTAAACTTGTGTAGCGAACCGGTGCTATCTTTTGCCTTGTTAAACAACATTTAATTTGCGGGGTAGAAAAACAACATGAACCTATTAATTAATTGCCGGGACCCCGGTTCCGCTTAACATGACCTAATTGCATCGCACCTTTGCCATGTCATGCATCATGCCGATCTTCCGCCATTGTATTAAATAGTGCATCCGGTGTTTCTTCTAGTGTTTTGCTTCTTCGCGGATAAGGCCGTTGAGTTGATGCGAGTGTCGACCCGATCTTCGGATGAACCTTCGGCAATGCTTTTCAGGCGAGCATCTCCCCCTTTCTACCTATCTTACTTTTATGGTCTTTATTCCCTCCTGTTGATCTATTGCTATCTGTGTTGCGATGCTTTAGTTTTCGTACCTGTGATATCCCCTGCAGCCTTATATTGCCTTGGACACATCCTATTACCTGATGTTTGGTAGATAGTTGGACTTGCGCGCCGTAGTCGCTTGCTCAGGTGCTGTTGCGTGTTGTCAAGTGCCACAGTTGTTGGAGAATTGCCGCCTGTTTGATGCTGGAGATGATCATAGTTTTACTTATCGTTCACTTTAATTCCTGTTTAACAACTAAAAGTGAAGTAAGCAGAGGCATCGGTGGGTGATAGATAACATTTGGTTTCCGAACGCCCACTTGTGTCCCGTAGGACCCCGAGTACTTGATACCTGTTCCTTGATTTATCGTGCTATCCACATATGGGGAATTATGGCCCCCCCTTAGCCAGAGCTTGATTCTGTCTTATTTCTTGGGGCCACAAACTAGTTTGAGGTTTTATTTACGATACTGTACTTATGCCATGCTACTGCTTTATTTACGTTTGTGCGAGGAGCACACTGTACTGTTTAGGTAAGCGGAATGTTTTCGCGGTATCGACAAGCCCAGTCACACTTTCGGGTTCCCAGTCGTTTACAGCCATTGTCGCAAACCTTGAGTCCGTCTCGGAGTCAGCTAGCTTCGTTGCGGATCTACTCAATGGGGTGGCCCCCTGAAATATTTCTGAATCTTGTGATTGCTCTGTCGTGAAGACCTCGTTGGGTTTTGATTTGGTTTTTCCGAGGTTGATCGTGTGTGTGTTGCTATTGGTGCACCCCGGCCGGGTAAAACTTTCTGAAAGCCGTGTCCGCGGTTATGTACGACTTGGAGCACAGTATCTCGACCATAGACAAGCATAACTAAAGTTTACTGCTATGAATTTGGCTTTATAATGAGTAGTAATCAGCTTCACTATAATGGAATGGCTAAATAATACTGCCCACAAGTGCTTGTTTGGATTGTCGCTTGCGACCATTGTACCTGACTAGTAAGTATTGCAACTACAACGGAATGGCTAAATAAAAGTACCAACAACTGCTGGGTTTTGGGGTTATCTCATGCTAATTGTATCTGACTAGTAAGTGTTGTCACTATAACGGAATGGTTAACCAAAAGTGCCCACTGCTTACTTTATCAGGACGAGTATCTACACCTGACTATTAAAGTGCCGCAACTATAACTGAATAAGTAAAACTGCCAACCGTGTGAGTTCCTCGGTTGACTTCCTCGTTGGTCTCGAGGGGGAGACGCTAGGATGGGTTTGTTTGATGATAGTATCAGGTTGGTCCGAATAGGTCTTTCTTACCCCTCACTGATAGTCGCCAGTTGTATCGAGTCTCTATAGGTTGTTTAGTGCATGCTGCCGCTGCCGCTTCAGTCCACCATACCTATGTAGGCGAGGACCGCCGAATTCTAGCCTCGCCGTGTACTGGCCTCAGTACTGACGCTCCTTCTTTTTCCTTTGCCCTTTGTCGGCACCCCTTTGTTTAAGCAGGTTTGAGGTCGACGTCGTTAGCAGGGTTACCCTTCGGCTTGGCCTGGGCAGGGTTATGGACGCCATTGGTTATTCTTTAGGGCTCTTAGCCCCATTTGCATCTTGTCCGTAGCTGGACGCTCTATCGTTTTCAAGGTGACTTGGATCTTTGTATATTATATCTGTATTCTTGACTCATTGAGTCGCTGTTATATATATCTGTTCTGTGGGTCCCATCGAGGACTGTTGTGTAATGTTATTACTTCGTTTTCCACCCGCACGAAAGTGCCTGGTGGGCACCTTTGAATCGTTTCTATGCGGGTTTGGCGGGTTTTCTCTAAAACTTGCATAGGGTCGATTCTGAGGGTGTTACAGAGTGGTATCAGAGCTCAGCAGTTGCGATACCCCACAAGTCCAGCCTGTAGGATAACCTAGCTAACGGCCGAAGTAGAGTGTCAAAACTATTTTTGAAAAATCGGTTGGATAGTTCTGATTAGGTCTGATTTTACTCCTTACCCCTCTGCTATTCTCCTCTTATCTCGACGTGTTTTGAATCCTCTCTCTTCTCGCTCTTCGAGTCCAGGATTTCTCGTGGTTGGGTTCCGTCGTACCTTCAGGGTCTCGCTTCCTCCTTTGGTAACGGTGTTGCTACATCTGGTCTTCATGCTATCCGAGGAATCCTTCGTCTGGTGAACTTCTCTTTGTTCCTTCTCGTGCCTTCCGGTGTTTTCCGACGCGACGACATCATCTACGCCAGATCCGATCCAGAGTCTGCATCCCTCCTTTGTTTCCGAACCTCGCTTGACGAGATCTTCAGTCTAATTCCGAGAGTTGGTTGCATAATCCGCTTATTCTTGTGCGGAGTAATGGTTTGGGTGCGCGATGGACTGATCACCATCCGACTACTCTTATCATTCGCTCTTGTACATCGAATCAGTGGATCCAGCAGTTTTACTCCGTCCACGGAAGCTAGAGGTGGCTTTATTTGCTGATACCTCTACCTTCGTCCTTTTGTTTCCGGAGTGTTTCCTCGACGATCACGGACAACGACCCCTTGTTAGTGGTGTCGCGAGGATCTACACGAAGCGAGAAGATGCAGATCGCCGACCTTCCTTCCGGTACCATGAGGCGGATCTCGAGGGCGAGATCCCTTGTTAGTGGTGTCGAATTGTGGCATCCCGCAAAAACCACTACTAGAAAATCGTGTTGTTTTTGTGCATTGCATCATCATGACCGCATGCTCATGTCATCATGCCACATTGCATTTGAGCAACGTCATCATCATGCATATTATTTTGCCTAAAAACTATTTGCGAAAGGCTATGGTTTTCTGAAACTAGCCCTCCTTCTATTTTAAATTAAACCCCGGGTGCTGCCGGATATTTTGTTTGTCTAAAAACTACTTGCAAAAGTTCATCGCAATTAAATAAAAATATTATATTATTTTAGTGGGGCAGTCAAACGGGCCAGATTGACCCGAACGACCACCCCAGAAATTAAATCGGTCCACCCCGTTTTCTTTTCCTACCAACCTATCTACCCATCCCTCTGGCCACATCACCCCGGCCAACCCCGTTGCGCCACGTCACCTCTCCCTCACCCCTCCAATCCCCTTTTGCCACGTGGCCCTCTCCCCCTTTTCCTCTCTTTCCCAGCACACACGCGCCCCGCATGCTGCCACCTCGGCCTGCCCACCCATTCCCCCACCTGCCGCTGACCCCCTGGGCCCGCAGCCCACTTCGCCCGCGTGGACCCATCCCGCCTGGCCACCTGGCCCCCTGCACACGCCTCCCACACGCCTGCACACGCCCTGCACACGCCCCCACACGCCCTGCACGCGCCCTCCACACGCCCCTCCCCGGCCCCACCGCGGGACCCGCCTGACGCCCCGCGTCTCTCTCGCAGCGCCCTCTCCCCCACGCGACCTCTCCCTCCCACCTGCAACCTCCCTTCCGCCGGCAGCCCCGTCCTCCGCGCGGCCCCCTCCTCCCCCAGCTCTAGCGAGCGTCGCCTCCTCCTCCCGCGGTGCTCCCCGCC
Source organism: Avena atlantica (assembly GCA_910589765.1). Lineage (NCBI taxonomy): Eukaryota > Viridiplantae > Streptophyta > Magnoliopsida > Poales > Poaceae > Avena > Avena atlantica. The sequence continues at coordinate 433,136,917 of OU342733.1, read as the reverse complement.
GCCTCCGACGAGCTCTGTCCCGCGCCGGCGCGCCCCCCCGTTGGCCCCGTTCACCGCCTTCCCTCCTTCGGGTCGCTCCCCTCCGCCTCGCCGCGCGGCCCCTAGCTCGCCTCCCCGCCTGCTCCGGCAGCCGCGGCCACAGCCTCCAGCGCCGCCTGTTCCGCGCCTCGTCGCCTGCCGCCGTCGCTCGGCCCCGCCACCATGGCCTCCTCCGGCGCCTCGACCTCTGCCTTGCCCTCCGCCATGGGCCCTCGTCTGCAAGCCCCTCGCCGCAAGCTCCACCTCGCCCTGGCCTTTCTTCGCGCGCGGGTCCCGCCGTGCCTCTGTCCCTGAGCAAGCATCCGGGCCCCCTCTGCCGCTGAACCTCCTCCTCCGGCGCCGTGCCTCTGCCCTGGTCCTAGGACCGCGTCGGCCTCGACCCTTGCCTCGCGCGTTCCGCTCCTCCCGGCGAGCCCCCGCGAGCCGGCCCTGCCACCGTCGCTCTGCCCTCTGCTTCGATTCGATGCCCCTAGCGGCGTTGGCCCCGCCACAAGTTCTGCCTGCATACGTGTTTTTGCGGTCCGATGAGGTGAGGTGGATGAGTTGTTCCACATTGCGGTGATACGATGCCTCGCCAAGATCTTCCGTAGACATGTATGTAATCCAGGAACGCCAACGACCATCGGCGCCAAGCCCAAGTCCGACACCGGCAAACCCGGAAATCGCTAGAAGAATCATCGACAAGATCTTCTACAAGGACGCCAAGCCCGTCAAGATCCCGAACGCCGAGCCCGGACCCGACGGCCGCCAAGATCGCCACGAGAACGACAAGTACTTCATCCTGAATGCCAAGACCGACTCGATTGCGCGGGCCCGACAAGACCCTCGCAACGGCAAGATCGACCCCGTGGGACCCGACAAGATCGGCACGACGACAAGAACGGCATCGGCCCGGAAGAATCCGACGCGCCCCGACACCGATCCAAGTTCTGCTTCCCGGACGCGACAAGACCTACCTCTGATGTCCGAGAACGTTTCCGTCGAACCCTGGACCCTGAGACCGAACCCCGAACCCCGGAACCCCAAGTTCGTCGAGACCCCCTAATGTGTGAACCCCCCTTCCCGCAAACCCTATTTTTATAAATGCTAAATATAAAACTTGTTGCATATTAAATTGTTCATGCATGCATCCTTGTCATGTGGTTTGGGGGCCTTATGCCGATTCACCTAATAATTAAATATGGGGCACATATGCGGGCAAATCTAGTCTCATATTGGCCTCATTTAAACTTGTGTAGCGAACCGGTGCTATCTTTTGCCTTGTTAAACAACATTTAATTTGCGGGGTAGAAAAACAACATGAACCTATTAATTAATTGCCGGGACCCCGGTTCCGCTTAACATGACCTAATTGCATCGCACTTTGCCATGTCATGCATCATACATGCATCATGCCGATCTTCCGCCGTTGTATTAAATAGTGCATCCGGTGTTTCTTCTAGTGTTTTGCTTCTTCGCGGATAAGGCCGTTGAGTTGATGCGAGTGTCGACCCGATCTTCGGATGAACCTTCGGCAATGCTTTTCAGGCGAGCATCTCCCCCTTTCTACCTATCTTACTTTTATGGTCTTTATTCCCTCCTGTTGATCTATTGCTATCTGTGTTGCGATGCTTTAGTTTTCGTACCTGTGATATCCCCTGCAGCCTTATATTGCCTTGGACACATCCTATTACCTGATGTTTGGTAGATAGTTGGACTTGCGCGCCGTAGTCGCTTGCTCAGGTGCTGTTGCGTGTTGTCAAGTGCCACAGTTGTTGGAGAATTGCCGCCTGTTTGATGCTGGAGATGATCATAGTTTTACTTATCGTTCACTTTAATTCCTGTTTAACAACTAAAAGTGAAGTAAGCAGAGGCATCGGTGGGTGATAGATAACATTTGGTTTCCGAACGCCCACTTGTGTCCCGTAGGACCCCGAGTACTTGATACCTGTTCCTTGATTTATCGCGCTATCCACATATGGGGAATTATGGGCCCCCCTTAGCCAGAGCTTGATTCCGTCTTATTTCTTGGGGCCACAAACTAGTTTGAGGTTTTATTTACGATACTGTACTTATGCCATGCTACTGCTTTATTTACGTTTGTGCGAGGAGCACACTGTACTGTTTAGGTAAGCGGAATGTTTTCGCGGTATCGACAAGCCCAGTCACACTTTCGGGTTCCCAGTCGTTTACAGCCATTGTCGCAAACCTTGAGTCCGTCTCGGAGTCAGCTAGCTTCGTTGCGGATCTACTCAATGGGGTGGCCCCCTGAAATAGTTCTGAATCTTGTGATTGCTCTGTCGTGAAGACCTCGTTGGGTTTTGATTTGGTTTTTCCGAGGTTGATCGTGTGTGTGTTGCTATTGGTGCACCCCGGCCGGGTAAAACTTTCTGAAAGCCGTGTCCGCGGTTATGTACGACTTGGAGCACAGTATCTCGACCATAGACAAGCATAACTAAAGTTTACTGCTATGAATTTGGCTTTATAATGAGTAGTAATCAGCTTCACTATAATGGAATGGCTAAATAATACTGCCCACAAGTGCTTGTTTGGATTGTCGCTTGCGACCATTGTACCTGACTAGTAAGTATTGCAACTACAACGAAATGGCTAAATAAAAGTATCAACAACTGCTGGGTTTTGGGGTTATCTCATGCTAATTGTATCTGACTAGTAAGTGTTGTCACTATAACGGAATGGTTAACCAAAAGTGCCCACTGCTTACTTTATCAGGACGAGTATCTACACCTGACTATTAAAGTGCCGCAACTATAACTGAATAAGTAAAACTGCCAACCGTGTGAGTTCCTCGGTTGACTTCCTCGTTGGTCTCGAGGGGGAGACGCCAGGATGGGTTTGTTTGATGATAGTATCAGGTTGGTCCGAATAGGTCTTTCTTACCCCTCATTGATAGTCGCCAGTTGTATCGAGTCTCTATAGGTTGTTTAGTGCATGCTGCCGCTGCCGCTTCAGTCCACCATACCTATGTAGGCGAGGACCGCCGAATTCTAGCCTCGCCGTGTACTGGCCTCAGTACTGACGCTCCTTCTTTTTCCTTTGCCCTTTGTCGGCACCCCTTTTGTTTAAGCAGGTTTGAGGTCGACGTCGTTAGCAGGGTTACCCTTCCGGCTTGGCCTGGGCAGGGTTATGGACGCCATTGGTTATTCTTTAGGGCTCTTAGCCCCATTTGCATCTTGTCCGTAGCTGGACGCTCTATCGTTTTCAAGGTGACTTGGATATTTGTATATTATATCTGTATTCTGGACTCATTGAGTCACTGTTATATATATCTGTTCTGTGGGTCCCATCGAGGACTGTTGTGTAATGTTATTACTTCGTTTTCCACCCGCACGAAAGTGCCTGGTGGGCACCTTTGAATCGTTTCTATGCGGGTTTGGCGGGTTTTCGCTAAAACTTGCATAGGGTCGATTCTGAGGGTGTTACAGAGTGGTATCAGAGCTCAGCAGTTGCGATACCCCACAAGTCCAGCCTGTAGGATAACCTAGCTAACGGCCGAAGTAGAGTGTCAAAACTATTTTTGAAAAATCGGTTGGATAGTTCTGATTAGGTCTGATTTTACTCCTTACCCCTCTGCTATTCTCCTCTTATCTCGACGTGTTTTGAATCCTCTCTCTTCTCGCTCTTCGAGTCCAGGATTTCTCGTGGTTGGGTTCCGTCGTACCTTCAGGGTCTCGCTTCCTCCTTTGGTAACGGTGTTGCTACATCTGGTCTTCATGCTATCCGAGGAATCCTTCGTCTGGTGAACTTCTCTTTGTTCCTTCTCGTGCCTTCCGGTGTTTTCCGACGCGACGACATCATCTACGCCAGATCCGATCCAGAGTCTGCATCCCTCCTTTGTTTCCGAACCTCGCTTGACGAGATCTTCAGTCTAATTCCGAGAGTTGGTTGCATAATCCGCTTATTCTTGTGCGGAGTAATGGTTTGGGTGCGCGATGGACTGATCACCATCCGACTACTCTTATCATTCGCTCTTGTACATCGAATCAGTGGATCCAGCAGTTTTACTCCGTCCACGGAAGCTAGAGGTGGCTTTATTTGCTGATACCTCTACCTTCGTCCTTTTGTTTCCGGAGTGTTTCCTCGACGATCACGGACAACGACCCCTTGTTAGTGGTGTCGCGAGGATCTACACGAAGCGAGAAGATGCAGATCGCCGACCTTCCTTCCGGTACCATGAGGCGGATCTCGAGGGCGAGATCCCTTGTTAGTGGTGTCGAATTGTGGCATCCCGCAAAAACCACTACTAGAAAATCGTGTTGTTTTTGTGCATTGCATCATCATGACCGCATGCTCATGTCATCATGCCACATTGCATTTGAGCAACGTCGTCATCATGCATATTATTTTGCCTAAAAACTATTTGCGAAAGGCTATGGTTTTCTGAAACTAGCCCTCCTTCTATTTTAAATTAAACCCCGGGTGCTACCGGATATTTTGTTTGTCTAAAAACTACTTGCAAAAGTTCATCGCAATTAAATAAAAATATTATATTATTTTAGTGGGGCAGTCAAACGGGCCGGATTGACCCGAACGACCACCCCAGAAATTAAATCGGTCCACCCCGTTTTCTTTTCCTACCAACCTATCTACCCATCCCTCTGGCCACATCACCCCGGCCAACCCCGTCGCGCCACGTCACCTCTCCCCTCACCCCCTCCAATCCCCTTTTGCCACGTGGCCCTCTCTCCCTTTTCCTCTCTTTCCCAGCACACACGCGCCCCGCATGCTGCCACCTCGGCCTGCCCACCCATTCCCCCACCTGCCGCTGACCCCCTGGGCCCGCAGCCCACTTCGCCCGCGTGGACCCATCCCGCCTGGCCACCTGGCCCCCTGCACACGCCTCCCACACGCCTGCACACGCCCTGCACACGCCCCCACACGCCCTGCACGCGCCCTCCACACGCCCCTCCCCGGCCCCACCGCGGGACCCGCCTGGCGCCCCGCGTCTCTCTCGCAGCGCCCTCTCCCTCACGCGACCTCTCCCTCCCACCTGCAACCTCCCTTCCGCCGGCAGCCCCGTCCTCCGCGCGGCCCCCTCCTCCCCCAGCTCCGGCGAGCGTCACCTCCTCCTCCCGCGGTGCTCCCCGCCGCCTCCGACGAGCTCCGTCCCGCGCCGGTGCGCCCCCCCGTTGGCCCCGTTCACCGCCTTCCCTCCTCCGGGTCGCTCCCCTCCGCCTCGCCGCGCGGCCCCTAGCTCGCCTCCCCGCCTGCTCCGGCAGCCGCGGCCGCAGCCTCCAGCGCCGCCTGTTCCGCGCCTCGTCGCCTGCCGCCGTCGCTCGGCCCCGCCACCACGGCCTCCTCCGGCGCCTCGACCTCTGCCTTGCCCTCCGCCATGGGCCCTCGTCTGCAAGCCCCTCGCCGCAAGCTCCACCTCGCCCTGGCCTTTCTTCGCGCGCGGGTCCCGCCGTGCCTCTGTCCCTGAGCAAGCATCCGGGCCCCCTCTGCCGCTGAACCTCCTCCTCCGGCGCCGTGCCTCTGCCCTGGGCCTAGGACCGCGTCGGCCTCGACCCCTGCCTCGCGCGTTCCGCTCCTCCCGGCGAGCCCCCGCGAGCCGGCCCTGCCACCGTCGCTCTGCCCTCTGCTTCGATTCGATGCCCCTAGCGGTGTTGGCCCCGCCACAAGTTCTGCCTGCATACGTGTTTTTGCGGTCCGATGAGGTGAGGTGGATGAGTTGTTCCACATTGCGGTGATACGATGCCTCGCCAAGATCTTCCGTAGACATGTATGTAATCCAGGAACGCCAACGACCATCGGCGCCAAGCCCAAGTCCGACACCGGCAAACCCGGAAATCGCTAGAAGAATCATCGACAAGATCTTCTACAAGGACGCCAAGCCCGTCAAGATCCCGAACGCCGAGCCCGGACCCGACGGCCGCCAAGATCGCCACGAGAACGACAAGTACTTCATCCTGAATGCCAAGACCGACTCGATTGCGCGGGCCCGACAAGACCCTCGCAACGGCAAGATCGACCCCGTGGGACCCGACAAGATCGGCACGACGACAAGAACGACATCGGCCCGGAAGAATCCGACGCGCCCCGACACCGATCCAAGTTCTGCTTCCCGGACGCGACAAGACCTACCTCTGATGTCCGAGAACGTTTCCGTCGAACCCTGGACCCTGAGACCGAACCCCGAACCCCGGAACCCCAAGTTCGTCGAGACCCCCTAATGTGTGAACCCCCTTCCCGCAAACCCTATTTTTATAAATGCTAAATATAAAACTTGTTGCATATTAAATTGTTCATGCATGCATCCTTGTCATGTGGTTTGGGGGCCTTATGCCGATTCACCTAATAATTAAATATGGGGCACATATGCGGGCAAATCTAGTCTCATATTGGCCTCATTTAAACTTGTGTAGCGAACCGGTGCTATCTTTTGCCTTGTTAAACAACATTTAATTTGCGGGGTAGAAAAACAACATGAACCTATTAATTAATTGCCGGGACCCCGGTTCCGCTTAACATGACCTAATTGCATCGCATCTTTGCCATGTCATGCATCATACATGCATCATGCCGATCTTCCGCCGTTGTATTAAATAGTGCATCCGGTGTTTCTTCTAGTGTTTTGCTTCTTCGCGGATAAGGCCGTTGAGTTGATGCGAGTGTCGACCCGATCTTCGGATGAACCTTCGGCAATGCTTTCCAGGCGAGCATCTCCCCCTTTCTACCTATCTTACTTTTATGGTCTTTATTCCCTCCTGTTGATCTATTGCTATCTGTGTTGCGATGCTTTAGTTTTCGTACCTGTGATATCCCCTACAGCCTTATATTGCCTTGGACACATCCTATTACCTGATGTTTGGTAGATAGTTGGACTTGCGCGCCGTAGTCGCTTGCTCAGGTGCTGTTGCGTGTTGTCAAGTGCCACAGTTGTTGGAGAATTGCCGCCTGTTTGATGCTGGAGATGATCATAGTTTTACTTATCGTTCACTTTAATTCCTGTTTAACAACTAAAACTGAAGTAAGCAGAGGCATCGGTGGGTGATAGATAACATTTGGTTTCCGAACGCCCACTTGTGTCCCGTAGGACCCCGAGTACTTGATACCTGTTCCTTGATTTATCGCGCTATCCACATATGGGGAATTATGGGCCCCCCTTAGCCAGAGCTTGATTTCGTCTTATTTCTTGGGGCCACAAACTAGTTTGAGGTTTTATTTACGATACTGTACTTATGCCATGCTACTGCTTTATTTACGTTTGTGCGAGGAGCACACTGTACTGTTTAGGTAAGCGGAATGTTTTCGCGGTATCGACAAGCCCAGTCACACTTTCGGGTTCCCAGTCGTTTACAGCCATTGTCGCAAACCTTGAGTCCGTCTCGGAGTCAGCTAGCTTCGTTGCGGATCTACTCAATGGGGTGGCCCCCTGAAATATTTCTGAATCTTGTGATTGCTCTGTCGTGAAGACCTCGTTGGGTTTTGATTTGGTTTTTCCGAGGTTGATCGTGTGTGTGTTGCTATTGGTGCACCCCGGCCGGGTAAAACTTTCTGAAAGCCGTGTCCGCGGTTATGTACGACTTGGAGCACAGTATCTCGACCATAGACAAGCATAACTAAAGTTTACTGCTATGAATTTGGCTTTATAATGACTAGTAATCAGCTTCACTATAATGGAATGGCTAAATAATACTGCCCACAAGTGCTTGTTTGGATTGTCGCTTGCGACCATTGTACCTGACTAGTAAGTATTGCAACTACAACGGAATGGCTAAATAAAAGTACCAACAACTGCTGGGTTTTGGGGTTATCTCATGCTAATTGTATCTGACTAGTAAGTGTTGTCACTATAACGGAATGGTTAACCAAAAGTGCCCACTGCTTACTTTATCAGGACGAGTATCTACACCTGACTATTAAAGTGCCGCAACTATAACTGAATAAGTAAAACTGCCAACCGTGTGAGTTCCTCGGTTGACTTCCTCGTTGGTCTCGAGGGGGAGACGCCAGGATGGGTTTGTTTGATGATAATATCAGGTTGGTCCGAATAGGTCTTTCTTACCCCTCACTGATAGTCGCCAGTTGTATCGAGTCTCTATAGGTTGTTTAGTGCATGCTGTCGCTGCCGCTTCAGTCCACCATACCTATGTAGGCGAGGACCGCCGAATTCTAGCCTCGCCGTGTACTGGCCTCAGTACTGACGCTCCTTCTTTTTCCTTTGCCCTTTGTCGGCACCCCTTTTGTTTAAGCAGGTTTGAGGTCGACGTCGTTAGCAGGGTTACCCTTCCGGCTTGGCCTGGGCAGGGTTATGGACGCCATTGGTTATTCTTTAGGGCTCTTAGCCCCATTTGCATCTTGTCCGTAGCTGGACGCTCTATCGTTTTCAAGGTGACTTGGATCTTTGTATATTATATCTGTATTCTTGACTCATTGAGTCGCTGTTATATATATCTGTTCTGTGGGTCCCATCGAGGACTGTTGTGTAATGTTATTACTTCGTTTTCCACCCGCACGAAAGTGCCTGGTGGGCACCTTTGAATCGTTTCTATGTGGGTTTGGCGGGTTTTCGCTAAAACTTGCATAGGGTCGATTCTGAGGGTGTTACAGAGTGGTATCAGAGCTCAGCAGTTGCGATACCCCACAAGTCCAGCCTGTAGGATAACCTAGCTAACGGCCGAAGTAGAGTGTCAAAACTATTTTTGAAAAATCGGTTGGATAGTTCTGATTAGGTCTGATTTTACTCCTTACCCCTCTGCTATTCTCCTCTTATCTCGACGTGTTTTGAATCCGCTCTCTTCTCGCTCTTCGAGTCCAGGATTTCTCGTGGTTGGGTTCCGTCGTACCTTCAGGGTCTCGCTTCCTCCTTTGGTAACGGTGTTGCTACATCTGGTCTTCATGCTATCCGAGGAATCCTTCGTCTGGTGAACTTCTCTTTGTTCCTTCTCGTTCCTTCCGGTGTTTTCCGACGCGACGACATCATCTACGCCAGATCCGATCCAGAGTCTGCATCCCTCCTTTGTTTCCGAACCTCGCTTGACGAGATCTTCAGTCTAATTCCGAGAGTTGGTTGCATAATCCGCTTATTCTTGTGCGGAGTAATGGTTTGGGTGAGCGATGGACTGATCACCATCCGACTACTCTTATCATTCGCTCTTGTACATCGAATCAGTGGATCCAGCAGTTTTACTCCGTCCACGGAAGCTAGAGGTGGCTTTATTTGCTGATACCTCTACCTTCGTCCTTTTGTTTCCGGAGTGTTTCCTCGACGATCACGGACAACGACCCCTTGTTAGTGGTGTCGCGAGGATCTACACGAAGCGAGAAGATGCAGATCGCCGACCTTCCTTCCGGTACCATGAGGCGGATCTCGAGGGCGAGATCCCTTGTTAGTGGTGTCGAATTGTGGCATCCCGCAAAAACCACTACTAGAAAATCGTGTTGTTTTTGTGCATTGCATCATCATGACCGCATGCTCATGTCATCATGCCACATTGCATTTGAGCAACGTCATCATCATGCATATTATTTTGCCTAAAAACTATTTGCGAAAGGCTATGGTTTTCTGAAACTAGCCCTCCTTCTATTTTAAATTAAACCCCGGGTGCTGCCGGATATTTTGTTTGTCTAAAAACTATTTGCAAAAGTTCATCGCAATTAAATAAAAATATTATATTATTTTAGTGGGGCAGTCAAACGGGCCGGATTGACCCGAACGACCACCCCAGAAATTAAATCGGTCCACCCCGTTTTCTTTTCCTACCAACCTATCTACCCATCCCTCTGGCCACATCACCCCGGCCAACCCCGTCGCGCCACGTCACCTCTCCCCTCACCCCCTCCAATCCCCTTTTGCCACGTGGCCCTCTCTCCCTTTTCCTCTCTTTCCCAGCACACACGCGCCCCGCATGCTGCCACCTCGGCCTGCCCACCCATTCCCCCACCTGCCGCTGACCCCCTGGGCCCGCAGCCCACTTCGCCCGCGTGGACCCATCCCGCCTGGCCACCTGGCCCCCTGCACACGCCTCCCACACGCCTGCACACGCCCTGCACACGCCCCCACACGCCCTGCACGCGCCCTCCACACGCCCCTCCCCGGCCCCACCGCGGGACCCGCCTGGCGCCCCGCGTCTCTCTCGCAGCGCCCTCTCCCCCACGCGACCTCTCCCTCCCACCTGCAACCTCCCTTCCGCCGGCAGCCCCGTCCTCCGCGCGGCCCCCTCCTCCCCCAGCTCTGACGAGCGTCGCTTCCTCCTCCCGCGGTGCTCCCCGCCGCCTCCGACGAGCTCCGTCCCGCGCCGGCGCGCCCCCCCGTTGGCCCCGTTCACCGCCTTCCCTCATCCGGGTCGCTCCCCTCCGCCTCGCCGCGCGGCCCCTAGCTCGCCTCCCCGCCTGCTCCGGCAGCCGCGGCCGCAGCCTCCAGCGCCGCATGTTCCGCGCCTCGTCGCCTGCCGCCGTCGCTCGGCCCCGCCACCACGGCCTCCTCCGGCGCCTCGACCTCTGCCTTGCCCTCCGCCATGGGCCCTCGTCTGCAAGCCCCTCGCCGCAAGCTCCACCTCGCCCTGGCCTTTCTTCGCGCGCGGGTCCCGCCGTGCCTCTGTCCCTGAGCAAGCATCCGGGCCCCCTCTGCCGCTGAACCTCCTCCTCCGGCGCCGTGCCTCTGCCCTGGTCCTAGGACCGCGTCGGCCTCGACCCCTGCCTCGCGCGTTCCGCTCCTCCCGGCGAGCCCCCGCGAGCCGGCCCTGCCACCGTCGCTCTGCCCTCTGCTTCGATTCGATGCCCCTAGCGGCGTTGGCCCCGCCACAAGTTCTGCCTGCATACGTGTTTTTGCGGTCCGATGAGGTGAGGTGGATGAGTTGTTCCACATTGCGGTGATACGATGCCTCGCCAAGATCTTCCGTAGACATGTATGTAATCCAGGAACGCCAACGACCATCGGCGCCAAGCCCAAGTCCGACACCGGCAAACCCGGAAATCGCTAGAAGAATCATCGACAAGATCTTCTACAAGGACGCCAAGCCCGTCAAGATCCAGAACGCCGAGCCCGGACCCGACGGCCGCCAAGATCGCCACGAGAACGACAAGTACTTCATCCTGAATGCCAAGACCGACTCGATTGCGCGGGCCCGACAAGACCCTCGCAACGGCAAGATCGACCCCGTGGGACCCGACAAGATCGGCACGACGACAAGAACGGCATCGGCCCGGAAGAATCCGACGCGCCCCGACACCGATCCAAGTTCTGCTTCCCGGACGCGACAAGACCTACCTCTGATGTCCGAGAACGTTTCCGTCGAACCCTGGACCCTGAGACCGAACCCCGAACCCCGGAACCCCAAGTTCGTCGAGACCCCCTAATGTGTGAACCCCCCTTCCCGCAAACCCTATTTTTATAAATGCTAAATATAAAACTTGTTGCATATTAAATTGTTCATGCATGCATCCTTGTCATGTGGTTTGGGGGCCTTATGCCGATTCACCTAATAATTAAATATGGGGCACATATGCGGGCAAATCTAGTCTCATATTGGCCTCATTTAAACTTGTGTAGCGAACCGGTGCTATCTTTTGCCTTGTTAAACAACATTTAATTTGCGGGGTAGAAAAACAACATGAACCTATTAATTAATTGCCGGGACCCCGGTTCCGCTTAACATGACCTAATTGCATCGCACCTTTGCCATGTCATGCATCATACATGCATCATGCCGATCTTCCGCCGTTGTATTAAATAGTGCATCCGGTGTTTCTTCTAGTGTTTTGCTTCTTCGCGGATAAGGCCGTTGAGTTGATGCGAGTGTCGACCCGATCTTCGGATGAACCTTCGGCAATGCTTTTCAGGCGAGCATCTCCCCCTTTCTACCTATCTTACTTTTATGGTCTTTATTCCCTCCTGTTGATCTATTGCTATCTGTGTTGCGATGCTTTAGTTTTCGTACCTGTGATATCCCCTGCAGCCTTATATTGCCTTGGACACATCCTATTACCTGATGTTTGGTAGATAGTTGGACTTGCGCGCCGTAGTCGCTTGCTCAGGTGCTGTTGCGTGTTGTCAAGTGCCACAGTTGTTGGAGAATTGCCGCCTGTTTGATGCTGGAGATGATCATAGTTTTACTTATCGTTCACTTTAATTCCTGTTTAACAACTAAAAGTGAAGTAAGCAGAGGCATCGGTGGGTGATAGATAACATTTGGTTTCCGAACGCCCACTTGTGTCCCGTAGGACCCCGAGTACTTGATACCTGTTCCTTGATTTATCGCGCTATCCACATATGGGGAATTATGGGCCCCCCTTAGCCAGAGCTTGATTCCGTCTTATTTCTTGGGGCCACAAACTAGTTTGAGGTTTTATTTACGATACTGTACTTATGCCATGCTACTGCTTTATTTACGTTTGTGCGAGGAGCACACTGTACTGTTTAGGTAAGCGGAATGTTTTCGCGGTATCGACAAGCCCAGTCACACTTTCGGGTTCCCAGTCGTTTACAGCCATTGTCGCAAACCTTGAGTCCGTCTCGGAGTCAGCTAGCTTCGTTGCGGATCTACTCAATGGGGTGGCCCCCTGAAATATTTCTGAATCTTGTGATTGCTCTGTCGTGAAGACCTCGTTGGGTTTTGATTTGGTTTTTCCGAGGTTGATCGTGTGTGTGTTGCTATTGGTGCACCCCGGCCGGGTAAAACTTTCTGAAAGCCGTGTCCGCGGTTATGTACGACTTGGAGCACAGTATCTCGACCATAGACAAGCATAACTAAAGTTTACTGCTATGAATTTGGCTTTATAATGACTAGTAATCAGCTTCACTATAATGGAATGGCTAAATAATACTGCCCACAAGTGCTTGTTTGGATTGTCGCTTGCGACCATTGTACCTGACTAGTAAGTATTGCAACTACAACGGAATGGCTAAATAAAAGTACCAACAACTGCTGGGTTTTGGGGTTATCTCATGCTAATTGTATCTGACTAGTAAGTGTTGTCACTATAACGGAATGGTTAACCAAAAGTGCCCACTGCTTACTTTATCAGGACGAGTATCTACACCTGACTATTAAAGTGCCGCAACTATAACTGAATAAGTAAAACTGCCAACCGTGTGAGTTCCTCGGTTGACTTCCTCGTTGGTCTCGAGGGGGAGACGCTAGGATGGGTTTGTTTGATGATAGTATCAGGTTGGTCCGAATAGGTCTTTCTTACCCCTCACTGATAGTCGCCAGTTGTATCGAGTCTCTATAGGTTGTTTAGTGCATGCTGTCGCTGCCACTTCAGTCCACCATACCTATGTAGGCGAGGACCGCCGAATTCTAGCCTCGCCGTGTACTGGCCTCAGTACTGACGCTCCTTCTTTTTCCTTTGCCCTTTGTCGGCACCCCTTTTGTTTAAGCAGGTTTGAGGTCGACGTCGTTAGCAGGGTTACCCTTCCGGCTTGGCCTGGGCAGGGTTATGGACGCCATTGGTTATTCTTCAGGGCTCTTAGCCCCATTTGCATCTTGTCCGTAGCTGGATGCTCTATCGTTTTCAAGGTGACTTGGATCTTTGTATATTATATCTGTATTCTTGACTCATTGAGTCACTGTTATATATATCTGTTCTGTGGGTCCCATCGAGGACTGTTGTGTAATGTTATTACTTCGTTTTCCACCCGCACGAAAGTGCCTGGTGGGCACCTTTGAATCGTTTCTATGCGGGTTTGGCGGGTTTTCGCTAAAACTTGCATAGGGTCGATTCTGAGGGTGTTACACTTCAGCACCAAAAAGAAGGAAAATAGGATACAAAACAGGACCTGGATCAGTTCATTACATGCTATTTGGTGATGACACTGAAGGAAGGTTTGCTGTCCCAGACCTGAATGAGACAGTGCCTGAAGAAACCCAAGAAGAACTAGTGCTTACCCAAAATGCACCAATCTGAGAAGAAACCCAAGAAGTGGTGTTTTCTATATTTTTTTGGCTTAGTTTAGATATGAACTTGTGTAATGGAAACCATAGTTCATGATTGAACTTGCTTATATATTCTACAACATTGTCTGCAAACCATAGTTCATGACTGAACTTGATTACATATTCTCCAACATTGTCTGCACTAACTGCTTGAACTTAGATGCTTACATCTTTACCAAAATATTGTCTGCACTAACTGAAACCTGCACTACTCCTGCACTAACTGAAACCTGCACTACTGCTGCACTAACTGAAACCATCCCAAAAGGTTGCACTACTCCTGCACTAACTGAAACAATCCCAAAAGTCTGCACTACTCCTGCACTAACTGAAACCATCCCAAAAGGCTGCACTAACATGAATATAAGCAACTAACTACAGTACTTCTTATCCGCTGAATATAAGCATTGCTGCCAGCTATTTCTTCTTGCAGGAGCACCCAGGGATGCACAGCCCTAGAACTCGATGAACCCATGAAGGTGGCACTGTCAGTTCAGGAGTTGGTAACTGATGACATTGCTCGAGAAAAACCTCAAATTCTTGCTTAGAAACAAACTGAAACAAAGGTTGCTCCTGCCCTATGAGCTTCGTGATCTTAATCACCTCAGAGAGCTGCTCGGTGGATGAGCTGGACGCTTTTGCTTGGGCTCTGATGAATGACATTGACATTGTACAAGAATTTACCTCGAGCATCATCCTCCTCTTGAGGTCTGATGATAGCCTGATGACGAGTTCGCTGCCCCTGCGCCTCAGCTCTGGCCCCAGCAGTACGAGCTCGAGCATGGACCGCGGCGGCTTCATCTCTTCCTTCGCCACCCGAGCCAAATCAAGCAACGCCGCCGCTGCTTCCTCCTTCCGCTTCACTTCCAATGGCGTTGTGCGCAAGTACCAGACCCCCTCCTCCTTCCGCTGCACTTCCATCATCGGCGGCGTAGAGAACATAAGAGGAAAACAGGGGAGGGGAGAACAGAGGAGACGAAAACAGGGGAGGGGAAAACAGGTTTTCAACACCACTTCTGCCCTCTTAGTGCATATTGAATGCATATTATAATATGCCGATGTTACAACACAGTGGCAGATTTCAACATCAAAATGATGGCAATGCACTGTTCATCCAAAACGTCATCTGCAACATTTCATATAAAACAAATACTAATGGCAGCTGAGACAATGCACTTCTTTTCTGGATGGCAATGCACTATTCATACTAAACAAATACACTAATGGCAGCTGAGACAATGCATTTTCTCTGAATCATAGCTCAAGTATATTGTATTTTCTCTGAATCACAACATTACCATAAAGAGGCCTCTACCATAAATATTCCAACAGAATCACAACATTACATAAATATCTCAGCAACTAGTACTACAACAATACTTGGTCATATTACAACTGATTTTCCAGCATTACTAGATAATAAAACATTGCTTTAGGCATATAAATGCCATCACTCATCAACTATGGCCTTCATCCTTTTCACATTCTCCTTGTTGTCATCACCAGCTTTGAGCAGATCATACAGCATGTATTCCAGTTTTTTCTTTTCAGCCTTGAGAGCATCCCTTTCTTCCTCCCATTTCTTCTCCTTTGTCTTCATCACATCTGCCTATGTTTTCTGCACATGCTTCAGCATATCCACTGTAGTTTTCAGAGCATCCCTCTCTTTCTCCATCTCCACAACTTCCTGTTTAGTCTTACCATTCAGCAGTGCCAAGTTTTGCTCCATCACCTTCTTCTGAGAATCATCCACAAACCTACCCACATCAGCCATCAGGCTTGCATATTTCTTTTCAGCCTTTGTCTTCTCCTCAGCTAGTTGAGATAGCAGCTTGCCATTCTCCACCCTCTCCTCAATTCTACAAGTGTTGGCATCATCATACATGGACCAGAGCTTTGCCAAAGCATTCTGCAGGGCATCTGGCCAATCTTGGTCATCTACCCAAGATATAAAACCACAGTTCAAGGCATCCTACAAACAAAAATGCACATAAATTGAGTGCATACAATTCAAAGCTTTTTTCAAAACACAAATCAAATCACATGAAATTGGCAGACAATATGAGCATATGGAGCCAATGTATGCATATGAAATGCATATGGCAATATAAGCATATGGAGCCAATTTATGCATATGAAATGCATATGACAATATAAGCATATGAAATGCATATGACCATATGGAGCCAATGTACATCTTATTGGCACACAATATAAGCATATGCACATTGGTGATCATATTAGAATATGAGAAATTACAAGCAGGAGCTACACATTGTGAATCATATTAGCATATGAGAAATTACAAGCAGTGCATGTACATCTTATTGGCACACAATATAAGCATATGCACAATAAAAACATTGGTAGGCAGAAAACTCACATTCTCAATAGGGCACATGTAAAATCTTCGACCCGTGTTTGTGCCTTCAAATGCAACACATCTCTTTGGCTCCAGATTATGCCCAGAACACCTTTCTGAGCACCCCCTGGCAATCCCATTGAAATTGGGATCATCGCATTGATATGGAGCATAATCTATCGCCATGAACTCCTAATCAAACATACACACCGAATCATGAGCGTAGTCTATCGTCAATCGAACAAATTCGAGCAAAAATCATGGCTTTCCCAAAAATTGCTATGAACCCTAACCCTAGAGAGAGAGAGAGGAACTTACCCCGAGCGCCGACTGACTGGAACTTTCCCCGTCGTTCCAGCTAGGCATCATGGAGAGGAGGCGGCGGAGCTGAGGCAGAAGAAGCGGCGCTGGACAGCGGCGAAGGCGAGGAAGGTGGCGGAGGCGAGGCAGAAGGTGGCAGAAGAGGCGTGCGACGTGGGTAGATAGGGCACCGCGTGGTGCGGTCGAGTGTATGTGTCTTAACTGCCCTTCACCACAACTACGTGCCAAAATACATGAATTCGTAGGTTTTTTTTTTGCAAATGGACGCGCCAGGTTGAAGAGATGACATGGCACCACCATGGCATACACGTGTCAGCTGCACAACGTTTTGTACCCATTCCAATCCGCATGTATACTTTTTGTACCCTCTGGCCCCGTTTTGCAACTAGTTATATGTGTTTGCTCTTTATGTGCAACTATATGTACCCTAGTGATAATACCTCTTTTTAAACTACAACTCTTGTGATCCTAAAGGTACGATCGGTTGCCTTGGCTTATTTTAGGGCTCCGGTCTGCGCATGGCCAGGGGAAATATGGCATCTGCTCCATGTTGTGAAAACTTTGTTTGGTTGGCCAGAAACCAATTTCTTGCGGTGTTTGGTTGACTACATTGGTACGTTTCTGGGAAGACAAATGCAATTACCCGGTGTTTGGTTGCAGCCCAAACTATTGGTTATTTTTTTTAAAATAATACATTTTTTAATCATTTTCATAAATAATACACCAATTTTTTTTTACAATTCTAGCGCGGTGTCGGTATTTGAAAAGCCGACAGGACTCGTCCGTTTTTCAAAAGCTGACCAGTCCCGCCTACCTATTGGCATTTCAAAAGCAGACATGACTAGTTAGCTTTTCAAAAGCAGACAAGTCCTGGTCAGCTTTTTAAAAGCAGACGAGTCTCGGTCGACTTTTCAACTGCCGACCATGTGCTAGAATTGCAAATTTTTCAATTCGTGTGTTATCTGTGAAAATGATTTAGAAAAACGTATTATTAAAAAAAATAGCAAACTATTGAGAGCATCTCCACTCAACCCCCTCTCCCCCCACACACAAACACATAGGTGGTCCGGCGTTTGGCCTTATTGGGAGGCGCCGACACAGGTGCCTCCTATCGGGGGTCACCGCCTCCCAGCCGACGCCCCCAAACAACCCCCCTCCCAAATCACAATTGTAAATTCAAACATTCAAAAGTTCGTCAGAAATTAAATATAGTTTTACAATCACCGAGCACAACATAGTTCAGGCGATGCAACCGTCGCAATTAACCGGAATACAAGTCTATCGTCAAAATAAACATGCGAGGAACACGGAAATCAAACAAGGAGGTCATCGGATGCGGTAGGAGGCACCTCCGGGGTTACCGGCAGCGGCACAGTTCTGCTAGTCTAGGTGCCGATCGGGACAGTCCCATCCACTGGTGTTGGTGTGCTGGTATGGATGGCGGACGCTCGGCTCTCGGAGAGGATCAAGGTGCGCTGATCAACACACCACGCCTTCACCTCGTCGTCCATGTCCTTCGTGTTGACCATCAAGATCGCCAAGTCCTCCCTCCTCTTCTTTGCCACCACGTTGGCCTTGATGAGGCCGAGCTTGATGTCCTGCTGCTGGATGACCGACGCCCACCTTGCCGCTCTGATCTTCTCCATCCTAGTGGCCTGCCCTGCCCTCACGGCGGCATGCGCGGCTGCGACGGCCATGCAGGCCAGGATGGACGAGTGCATTTTCTCGATGGTAGGCGCCACGTCCCTTAGGGCCTTGGCCTTCTTGTGGCCAACTGGTCGACCCTCCGAGGCCGCTAATGGCGCCGCTCCTGGGTTGTAGGAGGTGGCCTTGGCCTTGGTGAGAGCGGTCCCCGTCTCCTCCCACTTGTCACATCCCTCGATCCATGCAAAGACGTGGATGAACTTGAACTCGTTGTCATTGTTGTCCTCGCGGTAGGTGGCGATCATGGCGCGCATCTACGAACAATACCAACAATCGAACACAAATTTTGAACGGGCAGGAGCGGGCGGCGATGGGGGTTGCTTACCTAATCATCGTAGTTTGTGTCGTTGACATGGACACGGAGCACCTCCTCGATGACCATGTGCCACTTGTTGCAGGTGTGCTAGATCATGGACCAGCGGTGAGACATGCCAGAGTCGGTGCGTTCGTGGTGCAAGGACTTTAAGTAGGGATCCAAGAGACACACTCATCGTACGCCGCCTTCACAGGAGCCTCTTCGGTGGCGGAGGATGATGATGAGGAAGCTGGGCCATTGGGCGGCGGTGGTCCGGGTAAGGCGATGGGACCAGCCTGGGCCACCTCATCTGCAGCGGCAAAACTGTTAACAGTATTAACCATCTGATCGAGAGTGCGGTTCCCAGTGGCTTGTTTCCTCCTGAGTGTATGCCGGAGAAGTGTGAAACACGCGAGCCCTTCGACGAAGTGGTAGATTGCATCACTATTGGGATAGCCCTCCATGTCGGCCCTTAACCGTAGCCATCTGGCGAGGTAATCTCGGGGGCTCTCACCATCTCTCTGAACGCAATAGGCCAGGTCGAAGATGGTCACAACACCGACAAAGTGCGATTGTTGCTTTCCAGACGTGTGGGGCAACCCGAGAGATTTGCATTGATCTTCCACAATTATATCCTGCACAGGGCGGTTTGGGTGGGCCTTGCATTTTTTCGATCTAAGCCGGCAAACTCCAAAGAGAGATCCGACTTTGATCCTTCAGCGAAGGTGTCCTGCCCGAAGGCAGTCCGTGCGGCCCTGACGATCCTCCGACTTCCTGGGAACTAGTGCCTGAGCCGGTTTCACTGATGAAGTGGTGGATGTCCCTATTTAGAACAATCGAGAAGCGGGTGGGGTTCGTCTTAGCCGGGATCCAGAACTCGTCGGGCAGGACGATCAGAACGTTGCCGGAAAAGAAAACACGCCCAATGGCTACGGTTTCGCCGATTCCCTCCAAGAGCTTGGACCTCGCCCTGTGTAGAGCTTGAAGCGCCTCTTGCCCCACGGTGGGCGCCAACTGTTGTGGTATTGCCGACAAGTACGCCATGGAGGCTAGCACATGATCTTCCTCAGTTAGCCCCATCCGGGCTGCTAGAAGCTCGTGGGCTCTGTCCCGCCCCTCTTGGGCCGACCCATGTGCCAGGACACCATTAGCCAGCCCCACCTGGACTAGCCTCGACATGGTATCTGCATGGTCACCAATATCCAGCCCCACCTGGCCAGCTCTTGCACATGGTCATCATTTGCTTGCTCCACCAGGTAAGGTGATGTAGAAGCACGCAACCGCCCTTCCATTACCATCCAAAGATATTTGTAACCCTGACAGAGGTAATCCAAGCTGAACGTACAATCCAACTCGGAGCCATGCGACAGCGAGCCCTTGATGTAGCGCTGAGTTGGTGTAGGAGCGCTTTGTTGGGAACCCCAAGAGCAAGGTGTGAAGCAGCACATCGACAAGTTTTCCCTCAGTAAGAAACCGAGGTTATCGAACCAGTAGCAGGAAGGAAACGTCACACAGGTGTTGCAAGCAACGCGGATACCTGCACAACACAAACTCAAGACTTTGCCCCAACGAATCAGTGAGGTTGTCAAGCTCACCGGTTTGCTGCAACAAAGGATTATACGTATGGTGTGGAAGGTAATGGTTTGCAGCAAGTAAACAAGTAACAGTGGAAGATGTATCAATGGTAAAGATTGGACCGGGGTCCATAGTTCACTAGAGGTGCTCTCCTTAGATAAACAACATGGTATGAAGGGTAAACAAACTACAACAGGGCAATTGACAGGAACTGAGCAAGGCATAACAATGCAATTACTAGTCAGAAAGATCCTATGATATTCGATTGGGCAATACAACAAGATACATAGACCGTCATCCAACTGCATCTATGATTAGAAGTCCACCTTCAGGTTATCATCCGAACCCCCTCCAGTATTAAGTTGCAAGCAACAGACAACTGCTTTAAGCAAAGTGTATAAGGTAAACAGTCCACATGTTCCATGAACAAGAGAACGTTGTTTTCTCCCTAGTGGCAACAACACATCTACAACCAAAGAGATTATTGTCACTTCCCTTGGAAACTAGAGGCATGAACCCACTATCGAGCATAAATACTCCCTCTTGGAGTCACTAGCAACTACTTGGCCAAGATAGCTACTAACAATGGAGAGCATGCAAGATCACAAACAACACAGACATGATACAATCATAAATAAAAACCATTAATCAATCCAACATAATAATCTCAATATCCATCAGATCCCCGCAAACACAACATGCATGATTACAAATAGATTAGATCTTGATCATGAATGGAGCTCACAAGATCTATACATGAAAGCACAAAGGAGGAGATACAACCATCTAGCTACTACATGGACTTATAGTCCAAGGTGGAACTACTCATGCATCATACCAGAGAGAAGGCCTCCGGGATGATCTCCCCTCCGGCAGGGTGCCGGGAAGAACTTCAGATCCCCCCAATCTAGGGACGATGGTGGCGGTAGCTATAGACGGTTTCGTGGATATTTGATCGGTTACTCAGGGTTTCTGCATCAGGGGCTTCTTATAGGCGAAGGGGGAGGCCGAGGAGGCGGCCAGGGCCGCCAAACCATAGCCAGGTGCGGGGCTGGGCCCACCCGCGCCTAGGATGGGTCTGGCCCCCCTGGCTGGCCCCTCCGGCTCCACTCTGGACTTCTTGTTCCCCACGGAAAGTAATTGACTTTGACGTTTGTCCCGTCAAATTCCGAGAATATTTCTTTACTAACTTTTCTGAAACCAAAAACAGCAGAAAACAGGCATCTGACACTGTTGCAACTTGTTAGTAGGTTAGTACCAGAAAACATGTAAAAAGCACCTCAAAGTGTAGACAAGTAAAGCAAAGTAGATACTAAACAAGCATGGAGCATCAAAAATTATAGATACGTTTCCAACGTATCAGCCCTCCATGGCTCGCGGTCGGGATGACACAATGGCAACAAAAGACCTGCCCATAGAAGAGCTCAATGGCGATGACACAGCCGTAGGCGATGGCAAGGACGAGGCTATCGAACAGTGTGGTGACAGTCTAGCCTAGTGGATGTTATCCCCGACATATAGCATTCAATATTTTTGATAGAATAATGAGTTTAGATAAAAAAAAAATCATCATAAGGAGGTGGTACTAGGAAGTTCCACCCGAACTATCAGTTATCGTAATTACTGATGCACCACGAATTGACAAAAAAAACTACACCTTGTGATGCATCACAAGTTCGTCATCGAAGAGGTTAGCATATACCACCTCCGAAAATATTACGATCCCACCTAGTGGAGTTGATATTAGAATAATTCCTAAAATATGTATGACCTCAACAGATCAGGACCACCATCGGACAACAACAAATTAGTAGCGCTAACAGTAGTGCTGCGCAACCATGTCCTAAGCAAGATCCTGCTACTCTCTCCTCCTGTCATCCCAACATATCTACTACCATGGGCCTTGATGTCCGCAAGGTAGTTAATTACTTTCATCAATAGGCGTGGAAAGAAAAGGGCCTCATTACTCACATACCTAAGCTCAAATATCATTTTCATCTGTGCGTAGTTACTATGGGCTTGTCCAGGAACTCATTGTGCTTCGACTGATCCTAATATTCAGAATACGCAGTGTTACTTCAACTCACTATCAAGGGTATGAACAAGTGAACTAATAAAGCAGAAATATGCTATTTAACCATGAGTTATGTGTTGGAGATATGCCCTAGAGGCAATAATAAAGTGGTTATTAATATATCTTTGTGTTTATGACAAATATTTACATTCATGCTATAATAGTATTAACCAGAAACATTAATACTTGTGTGATTTGTAAACTAAATTAGAGTCCCTAGTAAAGCCTCTTTATAATACTAGCTTGTTGGTTAATAGATGATCGTGGTTTCTCGATCATGAACATTGAGATGTTATTAACAACAAGATCATATCATTAGGAGAATGGTATGATGGACATACTCCTATAGATAAGCGTAGCATTAAGATCAAGTCATTTCAATAGTTCGTTTGCTATAAGCTTTCTGATACATAGTAACCTAATTCCTTCGACCATGAAATCATGCTAATCACCATCACCGGAAGGATGCTTTGATGACATCAAACACCACACCGTAACTGGGTGGCTATAAAGTTGGCATTGAGTGTTTGGAAAGTATGGGTTGAGGCACATGGATCAAGAGTGGGATTTGTCCATCCATATGACGGATAGATATACTCTGGGCCCTCTCGGTGGAATACCATCCAATTAGCTTGCAAGCATGTGACTGGCTCACAAGGGATCACATATCACAGGAACGATAAAAAAGTACTTATCGGTAATGAGGTTGAACTAGGTATGTAGAGATACCGACGATCAAAACCTCGGATAAGTAAACTATCGCGAGACAAAGTGAAATTGGTATCGTATGTAAGTGGTTCATTCGATCGCAAATTAATCGTAGAAATATGTGGGAGCCATATGAATTTCCAGATTCCTCTATTGGTTATTGATCGGAGAAGTGTCTCGGTCATGTCCGCATAATTCACGAACCGTTGGAAGACACACTTAAGGATTCGATGTTGTTTAGTAGATATGGAATGTTAGTAGGGATACCGAATGTTGTTCGGAGTCTCGGATATGATCCAATATATCACGAGGAGATCCGGAATGGTTCGGAGAATAAGATTCATATAAGGAAAGTCCGATTCCGGAGTCCGGGAAAGATTTCGATGTTTTCATCGGAGAGGTTCTAAAAGGTTCTAGAAGGTTCACCGATCCGGAAGGAGAATGGTCCGTGAATGTGTCATGTGTAAATGGAATGATTGGATCATATCCTAGGTCACTTGGTGTGTGAATTTGCAAGAGAGAATTAAAATCTCTAAATTGAAAGTCAAACGGGAAGTTTGAAAAGTCAAACTGGAACAATGGTTTCCTAGTGGGAGAAGAAACAAGTCCTTCTCTCAATCCAGCTTGGGTTTGGGTTTGGATTCAAACTCACCCCTCCCAAGGCTGCCCCCTCTCATAAATAGAGGGGGAGGGCTGCGCCAAAGCACACAAGCCCTAGCTCCTCTCCACCCGAGCCGCCGTCGCCGCCGACCCGCCGCCGCGCCACCGCCGCGCTTCCACCTTGCGCCGCCGCCGCCGCTCTAGCCGCCGCCGACACCTTCTCCTCCTCCCGGTTTTCTAAACCCTAGATTTCCGGGAAACCCTAATCCACCATAACTCGCACCGGCTTACTCGAAGCCCTGTGGGATCTTCCCTCTACTTCCGACATCATGCCGTCGTGCTTCCAGATTCACGAGGGGAGAACTACAACCTCCGCTGCCTGCTGGAACAAGGGAGAGGAAGGTCGTAATCGAGTACCGAACGTGTGACCTACTGCGGAAGCGCTGCCGGAACACAGCGCCGGAAGGATCGTCTACGCGATCTTGAGATCGGCAAGTGTACGACTACATCACCCACGAGAATCTGCTCTCGTTAACCGCTTTGGAATCTTCAAGGGTGAGTGCTTCTATCGACTCGTTGCTACAATCTAGTAGATAGATCTTGGCTTGTTTGTGTGCATGCGGTAGATTTTTTTTGTTTTCCATGCTACGAACCCCTACAGTGGTATCAGAGCCGTGTCTATATGTAGATCTGTTGCACGAGTAGAACACAATGGTCATTGTGGGCGGTGGTGCTTTTATTATCAATTGCTTTTTGTGTACTTTGCATCTTGCGGTATGATGGGATGAAGCGGCCCGGGCTAACCTTACATGACATCGTTCATGAGACTTGCTCCACGCTCAACATGCAACTTGTATTGCATAAGTGGCTTTGCGGGTGTCTGTCTCTCCCATCATAGTATAGATTCAATTTACAACGGGCACTTGATAGTTCAAACATCAACGTTGTGGTCCTTGTTCGTAAGTTAGAACGACACTTATTGAATGCCCCAAACCACGTAAAATATGCAAAGAAAATTAGAGGCGTCTAACTTTGTTTTGCAGAGGTGTGCTGTGATGTGATATGGCCATGATTGTGATTATATATGATGTATGCAATGTTCCTTATTGTAAGTTGGCAACCGACAGGAGCCATATGGTTGTCTTTTAAATTCCATTAAGACCTGCGTGTCTATTCAAAGTAGTTGTAATAGTTGATGTTGGTGGACGACAACCATGAAGTGGCGCCATTGACCTTGACGCCATACCGGTGATGATGGAGATCATGTTCGTGCTTGAAGATGGAGATCGGAAGCACAAGAAGAAAAGCCATATCATATCACATATTATGAATTGCATGTGATGTTAATCCTTTTATGCATCTTGTATTTCTTAGTTCACGACGGTAGCATTATAAGATGATCCCTCAAGCACAAAATTTTTAAGTTTTAAAGTGTTCATCCTTAGTAAGCACCGTTGCTAAAGCTCGTTGTTTCGAAGCACCACGTGATGATTGGGTGTGTTAGATTCTGCGAGTGTATACAACGTGAGCAAGCCAGATTTGCTCATGCAGAAGCTAAGGTTTGATCTTGACGAGCCTAGCATGTACAGAGATGGTCTTGGAACACGGATCACCGAAAGGTAAAGCATGAGTCATATAGTAGATATGATGAACATGTTGATTGTTAGCCATTGAAGCTACATCAACTCTCGTGATGATCGGTTTTGATGTGGTGGATTTGGTTCGTGTGATCACTAAAACAATTTGAGGGATATTGTTTTGAGTGAGAGTTCACCTAGATTAATTTAACTATTAATTAGAACTCAATTTGTCATAAACTTAGTCTAAACTATTGCAAATATGTTGTAGATCAATGGCGGCCCCTACCATCAATTTTAATGCGTTCCTAGAGAAAGAAAAGTTGAAAAACAATGGAAGCAACTTCGCGGATTGGTTCCGCAATTTGAGGATTGTCCTCAATGCTGGTAATTTGACCTATGTGCTAGATGCACCGCTGGGTGACCCGCCTGCAGCTGATGCTACCGATGAGGTAAAGAATGTTTTCCTCGCTCGGAAGAATCAGTACTCCACAGTTCAGTGTGCTATCTTGTATGGTTTGGAATCGGAGCTTCAGAAAAGGTTTGAGAACCATGACCCATATGATATTGTCCGTGAACTCAAAATGATATTTGAGGCTCACGCGACAGTTGAGAGTTATGAGGCTTTTGAAAAGTTCTTTAACTGCAAGATGGAAGAAGGCAGCTGCTCCAGTGAGCACGTGCTTAAGATGTCTGGGCACGCAAGCAAGCTTCAAATCTTGGGTATAGTGATTCCTAATGCTTTGGGGATTCATCGTGTCCTCCAATCACTACCACCAAGTTACAAGAACTTTGTGATGAACTACAATATGCAAAACATGGAAAAGTCGTTACCCGAACTCTTCTCCATGTTAAAGTCTGTAGAAGTGGAGATCAAAAAAGAGCACCAAGTGTTGTTGGTCAATAAGACCACCAAATTCAAGAAGCAAGGCAAGTCTAAGAAAAAGGGAAACTTCAAGAAGGGCGGTAAGAAACTTACCGCGCTGGCAAAGAAGACCAAGGTTGGGCCTAAGCCTGATACTGAGTGCTTTTACTGCAAGGGAGAAGGTCACTGGAAGCGAAATTTCCCAAAGTACTTGGAGGATTTGAAGAACGACAACATCAAGAAAAAAAGTTATATCCGATATACATGTTATTGATGTGTATCTCACTAGTACTCGTAGTAGTGCCTGGGTATTTGATACTGGTTCGGTTGCTCATATTTGTAACTCGAAACAGGTACTGCAGAATAAACGGAAGCTAGCGAAGAACGAGGTGACGATGCGCGTTGGAAATGGATCAAAGGTTGATGTGATCGCGGTCGGCACGCTACCTCTTCATCTACCATCCGGATTAGTTTTATAATTAAATAATTGTTATTTGGTGCCTGCGTTGAGCATGAACATTATATCCGGATCATGTTTATTGCGAGACAGTTACTTGTTTAAGTCCGAGAATAATGGTTGTTCAATTTATATGAGTAATATGTTTTATGCACATGCACCTTTGATATATGGTCTATTCTTATTGAATCTCGATTGTGGTAATACACACATTAATAACATTGAAGCTAAACGTTTGAAATTGAGCGATAACTCAACCTATATGTGGCACTGTCGTCTTGGTCATATTGGAGTGAAACATATGAAGAAACTCCATTCCGATGGACTTCTTGAATCACTTGATTTCGAATCACTTGAAAGATGCGAAGCATGTCTGATGGGTAAAATGACTAAGACTCCATTTTCTGGTATGATGGAGTGAGCTACGGACTTATTGGAAATCATACATACCGATGTGTGTGTGGCCCAATGAGTGTAGCATCGCAAGGTGGTTATCGTTATGTTCTTACCTTCACGGATGACTTGAGTAGATATGAGTATATCTATTTCATGAAACATAAGTCTGAAACTTTCGAGAAGTAAGGAAAGGTAGAGAATCAACGTAATAAGAAGATTAAATTTCTACGATCTGATCGTGGAGGTGAATATCTAAGTTACGAGTTTGGCGAGCATTTGAAGAAATGCGGAATACTTTCACAATTGACACCGCCGGGAACACCACAGCGTAATGGTGTGTCCGAACGTCGTAATCGAACTCTCTTAGATATGGTTCGTTCTATGATGTCACTTACAGATTTACTGCTATCATTTTGGGGTTATGCATTAGAAACAACCGCATTCACTTTAAATAGGGCACCATCTAAATCCGTTGAAACGACACCGTATGAATTATGGTTTGGGAAGAAACCTAAATTGTCGTTCCTTAAAGTTTGGGGTTGCGAAGCTTATGTAAAGAAGTTACAACCAGACAAGCTTGAACCCAAAGCGGAAAAATGCGTCTTCATAGGATACCCGAAGGAAACTATTGGGTATACCATCTATCATAGATTTGAGGGCAAAATCTTCGTTGCCAAGAATGGATCCTTTCTAGAGAAGGAGTTTCTCATGAAAGAAGTGACCGGAAGGAAAGTAGAACTCGACGAGGTTGTTGAACCTTCTCTCAAACTTGCGAGTAGCGCAACACCGGAAGTAGTTCATGTGGCGCCTGCACCAATAAGAGAGGAATCTCATGATGTTGATCATGAAACTTCGGTTGAAGTTACTACAGAACCTCGCAGGTCAACGAGAACTCGTACCACTCCTGATTGGTATGATCCCGTTATGAGTGTCATGTTGGTGGACAACACCGATGACCCTGCGACATATGAGGAAGCTATGATGAGCCCAGATTCCAATAAATGGCAAGAAGCCATGAAATCCGAGATTTGATCCATGTACGAAAACCAAGTATGGACTTTGGTGGACTTACCGGATGGCCGGAAGGCTGTCGAGAACAAATGGATTTTCAAGAAGAAAACAGATGCTGATGGTAATGTTACTGTCTATATAGCTCGACTTGTCGCAAAAGGGTTTCGACAAATTCAAGGTGTTGACTACGATGAGACTTTCTCACCAGTAGCGAAGCTAAAGTCTATGAGGATTATGTTAGCAATCGCTGCATATTATGATTATGAGATATGGCAGATGGATGTCAAAACGGCGTTCCTCAATGGAGACATTGGTGAAGAGTTGTATATGTTACAACCCAAAGGTTTTGTCGATCCTAAAGATGCTAACAAGGTATGCAAACTTCAATGGTCCATATATGGATTGAAGCAAGCATCCCGAAGTTGGAATCAATGTTTTGATAAAGTAATCAAAAGCTTTGGTTTTATACAAACTTATGGAGAAGCTTGTATTTACAAGAAAGTGAGTGGGAGCTCTGTAGCATTCTTAATATTATATGTAGATGACATATTGTTGATTGGGAATGATGTAGACCTTCTTAATAGTGTCAATGATTATTTGAATAATAGTTTTTCAATGAAAGATCTTGGCGAAGCAGCTTATATATTAGGCATAAAGATTTATAGAGATAGATCGAGGCACCTAATATCATTGTCATAGAGTACATATTTGGACAAAGTTCTAAAGAGGTTTGGAATGGAAGATAGCAAGAAAGGGTTCTTGCCCATGTTGCCCAATACAACCTTGAGTAAAACTCAAAGTCCTGCAACAACATAAGATATAGAAAGGATGAGTAAGACTCCCTATGCATCAGCCATAGGATCTCTTATGTATGCCATGCTATGTACTAGACCTGACATTGCATATGCTGTTAGTTTGACTAGCAGATATCAAAGTGATCCAGGAGTGGATCGTTGGACAGCGGTCAAAAACATCCTTAAGTATTTGAGAAGAACTAAGGATATGGTTCTTTCTTATGGAGGTGATGAACATCTCGTTGTTAATGGTTACACCGATGCTAGTTGGAACACCGATCCGGATGATTCTAAATCTCAATCTGGATACGTATTTACTTTGAATGGTGCAACAGTGGAGGAGTGCAAAGCAAAGCGTTGTGGCGAGATCTTCAACTGAATCGGAATACATAGCTGCTTTGGAGGCTTCATAAGAGGCGATATGGATGAAGGAGTTCATTACAGAGCTCGGTGTGGTTACAAGTGCGCTGGACCCAATGTCTATCTACTGTGATAACATGGGCGCCATAGCCAATGCGTAATAACCAAGGTCACACAAGAAGCTGAAGCACATCAAGCTAGGTTTTCATGCTATTCGAGAGCACGTCCAAGATGGTGACATAAAGATTTGCAAAGTACACACATATCTGAATGTGGTGGATCCGTTGACTAAACCTCTCCCGAGGGCAAAACATGACCATCACCAAACCGCCATGGGTGTTCGGTATATTACCATGTAATCTAGATTAGTTGACTCTAGTGCAAGTGGAAGACTGTTGGAGATATGCCCTAGAGGCAATAATAAAGTGGTTATTATTATATCTTTGTGTTTATGATAAATATTTACATTCATGCTATAATAGTATTAACCGGAAACATTAATACTTGTGTGATTTGTAAACTAAATTAGAGTCCCTAGTAAAGCCTCTTTATAATACTAGCTTGTTGGTTAATAGATGATCGTGGTTTCTCGATCATGAACATTGAGATGTTATTAACAACAAGATCATATCATTAGGATAATGGTATGATGGACATACTCCTATAGATAAGCGTAGCATTAAGATCAAGTCATTTCAATAGTTCGTTTGCTATAAGCTTTCTGATACATAGTAACCTAATTCCTTCGACCATGAAATCATGCTAATCACCATCACCGGAAGGATGCTCTGATGACATCAAACACCACACAGTAACTGGGTGGCTATAAAGTTGGCATTGAGTGTTTGGAAAGTATGGGTTGAGGCACATGGATCAAGAGTGGGATTTGTCCATCCATATGACGGATAGATATACTCTGGGCCCTCTCGTTGGAATATCATCCAATTAGCTTGCAAGCATGTGAATGGCTCACAAGGGATCACATATCACGGGAACGAGAAAAAAGTACTTATCGGTAATGAGGTTGAACTAGGTATGCAGAGATACCGACGATCAAAACCTCGGATAAGTAAACTATCGCGAGACAAAGGGAAATTGGTGTCGTATGTAAGTGGTTCATTCGATCGCAAATTAATCATAGAAATATGTGGGAGCCATATGAATTTCCAGATTCCTCTATTGGTTATTGATCGGAGAAGTGTCTCGGTCATGTCCGCATAATTCACGAACCGTTGGAAGACACACTTAAGGATTCGATGTTGTTTAGTAGATATGGAATGTTAGTAGGGATACCGAATGTTGTTCGGAGTCTCGGATATGATCCAATATATCACGAGGAGATCCGGAATGGTTCGGAGAATAAGATTCATATAAGGAAAGACCGATTCCGGAGTCCGGGAAAGATTTCGATGTTTTCATCGGAGAGGTTCTAAAAGGTTCTAGAAGGTTCACCGATCCGGAAGGAGAATGGTCCATGAATGTGTCATGGGTAAATGGAATGATTGGATCATATCCTAGGTCACTTGGTGTGTGCATTTGCAAGAGAGAATTAAAAGCTCTAAATTGGAAGTCAAACGGGAAGTTTGAAAAGTCAAACTGGAACAATGGTTTCCTAGTGGGAGAAGAAACAAGTCCTTCTCTCAATCCAGCTTGGGTTTGGGTTTGGATTCAAACTCACCCCTCCCAAGGCTGCCCCCTCTCATAAATAGAGGGGGAGGGCTGCCCCAGAGCACACAAGCCCTAGCCCCTCTCCACCCGAGCCGCCGTCGCCGCCGACCCGCCGCCGCGCTTCCACCTTGCACCGCCGCCGGTCCGCCGCCGCCGCTCTAGCCGCCGCCGACACCTTCTCCTCCTCCCGGTTTTCTAAACCCTAGATTTCCGGGAAACCCTAATCCACCATAACTCGCACCGGCTTAGGCGAAGCCCTGTGGGATCTTCCCTCTACTTCCGACATCATGTCGTCGTGCTTCCGGATTCACGAGGGGAGAACTACAACCTCTGCTGCCTGCTGGAACAAGGGAGAGGAAGGTCTTAATCGAGTACCGAACGTGTGAACGACTGCGGAAGCGCTGCCGGAACACAGCGCCGGAAGGATCGTCTACGCGATCTTGAGATCGGCAAGTGTACGACTACATCACCCACGAGAATCTGCTCTCGTTAAACGCTTTGGAATCTTCAAGGGTGAGTGCTTCTATCGACTCATTGCTACAATCTAGTAGATAGATCTTGGCTTGTTTGTGTGCATGCGGTAGAATTTTTTTGTTTTCCATGCTACGAACCGTAGGGAGACACACTTAAGGATTCGATGTTGTTTAGTAGATATGGAATGTTAGTAGGGATACCGAATGTTGTTCGGAGTCCCGGATAGGATCCGGGATATCACGAGGAGATCCAGAATGGTCCGGAGAATAAGATTCATATAAGGAAAGTCCGATTCTGGAGTTCGGGAAAGATTCTGATGTTTTCATCGGAGAGGTTCTAGAAGGTTCACCGATCCGGAAGGAAATGGTCCATGAATGTGTCATGGGTAAATGGAATGATTGGATCATATCCTAGGTCACTTGGTGTGTGCATTTGAAAGAGAGAATTAAAAGCTCAAAATTGAAAGTCAAACGGAAAGTTTGAAAAGTCAAACTGGAACAATGGTTTCCTAGTGGGAGAAGAAACAAGTCCTTCTCTCAATCCAACTTGGGTTTGGTTTGGATTCAAACCCACCCCTCCCAAGGCTGCCCCCTCTCATAAATAGAGGGGGAGGGCTGCCCCAAAGCACACAAGCCCTAGCCCCTCTCCACCCGAGCCGCCAGCGCCGCGCCACCGCCTTGCGCCACCGCGCCGCCGCCGGTCCGTTGCCGCCGCTCTAGCCGCCGCCGACACCTTCTCCTCCTCCCAGTTTTCTAAACCCTAGATTTCCGGGAAACCCTAATCCACCATAACTCGCACCGGCTTAGGCGAAGCCGTCATGCTGCCGGATTCACGAGGGGAGAACTTCAACCTCCGCTGCCTGCTGGAACAAGGGAGAGGAAGGTCTTCATCGAGTACCGAACGTGTGACCGACTGCGGAAGCGCTGCCGGAACGCAGCGCCGGAAGGATAGTCTACGCGATCTTGAGATCGGCAAGTGTATGACTACATCACCCACGAGAATATGCTCTCGTTAACCGCTTTGGAATCTTCAAGGGTGAGTGCTTCTATCGACTCGTTGCTACAATCTAGTAGATAGATCTTGGCTTGTTTGTGTGCATGCGGTAGAATTTTTTTGTTTTCCATGCTACGAACCCCTACAGTATGCAATCAACTTGTCATCATCCAACATCAGGGGTGCCGTATCTTTGCACCATGTCACGCCTTCAACATCCTAACCTTGCACACCACGACCCACTTCAGTCTCCACTTTCTCAAGTGGTTGTAAATCTAAGTTGGATTTATTGTAATGCTTGTGAAATTAAGAACATCATTGAAGACACTTTGTAGGTGCTTTTATTTGGTTCCTCAATAACAATCGATCTCGTTGTTGACGAGCTCACATATCCTTTTCATGACGAACTCTGACAGAGATAGTTCCCACACCATTGGAGGTTTGGGTAGATATTTAGCTTGAACATGAATTGCTTTGTCAGGCAACATCCAAGACAAGGCGGACTCCATTGAGGGAGCAGACAAACCCGGGGAACGAGAAGGAGAAGGCATGATGTCCTGCAATAGATCTAACACATTAAGGATTGAACTAAACATGAAAATCGTCTGCACATGTTCTACAATCAATCTCTAGGAAAGGACTACACACATGCTTGCAGTTCTAAGCTACAACATCAAGGGAAAGAGGTTCTTATAGCCAAAGGAGGAGGATTTAGCACAGAGGTCGTGGAAGAGGGGGACGCCGACGGAACGTTGACATTAACCATCATCGTGCTCTATGGAGAAGCCGTCATGACCACCATCGTCGTTCTCGACGGAGAAGATGGAAGGACCACCGATGCCGTGCTCGAGGGAGAAGAAGGCATGATGACCTGCAATAGAGCTAACACCTTCAGCATGGAATAGAAATCTCAACCATCACAAATCCCAACGATGGTAAGCATATGACCTAAATTGGTCAATTAGTACCAACAAGCACCAGCAGATCCATACAGATCTACACACACATACTTACAGATCTAAGCGACCACATGAAGGGTTAGATGCTTCTTACCGACACCGGAAGAGGATTCATCACTACATAGCTTGTGGAAGATGAAAAAGGCATCCCGTTGACAACCACCGTCGAGCTCATGGAGCAACCCGATAAAAAAGAGCTCAAGGAGGAGGAGGAGGAGGAGGGGGGGGGGTGGATTTCAAGTTCGGCGGTGATAGTGCCACGTCTAAATATGTTGGTGATTTTAGGTGGGTGACAAAATTTTCCCGCCGTATTTTCGCTAAACCGTGAAAGCTTACGTCATCTTCATGGTTTGTGGCTGCTCGTACACAGCATTGTCAAAATACACGTGACGAGGGTGACTCGGCGAAAACGATGGATTCGACATTTTTTTGCGGTGCTTTAAGTGATACGCGGGTCGCAAAGAGGCATCCAATGGGCCCAAATTCAGTCCACCCGGACGTGTTTGGAGTTCATACGAGCGAGCAAACCAATCGCGAGGGTGCAATCGTCGTCAGCTGATTTGCTGAACTTCTCGCCAACTCCTTGTGCAGATTCTGAGAAGGTCGACGTGGGTGGTACCCGCCCCTCCTCGTCAAAATCTTCTCGGTCGAGGTCGTCGACGATGAGCCACCGTCCCAGCTCCCAGCAACGTCTCCCATTCTGACTCCAAAGTCCAAAGTCTCCATCGCCTTGTATTTTCCTGAGAATCTTGGCGACCAACATCCAGGAGTTGACGAAATAAATGGGCACGCGCTGGTACGGACAAAACCAGAAACCGTGAAAAGAAACGACTTCGCTGTATTTCCTGAGGAGAGATATCAGCAGAGACGTGTCATGTCACAATCACATCGGGAGGGAGAAGATTAACGAAATGGTTTTATTTAGGAAAAATGATACGGATCCTCCGGGGGATCGAACGCGCCGATCCCCCGGGTCTCGCTCATCCAGCTTCGCGTGGTGGACCCACTTCCAATGCTTTCCTTCTTATCTAAACTGCCGTCTCCTACCTTTCCAGAAAACTGCAGCCGTCCCCGTTCCCTAGGTGTAGCCGCCGGAGAACCGCCGTTGCTTCTACGAGTAGCCGCCGGAGAACTGCCGCTCCTACGCACAGCCACCGCCTCCGTCCCTAGCAGGCCGCGTCTCCCAGCAGGTCGCGTCGCCGCGCTGCCCGCCCCAGCAGGTCGCGCTGCGTGCCGCTAGCAGGTCGCATCGCCGCGTCGCGTGCTGCCAGCATCTTGCGCCG
Source organism: Avena atlantica (assembly GCA_910589765.1). Classification (NCBI taxonomy): domain Eukaryota; kingdom Viridiplantae; phylum Streptophyta; class Magnoliopsida; order Poales; family Poaceae; genus Avena; species Avena atlantica. The sequence goes on along the minus strand of OU342733.1, from coordinate 433,102,522 downwards.
CCCACCACCATGCCGCCCATGGCTGGAGCTCTAGCCGCCACGTCCCCCCATCGGCTCTCCGCCGGCAAGCAAGCCATCGCCCTCCTCTGCGTCTACATGAACTCGGGCTCCTCATCCTCCGGCCTCGTCGAGATTTGCTACATGCAATCGACGACGGTGCTACATATGATCGGCGACAGTGCTACAAGTGGCGTCGAGTTTTGCTACTAGTGGTAAGGCCACCAACGCTGCTACGTAAATCGTCGAGATTTGCTACATGCAGTTGACGACGGTGCTACATGTGGTTGGCGGCGGTGCTACAAGCGGTGTCGAGTTTTGCTACAAGCGTTGCGACAGTGCTACAAGTGGGCGTTGAGTTTGCTATCCGGTGAAAGTCTCCGGCGATGTGTTCGATGAAGTATTTTTTTGCTACATATGTTAAACTTTTTTGCTACATCCTTTTTGTGATTTTGCTACAATAGCGTTGAGTTTTTGCTACACGATCTCCGGCGAGGTCGTCTCCGGCGTGGTCTAAGTCTCCGGCGAGGTCGGATCTGCTACATTAACACAACTTTTTTGCTACCACCGTTTTGCGGTTTTGCTACAATAGCGTAACTTTTTTGCTACACGGTCTTCGGTGAGGTCTACCGGCAAAAGCATCCGGCGAGTCTCCGGCGAGGTCGAATATGCTACGTTAGCCCAACGTTTTTGCTACACGGTCTCCGGCGAGGATTCCGGCGAAATCTCCTCCAATCTGTTTTTCTATTTCTGGGCCGAACCGGTTTTGTGCTACAGTGTAGCAAAAGTGGGACACTATGTAGCAAAAGCGGGTCTGAGTGTAGCAAAAACAGGTTTAGGTGGACACATGTCAGCACGAGGACCCGGGGGATCAGAGGCAAATATTCCCCGGGGACGCGTAGTGCTCCCCTTTATTTAGTGTACAAGACCGATATAGTTAATTAAGGAATGAAAAGTGCATCACGCAACACGCCACATCCAATCGGCCGTTCGTGGCTGCCCGGGTTGACCCGGAGGCTGGATCCTGTCCCCCTCGATTAATTATCGGCTGCTTCATGCCCATCACTCCTAACTACTTTTATCGATTGGAAATTCGTGCAATTGGTCACAACCCAAACAGGACGCGTACGCCAATGCTGAGAAGATCAGGTAAGAAAATCACATATGGTCTGACAATGACGCGTGGGACCAGCTCCCTGGTGCAAGTGACACGACTGACAGATGGATGATCGTGTTAGGATTTAATTAATAGATTAGATTAATTAAAGGGATAATCCTCCTATGTAATATTCCTATGTCGGTTGCAATATGGAACCGACTATCTCGCATCCCCTCGTACAGACGCGTCTCTTCGCTCGCGTCCCTTTCCCTTGTATATATACTGAGATCATCAATGGAATAAAGAACAGTTGAATCATTTGTTGTTGTCTCTCGTGTCCTCTCGATTTTACCTTCTAACACGTTATCAGCACTTAGTTTCTACCGAGAAAACTAGAACGAGATCTGACAGGAACCTACATGCAAAAAGTGAGAAAGATTCGATGCCTGGGTTTCTGTCATGGTTCCTCGCCTGCTCCAATGTCGTCGCTCGCCGCCGTCGCGTAGTCAGTGGCCTTCGCCGCCACAACCACCGTGCACTTCGCCGGACCGATGGTCGCTGTTTTGGTGGAGGCCGCTACATTGGTCGCCGCCACGGTGCCGGCGGCTACCGTGGTCGCCACCACCGCTCAGGCGGTTTTCGCGGCCCTCGTCCACACCAGCCGAGCGGTGCCAACCGCTGCGCCGGCCGCGCATACCATGGACCCACTACAGCCGCCCGCGCCCGCGCAGATCCTGGCCCCTATCAAGGCCGCACCCCTATTGACGACAAGGACGAGGCCGCACCCCTGCCGTCTCCGACCCCTGCGGTCGTCGAGGTCGCAGGCGACGCGCTCGCCTATGTCTTGTCACTGACCGGAGCCTCCATCTTCACTTTTGGCTTCGGCGTGAGCAGCTTCACCAGCGCTGCGTTTGCCGATGCAGTCGTGCCGCCGCTCCTCTCACCGACGCCCGCCGCTCCTTCACCGCGTAGCAGCGCTCGCCGCCGCCTCGTCTCCCTCGGACTTCCGCTCCAGGGCTCGCCGTCGAGCAGCCACGGCCATCGCGCCGGCGCATGGAGCCCGAACGCGCTTGGACTCGCGAACGGCGTCGCGTCTGAGAACCGCTTTCCTGGTGAGTGGTGACTCCTCCGTCGAGGACTCCCGGAGCGGGAGCGGATCTCGTCGCTGATGAGAAATCCTCTCTGCACCGACACTGGAGGGAGACGCGTGGTGGTCGCTGCTGTACTAGTTGTGGTATCGTGGATTGGGGATTTCTTCTTTATCCTGCCCACACCGCTTTTAACTAGGCTGCATCAAGTAGCTTATTTATTTGCATCGCGATGGAGTCACTCCTGATATTTGTACGCATATACGTACAGACTTCAGATTTTTAACAAATCAGCGGTTTCAATAGTAGTTTAATTAGAGTACTCTGTATTCCAGATGTTTGTGTAATGTAATATATATTTCCGTGCGTACACATGTTGAGATTTATTACATTCATCTTTTGCAATTGAGATTTTCAATTTCTTGCAAATAGATCAATTCATCGTCTTAATTGAGTCATTTTGATTCGATACGAGCACAAATTGGTATGCAAAATTTAAAGTGATTTCTTCAAATTGATGTTTCGGGAACACAAGGTAGTGGCTAGATCTACTGCACTGCAGATTATCATCACTACTGTTTAAAGCCTACATTTTGTCATATTTGACACTATGATTGCTTAACAATGTGCTCTCCCAAACATTTTATTAAGTCATGACATAAGGCATTAGAAGTATGAGTATCTACTGGTTTCATCAGATTATACTCTCTAGTGCTGCGAGACGGACTCTGAATATTCTTTTAGAGATTATCTACAATGTGTCATACTTAACACTTTGAAGTTCACACTAATGATTTTCAAGCCCACTTCTTGAACTTATCATTATTTTTTGCATAATTCATTACAACATAACCATGATGGTTTGTGGTTTACCAAAGCGTAAATTCAATAAACTCTGGTTTACCCATATAGGTAACCGATGGCTGGAAGAGAGTTCGATGCACTCGCTCTCGATGGCCACAAATACCCTACCTGGGCCATGGACATCAAGATCGCCCTTGCGTCCCATGGGATAGTGCATGTCATCCAGAACCCGGAGGACCCCCTTTCCGGCTGGAGTCGCACCGCTGAGATAAGAGCATAAATATGCTTTCTTGTACATCATAAGGCACCATATCCACCCGAATCTTAAGTCCGAGTATTTGGTGGAGGAATCCCAATTACTTTGTTTCAGACCCTCAAGACGAGGTTTGAAAAGCAGAAGGCAGTTGTCCTGCCTGAAGCACTTCATGATTGGACTCATCTTCGATTCCAGGACTTCAAGTCCGTCGGGGATTACAATCACGAGGTTCATAAGATAAGTTCTAAGTTGCGCTTTTGCAAGAAGGAACCTACAGATGTGGAAAAGATAGAAAAAAACTCTATCCACTATGATTCCATCTGAAAGGCTCCTCTAGCAGCAATACCACGCTCGTGACTACCAGGTCTATTCAGGCCTTATTCATATTCTACTTCAGGCTGAAAAGCATGATGAGCTTCTTGCTAAGAATGACTCTTAGAGCCCGGTTGGTTCCAACCTTTGCCGGAAGTTCATATGAATGTCACGAACAAAATAAAGTTTGGTGGTGCCTTCAACGGCAACCAATCAAACTTTAAGGGTAAGCGTAAGCGCAACCAGAACAAAAAGCCTCGAAACTCGGACCGTGGGTAAGGCACCACAAAGCCTAAGTATGACAAAACTAGGCTTTGTGACAAGTGTGGATGCTACACGCATCCTACTAACAAGTGCAAGACCCCAAAGCATCTGGAAATTCTCTACCAACAATCCCAAGGACGCAAAGCACCTCAAGGGAAAAGGTTTGAAGCCAACTTTAACCTTCATTCAGATGGCACCAATGGAGATGGTTGTTCGCAAGATGTTCCTCTTGTACCTAGCAACACCATTACTCTCCAGCTGTCAGAGGATCCTATGAGCACGGAGAACATGATTGTTGAGTATGCCTCAAATGACATGTTTGGAGACTTTGACTAGTCCCATTATCTCCTTTGTGATCAATTTAATCATGTCCTTTTGTGATGTTGTAACAGAACATAAGTATTGTATATCATAATACATTGTATCAGCACTCTGACATAAAAAAAGAATTGTGTGTATTCTATATATTTGAGAGAAGATTTCCATAGCGAACTCTAGCTCGATATATAGATTTCTACGGGACTCAATCCGATGGATGAGGAACAAGTATTTGAAAAAGTACCCTCTCTATTGTTTGGATTGCACTACTAGTACATCCAACTGTAGCACATGTTGCATAATGCAATTCCATTGGTCACAGTTTGCTTGAGTCCAAAATTTCCTCGGTCATCAGACTTTGTGTGCACATTGTGCAACACAGGGAAGCAAATTTTGAGGCATTCACACTTCAAAATATAAGTTGGACCGCTTAAATCCCTTGAACACATCCAGGGAGGCATTTGTTATTCCCCAACCATTGTATGGATATTTTAAGATATTCTGCATGGTTCTCAATTATGCATCTATACGATGCTCATACATGTGTTTTATGTCCACATGAAACCATGCATTTACCATGATAATGATGGAAGTAATCAAGTTACATTCCCATTATCGAGAAATTCGAATTTGACAAATTCGCAAAGAAAATGTTGTAGAATTCTTCTCATGTGCCTTCAATGAATATTGTATGGCCATGCGGATTGAAGTCCAGCACTCTATCCCATACATCCACATTCATAATGGTTTGGTTGAATCCCTGAATAAGAGGATCAAACTCATTGCGTGACCTTTGTCGATGAAATGCACTACCAACTTGACGTTGGAGTCATGCAGATTTACACACTGCTCAATGACTAACTGCATATCACAGTACTCCTCCTCAGTAATTGATACGTGGAAATCCTTCGAGCATTTCCCATCTGCGTAAGTTTGGAAGCGTTTCACGCATACCGATCTCACCACCACAACATACATCATTGGGCCCATATACTTGGGATCTATGTGGGGTACAGATCTCCGTCGAGCAATATGTACCTTGAACCCCTCATTAGGGATACATTCATAGCCCAGTATGTTGATTGCTTATATTAAATGATGGATTATTTCCAGGCATTAGGGGGAGACTTCATATACCACACAGAATGCCAGGAAATCAATTAGGACTCCACGTTCCACCTTATATCCACGTATTCAAGAATTTGGACTACGTCCGAAATTCACATATTTGCAACATATTGCAAATAACCTGCCAGATTCATTTACTGATCTCAAAGGTGTTACAAAATCCTTTAGTCCGGCTAGAAATGCGCCCGAAAGAGTGGAGGTACCAATAAAAACCACTCAACTCTCCGTACCCGAGAAGAGGGGGAGTAGTACGGCCTCTAACCAGGATCTAGCTTCCTGCAAGCAACAAAGGAAATCGAGGAGATATCCTCTAAATCAGTAAATGCAAGTCAACCTAGCGTTGACAAACACCTTATGGGTAGTATACACCCAATGGAAAGGAAACCTCCACAACCCAGCTTCAGCTTGCACACACTGGCTGGGACATCGGAACACCTGGACTCACGCGTATTGGGAAATCACGAAGAGTCATTATAGGTGGATGCGATTTCCTCTAACTATATTGATTCTGGAGAATCATACAACAAAAGCCTACAACTGTCGACGAACATATCTCTTGTATTATTGACAAAACCTTCACAATGATTCAGATCCATAGACCATGGCCATGGCAGAGTGTAAACCACTCACTCGGACTGAAACAATCAAAGGGTGCAATCCAAGCAGAAAATAGCCTCGCTCTTCCAACTAAATTCCCTACATGGGATTCAATATGTTTCCTTCTAGAAATATAATGAGAACAAGGTGGTGAGAAAGAAAGTCTTGTAGCACAAGGTCGGGTTTTCGCAGAGATCCGAGACCTACTCTCCAGACATGAGTGGAATCCTCATTTTCCGATACCTATATCATTGGCAGTGCAAAATCATCTATCTATGCAGTTGATAGATGTAGTGACGACATTTCATGTGGATCACTAGATTTGGACATGTATGGTTCCCGATGGAATCTCTATCCGAATCGAAATGTAAATGCAACATGCATTGTGTAAAATCAATAAGTCATTACATGGCTTATTGTTGTCGGTATATTCTGGTACAACCGACATAGTGAGTTCCTTATACACAAGGATTACTCCTACAATGATGATTACCCATGTGTGTTTATCATGCTCAAGGATTACTCCTACAATGACGAAGCACGTGATCATCTAAAAGACGGAATTTGAGATGAAGAATTTGGATAAAACCAAATAGTTCTAGAGACCACAACTCGAACTCCTTCACTCAAGTATTATGGTACACCAAGTTGCCTATATTATAAATATTGGAGAAACCTAAAAATAGACATGTCATATCCATCTCCCATGATCGGTTGTTCGATCTCTAGACGTAGAGAAAGATTCACTCAAACCAAGGGATGATGTAGAAGGGATGTTGGGACTTGAAGTTCCATATCCCAGTGCCATTGGACCCACCAAGACAATTGGTTGGGAATCAAGAATATCTTTCTATATCTCCAAGACACCACACACTATTTGATATGTTCATGTAATTTCAGAGAAATATAAACTCCAATATCATCAGAATACACTGATGTTGGCTACTTGAACGATCCCCATATTGTATACCTACATGGTAGAAGTGTCACTTCATTGATGTCTTCGAAATATACTTCGGTGACTACACCTACCAATCATTCTAAAATACAAAGCCACGTTGCCATGTGTAGCTTTACAGAATGATAAACCACATACATGAGTCATGTGGTATTGGTTCTCTTGAATCATCGACCATTATCTATACAGATAATGTTGCTTGTGTTGCATAGATGCAAATAGGATACATCGAGAGCAATATCACTAAGCATATTGCCTCTAAATTGGTTTATCTTCATGAACTCCAGAAGAGTCAGGAAATAAACGTCTTGCGAGTCAAATCATGTGATAACCTCGCTGATCTATTCATGGAGTCTCTACCAACTTTCATATTCCATAAATATTTTTATGAAATTGGTATTTGACGGCTTCAGGATTTGCAAGAATCAGGGGGAGTATCATCCTAGACTACTCCTATTCAAAGTATCATATTACACTCTTTTTCCCTTTATGAGTTTACTATCCAGGTTCTCATCAAGGTTTTTAATGAGGTAATATCAACACAAGATCATATGTCATACTTTCTTTTTTCCCCACTCGGGTTTTTAGGAAAGTATACACGACATATATATTATCCTCTAAACTCTATGGGTTTTTCCCTTTTACAAGGTTTTTCTCATATGAAGTTAACATGGAGGTAATAATCATTATATGCTGTATCATTTTTTCCTTATTTTCCCACAGGGTTTGAAGGAGTTTTAACAGCATATCTAACCATTATATGTTGCATCATTTTCTCCTTATTTTTCCACTTGGTTTGAAGGAGTTTTAGCAACATATCATACACTACTCTCCTCATATTTTTCCCACAGGGTTTTTGGAGGAGATAATTCTAAAGATGATCGATCGCAAGGACATGGAAGGATTAGGGGGAGTGTTAGGATTTAATTAATAGATTAGATTAATTAAAGGGATAATCCTCCCATGTAATATTCCTATGTCGGTTGCAATATGGAACCGACTATCTCGCATCCCCTCGTACAGACGCGTCTCTTCGCTCGCGTCCCTTTCCCTTGTATATATACTGAGATCATCAATGGAATAAAGAACTGTTGAATCATTTGTTGTTGTCTCTCGTGTCCTCTCGATTTTACCTTCTAACAGATCGATCCTATTAAACGGTTTCAACTTGCTCCTCGGTGAATGAACGAACCTATTAAAACGCGGGCGCGCGGCCTCGACGCCTCCCAAGCCCAAGCAGCGCCCCGCCCCGGCCATCAGACCGATTAAACCCGCGCCTCCTCCGCAAAGGCGCCGCCAAGATGGCCGCCGGCGCGTACGGCGCGGACCTCCCGGCGGTCCCCGAGTGGCTGAACAAGGGCGACAACGCGTGGCAGCTGACGGCGGCGACGTTCGTGGGCATCCAGTCCATGCCAGGCCTGGTGGTCCTCTACGGCAGCATCGTGAAGAAGAAGTGGGCGGTCAACTCCGCCTTCATGGCGCTCTACGCCTACGCCTCCTCGCTGCTGGTCTGGGTCCTCGTCGGCTTCCGCATGGCCTTCGGGGAGCGGCTGCTGCCCTTCTGGGGCAAAGCCGGCGTGGCGCTCTCGCAGGGGTACCTCGTCGGCCGCGCGAAGCTGTCGGCGACGGCGGCGCCCGGCGGGGGAAGCCCCGCCGCGACGGAGCCCCTGTACCCGGAGGCGACGCTGGTGCTGTTCCAGTTCGAGTTCGCCGCCATCACGCTCATCCTGCTGGCGGGCTCCGTGCTGGGGCGGATGAACATCAAGGCCTGGATGGCGTTCACCCCGCTCTGGCTGATGCTGTCCTACACCGTGGGCGCGTTCAGCCTGTGGGGCGGCGGGTTTCTGTACCACTGGGGCGTTATTGACTACTCCGGCGGTTACGTCATCCACCTCTCCTCCGGCATCGCCGGCTTCACCGCCGCCTACTGGGTATGTACTGCCGTTCTACCTTTTTCTTCATGTTTGGTTCAATGTCCTGGTCGGAACGGCGGCGACGTGTTAGGTGGTGGTGGTGCTCGCTTGCTAGCCGATCGAGCGAGTAGTTTGACCCGGCTGCACACCAACGTGGATTCCTCGTTGGAGTGCCATGCTGCCCATGTCACCGTAAGGATAATTGCATGACTGCCGCAACCGCAAGACAAACACGCAATAAAGTACTGGATTGGAATTAGTTCTTCGCATGTGTTCAAAGTAAAACCTTGGAAGGTTTCTAAAAGCAAGTCATCTTGGAAAGAACTAATTTGTCTCCAACGAGCAGTGATGCAGATTTCCCTTTCCTTTCTTCTTTATTTGGGCAGTCACATGTTAGGAGTAGAAAGTATTCGGTTGATAGCCCCAATCACACCCAAAAAAGGGGTCTAAGAAGAAAAACCCCTTTAGCTCATGGAACGTGTGAACGAGCTGGACCATGTCGTTTGCTTCGGCTATGCTCGTGGGCTGCGTGCGTCGGTCATGGCAACACCGAAGACTCCGGGGTGTGGTGGATGTGCTGCTGTTCAAGGTCTCCATCGCTATGTCGTCTTGCAGCAGCAGGTCCAAATTTAATATCTGATCACGATGGGTCGAAATTTACGTCTACAAATATCCCCGTGGCGCTGTCAGTTCCATTATCCAATTGGCGTGGTACAAATTCCGCAACTCGTTTAGGGCTAGTCACAGATTTCATTTCAAAGAAAAAGACTAGTTACAGATTAAGTAGATCTACTTTCTGAACTTGGTTTAACTTACTTGGTGTTGCTTCTGTAATGCGGTTTAACCACATCAACTTCAGAAAACGAGCCCGTGGTGCCGAGCTGCTACTCAAATTTGCACGCGACCGATCGATGGCTGGTCACTAACCGCATATACTGTGTCTGGATGACAGGTTGGCCCGAGGCTGAAGAGCGACCGCGAGCGGTTCTCCCCGAACAACATCCTGCTCATGATCGCCGGCGGCGGGCTGCTGTGGATGGGGTGGGCCGGGTTCAACGGCGGCGCGCCCTACGCCGCCAACATCACCGCGTCCATAGCCGTGCTCAACACCAACGTCAGCGCCGCCACCAGCCTGCTCACGTGGACCTGCCTCGACGTCATCTTCTTCGGCAAGCCGTCCGTCATCGGCGCCGTCCAGGGCATGATGACCGGCCTCGTCTGCATCACACCCGGCGCAGGTACGAACGGACACAACAACGTCTCCTCCTTGCCCGTACGGGTCACAGGGACCGATGGATCGGCCTAGTTAATTTGGGTTTTGATTCGCAATATTAGTCGTATCGTGGATTAGAAAAGGAAATGTCAGGTGACAATAAATCAATCAAATGCGTGTTGTGTAATAGTACTAGCGGCAGAAAGTCAAATTAGGGCAGCGGAAAAGTCGTGTTCTTGTTTATTGGAGCTGACATCGACAGAAAGTTGATCTGAATTCAAAAAATATACTCTGTCAAGAACACTAACAACAAACTAAAGTTCGTAGCTGCCAGCCAAGAGCATAGTTTTCTGACATGTATTTTTTCTTACAACAGGGCTGGTGCAGACGTGGGCGGCGGTGATCATGGGCATGTGCGCGGGGAGCGTGCCGTGGTTCAGCATGATGATCCTGCACAAGAAGTCCACGCTGCTGATGAGAGTCGACGACACGCTGGCCGTCTTCCACACGCACGCCGTGGCGGGGCTCCTGGGCGGCGTCCTCACGGGGCTGCTGGCCACCCCGGAGCTCATGGCGATGGAGTCCCCCGTGCCGGGCGCCCGGGGCGCCTTCTACGGCGGCGGCATCGGGCAGGTCGGCAAGCAGCTGGCCGGGGCCGCGTTCGTCATCGCGTGGAACCTCGTGGTCACCACGCTCATCCTGCTCGGCATTGGGCTGTTCATCCCGCTCAGGATGCCCGACGACCAGCTCATGATCGGAGACGACGCCGCGCACGGTGAGGAGGCGTACGCGCTGTGGGGCGACGGCGAGAAGTTTGACGCGACGCGGCATGACGTGTCGAGGGGAGGAGCAGGCGGGGAGAGGGAGATGGGTACCGCGGAGCAGCGGCTCGCCGGCATGGGCGCCAGGGGCGTCACCATCCAGTTGTAGGCTTGTAGGCAGGATCGATCGATCGAGGGCGTCGTTGTGCCCGGACTGTACTGCTAGTTTTGGTGTTTAGTTTCGACTGTAGGAAGAGTAGTAATGTTTTTAACTGCAGGGTGCGAGATGGTGTAGATTTCTGATGTAATCTTGGGCTTTTTGTGACATATATTGGTGGCGAAATCTGCTAATGTGCGTGCAGGATGTCAGGGTGCAGGTGGGACTACCCGCGGAAGACCCGCATATGTCCGCACAGTCCCACACATTTTAAGCGGGCGTCCCACGGGTGCCCGCGAAACTTATGCGGATGCTCACTATCCCACGTATGCCCACATGTGCTCGCAAATATATTATTGCAATTGTTGCTCATATAATGTTAATAAAAATATTTTAGTAAATATAATACGATCACAGTGCAATATCACGCGCAATGTCCATGTACAGTGGTTTTTAAGAAGAAGAAAATGCTACTAGTACAAAGAGCAAAATCCAATATCTGATTTAGCTAGCGGAAAAATAACCAGTGAAATCAGCGGATCCATGTGGTATCTGGGTCACTACGGTGTACAAACTTAACTTCCTCCATATGAAAACACAAATTTTACTCTACCATCAAAAGAACATTGTGTTCTTGCAGAATATATCCCTTTATTTCAAACATTTCTAGAAACAAAACTAAAGCATATTCATGATACCAAAACTTCTCAGGGAGCATGATTATTCCCACTTCAATTGAAATCGCACAAATTCTGGGTTCTCCCTTCTTCATGGGTTCTCCCTTCTTCATAAAGAACAGGTTCGATGAATTCGACAGACCAGTTTCACATAATAGGCAGGTCAGTACAGTCAGTCTTGGAGACACAAACTACAACACATCAACTATTATCATAAGGATACAGAAGCTCGACAAAATAATGATGATGCAAGGAATAATCACCATGCAGAAACAGCCAGTTCTCTGCTAAATCGATGCCATCTAATAGATAAATGCAGCAAGTAATAATAAATCACCACATGGATACTGCCTACTGTGTACTGCCAATCCGAGCAAATTGGGTTACTGCAACAAAAAAAATATGATCACATGGTTGATTTCTTCACCCTTAATTAGCCTCACTTTAGGGAAAGTCCAAATGACTTGACGGAACTGCAACAAAAAAATATGATCACAGAAAAATTAGTCCAAACTAATCATCAAAGAAAATGGGGTTTCTTGGAATATATGGATCAACTATATAAAGATGATTAAGAACAACAATGGTACTAGAGGTGACTGAGATATAAATGGGAGATTAAACATAACATCAATTCTCCGGCATCCTATATTTGAAAACAATGCAGTAAAACAACACAGGAGAAACTAAACTCATTAAATATGCAAGTACCAATATATGCATGGAAGCAAAATGAACTGGGAGCGTATTAGTGTAATCTTTTAGCAAGAGGAGTGAGTGATGGTGTCCTTCTCTATCAAGCCAGCCACCCTTTTATACAGTTCTTGTAAAACACAAGAAATACTGCACTGGTTTTGTGTACCACATTAACATAATTCATCATAGTTGGTTTCCACATCTGGAAATTCTAGGTTAGGAAGATACTGAAATTACTCTTGCATGGAAATGCAACATACAACTTTTTCCAAACATCTAGGATAGGAAGATACTGAAATTACCTTATGCTTTCTTGAACATTGATGAGACATGTTTCTGTATGATCAGTCACGCTCTTTCCAACTCTATAAAAAACATAGGAGCAAAATATGTCAAGAATAAACAGTCAGTAACAAGTAATATTGTGCCAAAGAAAATACTTTAGTGAAGGAAAACAGTAACCTACCAGCTGCCTTAAACCAGTCCTGTAGACATATCAGAATCTCGACAATAGAGGATGAAAGGCTGCTCCGATAGTCGCTGACGACGCGTCCTTCGGTGCTAAAAGCTAACTCGGAAGGAACAGTTGAAGCTGGAATGGCCAATATGTCATGTGCCATTTTGGAGAGCACGGGATACTTTGAAGAACTAACTTTCCACCATTGAAGAATGTCCACCTCCTTCTTCCGAGGAAGCAACTCTTCTTTTAGATAGCAATCGAGCTCATTGCTTGCTTGTCTTCTTTTAGACCTCATGTGTTGATCCCACTCCACAAGTGGATCATCCTCTACTTCCACCTCTTCGGTATTAGGACTATCCATTTATCTTTGTGAGTGAGCAGAAACCTCTAGATTGTATTCATCGAAGAGTTTCTGCATGGTTTTCTTCACCTCTCCCATCCATGTGCCCACCTCCTCTTCATTTCCAAAGTCCCTCAGAAGATAGTCAAGGAGGTCATACTTGAATCGTGGATCAAATATAACAGGAATGCAAGATGACTTGTATGATTCCAACCAATATTCGTTGAACTTTATTTGCATTTGTTGTACCATACGGGCAATTATATGATCTTGACTAGATGCTTCTTTATTCCTTATCTTCATTTTCAGACTTGCTTCTTCTTTATTCAACGTTTTCTTGATATTCCAGAGTTGATAGAAATACATATGGGAAGTGGGATAGTTTGAGCCCGAAAGAGTGTTTGTTGCGGTGTAGAAGACCCTCAACAACTTGCAAACAGCTTCTGCCAATTTCCATTCAGTGGCCAAAGGAGCAAATGCATAATCCTTATCATGCTTCTCTAGAGAAGAGAAGGCGCCTCTGAGAGGTAAAGCAGCTTCAAGCATCAAATAAGTAGAGTTCCAACGAGTTGTGACATCAACAGATGGACTTTTATATTCTGAAGTGAGCCCTACTTGCATGACGATGTCAAGGAACTTCTCAACCCTTGTTTGTGAACTTCTCACAAACTTGCAACTCTCTCTAATATTATTGATAGTGGGTTTTACTTCTTTGAGACCATATTGCGCAATAATATTGAAGACATGTGTTCCGCAGCGGTAGTGAAGTAGTACTCCATTTGAAACAAGGAAACCTTTATTTTCCAAATTTTCTCTCAAATGATTAAGCATAGCAATAATTACTGATGCATTGTCTAATGTAAAATTAAAGAGTTTATCCTCTATGTTCCACTCTTGAATACTCCTTAGTACTACATCAAACATGTTCAATGAATTGTGCGGTGTCTCCATCATACTGAATCTTATAATACTTTTATGGAGTTTCCAATCATCAGAAATACAGTGGCAGGTCATGCATAGATAACCTAATTTCTGATTAGAGGTCCACATCACCTGTGAAAGATACCCGAGAGTCCAAATTTTCAAAATATTTTTTCATTCTATCTCCATGCATTTGAAAAGCAGCTTCACAATCATTCTTGAGTGTTGTTCTAGAGACATTTTCAAACCATGGATTCAATGATTTAGTGAATTCTCTAAAAGATGATGACTCAACTAGCAAAAATGGCATTTCATTCACAACAATGAACTTCACTAGCTTCCTTCTTGCGATAACTGGGTCAAATTTCCAATCAGGATCAATCCCCTCAGGATGACCCATCTTATCAACCATCTCATTCTTTGCTAGTTTAGCTGGGCATACCTTTAAATGTCGACCAATCTGGCTGCTCCCCGAGTCTCTTGAAGCTGGAAAGATTTTCTGACAATGACCACAGCGGCCTTTCACAAGTTTGTTTCCTTGATAAATCGGCTCAACTTCTTTCCATATGCGAGAAAGCAACTTGCGGCGTCCATGTGTCCAGCCTACATGCAATGGAAGAAAAGCTTAGTCAACTAATGAAAAGTAAAGACAAGGAAAATGAATAATCAATGAATATATACGAGAAAATCTTACCATAGGGACTGGTCGTTCTTCCATCAGGTGAGAGGTCATGAAGAGAGGGAGATATTGGAGGCTGTTGTGAAGGAGAGTTAAGTGACTCTTGTGAATTTGATCCCTCGGGTGAACCTGTCATCTTTGGCCTTATATGTGCTGCCTCATTTATTGATTCCCTTCTATGTGCTGCCTCATTTATTGATTCCCTTCTATGTGCTGTTGCGTTTATAAGAATATTAACTCCTGGCGACGACGTCACCCGTGGACTGGTTGATATTGCAAGCCGTCCCTAAAAGTGAGCCAAACAATTCAAACTAACTTGTGGTTTTCATGGCATATCAATAGGATAGAAACCATGTATGCGTATATGATTTTTACCTTCCTCTGACTCCCTATGATCTCCTTGCGGACGTCGATGTCGGCATTTATCTCTGAACGCACTTTCTCCTTGTGCAACATAGTGTCTACTGGTGGAAGCGCTGCTGCTGCTCCCTATTGAAACACACAATAATCCAGTATATAACATTAGAAAGTATGTAGATGATATTATACAACATGGGTTCATGTTGCATCTACATACATGGAACTTTAGCTGGTATTATATAACATTAGAAAGTATGTACCTTGTTCTTACTGCTCCAGAATTTCTTGGACACACCAGATTTGATCTGTTTGCTGGTTTCAGTGTTGTTGTTTGTGGACTGGCTCTGCATCCTTGTTTCAGTTGGCTGCTCCTGGATCTGTGGCTGCGTGGAGAAGAAAGAGAGGCTTGAGTTAGTGGAATCAGTAAGCAACAGAAAAGAGACAAAGGAAATTGGCAGAAATATACGATGGAGAATATGACATATAATCAAACTAACACAATCATATGTTCCCTGTTGGAGCTCATGGTTAAGTCTTTGTACAAGTTACTCTTGATGGCCCCAACAGCAACACAAAATCAGAGAGGCTTAAGAGAATAACTGTTAACATATTGCAAGATTTAAGAATGTACGAATAACTGCGATAAATTATCAGTTGGGGTTAGAATATTGTCAGCCAAGTCATGGTCTGTAGCTGTTCCCAGAAACTGATGTAGCAATGTCTTAAACACTATCTAAGACTCTTTTAAAGAAAAACTATCAAGACAACAACCAGGGCATGAACAATCAGGGCATTTGATTCAGTGAATGGCAATCAAGAGTAGCACTGTCTTCATCAAACAACTTCAAAAACACCAGGGCATGAACAATCGACACAAACATAAAAAACATGGGAGTAGCCAAGTTTCACAAACAGAGCCAAGTTCAGAGTAGCTCTCAACCTTTGAGGTTTCTGAGACACACAGATAGTACAAACAAACAAATAAACAATCTAATAGTAGAAACCTTTGATGTTTATATGTTGTCTGATGTTCCTGCATACAAGAAAAATAAACATGGATAACTTATTTTGACCCAATAAAAATTCCCAGCTGATGCGACCTGGTAGCTAGCCTGGCTTATAATATATATGTAGGGGAGCACAAGTACACAACAGCATGCAAGTCAAATGACAGACCAAACTGCTGATCTACGAACCCAATGTGGTTGACGCACTCGTCTCTAGATTGGAACCACATGAGACATGCCTTATTCTAGTGAGACATGCCACCTCTTCCTTTCAGTATCCACATTTTGCTGTCTTGGACATTTGAATAGAAGGATTTCAAAGCAAGAATCGACATTGTCGACCAAGAAACATGCAATGCTGAAAAATTTAGAGATGCGATGGAGCCAATGGCAAATCAGAAGAACGCAGCATGATTCAACTGGTAGTTTATTTCTATTCATCGTAACCATTAGCCTAACACATCCATCGAAGAGATATATACCAAACCAGCTGTTTATATTCACCGTAACCAGCTGGGCAACCATCTCAGCACATCACATATACTGAGCAACCATCTCTTGCAACAGTTGGTATATCAAAAATAAATCGATCTCTAGTAAAAATTACAGTACCTTTCTTTTCTTGGACCTTGGAGATTCCTTGCAGGTGCCCATATTAGATCTTGGACCATGGATCGGAGGAGGAGCGGCGGGGAGAAAGGGAGGTGGGAGTAGACCTTCCCCCGCAGCCGGAGGAAGAGCGTCGACCACTGGGATTGGAGGAGGAGCGGCGGGGAGAAAGGGAGGTGGGAGTAGACCTTCTCCCGCAGCCGGAGGAGGAGGATCTGCCATGGCGGAGCTAGCCGGCGGGGCTCCGGCGGCTCCCTAACGCGGCGGGGCTCCGGCGACTCCCTTCCCGTGTCCGCGATGAGGAGGAGGCGTGTGGTCGAGACGTAGAGGGCGTCTGGACTTGAGTCCGTCGGTGGAGGGCGTGACTGCGTGTTGGGGTCGATGTGGGCTGTCCCACAGACGTCCACATTTTTTTCTTGTGTATTTGTGGGTGTCCCACATAGTCTCTTATGTGGGCTTGGCTAGTGGGCTCCGTGGGTAGCTCATTCCCACCTGCACCCTGAGCAGGATGATCAGACGTAGAGGGCGTCTGGACTCGAGTCCGTTGGTGGAGGGCGTGACTGCGTGTTGGGGTCGATATGAGCTGTCCCACAGACGCCCACATTTTTTTCTTGTGTATTTGTGGGTGTCCCACATAGCCTCTTATGTGGACTTGGCTAGTGGGCTCCGTGGGTAGCCCATTCCCACCTGCACCCTGAGCAGGATGATCAGATCGAGTTGGCGCACAGCTCAAACAATGAAAAAGCACACACACGTCGATCCTAGATTCGATGTCTGCTGCTGTGAGTTGGGTTGTTGTTTTTAGTACACCGATCCGTGTCTCCGTTCTTCAGAATCAGAAACAGTAAAAAAAAGATAAGCTGCACCAGCCGGGAATCGAACCCGGGTCTGTACCGTGGCAGGGTACTATTCTACCACTAGACCACTGGTGCTTATTGATCTGAATGGAAATAATAATGGCTATACTGTCTAGTATGGGCAGCTTAATGGGTTAGAAACACACAGATCTATTGAACACTAGTGCTGAGAAGGTGTCACTTCTTTTATTGGATAAAAATTACAAGGCCAGACGTTCTCATGTGTATACAAGGCACACTGCGGAACAGGCCACACACAATTTGCAAGAGGTAACAAGCACCAGGTCAGACACACACACAGACACGGTTTGTCAAACTCCAGAGTGACAGAGTCTATCCCATGAACACGGCCGTGAGCTCTGCCTCCCCCAGCACGTGCCCGTCGATGGCCTCCATCACCTTATCCACAGTCACCTACAGACAACAAAATCACAGCTAATCAGTACTCATCACACGTTAAGAGTCCAGAACAGAGTCTCTGCAGTTCAAAGCTGCTGCTGTAGGTGCACTCACCTTGTTGCCGAGGCTGAGCACGTCGTCGAGCGCGTAGAGCCTGAACTGGATGCGGTGGCCCTGGGAGTCCGGCACGGGCCCGCGCCAGCCGGGCTGCTTCCAGTCGTTGATCCCCTCCTGGACGCCGTTGTCGCCGCGCGCGTTGCCCCCGGCGCCGGAGAACCCCTCGGGGAGGCCCTTGGTCTCGGGGGTGATGTTGGCGACCACCCAGTGCGTCCAGGGCACGATGGGGCCACCCGGTTCCGGCGCGTCGATGTCCTGCACCACCAGCGCCAGCGAGCGGGTGCCGTCGGGCACGCCGTACCACTCCAGCGGCGGCGACATGTCCTTCTTCGCGCCCTGCCCCTCCAGCGTGTACTGCCGCGGCAGCCGCCCCTCGTGCGCCGCCACCGGCGGGCACACCAGCCTCAGGCTCTCCTGCGCCATGGCTGCTGCTTGGCTGATGGACACTGGGACGATGCTTGCTTGGATTGTTCTAGCTAGTTTGGTGCGGAAACTGACGTACGTGGGACGAGTGAGGTGGAGGGGTCGCCGCGTGGTCGCGGTGTTTTAATAAGGAGGAGAGCGGCGTCGGGAGCGCGGTGCTCGGCGAACGCGTGTCAGGGGTACGTGGAGTCGGCGCCGTGGTTACGGGAATCGTGGCGTGCTCTCTGGACTCCGGACGGCAGGGGAGGGACCGGCAGCGCCAGGAAGATTTGAGAAGGTTTAGCACTAGATAATCGCGTCAGACGTATCACGCTTTGCCAGATATGTCCCGCCGGCCACCGCGCAGTGCGTGCTCTGCCTTCTCGCGCGTACAAAGGCATCGCCCAATTCGATTTCGCCTCCTACGAGCGTAGCTATAATTGGGCCTTGGTTTGTGTACACTAGTGGGCTAGTGGCAAGCCATGATGGGCACCATATAAGACTTTGTCTAGTGGGTGCGACGAAATGGGCGGTGTCTCGGCCCGGAGGGGAGCTGGGCTCATTAGCACCAGGGAGCACGGTGCAGGTGTGTTCCTTCAGCTTTTCCCTAAAAAAAAAAATTAAATACAGTATCAGTCTCTATACTTGTCGAGATGACTCAATTTAGTTCTCATACTCAAAATTTGTTAAATTTTGTCCGTATAATTGTAAACAGGGTGATTTAGTACCATTTGATCTTTGCCGTCGAATTTGACCTGACACGAATGACATGTGTCTTGAAATCTTGCAAGAACACTCTCACGCATCCGGGAAAATTGCATAAAACGACCTCAAATATTGTAAAATACAGGATTAGTCCTTGTATTTGTCCGGATGGCTCGATTTAGTCTTGATATTTGTCAATTGGGCTTGATTTAATGTAATTTTTGCTGTCGAATTTGAGCTAATACGAAGGACATGTAAACGCAGGCCCCACTTACAGAAAACTAGTTAGCCTGAAAATTTGTAAAGAATCCCTTACACATTTAGAGCGTATATTTTCGCTTCCAGATATTTGTATGTACCCACTCTCCATCTAACCAATAGACCAGCACTCCAAGTCGTTACAATACCTTTCAATTTAAAACTATTCTATTTAAGAGGGAGGGAAAAGGAGGGAGTCGATTGAGAGGGGGGCGGCGGTGGCGGCGATCACTAGACCGGAACATGTAACTTTTTTCATAGAGAGGAGATGACATCGAAGCGATACTAGCAGTCGAGAAAATATACGTTCTAGATGTAGGAGGGGGTACTGCAAGTTTCCAAGTCAGCTGCACTGCTTTAAGTGGGACCCATGTCCACGTGTCATTCATGTCAACTCAAATTCGATGATGAACATGCTTTTAAAATTAATTGAGTCTAATTGACGAGCACATAGATTAAATTGTGCAAATTAAGAGTATCAAGACTAAATCGAGTCAAACAGATGAGTATAGAGACATATCTTATATCTAGACTCAATTGTGATAGTTTTTTTTTTACAATTTTCTCAGATTCAGGAGGGTATCCTTGCAATATTATGGCCCACGTGTCGTCCGTGTCAGCTCAAATTCGATAGTAAACATTAATTGGACTAAATTGAACTAGTTTACAAGTGCATGGACGAAATTCGGCAAATTCCGAGTACGAAGACTAAATTGAGCCAGTCTAACAAGTATAGAGACGATTAATGTATTTAACTCAAAAAGAAAAGAAGGTGTGTTCCTTCAGCTTTTCTGTCAAAAAAAGGTGTGTTCCCTCAGCTAACTATTTCTTTGTCAAGGTGTAAAAAGTGGTGGCGAAGATATACGGAGATCTTCTTTTTCGGATAAAACTATATTATCTCTTTTTAGATAAAAAAAAAGGGCTCCTGTTCCGGTTTCATTGAAGAAACCACATGGTAACAGAGTTTTAAGCTCCGAGGAGCATACAAACATACACAGCCCCTACAGCGCATAAGTGCAAACCAGAGCTTAGTTTGATCGCAGGTTGTTGCTGGTGCCTGGTGGATAATCGCTGATGCTTTAGCTGAGAATGGTCGTCTGATGCGTGTGGAGGCCCTTGAGCTAGCCATCATGTCAGTTTGAGTTTCTGGTCCGGTAAAAATAAATCGAACTTCTAGTTTTCTTTTTCTTTTTGAGTGTTTGTTACCAAGCGGCACTGGTAGTGAACTCGTTTTATTTCTGTTTGCACCTGGATTTTTTTTCTCTATGGTAAAATATTTCGATCTGTGAGGATTGCTTGGAAAAACCTCCTAGCGAACAAAAAAATAAAGCACCACGTCAAAAAAAAAAACTACTCACTCTTCTCGACAACACAAAACTCTCCATCATTCTCCACATGGTGCAGCAAGTTTGATTCCAGATTTGCTAGGCCAGGGAGATACCCGGGTGGCTCAAGTCATTTCCAGGCCAGGACATGTTCTGTTGATGAACTTGATGGAAGTGAAGCAGGGTGACTCGGAGAGGCCCATGATGAGTTGCCTTGGACTGAAATAAAGGCCAATCCGGCCCTTTAGCTGATTACGTTCCATAACCTACTCAGAGTCTATCTCGTAAATGCTACCGAGTCGTCTATATAAGTCTCGGCAGGAGAATCCTTGAAGCTACACTCTCAAGCATACCTTAGGTCTAGTTGACACTCTGCCTACGACGACTTGTAAACAATATAATCTAGCAGGAGTAGGTCCTTACCTCCACCTACAGAGGCCGAACCTTGGTAAAATATCAACTCCCAATCTAGATCCAAAGATTCGGATCCACTCTCCGCCTTCCACCTATCATACGCTACCCCAAGTAGTGACTCCATGACAAGGTTATTCATGGTAGCCTGCCAACCATCTTATTCAGTAGACTTTGCTTAGGGGCTACCCCACTCAACATCCAGCTTCTTGGTCGTCAGGTGATGGATATTGTCGGCAATCTCCCTCACCCAAGTTCCGGCCACATTAGCATGGGTGCTTGTCTTGCTAGAGTTTTCGGCGTCGTCTAGTCACCCTCTCACATCCCTTGGTCTCATAGCTCTCCGTCGCACAAGGGTTTAAGCCACCTTCTAAAAGAGAACCTGCATCCCACACCACATAGACATGTTAAAGCACATGTCGTTTCACATTTTCCATAATAACCATAAGTCAGTGTATGAACAATATTAGGAACTTTATGATTTTTATCACTAATCGACCAAATAAAACATAGAGCATAGAAGCTTTTCTCATTTACTCCAATCTTCATTCAACTGAAGTGATTTAGTAATGTGTAATAGATCATACCTTCTAAGCATAAAATTCTAACCAGCACATCTCCTAGTTAAGTTGGTGGAAGTAAGCTTAGTTAAGTTTAAATCGAAGTTTGGAGTTGGCCCGAGTCCCACATCATCATCGTGGTTTTGCAAGAAAAGAGGCCCACTTACCGGAAAGTACCAACTACTCCGCATAAGGTTTGGCAAAGAATTCACTTTCATAGGCATAGTAGTGCGTTTTCTCTAAAGAGTAAGCCTCATACTCCTACGGCCTTTTTGGTAGTTTTGTTGGTTTTGTGCAAACTTAGCCCTTAAGCAAAGTGAGTGAAGATAGTTCAATGAACTTACAATTATTGCTTATCTATTAGTCGATATTGATACTCCCTTCGTCCCAAAATAGATGTCTCAAATTTGTCAAAACTTGAATGAATTTAGACACTATTTAGTATATAGATTTATCCAAAATTTGAAAAACCTAAGACATCTATTCTGGGACGGAGGGAGTACATTATATCGGCATCTTGTCAATATTTTATACTTGCACAAATCTCAACATTTGGGTCGGACGGTTCTTAGCATTGCTCGGTCGTTTAACAAGTACTTCCTCCGTTTCAAAATATAAGATGTTTTAGCTTTGTGAAGTAAATGAATCTAGACTATTTTTAGTGTGTAGGTTCAATCCAAATATGAGTGAACCTACACCCTAAAAGTAGTCTAGATACATTTGATTGACAAAACTAAAACATCCTATATTTTGAAACGGAGTATATCAAAATCATGTTTACCAACTACTTTGCATTTGATACTTGGTGTTTCTATCTATTAGTTGAGAGACGTGTGCTTACTGGTTTGTGGTTTCTCAACACAAAGGAATGATATTGAGTTCAACGGTAATGACGTCGTTACCACTTTCCTTCATCCTTCCGGCCGCATCAATACCTACGCGCGCCTTGGACAGTACTGTACTGTTAGATGAACCCTTCCGTTCTTCCACCATCACCCCCATCCCATCGATCTGTATATTATCTTCAAAACGCATGCAGGCAGGCAATTTGCGAGATCAAGTTGGTCTGATCGAACCTGCATCCAGCCCCATTATGCACAGTGGTCACACGAACTGGCTGCACACTAGCTACTTTCGCATCAGACTTGCACTCAGGTTTGCAAGTAGTCCACCTAGGCTGCAGCCTCACCTCTATACCCTCCCCACGATCTCCTGCCCCAACAGACCGACTCATGCATCTCATCATACCACAAAGGAACCCAACGCAAGGACCCGTCCAATCGCACGGAGGATACTTTGGCCACATACTTTGCGCCGTCACGGAGCAAGTAGATTAGTTGCAGCCATGATGGAAACTGTGCGTAAAGGACGAGGTAACCTTGCCTGATACACCAGGCAGGCTGATAGTGCGATGCTGGCTAAGATATCATGGCTTTTGCCTGCCGGCTGGACCGCCGCTTTCGCTCACACAGCTAGGCCGCACTCTACCCAGATGCATGCAGCTAGCGCTAGCCGGAGTTCCTGGGCAATGCAGGCAGCCCCGGATGCGCCTTTCCCGCGCACGACGGTCGCCCGCCCGGCCTCGAGCTAAACGCCGAGAACCATGTAACCCGATCGACCAGCACGTACTGAATTTTACTGTTCGTCCAGTCCAGGCAAAAGCTACCAAGAATGCTGATGCAAGAAAGCACCAAACGCATGCAGAGATATACAAGGTCTCGATCTTCTTCTTCCTTCCTGCCTAGGATATCTTCAGAATGACATGATGGTGGTGGTAGATCGGGTGTGATGAGATGAGATGAGACGAGACGAGAAACACGGTTTTTTGCTTTTGATCCTTTACCTTTTTCAGCTAGTAGCTGCTATCTAGCTCTATGAATTGCTCTGCCGTGTGCACCGTGTTAGATCTCGGCCTTTTGGATCTTCTAGTCTAGATGATTACGGTAGATCTTTGTCTATGGAGGTCTAGTCGAAATCTGAGAGTGAGAGGGAGATCCGGAGAGAGAGAGGGGCATACCTTCTCCTTGGCTAGAGGAGGGGGTCGATGTGACCATGACGTTCGACGGCGACGGCTAGCTGGGGCTAGGCTAGGCGGCGGCGGTGGGGTGCTTCCCGTGGCTAAGCGCAAAACCCTAGATCGGAAGGGATTGTGGTGGGGAGACCGGCGGCGCGACGAACCTCATAGTCTGTGCCCCGGTCCCCACCACTCTTTATATAGCGCTGCCACAGGGGCCCACCAACCTTGACTTGGTTGGGCGCCCCCGATCAGGGCGCGAATCGAGGGTTCGTATGAACCGTTGGGTTCATACGTGGAGAGGTCAACCTAACATTCTCCCCCTTGATCTCGACTTTACTTTTAACCTTGTTCTTTACTTATTCCATCACAGAATGATACATAGAGCATGTTTCATCGTCTTAGCTCAATTGCCGATAGAATCAGACAGCCACTATATACCTTCATGTTCTGAAACAAATTCTGTTACTTTTGGGCCTCTATAGTCCAGGAATCATAGGCTTGCCATTAAACCCATGCCGGCTATGTGCTCCTTGAACACATTGGGTGGTAAGCCTTTCGTTAGCGGATCAGCAAGCATATCCTTTGTCCTTATATGCTCGAGACTTATAGTTTGATCCTGGACTTTGTCCTTCACAACATAATACTTTATATCTATAGACTTTGAAGCATTACTCGACTTGTTGTTGTGAGCATAGAATACTGCGGGCTCGTTGTCACAGTACATCTTTAGTGGCCTGCTGATGCAGTCAACCACTTTCAAGTCGGGTAAGAATTTCTTTAACCATAACGCCTGTCCCATGGCCTCATAACATGCTATAAATTCTGCATACATCGTAGATGATGCAACTATCGACTGTTTGGCGCTTCTCCACGAAATAGCACCTCCTGCGAGAGTAAAGACATACCCTGTCGTGGACTTTCGGTCGTCTTTATCTCCCGCAAAATCTGCATCTGAATACCCTTTTATCTCTAGGGAATTAGATCTTCTGTATGTTAGCATGAGGCCTTTTGTGCCTTGCACATAGCGCAAAGCTTTCTTTACCATCTTCCAGTGCTCTATGCCTGGATTCTCTTGATATCTACCGAGTACCCCGGTGATAAATGCTAAGTCAGGGCGAGTGCACATTTGTGCATACTGTAAGCTTCCAACAGCCGAAGCATATGGTACTGACTTCATTTGATCGATCTCATATTGATTCTTTGGACATTGGGATTTCCCAAAACTGTCGCCCTTGACTATGGGAGCAGGTGTTGAATTACTCGCATGCATATTGTATTTCTTTAAAATCTTTTCACAATACGCTTTCTGCGACAGTCCTAACACTCCATTATTTCTGTCTCGGTGAATTTCTATGCCCAAAACATAAGATGCTTCACCAAGGTCTTTCATGTCAAAGTTTGATGACAAGAACTTCTTTGTTTCTAGTAGTAGACTAACATCACTGCTAGCAAGCAGAATGTCATCCACATATAGAATTAGGAAAATATATTTCCCACTTTTGAACTTTGCATAAATGCAATTGTCCTCAACATTTTCTTTGAATCCAAATCTTTTTAATGGTATCGTTAAACTTTAAATACCACTGCCTAGAGGCTTGCTTTAACCCATAAATGGATTTCTTTAGGCGGCATCCCATATGTTCCTTCCCCTCCATGAAAAAACCCTTGGGTTGTTTCATGTAAACATTCTCTTCTAAATCTCCATTTAGAAATGCCGTCTTGACATCCATTTGATGTAACTCTAAATCAAAATGTGCAACTAGTGCCATGATGATTCTGAAGGAGTCCTTACATGAGACTGGAGAAAAAGTCTCATTGTAATCTACACCTTCTCTTTGCGTAAAGCCTTTTGCCACGAGTCTAGCTTTGTACTTTTCTACATTCTCATTGGAGTCATACTTTGTTTTGTAGACCCACTTGCATCCTACTGTTTTGGCTCCTTTGGGAATTTCCTCTAAATCCCAAACATTGTTGGAACTCATCGATTTCATTTCATCTTCCATTGCCTCCACCCACTTGGCTGAGTGAGGGCTACTCATGGCTTCTTCATATGTGGTAGGATCGCCCTCCATATGAACTAAATTGTAAACTTTGTAGATTTCTTTGGAAATGGCTGGTCTTATTTCTCTTTTAGACCGTCTGAGTTCATCAGACTCTTGCTCATTTCTTGCCTCGGGTTCAGGCACATTTACACTAGGTGGCTGTTCTGGCTCCCTTTCGTGCTCAACAGTGGGTTCAGGTGGCTCCTGATGGACAGGTTCCGAACTTTCGCCCATTGTTGTCACGTGTGGAGTCACAACAGGTGCCGGCACCACAACCTCAGGGGTTGTAGATGGTGGCACGACAGGTAGCGAGAAAAATGGCTCCTGAATCATCGGATTAGGTGCATGCACCCTCTTCTCCTCAAGATCAATTTTCCTAGCTACCGTGCTCCCCCTCATTAATTCGTCCTCCAAGAAGACTGCATGTCTCGTTTCTACAAACTTTGTATATCTGTCGGGGCAGTAGAAACGATAGCCTTTGGACTTATCTGGATAGCCAATAAAATGGCAAGATACTGTTTTGGGGTCTAACTTTGCAATGTTTGGATTGAAAACTTTTGCCTCAGCTGGGCTCCCCCAGACCCTCAAGTGGTGCAGAGAGGGGACTCTGCCTGTCCACAATTCGTACGGTGTTTTGGGCACTGACTTACTTGGTACTCTGTTGAGAATATGAATGGCGGTTTTAAGCGCTTCCATCCACAAACCCAATGGGAGGGTGGAATAGCTCATCATGCTGCGCACCATATCCATAAGGGTACGGTTGCGCCTTTCAGCTACTCCGTTTTGCTGAGGTTCGCCCGGCATTGAATACTGGGCGACTATACCATTTTCTTGCAGGAACCGTGCAAAGGGCCCTGGTACTTGACCATATGGAGTATGCCGACCGTAGTACTCCCCCCCACGATCGGACCGAACTATTTTGATTCTTTTATCGTGCTGATTTTCTACTTCAGCTTTGAAGATTTTAAATTTATCCAACGCTTCAGATCTTTCTTTGATTGGATAAATATAACCATACCGGGAGTGATCATCCGTGAATGTTATGAATGAATCATAGCCATCCACACTTTTCACTGGAAACGGTCCACAAATATCCGTGTGGATTATTTCTAGTGTAGCTTTGCTTCGGTTTGCACCCTTTTTAATCTGTTTGACATACTTTCCTTTAATGCAATCTATGCATTGTTCTATGTCGGAGAACTCTAACGGAGGAAGAATGTCATTTTTAACGAGGTTTTCGATTCTTCCCCTCGAAATATGGCCTAGTCTGCAGTGCCATAGTCTCGAGGAGTCAAGAGTTCGCTTTCTTTTCTTTTGTTCTTTGTTCGACAAGGGATACTTTTTCATTCACATCACACACAGAAAATACTTTCTCATGTAGTGATACAAAATAAGGCTCATTGTGAAGCAAAACATCACCCACATAAGCATTATTGAACCATATGACACACTTTCCATGTCTTTGTCCACACGGGATACATTTATCAAGTTTCTGTGTAATGAAGGCCATAGTTGTATGTATTTTCTATGAACTCCCATGCGGAAGCACACTTTGCAATTGAGCCCGCATTAGCGTTCTCAATTGTGTTCTTTATAAAAATAATGCAACTTTTGTCGGCACTAAACATCGTTTAGTCCTCTAAGGTATATGCCATCTCCGATAGAGCATGGTTCTTTTCCTTTTCCTTCCATGCAATATCATCATCTTTTCTTCTTTAAGAAACACAATGTGTAACCATAACAACAATTGCATGTATTAATTCAACGTTGGTATAAATTAAAACATACAACTGTTTATGCAATTAAATCTATATCATCGTTGGGCAGATAATAGAGATAAATACATATATTATTGCAACAAAACATGATCATGTTATTAATAACGTTGGTCATAAAATAACAGAACCATAATTGTTTCAATAATCATTTTAACACACTTTTGAAATTTAATTCTCTTTAAAACTTTGATAAACACTTTTAACTATTTACATAGATAAAAGCACCTGTTAACAAATCATGATCATGCTATTAACAACGTTGGTTATATAATAACATAATCATAATCACATTTTAATATCATTTTATAACATCTTTTGAAGATTTAATTATCACTTTATTGCATTTAAGCAATTGCCTTTTTACTATTTGCAGCGGAAACATTTATAATGACTTTCATAATCCTTTGAGCTTTACAGAGAAATTCTGCTTTAATATCATTCTCTAGCCAAAAAATAATTGAAATATGAAAGGCTAGAGAAAACTATGTTAAAATTTGCTTGAAAACACTAAGAAAATCATTTAAAAACAACTTCTGTAAAAATAAAACAGAAAAAAACTGTTTAAAAAAATGGCTGGGCCGAAAAACTTGGGCGACATGCAATGGCCCACTCGGCCTGGCCACGCGCGCGGCACTAACCGCCGCCGCCAGCGGCCGCTCGGCCTGCCCGCCAGCGGCCCAACTGGCCCAGCCACGGGCCGGCCTGCCAGCGCGGCCCGCGGCGCCAGCTCACGCAGCGCCCGGCGCGGCCTGCAGCGCGTGTGCCGCGTGGCCACCGCGTGGCCTGCGCGGCCCGCCCGTGTGGCCCGCGTGGCCCGCTTGGCCCCTCCGCGTCGCCCACCGCCTGCGGCCGCATCATCTCGGCCGTCCGCGCGCGGTCGCCCTAGATCTAGCGGCCAGGAGTGATTGTCGCGACATCAAAACCGGCGGTCGGCGGCCCGCGTCCAAACCCTAGCCCCATTCTCACCTCACTCGCCCCGCGTCCACCCCGTGTCGGCGGCGCGTCCACCGCGCATCGGCGGCGCGTCTGCCACGTGTGCACCCCGCGGTGCGGCGGCGTTGTGGAGCAGCGGTCGAGGCGGCCGCGGCCCCTCACCCTCCCCATGCCCCTCACCCGAGCGGCGCGTCTCCGCGGTGCCGAGGCGAGGCGGCCGCCTGTGGCGAGCCCCTCCCTCTGGCTCCGGCGGCGCAGCTCGCTCCAAGCCGAGGCGAGGCGGCCGCCCTCCGGCGAGCCCCTCCCTCTAGCTGGTCTGTGGCGGCTGCCCGCGTGAGGCCGAGGCGAGGCGGCCGCGGGACGCGTGCCCCTCCCTCTTCCTCTCTGGCGGTTGCCCCCTGTGTCCGTGCGAGCCCATCCCCGGCGAGACTTGCTCGCAGGCGGTGTGGAGCCGCCGGCACGAGGGTGCCAGATCCCCCCTTTTCTTTCCCGTCCACGTTCCCCTTTCACCCAGCGACGCAGCAGCAAGGAGGGAACAGCGGCGGCGCCTCCCCTTGGCTCCTTGCCGATGCGTGCATCCACCCGAGGGTGGGTGCGCCGCCGTCAAGTGGCCGAGGTGGAGGCACATCCTCTCCCGGCTATGGCCGGTGCAATTTTTCTTTCGATTTGGATTTTCTTTCGATTTGCATGCGGGATCTAGGAGTAACTAGGGTTAGGATTTAAATCTTTGGGGATTTTCTTTGCCCCCGAAGGGGTGTGTTCTTCTTCCGACGCCTCGGCATGCCGATGCGCGTCGAGATAGAGAGGAACGGCGCGGCCAGAGGGGCAAGGCGCACTTTAGGGGTTGAATCTAGGGTTTTCCTTTTGCATTTTCTGTTTCTATCGAAAGAACTAGAGCTAGAGCCATGCTCTGATACCAATGTTAGATCTCGGCCTTTTGGATCTTCTAGTCTAGATGATTACGGTAGATCTTTGTCTGTGGAGGTCTAGTCGAAATCTAAGAGTGAGAGGGAGATCCGGAGAGAGAGAGGGGCATACCTTCTCCTTGGCTAGAGGAGGGGGTCGATGTGACCATGATGTTCGACGGCGACGGCTAGCTGGGGCTAGGCTAGGCGGCGGCGGTGGGGTGCTTCCCGTGGCTAAGCGCAAAACCCTAGATCGGAAGGGATTGTGGTGGGGAGAGCGGCGGCGCGACGAACCTCATAGTCTGTGCCCCGGTCCCCACCACTCTTTATATAGCGCTGCCACAGGGGCCCACCAACCTTGACTTGGTTGGGCGCCCCCGATCAGGGCGCGAATCGAGGGTTCGTATGAACCGTTGGGTTCATACGTGGAGAGGTCAACCTAACATTCTCCCCCTTGATCTCGACTTTACTTTTAACCTTGTTCTTTACTTATTCCATCACAGAATGATACATAGAGCATGTTTCATCGTCTTAGCTCAATTGCCGATAGAATCAGACAGCCACTATATACCTTCATGTTCTGAAACAAATTCTGTTACTTTTGGGCCTCTATAGTCCAGGAATCATAGGCTTGCCATTAAACCCATGCCGGCTATGTGCTCCTTGAACACATTGGGTGGTAAGCCTTTCGTTAGCGGATCAGCAAGCATATCCTTTGTCCTTATATGCTCGAGACTTATAGTTTGATCCTGGACTTTGTCCTTCACAACATAATACTTTATATCTATAGACTTTGAAGCATTACTCGACTTGTTGTTGTGAGCATAGAATACTGCGGGCTCGTTGTCACAGTACATCTTTAGTGGCCTGCTGATGCAGTCAACCACTTTCAAGTCGGGTAAGAATTTCTTTAACCATAACGCCTGTCCCATGGCCTCATAACATGCTATAAATTCTGCATACATCGTAGATGATGCAACTATCGACTGTTTGGCGCTTCTCCACGAAATAGCACCTCCTGCGAGAGTAAAGACATACCCTGTCGTGGACTTTCGGTCGTCTTTATCTCCCGCAAAATCTGCATCTGAATACCCTTTTATCTCTAGGGAATTAGATCTTCTGTATGTTAGCATGAGGCCTTTTGTGCCTTGCACATAGCGCAAAGCTTTCTTTACCATCTTCCAGTGCTCTATGCCTGGATTCTCTTGATATCTACCGAGTACCCCGGTGATAAATGCTAAGTCAGGGCGAGTGCACATTTGTGCATACTGTAAGCTTCCAACAGCCAAAGCATATGGTACTGACTTCATTTGATCGATCTCATATTGATTCTTTGGACATTGGGATTTCCCAAAACTGTCGCCCTTGACTATGGGAGCAGGTGTTGAATTACTCGCATGCATATTGTATTTCTTTAAAATCTTTTCACAATACGCTTTCTGCGACAGTCCTAACACTCCATTATTTCTGTCTCGGTGAATTTCTATGCCCAAAACATAAGATGCTTCACCAAGGTCTTTCATGTCAAAGTTTGATGACAAGAACTTCTTTGTTTCTAGTAGTAGACTAACATCACTGCTAGCAAGCAGAATGTCATCCACATATAGAATTAGGAAAATATATTTCCCACTTTTGAACTTTGCATAAATGCAATTGTCCTCAACATTTTCTTTGAATCCAAATCTTTTTAATGGTATCGTTAAACTTTAAATACCACTGCCTAGAGGCTTGCTTTAACCCATAAATGGATTTCTTTAGGCGGCATCCCATATGTTCCTTCCCCTCCATGAAAAAACCCTTGGGTTGTTTCATGTAAACATTCTCTTCTAAATCTCCATTTAGAAATGCCGTCTTGACATCCATTTGATGTAACTCTAAATCAAAATGTGCAACTAGTGCCATGATGATTCTGAAGGAGTCCTTACATGAGACTGGAGAAAAAGTCTCATTGTAATCTACACCTTCTCTTTGCGTAAAGCCTTTTGCCACGAGTCTAGCTTTGTACTTTTCTACATTCTCATTGGAGTCATACTTTGTTTTGTAGACCCACTTGCATCCTACTGTTTTGGCTCCTTTGGGAATTTCCTCTAAATCCCAAACATTGTTGGAACTCATCGATTTCATTTCATCTTCCATTGCCTCCACCCACTTGGCTGAGTGAGGGCTACTCATGGCTTCTTCATATGTGGTAGGATCGCCCTCCATATGAACTAAATTGTAAACTTTGTAGATTTCTTTGGAAATGGCTGGTCTTATTTCTCTTTTAGACCGTCTGAGTTCATCAGACTCTTGCTCATTTCTTGCCTCGGGTTCAGGCACATTTACACTAGGTGGCTGTTCTGGCTCCCTTTCGTGCTCAACAGTGGGTTCAGGTGGCTCCTGATGGACAGGTTCCGAACTTTCGCCCATTGTTGTCACGTGTGGAGTCACAACAGGTGCCGGCACCACAACCTCAGGGGTTGTAGATGGTGGCACGACAGGTAGCGAGAAAAATGGCTCCTGAATCATCGGATTAGGTGCATGCACCCTCTTCTCCTCAAGATCAATTTTCCTAGCTACCGTGCTCCCCCTCATTAATTCGTCCTCCAAGAAGACTGCATGTCTCGTTTCTACAAACTTTGTATATCTGTCGGGGCAGTAGAAACGATAGCCTTTGGACTTATCTGGATAGCCAATAAAATGGCAAGATACTGTTTTGGGGTCTAACTTTGCAATGTTTGGATTGAAAACTTTTGCCTCAGCTGGGCTCCCCCAGACCCTCAAGTGGTGCAGAGAGGGGACTCTGCCTGTCCACAATTCGTACGGTGTTTTGGGCACTGACTTACTTGGTACTCTGTTGAGAATATGAATGGCGGTTTTAAGCGCTTCCATCCACAAACCCAATGGGAGGGTGGAATAGCTCATCATGCTGCGCACCATATCCATAAGGGTACGGTTGCGCCTTTCAGCTACTCCGTTTTGCTGAGGTTCGCCCGGCATTGAATACTGGGCGACTATACCATTTTCTTATAGGAACCGTGCAAAGGGCCCTGGTACTTGACCATATGGAGTATGCCGACCGTAGTACTCCCCCCCACGATCGGACCGAACTATTTTGATTCTTTTATCGTGCTGATTTTCTACTTCAGCTTTGAAGATTTTAAATTTATCCAACGCTTCAGATCTTTCTTTGATTGGATAAATATAACCATACCGGGAGTGATCATCCGTGAATGTTATGAATGAATCATAGCCATCCACACTTTTCACTGGAAACGGTCCACAAATATCCGTGTGGATTATTTCTAGTGTAGCTTTGCTTCGGTTTGCACCCTTTTTAATCTGTTTGACATACTTTCCTTTAATGCAATCTATGCATTGTTCTATGTCGGAGAACTCTAACGGAGGAAGAATGTCATTTTTAACGAGGTTTTCGATTCTTCCCCTCGAAATATGGCCTAGTCTGCAGTGCCATAGTCTCGAGGAGTCAAGAGTTCGCTTTCTTTTCTTTTGTTCTTTGTTCGACAAGGGATACTTTTTCATTCACATCACACACAGAAAATACTTTCTCATGTAGTGATACAAAATAAGGCTCATTGTGAAGCAAAACATCACCCACATAAGCATTATTGAACCATATGACACACTTTCCATGTCTTTGTCCACACGGGATACATTTATCAAGTTTCTGTGTAATGAAGGCCATAGTTGTATGTATTTTCTATGAACTCCCATGCGGAAGCACACTTTGCAATTGAGCCCGCATTAGCGTTCTCAATTGTGTTCTTTATAAAAATAATGCAACTTTTGTCGGCACTAAACATCGTTTAGTCCTCTAAGGTATATGCCATCTCCGATAGAGCATGGTTCTTTTCCTTTTCCTTCCATGCAATATCATCATCTTTTCTTCTTTAAGAAACACAATGTGTAACCATAACAACAATTGCATGTATTAATTCAACGTTGGTATAAATTAAAACATACAACTGTTTATGCAATTAAATCTATATCATCGTTGGGCAGATAATAGAGATAAATACATATATTATTGCAACAAAACATGATCATGTTATTAATAACGTTGGTCATAAAATAACAGAACCATAATTGTTTCAATAATCATTTTAACACACTTTTGAAATTTAATTCTCTTTAAAACTTTGATAAACACTTTTAACTATTTACATAGATAAAAGCACCTGTTAACAAATCATGATCATGCTATTAACAACGTTGGTTATATAATAACATAATCATAATCACATTTTAATATCATTTTATAACATCTTTTGAAGATTTAATTATCACTTTATTGCATTTAAGCAATTGCCTTTTTACTATTTGCAGCGGAAACATTTATAATGACTTTCATAATCCTTTGAGCTTTACAGAGAAATTCTGCTTTAATATCATTCTCTAGCCAAAAAATAATTGAAATATGAAAGGCTAGAGAAAACTATGTTAAAATTTGCTTGAAAACACTAAGAAAATCATTTAAAAACAACTTCTGTAAAAATAAAACAGAAAAAAACTGTTTAAAAAAATGGCTGGGCCGAAAAACTTGGGCGACATGCAATGGCCCACTCGGCCTGGCCACGCGCGCGGCACTAACCGCCGCCGCCAGCGGCCGCTCGGCCTGCCCGCCAGCGGCCCAACTGGCCCAGCCACGGGCCGGCCTGCCAGCGCGGCCCGCGGCGCCAGCTCACGCAGCGCCCGGCGCGGCCTGCAGCGCGTGTGCCGCGTGGCCACCGCGTGGCCTGCGCGGCCCGCCCGTGTGGCCCGCGTGGCCCGCTTGGCCCCTCCGCGTCGCCCACCGCCTGCGGCCGCATCATCTCGGCCGTCCGCGCGCGGTCGCCCTAGATCTAGCGGCCAGGAGTGATTGTCGCGACATCAAAACCGGCGGTCGGCGGCCCGCGTCCAAACCCTAGCCCCATTCTCACCTCACTCGCCCCGCGTCCACCCCGTGTCGGCGGCGCGTCCACCGCGCATCGGCGGCGCGTCTGCCACGTGTGCACCCCGCGGTGCGGCGGCGTTGTGGAGCAGCGGTCGAGGCGGCCGCGGCCCCTCACCCTCCCCATGCCCCTCACCCGAGCGGCGCGTCTCCGCGGTGCCGAGGCGAGGCGGCCGCCTATGGCGAGCCCCTCCCTCTGGCTCCGGCGGCGCAGCTCGCTCCAAGCCGAGGCGAGGCGGCCGCCCTCCGGCGAGCCCCTCCCTCTAGCTGGTCTGTGGCGGCTGCCCGCGTGAGGCCGAGGCGAGGCGGCCGCGGGACGCGTGCCCCTCCCTCTTCCTCTCTGGCGGTTGCCCCCTGTGTCCGTGCGAGCCCATCCCCGGCGAGACTTGCTCGCAGGCGGTGTGGAGCCGCCGGCACGAGGGTGCCAGATCCCCCCTTTTCTTTCCCGTCCACGTTCCCCTTTCACCCAGCGACGCAGCAGCAAGGAGGGAACAGCGGCGGCGCCTCCCCTTGGCTCCTTGCCGATGCGCGCATCCACCCGAGGGTGGGTGCGCCGCCGTCAAGTGGCCGAGGTGGAGGCACATCCTCTCCCGGCGATGGCCGGTGCAATTTTTCTTTCGATTTGGATTTTCTTTCGATTTGCATGCGGGATCTAGGAGTAACTAGGGTTAGGATTTAAATCTTTGGGGATTTTCTTTGCCCCCGAAGGGGTGTGTTCTTCTTCCGACGCCTCGGCATGCCGATGCGCGTCGAGATAGAGAGGAACGGCGCGGCCAGAGGGGCAAGGCGCACTTTAGGGGTTGAATCTAGGGTTTTCCTTTTGCATTTTCTGTTTCTACCGAAAGAACTAGAGCTAGAGCCATGCTCTGATACCAATGTTAGATCTCGGCCTTTTGGATCTTCTAGTCTAGATGATTACGGTAGATCTTTGTCTGTGGAGGTCTAGTCGAAATCTGAGAGTGAGAGGGAGATCCGGAGAGAGAGAGGGGCATACCTTCTCCTTGGCTAGAGGAGGGGGTCGATGTGACCATGACGTTCGACGGCGACGGCTAGCTGGGGCTAGGCTAGGCGGCGGCGGTGGGGTGCTTCCCGTGGCTAAGCGCAAAACCCTAGATCGGAAGGGATTGTGGTGGGGAGAGCGGCGGCGCGACGAACCTCATAGTCTGTGCCCCGGTCCCCACCACTCTTTATATAGCGCTGCCACAGGGGCCCACCAACCTTGACTTGGTTGGGCGCCCCCGATCAGGGCGCGAATCGAGGGTTCGTATGAACCGTTGGGTTCATACGTGGAGAGGTCAACCTAACATTCTCCCCCTTGATCTCGACTTTACTTTTAACCTTGTTCTTTACTTATTCCATCACAGAATGATACATAGAGCATGTTTCATCGTCTTAGCTCAATTGCCGATAGAATCAGACAGCCACTATATACCTTCATGTTCTGAAACAAATTCTGTTACTTTTGGGCCTCTATAGTCCAGGAATCATAGGCTTGCCATTAAACCCATGCCGGCTATGTGCTCCTTGAACACATTGGGTGGTAAGCCTTTCGTTAGCGGATCAGCAAGCATATCCTTTGTCCTTATATGCTCGAGACTTATAGTTTGATCCTGGACTTTGTCCTTCACAACATAATACTTTATATCTATAGACTTTGAAGCATTACTCGACTTGTTGTTGTGAGCATAGAATACTGCGGGCTCGTTGTCACAGTACATCTTTAGTGGCCTGCTGATGCAGTCAACCACTTTCAAGTCGGGTAAGAATTTCTTTAACCATAACGCCTGTCCCATGGCCTCATAACATGCTATAAATTCTGCATACATCGTAGATGATGCAACTATCGACTGTTTGGCGCTTCTCCACGAAATAGCACCTCCTGCGAGAGTAAAGACATACCCTGTCGTGGACTTTCGGTCGTCTTTATCTCCCGCAAAATCTGCATCTGAATACCCTTTTATCTCTAGGGAATTAGATCTTCTGTATGTTAGCATGAGGCCTTTTGTGCCTTGCACATAGCGCAAAGCTTTCTTTACCATCTTCCAGTGCTCTATGCCTGGATTCTCTTGATATCTACCGAGTACCCCGGTGATAAATGCTAAGTCAGGGCGAGTGCACATTTGTGCATACTGTAAGATTCCAACAACCGAAGCATATGGTACTGACTTCATTTGATCGATCTCATATTGATTCTTTGGACATTGGGATTTCCCAAAACTGTCGCCCTTGACTATGGGAGCAGGTGTTGAATTACTCGCATGCATATTGTATTTCTTTCAAATCTTTTCACAATACGCTTTCTGCGACAGTCCTAACACTCCATTATTTCTGTCTCGGTGAATTTCTATGCCCAAAACATAAGATGCTTCACCAAGGTCTTTCATGTCAAAGTTTGATGACAAGAACTTCTTTGTTTCTAGTAGTAGACTAACATCACTGCTAGCAAGCAGAATGTCATCCACATATAGAATTAGGAAAATATATTTCCCACTTTTGAACTTTGCATAAATGCAATTGTCCTCAACATTTTCTTTGAATCCAAATCTTTTTAATGGTATCGTTAAACTTTAAATACCACTGCCTAGAGGCTTGCTTTAACCCATAAATGGATTTCTTTAGGCGGCATCCCATATGTTCCTTCCCCTCCATGAAAAAACCCTTGGGTTGTTTCATGTAAACATTCTCTTCTAAATCTCCATTTAGAAATGCCGTCTTGACATCCATTTGATGTAACTCTAAATCAAAATGTGCAACTAGTGCCATGATGATTCTGAAGGAGTCCTTACATGAGACTGGAGAAAAAGTCTCATTGTAATCTACACCTTCTCTTTGCGTAAAGCCTTTTGCCACGAGTCTAGCTTTGTACTTTTCTACATTCCCATTGGAGTCATACTTTGTTTTGTAGACCCACTTGCATCCTACTGTTTTGGCTCCTTTGGGAATTTCCTCTAAATCCCAAACATTGTTGGAACTCATCGATTTCATTTCATCTTCCATTGCCTCCACCCACTTGGCTGAGTGAGGGCTACTCATGGCTTCTTCATATGTGGTAGGATCGCCCTCCATATGAACTAAATTGTAAACTTTGTAGATTTCTTTGGAAATGGCTGGTCTTATTTCTCTTTTAGACCGTCTGAGTTCATCAGACTCTTGCTCATTCTTGCCTCGGGTTCAGGCACATTTACACTAGGTGGCTGTTCTGGCTCCCTTTCGTGCTCAACAGTGGGTTCAGGTGGCTCCTGATGGACAGGTTCCGAACTTTCGCCCATTGTTGTCACGTGTGGAGTCACAACAGGTGCCGGCACCACAACCTCAGGGGTTGTAGATGGTGGCACGACAGGTAGCGAGAAAAATGGCTCCTGAATCATCGGATTAGGTGCATGCACCCTCTTCTCCTCAAGATCAATTTTCCTAGCTACCGTGCTCCCCCTCATTAATTCGTCCTCCAAGAAGACTGCATGTCTCGTTTCTACAAACTTTGTATATCTGTCGGGGCAGTAGAAACGATAGCCTTTGGACTTATCTGGATAGCCAATAAAATGGCAAGATACTGTTTTGGGGTCTAACTTTGCAATGTTTGGATTGAAAACTTTTGCCTCAGCTGGGCTCCCCCAGACCCTCAAGTGGTGCAGAGAGGGGACTCTGCCTGTCCACAATTCGTACGGTGTTTTGGGCACCGACTTACTTGGTACTCTGTTGAGAATATGAATGGCGGTTTTAAGCGCTTCCATCCACAAACCCAATGGGAGGGTGGAATAGCTCATCATGCTGCGCACCATATCCATAAGGGTACGGTTGCGCCTTTCAGCTACTCCGTTTTGCTGAGGTTCGCCCGGCATTGAATACTGGGCGACTATACCATTTTCTTGCAGGAACCGTGCAAAGGGCCCTGGTACTTGACCATATGGAGTATGCCGACCGTAGTACTCCCCCCCACGATCGGACCGAACTATTTTGATTCTTTTATCGTGCTGATTTTCTACTTCAGCTTTGAAGATTTTAAATTTATCCAACGCTTCAGATCTTTCTTTGATTGGATAAATATAACCATACCGGGAGTGATCATCCGTGAATGTTATGAATGAATCATAGCCATCCACACTTTTCACTGGAAACGGTCCACAAATATCCGTGTGGATTATTTCTAGTGTAGCTTTGCTTCGGTTTGCACCCTTTTTAATCTGTTTGACATACTTTCCTTTAATGCAATCTATGCATTGTTCTATGTCGGAGAACTCTAACGGAGGAAGAATGTCATTTTTAACGAGGTTTTCGATTCTTCCCCTCGAAATATGGCCTAGTCTGCAGTGCCATAGTCTCGAGGAGTCAAGAGTTCGCTTTCTTTTCTTTTGTTCTTTGTTCGACAAGGGATACTTTTTCATTCACATCACACGCAGAAAATACTTTCTCATGTAGTGATACAAAATAAGGCTCATTGTGAAGCAAAACATCACCCACATAAGCATTATTGAACCATATGACACACTTTCCATGTCTTTGTCCACACGGGATACATTTATCAAGTTTCTGTGTAATGAAGGCCATAGTTGTATGTCTTTTCTATGAACTCCCATGCGGAAGCACACTTTGCAATTGAGCCCGCATTAGCGTTCTCAATTGTGTTCTTTATAAAAATAATGCAACTTTTGTCGGCACTAAACATCGTTTAGTCCTCTAAGGTATATGCCATCTCCGATAGAGCATGGTTCTTTTCCTTTTCCTTCCATGCAATATCATCATCTTTTCTTCTTTAAGAAACACAATGTGTAACCATAACAACAATTGCATGCATTAATTCAACGTTGGTATAAATTAAAACATACAACTGTTTATGCAATTAAATCTATATCACCGTTGGGCAGATAATAGAGATAAATACATATATTATTGCAACAAAACATGATCATGTTATTAATAACGTTGGTCATAAAATAACAGAACCATAATTGTTTCAATAATCATTTTAACACACTTTTGAAATTTAATTCTCTTTAAAACTTTGATAAACACTTTTAACTATTTACATAGATAAAAGCACCTGTTAACAAATCATGATCATGCTATTAACAACGTTGGTTATATAATAACATAATCATAATCACATTTTAATATCATTTTATAACATCTTTTGAAGATTTAATTATCACTTTATTGCATTTAAGCAATTGCCTTTTTACTATTTGCAGCGGAAACATTTATAATGACTTTCATAATCCTTTGAGCTTTACAGAGAAATTCTGCTTTAATATCATTCTCTAGCCAAAAAATAATTGAAATATGAAAGGCTAGAGAAAACTATGTTAAAATTTGCTTGAAAACACTAAGCAAATCATTTAAAAACAACTTCTGTAAAAATAAAACAGAAAAAAACTGTTTAAAAAAATGGCTGGGCCGAAAAACTTGGGCGACATGCAATGGCCCACTCGGCCTGGCCACGCGCGCGGCACTAACCGCCGCCGCCAGCGGCCGCTCGGCCTGCCCGCCAGCGGCCCAACTGGCCCAGCCACGGGCCGGCCTGCCAGCGCGGCCCGCGGCGCCAGCTCACGCAGCGCCCGGCGCGGCCTGCAGCGCGTGTGCCGCGTGGCCACCGCGTGGCCTGCGCGGCCCGCCCGTGTGGCCCGCGTGGCCCGCTTGGCCCCTCCGCGTCGCCCACCGCCTGCGGCCGCATCATCTCGGCCGTCCGCGCGCGGTCGCCCTAGATCTAGCGGCCAGGAGTGATTGTCGCGACATCAAAACCGGCGGTCGGCGGCCCGCGTCCAAACCCTAGCCCCATTCTCACCTCACTCGCCCCGCGTCCACCCCGTGTCGGCGGCGCGTCCACCGCGCATCGGCGGCGCGTCTGCCACGTGTGCACCCCGCGGTGCGGCGGCGTTGTGGAGCAGCGGTCGAGGCGGCCGCGGCCCCTCACCCTCCCCATGCCCCTCACCCGAGCGGCGCGTCTCCGCGGTGCCGAGGCGAGGCGGCCGCCTATGGCGAGCCCCTCCCTCTGGCTCCGGCGGCGCAGCTCGCTCCAAGCCGAGGCGAGGCGGCCGCCCTCCGGCGAGCCCCTCCCTCTAGCTGGTCTGTGGCGGCTGCCCGCGTGAGGCCGAGGCGAGGCGGCCGCGGGACGCGTGCCCCTCCCTCTTCCTCTCTGGCGGTTGCCCCCTGTGTCCGTGCGAGCCCATCCCCAGCGATCCTTGCTCGCAGGCGGTGTGGAGCCGCCGGCACGAGGGTGCCAGATCCCCCCTTTTCTTTCCCGTCCACGTTCCCCTTTCACCCAGCGACGCAGCAGCAAGGAGGGAACAGCGGCGGCGCCTCCCCTTGGCTCCTTGCCGATGCGCGCATCCACCCGAGGGTGGGTGCGCCGCCGTCAAGTGGCCGAGGTGGAGGCACATCCTCTCCCGGCGATGGCCGGTGCAATTTTTCTTTCGATTTGGATTTTCTTTCGATTTGCATGCGGGATCTAGGAGTAACTAGGGTTAGGATTTAAATCTTTGGGGATTTTCTTTGCCCCCGAAGGGGTGTGTTCTTCTTCCGACGCCTCGGCATGCCGATGCGCGTCGAGATAGAGAGGAACGGCGCGGCCAGAGGGGCAAGGCGCACTTTAGGGGTTGAATCTAGGGTTTTCCTTTTGCATTTTCTGTTTCTACCGAAAGAACTAGAGCTAGAGCCATGCTCTGATACCAATGTTAGATCTCGGCCTTTTGGATCTTCTAGTCTAGATGATTACGGTAGATCTTTGTCTGTGGAGGTCTAGTCGAAATCTGAGAGTGAGAGGGAGATCCGGAGAGAGAGAGGGGCATACCTTCTCCTTGGCTAGAGGAGGGGGTCGATGTGACCATGACGTTCGACGGCGACGGCTAGCTGGGGCTAGGCTAGGCGGCGGCGGTGGGGTGCTTCCCGTGGCTAAGCGCAAAACCCTAGATCGGAAGGGATTGTGGTGGGGAGAGCGGCGGCGCGACGAACCTCATAGTCTGTGCCCCGGTCCCCACCACTCTTTATATAGCGCTGCCACAGGGGCCCACCAACCTTGACTTGGTTGGGCGCCCCCGATCAGGGCGCGAATCGAGGGTTCGTATGAACCGTTGGGTTCATACGTGGAGAGGTCAACCTAACACACCGGTCTCTGTTATGCGCTAATAATTTATCGGATTTGCTAGTTCTCATACGCCCGAGAACTTCTTAATTCTCAATCACCTCTCTCGCCATTAGATTTACCTCGCGATTCATGGAACATGAGACTTTCACATGAGTTGCAACTAGGTTGTAACTGAGATTTTAATGAGTTGCAACTAGGTT
This sequence comes from Avena atlantica, assembly GCA_910589765.1. Lineage (NCBI taxonomy): Eukaryota > Viridiplantae > Streptophyta > Magnoliopsida > Poales > Poaceae > Avena > Avena atlantica. The sequence goes on along the minus strand of OU342733.1, from coordinate 433,060,991 downwards.
GCAACTGAAAATTAGTACAAATTATATAAATACAACTATGTTGTAACTAGCACAAATAGTAGGATGATGTCAGCGACTTAGACATACGAAGTTCTCAGGCGCCTGAGATCCCATAATTTATTAGCAAGCAAGTGATCGGATTGAAAAAAAGGTTGATGGTATGTATGGCTGATCGGACGGGCGGGTAGTTGAGAAAAAAAAAGGGCCCGTCTCTCGTCTCCGGGCGAGACGAGCGCTTCGGCGCCGGCCTTCGCCGGTCCCTTCCCTCCCCTTCCTCCCTGCCGCCGTCGGGCGTGCGCCGCCGGACTAAGCCCGTATGGTGCCGACGGCGGCGGGCCTCCTCTTTGATAGCACAGTCTCTGCTGCCGAGTACTTTCCGATGACACCGACGATAAAGTTCCGACGATAGGACACATACGTACCCGATAACTTTCGTCAAGATGCACGTACCGCTAGCTGATCGATTCTTTGATCAAGCTAGTACAACTCACGCACGCACACGCAAAAGCAATTAGATTGCTACAGGTCCGTCTCAAGCCTGTGTTCTCTTCTATTGCTTCAACTTCACGGTCACGGTACGGTTTACACGGCATGTTACACGTATATATATACTAGAGGTAGCTAACTCACTCAAACACTAGATTGACTCGGTTCCTAACTCCTAACCCTCCTAACCTGATGCGTGCACGAGTCCTACTCTAAACCATATACGTATATGATCCGTATGCGTAGGCGTCAGACGTGATTACCGTTTTTAACACTCTTCCCGACGGTGAATGCGTGGGGTCCTCTGCTGGCGACGGTGCACCACATCGGGTCCGGAGGGGCGGCTGCAGGCGAGCTCGGTGGGCATGGCGGCTCTGCGCGGCGTGGCGGCGAGCTGCTAGGTAGGGAGGGTTGGAGGTGTTCCGCGGCGGGATCCTGCAGGGCCAGATCTGGGTCGGGCGAGCCCCAGCCGGGGCTCTGGGTCGCCCTGTTCTGACGGGTGGCAGGTGCCCCCTCCTGGCTTGGCTATGGTGCGATCGGGACACTGGATCGAGGCCGGGCAGGCCTAGATCTGGTGGCCGTCTGACCTGCTAGGGATGGCCCGTAGGCAGCACGGAGTTGCCATGCGCGCCATGATCGCTCCTCCTTGCCCTTTCAGGGCTAGGTGGTGAACCTCAAACCGGCGACGGTCTGGTAGGCCCGGGTGACCAAAGTGGCGGTGGCGTTGCTACTTGGCGGCGGGGATCTGCGGTGGCAACGGATCCACTGGTGGACGGAGGAGTAGCGACTAGCGCTAGGGTTGGCGGCGACGGTGACACCCTTGCTGCAGTGTGGCGGCGGGGCTTCACGAGCCCTTTTGGGCTCGGCCGGGATAGAGAGGGTCCGATTTTCCCTTGTCGTTACATCCGGTTGGCTATCGCTATCCAACGGTGGAGGTAGTTCCCTCCCGCGTGTCTATGTACCGCCGACCTTCGCCGAAGTTGCTGCTTTTTGGTCATACAAGTCTCACATTGTGGGTCACGGTGAGACGACGGTGATGACTGCAAGATCATGGTGGCGTGTGCTGGTGGGCGGTGAGCTTGGTGGAGCAATTCGAAGTGTCCAGAAGTGTGGTTTTTAAGGGGTCAAAAGAAATCCTTGTCATCTAAACACCGGCGCGGTGTCGCCTGTGGGTGTCGTCGTCCTTCCTAAAGGGCGTCGTGTGTATCTCTTCCCCACCTCCCGTAACGTACCGGGGGAAACCACTAGGAACAAGTTTACCATTGAGGGAAGATTCCCAACCCAACCGTCTCATGTGCTACACAAAATGGCTTCTTATTTACAGGTGTGGAGAGTTGTGGCTAAGCGGAAGAACATGGAGGCTTTGGGAGTTGCGATCAACAGGATCAAGACTCTCCTCTCCAGCCTGAGCATAGCCATGATTATTCCTTGTTGTGCATCGGCTGTATATCAGACTATGTGTGTGGAACTTTGATCATGTTGTAACTGACTTTGCCGGTGTTAGCTTTATTAATTTAAATCTAGGCTCTGTTTGAGCCTTTCGTCTAAAAAAATTATATTACTTGCATCTGCACGAGTGCGAGATGCATGTGCTTAACTCTTACACGAAAAACTATATATATGCCCTGGAGTATAATTTTCGTGCATATACGTGTTCCACCTATTGGTGTGAAATCCTCTGCTGAACGGGAATAGAAATGTGATATGCTAGATTACACATTAAGTTCTTTGGGGTACAAACAAACTTTCACTGGAAGCACGCATAAGTGTATCACCTGAAGCACAAATTTTCTTTCTATGAAAACAAGTTCTACTAGCAGCATAAGAAATGTTTGCATATTTCCATAAAGTTGTGTGGTGTGGGAAAAAGAAGAAGAAATGTTTGCTAGCTTTTAGTAAAAGTATTTTATCTGAAAAGTTTGCATAAAGTTGTTTCATGCAAAATGTGGCATCCATGTTTTGCAAACTTGTTTCACAACTATATACATAATTGTTCTTATCATACGAAGGAATGCTTTCATAGTATTCTGATCTAAACTAAGGGCCCGTAAACACGAGAGAACATTATGTCACTAGCTCTCTACATTCTTTTACATGCTAGAGAGTTCTTCGATCAACTTGTACCATATCATGTATTCCCTCCATTCACTAATGTAAGGCATTCTAGCCTTTTTTTAAAACACATGTATGTATACACGTTTTAGTGTGTAGGTTCACTCATTTTGGACTGTACTAGTTAATTTTGAAATATCTAAAGGTGGGTACTCTAGAAATCTCATATAATATATATGTTAGATAGTTGTATATTCTAAAACTATCTTATATTTATACAACTGCCTCTTTAATAAATTATGGTTGCAATGTCGATTTTCTCACACTAAATTTAATAGAAAGTTGCTTAGTCACTTGATTCAACTTATGCTTTGTTTATTTGTTCTTAGTATACACCCATCAAAATTCTTTAATTTATTTTCGCATGAGTGTAGATTAGTGGAATTTCAACCTTTCCAACTTCCTTATATTATGTATTAGTTCACTTTCATACTAAAATGTAAGGCCATTTTAATGTCTATGTAGGTTAGTTTGTAGTTTGAAAATATTTAATTGATAAAATTCAAGTTATGTAAGAAATATATTCTAATTTACCATTCACATATCATCATGTAATTATAATAGAAAGTACTTGTGAAAATACCAAAGCAATGCAATATTGTTAACATATTGTCATAACAGAGTTTTGGCTTTTGGTTTATGTGTATGAAAATGAGCATCAAATTGTCATATATTCAAATTTTACTTTATATTGAGTAGCTAGTAAATTCAGATAGAGGTGAGATTGCAATTAAGATAAAGATATTTATAACATGGTTGGCTCAAGAAATATAGGTTTAAAACTAAATAATGTTATCATTAAGCTAATAGTGGCATTTCCAAAGTAGATTATGACCACGCTATTTTTTGAACCATTAAAATACATTCTAATTAACTTGATTACATGACTTTAGTTGGAACGAAGCACATATATAATTTTCATCTATCGAAGATTTTTCTTGATATTTGTTGTTTGTAAAGTAAGTTAAATTCTTGATATATGACATGAAATCTTTTTATAAGAATTTTGATTTTTTTCGAGTCTTGTAGAAAAATTATGTGCACATGATATTGCTAACTATATTACCCTTTATGTATGTGTATATCATTTCCAAAAAAAATTGTGAACTATTGATGGTTGCGGTTCACGCCCTGTTTCTATAAGACTCGTCAAGAAGAATAATATCATTTAGCCACCCAGACCATACGCACAAGGAAAACTACAATGTCTCACACGGTGCACATGCATACATATAGAGTGAGGCACCTATCACTGGCTTACGAAAGGAGAAGATGACATGATGTACGTGTACATCATCCCTATGAGATTCGGCCAGTAAAGATCGGGTCATAAATTTTTACCTCATGATAAGCATGAAAACATGGCCAAACCACCAAAACATCGATGTCAAATCCAATCAGCTTAGATCAAACGCCTCCCATAAGCCTCGGCACTCATGTGTTCACAAGAAATCACCATGATACGTTCCTAGGGTAAAGCCATTCCTCTAGTCGTCTCTCGGCCAGCCCGCTGTTGCGAAATTGTTCAAGACCGAGCGTGTAGAGGGAGAAGCCAAGAAAGGGTGGTTTACTATTTCTCGTGTGAATGAAAATGGGGCTGGGGTCAAGTGTGCCGTTATAGCTCTCTCGGGCTACCTTGAACATTAGGAACATAGATTTCAAGGTTCTAGAAAACATTTGAAAAAAAATCACATATATGCATTGATGGATACTTCAAGTGTGCATTATATGAATTTTGAATAGAGTGCATTCTACGCTTAAAAAAAGGCAAAACCTAACAAGGTATGAATGTGCGTAGTCTTTTTTTTGTGTAACCCTGAATACATAGAATTTCAGATTGAAATTTTTGCTCAGTTGAGTATACATCGTTGTCCGTATGTACCTTTTTAGATTTTTAGAAGCTTCGAAATAGATTAACTGAGTCACCTGGACGGGAGCAACTCGGCACAAAACTATCGAAGCCCATTTCCAAAAAAAAAAAATGGCCACTTGCCGGCAGGTGTACGACGGCCAATTTCACCTTTGGCGGCGGCCACGTTCTTGCCACGAGTTCGTCCACCTGTAGGAAATATTCGTCGCTGAAAAATCGTCCGTAGGTGCACTGCAGGTCAAAAACTATGCAAGCTCGCAACAAGGCGTAGTACATTCTCCTAGATCGTGACACGGGATCGAGACCGAAGATTTGGAAGCTTAAGATGTACCGTTGCACCATAGCGGCATGGCCATCCCGAGTCCGCCGGCCGACTGGAGCGGCTAGCAGGCCCCAGTCATCTCATCTGCCCAGTTGCGCCTGAGTTCGCGGCTAGCTTCTGCCTGTGCCCCACTGGCTGGAACCCATTTTCCAACCTTAAAAGGGACGGCGAGGACTTTGAATTTTTAAAACTCAGGCGCGTCTCCACTCTCCCCAGCCGGTCGCTCTCGGACCTCGCGCGTCGCTCGCTCGCCAGGCCAAACCACCGCTACTTGCCCCGAAATTTCGTCGCTTGCTCCGTCGATCGATCGGCAGCCCGGGCAGTGTCCCCATGCGCTGGCTTTGACTACCACACGTCCACACATGGCGTGGACTACATGAGAGCGAGCGTATGCTAGCTCTGGCTAAGTCGTCCAACAGCTCCCGTAGATCGAGGCTCCCGTGCGCGCGTGCGGAAGCGGAAGCGGAACCGGCCGCTGCGGAGACGAGAAACTAATCCATGGCGGCGCAGGAGGGAGCGGCGGGGACGGCGAACCAGGTGGTGCGGACAGTGCGGTACGGCGACGTGGGCGACAGCAACTTGGCGCTGCACGGCCGCCACGTGCCGCTGCTCATCGGACTGCTCGCCGTCATCGTCGCGCTCGTCGCCGTCTGCCTCTACCTCCACTGGGCGTGCGGCCGCTGCCAACGCCAACGCCGTCAAGCCAACCTCGAGGCCTCCTCGTCGTCCGCCGCCGCGGCGTCGCCCGGCCTCGACGCCGACGCCATCAATGGGCTCCCCGTCACGCTCTACAGCCCAGCGCGTTCAACCAACGGCGGTGGCGAGGAGGAGGAGCGGGAGGCGGAGTGCTCGATATGCATCAGCGCTTTGGTGGCCGGTGACAAGGTGAAGGCGCTCCCTCCCTGCGGCCACTGCTTCCATCCGGACTGCGTCGACGCCTGGCTCCGCTCCCACCCCAGTTGCCCGCTCTGCCGTACCCTCCTCCTCCCAAAAGCCACCGCCGCAAAACCGGACGCAGTCGCCCTTAACTCCCTGGTGTGATTCTTCAACCGCGAAGATAAACCCTTCCGTTCGTCCACCATCACCGCCCATCGATCGATCTATATCTACTCCTTAGAGCATCTCCATTAGCATTTTCAGCATGCCGATCCGAATGTCGAATTTAGGTCTAGACGTCGAAAATTGGTCCAGTTGCGTTTCTAAGAACCTCTTTTCGTCCGGATTTGGGGCAACTTTGGTCCGGACTTCCTAGTCCATTTCCAGGATCCCGGGAACGGCCTGGGAACGCCGGACGAAGCGAAGCGGCATGTGGACCCGCCCGGTTAGCGACGAAAGCCGAGTCGTCGTCCTTCTCGAAATCACACGGCGATCGCTGGACAATAACTGCCTGTCGTGTCGGCCACACGTCACCATGATGCCGCGCCACCGCTGCCGCCTCGGCTCCCGCGATGGACCGGCAGATACTAACTTCCCACCATTTCCGCTTTTCTCGTCCTCGCCACTACACCCCTCCCGTCCTTGCCGCCTCTTTGGCCTATATAATCCGGCGACCTTACCGACTCACTTCACTCACTCCCAACGCTCCTCACTTCCCCCTCCATAGCTCTCCAACTCCGGCACCGCCACACTTCACACCATGGGTGAAAGGTACCCCGGCGACGGCGCGACGGCGAATGGCTTCGGCCGTCGCACCCTCCAGCCGTGGGAGGCCCGCATGTTGTACGATGCAGGCTACATGGCACCGTCGGACATCCGCCTCCCGACCGGCTGGAAGCTCAGCGTCGGTGGGATCCCCATTCCGCCGGAGCTGAAGCCCGAGGAACTCGATGATAAGATCCAGGTGGCCATCGCCGCCATGGATGACCCGGACCTCGCCGAGGATCCGGGCAACCGCGTGTTCTGGGAACAATACCTCGTGGACCGGCGGCAGCAGGCGCTCGCCCGCCATAAAGGGCCACCGGGCTCGCTGCTGAAGAGGAACAACGCGGTTGGTCGTCGCCGCTGGTGGAGCGCTCCCGGGCGCACCCTCGCCGCCGTGCTGGAGCACATCCACGCTGGCAACGAGCCCCGCCTCGGCTTCCCCCGCAACCCCACGCCAGCGTCAAGGGTGAGGCGCCATCCTCAGGCCAACTGGCTGCCGAGGAGGATGGCCAGCCTCTCCTCTTCGTCCTCGGCCTCCCACTCATCGGGTTCCACGCCGGTGGCTTCGCCGTCGGTCCGTTCGCCGCCGAGGACCAGGTCACGCGACATCGTCATCAACGAGCCGCGCGCTCCGTCGCCGCCCACCGGCCATCTCCTCCTTCGCAAGACGAAGCCGCGGGACTGGGCGGTGCCCGTCGACGAGGATGCATTCGCCGTCAAGATGGCGGTGGAGCAGTCCCTGCGGGAGGCGGCGCCTCAGCCGCCGGTGGATCCGTCCTCGCCGGACATTCTCTCCTGGTCTAGGGCGGACTGGGAGGAGACGGAGTGGCATCGCGTCCATCACCTGCAGTAGCAGGCCGAACACCAGGCCTGGTCTGACCCTGTTCTCGCCTACCAGGGCGCGCCGCTCGTCGTCCTCGACAACGACGACAGAGCTGGCCCTTCCTACCATCCCTGGAGGTGCGGCGACGCCGGCCAGGGGAGCTCCCGCCCGCCACAGCCGCCGAGCGACGACGACGACGACGGCGGCAAGGACGAAGGCAGGGCCGATCCCGGCTACACGCCCTTCTACGACAACTTTAGCATGTAGGAGCGGTGACGACATCGGCGAAGGCGACGGCGGCGGCCTTTTTTAATGTTTTTAGTTTATTATGTAGTAATGTAGTTTAAATTCGATGTAATCCGCCTATATTCGCCCATGCTTAATGAAATCCGCCTGAATTCGTCAAACTCGTCTAATTTTAGCCGAATGTGGGAACTCGGCCTGCAAACGCGAGTGAAAAACTCGGCGTTTTCATGCCGAAATCAAGTTTCGTCTGGCCAAAAGTTGGTCCGGAATTTGGCATGGGATCGCTGGGATGCTCTTAAGGCGCATGCAGGCAGCAATTTGTGAGATCAACTTGATCTGATCGAACCTGCATCCACCCCATTATGCACAGCACAGTGGTCACACGAACTATCTACTACAACTTTCGCATCAGACTTGCACTCGAGTTTGCAAGTAGTCTGTATGTAGCCCACCTGACCTGCGGCCTCCCCTCTATATACCCTCCCCGCGATCTCCCACACCAATCCCCAACAGAAGGGACTCGCGCATCTCATCATCCCACAAGGCACCCAAGGCAACGACCCGTCCAATCGCATCACGCGACAACTATCGTACTGCGCGCGTACGTACTACACACCAGGCAGGCTGATAGTGCGATGTTGGACCGCCGCTTTCGCTGCCACAGCTAGCTAGGCCGCACTCTGCCCAGATGCATGCAGCTAGCTAGCCGGATCGGAGTTCCTGGGCAGGCAGAGGCAGGCCCCGATGCGCCTTTCCGGCGCACGACGGTCGCCCGCCCGGCCTCGAGCTAAACGCCGAGAACTGGAGTATGTATCCCGAGTCATCGATCAGAAGTTCAGCGCACGTACTGCATTTCACTGTTCGTCCAGTCCAGGCAAAAGCTACCAAGAATGCTGATGGCAGAAAGCACCAAACGTCCCGATCTTCTTCTTCCTTCCTGCCCAGGATATTTATTTTCAGAATGAAGATGATGGTGGTGGCCGGTGGCTCGGCCGCGCTCGGGTGATGAGATGAGAGATGCATGAGACACACGGTTTTCTGCTTTTGGTCCTTTCCCTTTTTCAGCTAGTAGCTGCTATCTAGCTCTATGAATTGCTCTGCCGTGTGCACCGGGTCTCTGTTATGCGCTAATAATTTATTAGCGAGCTAAGTGATCGGATTGGAAAAAGGGTGATGATATGTATGGCTAGTGATATGTATGATCGAGCACTACTACTCACGAGAGTCGGCCGGCAGGCAACGGGATGGGTCCATCATGCTCTCTTTTGTTTATCTCAGGCTTATCTCCAGCTCAAAGGGAGCATGCCATGCCAGGGGAGAGGGGTAGATTGCACGTAACGTCGCGCACCTTATGTTGTGCTGAGAACAAAACGGAGAAGGGCGCCCAGATGTATGAACACTTGCACGGAAAAATATGCGTAAAGTACAGTGTTCATACGAAAACAAGTTCTACGAAAACAATTTTTGTTCATACGAAAACAAGTTCTACTAGGTGCATAAGATATGTTTGCATTGACATAAAGTTGTTGCCTGGTGTGGGGAAAAGGGCCAAACAATGTTTGCTAGATTTTAGTAAAATATATGTCATCCGAAAGATTTGCGCAAAGTTGTTTTCTGCGAAATGTGGCATCCATATTTTACAAACTTGTTTCACAACTATATACAAGAATGCTTTTATAGTATTCTGATCTAAACTAAAGATTCATAGCCTAAATCTAGAAAATGACCCGACACGCCATCATGGGACTAGGGACTTAAGTTACGCATAAACAAAACATGAGAGAACATTATGTTGCATAAACAAAACATGAGAGAACATTATGTCACCAACTCTCTGCATTTTTTAATATCACCATATCATTCATTCTAGAAATCTCATATAAGATATTTGTTAGATGTATATTCCAAAATTATCTTATATTTTATACAACTACCCTTTAATAAATTATGGTTGTAATCCAGATTTTTTTCTCACACTAAATTTAATGAAAAAATTGCTTAGTTCCTCGATTCAACTTATGCTTTGGCGATTTCTTCTTAGTATACAAACATCAGAATTCTTTAATTTATCTTCACATGAGTGTAAATTGGTGGAATTCCAACCTACCAACTTCTTAATATTATGCACTCCCTCCGATTCATATTAATTGTTACTGAATTGGATGTATGTAGCAATAAAACATATCTAAATACATTAATTTCTATGACAAGTAATATTGATCGGATGGAGTATTAGTTCACCGTCATAATAAAATATAAGGCCGGTTCATTATTTACATAGGTTAGTTTGTAGTTTGAAATTATTTAATTGATAAAGTTCAAGTTATGTGAGAGAGATATTCTAATTTAATATTGTATCATATAATTTCACATATCATCATGTATTTATAATAGAAAATACTTGTGAAAATACCTAAGCTATGCAAGCTTGTTAACATTTTTTAATAATTGAGTTTTGACTTTTGGTTTATATGTATGAAAAATAACACCTCCTCATATTCTCACATATTCAAGTTTTACTTGATATTGAGTGGTTGGTAAATTCATGCGGAGGGAGATGCCCTTTAGAGTAAAGATAATTAGTTCGTGGCTGCCTCAAGGAAACCTACTAGGTTTAAGCTAAATAATGTTCTCAATGAGCTAACATTGCAATTACAGAGTAGCTTATGGCCACACTATTTTTTGAACTGTTAAAATTCATTCTAATATGATGACATGGCTTTAGTTGAAAAGAATCACAAATGTAATTTTCAGCTATTCAAGATCTTTGTTGTTAAAGTTAAATTCTTGATATATGATGTTGAATATTTTTATGAAAAATTTGAATTTTCCGAGTCATGCAAAAAATCATGTGCATATGATATTACTAACTATATTAGACTTTTTTATTTAGACCATTTACAAACATTTTTAGGAACTATTGATGCTTGCTATTCTCCCCTTATTTCTACAAGACTTGTCGAGAAGAATCAACTCGTTTTTTTCACACCTAGACAATGCACACAAGGACGACTACGATGTCTCACACAGTGCACATGCAGAAAAAAAGAGGGGGACACCTATCACCGGCTTAAGAAAATATAAGATGACAAGATGTGCATGTACATCATCCCTATAAGATTCAGCCATTAAAGATCATAGCATGCTTTTTTATCTTGTGATCAGCATGAAACATGGCCAAACCATCAAAACATCGATGTCAAACCCAATCAGCTTAGATAAAACACCTCCCAAGAGCCTCGCCACTCATGTGTTCACAAAAATAACCATGACTCCTTCCTAGGGTAGAAATTCCACAAGGCGTTTGTTGACCAGCCCATCGTTGCGGTATTATTCAAGACCGAGCATGTAGAGGAGAAGCCAAAGAAGGGTGGTTTACTATTTCTCATGTGAATGAAAATATGGGATGGAGACAAGTGTGCTCGATGGCCTTGACCCACTCACGTGTTCACAAAAATCACAATGATACCTTCCTAGGATAGCAATTCCTCTAGTCGTTTCTCTGTCAGCCCGTCATTGCGACATTGTTCAAGACCGAGCGTGTAGAGGGAGAGTCAGAGAAGGGTGGTTTACTATTTCTCATGTGAATGAAAATGGGGGCTGGAGGCAAGTGTGCTCGACGGCCTCGACCCACTCATGTGTTCACAAAAATCACCATGATAGCTCCCTAGGATAGCCATTACCCTAGTTGTCTCTTGACCATCCCACCACAGAAGGATAGTTTACTATTTTTCATGTGAATGAAAATGGGGGCTGGGGGAAAGTGTGTCATTATAGCTCTTTCGGGCTACCTATAGCCCTTCTTAAAACATTAGGAAAATGAATTTCAAAGTTTATGAAGATTTTAAAAAATCCCATATGGGCAATGATGTATTGGTGCAGATGCTGACTGTAATTGGTATCTTCACGATATTAATTATTATCTTTGTCAAACAAAATGACAATGGCGTATACTTCAAGTATGCACAATATGAATTTTGAATACAGAGCATTCTACACTAAAAAATGCTAAACCTAACAAAGTATGAAAGTGGATAATTGTAACATCCAGCATTTAGGAACCAACGAAGGATAGAATTAGGAATTTGTGCATATGCATGCATTCATCTGTAAAATGCGGGTACATTTTTCGCTAAACTAAAAATCTAAAGTGATCAGAGTTTCTTTCACTATCGGTGTGTAGGGATAGCTATTGGGAATGATCGTTATAAATTCTGACATGATCTTTTTGGATAAGTGTGTTTTGGAGGGGAGAATTTGAATTCAAATTTGAAATTTGAATTTATATTTAAAGATTAAGAATTGTTATTTTTTAAATGAATTATAAACTAATTTAGTAATATCATTTGTTATAATAATGAGAGAATAATAAATAATAGAATTCAAAGTAAAGTAATAAGAAATGAATTCTTATTATTTATCTTTATTTCATAAACAGTTTACAAAGAGGCATTCATTCCATTAATGAAAAGGTTCATTACAGTAAAGAAATATCAACAATTGATATTTAAATAATAAACTGTTACAATATAATTATAAAGAATAAAATAAGATATTACAAAATCTTTACAAATGAATCAGTAAAGCTTACAATCTACTTATCTATCTAAACCTATACTAAATCTTGAAACCCCAAATCTTGTACCTGCAATAAAAATTAAAACAAACAAAAAGGAAAATAATGGGTTAATTATGAGAATACTCTCAATAGAGAGCAGTGAGGTGCACTGCTCATATTACATCACTGAGTATCAATACAGGGGCAAGTTTCACCAATATGAAAGAATTGTTCTTTCATCATAAATAAGCCACAATACAGATATTCACAGCAAGTAAGAGGGGCAAGTTTCACCAGGAGAGTTTAATGTTAAAAGATCAAAAGGTAAAACACCTCATCGATCTGATCTAGACTGTGTACCAAGCACACAGGTAGCACAATCACCTAAATGCATGATGAGAGCTGTCAACACAACAATAGATGCTACTCAAGAAAAAGGAAGAGCCAGCCATGTCAAGGCTCACAGCAGCACCTTCTCATTTTCAACACCAAACCAGAAGCACACTAGGATTAACAAGAACCAAGCAAACCTTTAGCCAACCACACACAAGATCATCCTTGTACTCACCAGATGGTGACATAAGGAGGGGGTGGATCAGGTGGACAGCAAGGCCAAGTTACAGGAATTAGGAGGTGAAGGGCAAGATCAAGGCCAAGTTACAGGACCCATAAGGAGAAGGACGAGCTCAAGCTAGCAGCATCATCAGCAAGATCCAGCCAACCAAATCAACATCCACAACACTGGAAAAATCAATTATTATGGTGAGTGGAATAAAACCATCACGTGATCTTATTATCTTCTCTAGATTAAGATTCATGTGTTTTTTTATATCTAGATCTCTCAGAAAATACCCAAGTGGGGTGAATCCATCATAGAGAATCTTTTAAATAAAAAGTACACTTAAATTCTACCAATCAACCAGGATCTCATACCAGCATCATAGATCCTGGAGATGATAGACAATTCATATATTCCAAAATATACATAGCATAGCTTATAAGTTCTAGGCACATCTCCTAGTGGAGTATCACCTTAGAATCTACAAATCCTATGAACCAATATAAATCCATGAGCACCCAACCATCTTAGCCAAGAGGATACAAGATCCAGTAACCAATTATAATCCCAGAACATTTCTATAAAGGACAACAAGATAGGAAACTAGTTCCTATGCCTCAGACCAACATCATAGGCAGTTATGATTCAACTTATATTTGGCACTTACCAAATTTCAAGCATAGTTAGATTTAAGCCCAGTAGTAGAACCCAAGAACTCGTGTTCCATACTAAGATGGTGTCACAAGAACAAGTTCTAAATCAAGCAGATCCGTTATTGATCTTGCATAATTAAATTTATAATATCATCTTCCTAGAATCAAACCAGGAATCATTATCAAGATTATACTCATCCACATAATCAAGGTATCACTATAATCATATTACTACCCACTTCTGAATCTCATCTCACAAGTGAAAGCTCAACAACTCAATGAGTAATCACTAACAGTGCTACTGCCAGTACTAATGTATTGATAGTAGATGAACCCACAAATCACCACCAGATAGATTCCATAGTAACAATGCCATCTTATCCAAGCTCAACTACCAACTAGAATCAACACTACAAGGTCACTAGTATCATATAACCAAACAAGAATAGTGAGCAATCTAGTGGAAAAGACCACAATCCTCATCAGTCATCACCACCAATTTCAGTTCATCTTATACAAATAAACATAGGGATGAACCCTAGAACAGGATAAGAATACTAATTAGGGATACATGGAAGAGACACACAACCTAGATCAGGAGGGGCATAGGACAGTAATCACCAGGGGAAGCCCAAGATCAAACTCACCGTAGGTCCTCGCTGTAATTTAGAAGAGGAAGCAGAGAGGCCGACGAGCACACGACGACACGGGGAGCACCCATGGGGTGTTGCAACCCGCACCGAGCCGAGGCGGTGGCCACAACAACATTTGAGGTAGAGCAGCACCACCACAACACTACTAGGGGCAGCGGCGGAGGCATCACCGGCACCACCCCAAACCCTAGGGTTCGGGACGGAACCAATCTGGCCGCAGGAGAGCCCCAAATCCAAATCGAATTGGACCAGATGATGGAGCAAGGTCAACAACTATACCATAGACCACGACAGCGGCCAGAGAGGACCATGGCGGTGGGAATCGCACGGCGGCAGTGTCAGCGACCACGGGGTCGAGTAGGAGAAGAGGTGAGATTGAGAGAGAGTGGAGGTAGTGACTGGGCCGATAAGGTCAGTACCCCTTCAGGGAGGTCCTTTGACCATGCCAATTAGGGCAAGATGGGCCCAAACAGCCCAATGGGTTAGCCCAAAACCCTAACAGAGATTTTAATTATTAAGTAAAAGACCAAAATACCCCTACACCTCAATAAATCCTAGAAAATAAAATAAAAGTCTTAAAAATACAAATAATATATTTTTAGACTCATAATAAAACAAAGTATTAAATTAAATCAAGAAACCATTTTTAATAAATGAATTTTTGGTTAAGGATTTTATAATATACTCCCTCCGTTCCTTAATATAAGGTGTATAGTTTTTTTGCACGAATATTAGCGCATAGGCTAAAATGGAAAATTTTGATACTTGTAAACGTTAATACAGGTAGGTGATCAATGTGAGAATAGAGAAAAAATAGGGAAATCTTTGTATCTTATCTTTCCTAATCAAATTGACTCCTAAATTGTGTTAAAAAATCCCACAATCCCATCATACACCTTATATTCTGGAATTTTTTATAGAAAATTATACACCTTATATCAAGGAACGGAGGGAGTATATATTACTCATGGAATTTTATAAAAAATAAATGAAATGCATAAAAATAAATAAAAATAACTTTTACCATATTGAGTCATTATAGTATTTTAGAAAAATACTAAATAAATATTTAAAGTTACCAAAATAAAATCTCTTTTATTTAAATGCTAATTCTTAAAAAGAATTATTAAGAAAATAATTATAAGAGTTAAAATTAAATAAAAATTAGTTTTTAACTTTATTAATAATATATTACATTATAAAATAGTGAAAATAATATATCAAGGTTATTCCTTAAAAATGAATTTCTAAAGTTTCTAAAGATATTCCAGGAAACTAAAATATTGGGTAAAACATATAAATAAAATAAATAACAAATAATGCATTACAATACTATGCATGTTCATTTTTGTTTCTTTAAATATTGTCCTTATCGGGAAATAATGATGTTTTGTAGACATAGAAGCTCAAGGTCCAGTACAAGCATCCGACTTCACTACCTTGCAATCACAAGGCAAGTTCATCGCTTGCTCATGTTCTTTGAAGAGTCTTTATTAAAGTATTTGTAAATTGTGTGTTATCATCTATGTTTCAAGGAAAGAAAATATTATTTTCTCAAACAAATAAATTGTTGATATCATCCTAAGTGATGATATAATGGAGCAATAGAACTTAGGTTTCTAATTGCAACAAGGATAATCACCTAGGAATTAACAACCCATGACATCAGTGATTCTAGCGCTATATATCACGCGCTAACCATGGGATTTGAAATGGGACGAAGAAGTCAGCTGTATCTTCTTCCTCTCGCATGTAGCCGGATGTGCAGGTCGTGGCTGTTATCCTTGTAGCGTGCATTAATTGGTAATTCGTAGAGGATATACAACATATGGGTGGAAACCCTCAACGTCCCATGATAGTTCTGGCATCTAACGGCCTGTTCTAACCACTGCCATAATTCAATGGGTGGGCATGGTGTACACCAAGGAGACATGCGGGGTCGCGAAGGGGGCAGTGATTGGCTTGGATCATCTAATGGGCCCCACATCATGGAATTGTGGATGGGAAAGTACGCCCGGTTGTGCAACAAGGAGTTGATCTCTCATGTGTAAAGTAACGCACCTCTGCAGATGTAAGAATTGTAACTTGTTGCTCCCTGTTCCGGGAAGGAGCTACGAACGCGGCAGGAAAGAAACTCCATGAAAGTTCTGGTAAACCTATGAAGGCGGACGGGCATAGTTTTTAACAATAAAATTAAACTTTGAAGAAAGATTTACGAAAAATGCATAGTGCCAAGGACTTATAGTCCGAGGTGGTAGATAGAGCATCAAACTTACCACCTTGTATATAATAAACTTCTTGGGTAATGTTGTTACTCACCTTTTCCTTTGATCCCCTGCTTAGACTCTGAGGATCCAGAAGATACCCCAATGTATGCAGCAGAATGTCAAGAAGATGTCTTCTATGAGAAGCCTGGCCTGTTGGGCGGTGTGGAAGGGGTGGACTACGAGATCAGATATGGTGTGGGCGGCAAGGAGTCAGACTAGTTGTCCTAGTAGTAGTAACCAATCGAGCTGAGCAATATGAACAATATATAATAACAAGTTGCTGAGCTCAATTCGGAGTTGAAGTTGTCACTTTAAAACTTCCGCTAAATTTTTTTCTATTTGGTTTGTAAGTTGAATCTTTTGAAGTCTTGAACTTCTCGTATTGTAATAATAATAATGTGTGTATGTTTGTAATATGGACCCGCAATGTTTTTATTGTACCACTCCGAGGGATGTGATAATTACGGAACGGTGTTCTGTGAATGTCATGTCAACGACCATAGTGTACTACACATGCAGTGGTATGCTGGGTCACCGCAATAATCTTGTATTTTTTCTTGTGTAACCCAAAATACAAATAATTTTGGATTGATATTGTTGCGCAATTGATTATACATCGTTAACCATACGTACTTTTATTTTTATTTTTTTAGATAGATTTTCCAAATGTTCAAAATAAAAGGGCCAAAAGTAGGCTGACTTCCAAATGAATTTTCTATCTAGGAGCTCTGGAATGAGATTTATTCCGAGAGTCCGGATTTGGAGGGCATCGATGGCTCTTTTACTAAGGAGGAAGTTATGATATCAATCAACCAAATGCCTAGGGACAAGGCTCTGTAGGCGAACAGTTTCACGGGAGCTTTCTTCAAAAAGTGTTGGAGCACAATCAAACATTATGTGATGAAGGTGATTAAAACTTTTGGGAGCATCCTGTAGGGGTTCGTAGCATGGAAAACAAAAAATTTCTACCGCATGCACATAAACAAGCCAAGATCTATCTACTAGATTATAGCAACGAGTTGATAGAAGCACTCACCCTCGAAGATTCCAAAGCGGTTAATGAGAGCAGATTCTCGTGGGTGATGTAGTCGTACACTTTCCGATCTCAAGATCGCGTAGACGATCCTTTCGGCGCTGCGTTCCGGCAGCGCTTCCGCAGTCGGTCACACGTTCGGTACTCGATGAACACCTTCCTCTCCCTTGTTCCAGCAGGCAGCGGAGGTTGTAGTTCTCCCCTCGTGATTCCGACAGCACGACGGCGTGGTGTCGGAAGTGGAGGGAAGATCCCGTAGGGCTTCGCCTAAGCCGGATGCGAGTTATGGTGGATTAGGGTTTTCCGGAGATCTAGGGTTTAGATGACCGGGAGGAGGAGGAGGTGTCGGCGGCGGCTAGGGCGGCGGCGATGGACCGGCGGCGACGCGAGGCGGCGACGGCGGCGCGGGTGCGGCGGCGGCGCGGGTGTGTGGGGAGGGCTTAGATCTTGTGGTGTTGGGGCAGCCCTCCCCCTCTATTTATGAGAGGGAGGGGCAGCCTTGGGAGGGGTGGGTTTGAATCCAAACCCAAACCCAAGTTGGATTGAGAGAAGGACTTGATTCTTCTCTCACTAGGAAACCATTGTTTCAGTTTGACTTTTCAAACTTCCCGTTTGACTTTCAATTTAGAGCTTTATTTCTCTATTGCAAATGCCAACACCAAGTGACCTAGGATATGATCCAATCATTCCACATATCCATGACACATTCATGGACCATTCCCCTTTCGGCCCGGTGAACCTTTTAGACCCTTCTAGAACCTCTCCGATGAAACCATCGAAAACTTTCCCGAACTCAAAAATAGGACTTTCCTTATATGAATCTTATTCTTCGGACCATTTCAAATCTCCTCATGATATCCCGGATCCCATCCGAGACTCCGAACAACATTCGGTATCCCTACTAACATTCCATATCTACTAAACAACATCGAATCCTTAAGTGTGTCTCCCTACGGTTCGTGAATTATGCGGGCATGATCGATACACTTCTCCGATTAATAACCAATAGAGGAATCTTGAAATTCATATGGCTCCCGCATATTTCAACGATTACTTTGCGCTCGATTGAACCACTTACATACGATACCAATTTACCTTTGTCTCATGATAGTTTACTTATCCGAGGTTTTGATCGTCGGTATCTCTACATACCTAGTTCAACCTCGTTACCGATAAGTACTCTTTTCTCGTTCCCATGATATGTTATCCCTTGTGAGCCAGTCACATGCTTGCAAGCTAATTGGATGACATTCCACCGAGAGGGCCCAGAGTATATCTATCTGTCATATGGATGGACAAATCCCACTCTTGATCCATGTGCCTCAACCCATACTCTCCGAACACTTAATGCCACCTTTATAGCCACCCAGTTACGGTGTGGTGTTTGATGTCATCAAAGCATCCTTCCGGTGATGGTGATTAGCATGATCTCATGGTCGAAGGAATTAGGTTACTATGTATCAGAAAGCTTATAACAAACGAACTATTAAAATGACTTGATCTTTATGCTACACTTATCTATAGGAGTATGTCCATCACACCATTCTCCTAATGATATGATCTTGTTATTAATAACATCTCAATGTTCATGATCGAGAAACCACGATCATCTATTAATCAACAAGCTAGTATTATAAAGAGGCTTTACCAGGGACTCTAATTTAGTTTACAAATCACACAAGTATTAATGTTTCCGGTTAATACTATTATAGCATGAATGTAAACATTTATCATAAACACAAAGATATAATAAAAACTACTTTTATTATTGCCTCTAGGGCATATCTCCAACACATCCACATAGAGAACTTTCATGGGCTCAACTCCGCCAACACTATCCTATTGCCAAAAAAAGAGGGGGCACTTTAGGCATATTATCCTAATCCATGCAATAGCCAAGATCATTGTGAAGGTTCTTGACCTCCGTCTAGGGACACTGATGAATGACCTCATCTCCAATGCCCAAAGTGTGTTCATAAAAATAAGCATACACGACAATTTGTTCTATGTCAAGAACATGGCGAAAATATTAAAGAATAAGACAGTGGCACTCTTGTTGAAGCTATACATTCGTAAAGCTTTTGCTTCTATAAGATATGATTACGTTCTATAGCTTCTCCAACGCCGAGGGTTCCCAGGTAAATTTAAGAATTAGATTACCCCCTTGTTTTAAACTTCAACCTTCTGTGTGCTACTAAATGGGGTGGCCGGCCTACCCTAGCTCCATGTGGGAGGCCTTCGACAAGGGGGCCCCTCTCCCCCACTTTTGTTTGTGCTCTCCATTGATCCACTCACTCAAATTATTGGCATTGCCACAAGTCATCACCTTCTTCACAAAATACGAGGTCGATGATCCATCTTAAGAACATTACCCTATGTGGATAATGCGACCATTTTTGTGGCACCTATCAAGGAGGACAATCAAAACTTATCATCCTAGAGAATTTTGGTGAAGTTACCGGTCTTTGCGCAAACTTTCAAAAGAGCTATATGATTCCAATTCGATGTGAAAACATCAACCTTGATGAGGTTCTTGATGGGATCCTGATTGCGCGCGTTACTTTCCCATGAGATACCTCGGATTTCCTCACTCTGTGTGGTGCCTTAGTCGTGTGGACTTTCAACATCTTGAAGATAAGGTTGTCGGCAAACTCCCAACTTTCAATGGGAAGCTCATCACCATGGTCGGTCGCACATCCCTAGTCAATCGGCGCTCACCTCTCAATCGGTATACCATTTAACCCCCTCAACATGCATCCAAAAAATGAGGGACTTCTTTTATATTTATAAAACACACAAGTATTAATGTTTTCGGTTAATACAATTATAGCATGGGATGTAAACATTTATCATAAACACAAAGATATAACCATTTTATTATTGCCTCTTGGGCATATCTTTAAGAAGATGGACATGGCTTGAATGGAAGGATCCAACAAAAAATTGGGTGGGAAAGGAAAACCCTTGCTCGGAGCTTGATATGGACTTGTTATATGCTTCCACCTTCATCATAGTGGGAAATGGTCAAACGACCCCTTTTTGGGATGCCCCATGGCTCAATGGGTTGAGCCAGTAGAAATCCCCACCTCATCTATGCGACGTCTAAGAGGAAGAAATGGAATGTAAAATGAGCTTTGCATGAGGATGCTTGGATTGGAAAAAGTGAAGCTCGGTGATCCTTCTCCATGGCTCACGCTCACCAATATGTGGATATTTGGGTATAGCAAAAAATATTTCCATCTCAACACAATATTGATGATGCCATTGTTTGGAAGTTTTTGGCGGATGGGAAATACATGGCGGTCAGGACGTATAAATCTTAATTCCTAGGGGCAACACTATCGATAATGAACCCCATGGTTTGAGAGGCTTGGCCCCTCCAAAAATCAAGTTCTTTTGCTTGGCTTGCCATCCAAAGCCACCTTTGGACGTGTTAGAGTACGTATACATGTATGACTAGAGACAATGCGCCGCCCCCGGGGAGATTACTCCTCGGGGGCGCGGCACCCGGTCTCGGTCAAAGATCGGATTAGCTCTTTAGACTAGATTAGATCAATTCCAATAATTCCTAGTTCATAGATTAGATCAATTTTCGAATTTCCAATCTCATAGATTAGATCCAGTTAGCCACAAATAAATCCCTAGCTGCAATCCTTAAATCTCCGGTAACATGCGCAAGTTCAGATCCCTACGACGGAACACTCCACGGCGGTCCAATCGAACTACTACCACCAGCGCTACGCCGCGCGGCCTTTACATCAACGATCTAGGGCCAGTGCTGCCGCCGCCGCAAGTCGACAGGCTGCACGCGCGTTTGCCGATCGAGAAGACCCACGCCTCCTAAAGAATCAGGAGATCCACGAACTACAGGCTCATACAGCCAAAGTATTGCATGTTGGGTTTCTAATATACCACGAGTTGTTTATATGGCACATGCAGACCAGATTTTCGAGGCATGGCTTCTCGTCAGCACAAGCTATGCACCATCAACGAATGTGCCGCGGGATCGCAGCACAGGACACCGGAAGGGCCATGGGTCTTCATCGACTCCGGGACAGACGTCCACACGCAATCTTCGCCAAGCCGACTTCATCGACCCTGGACGCTTCCTCTACATTAAGTCATACCGATCTGCATTGCATCAAGCCGGACTACACCGACCAAAACATCTACATCAAGCTGTACGACTACGTCAGGCTACAAACCAAGATCTTTGTCGAGCACATTCACGGAGAAGCGACATCAACATCACCCACACGCCAGGCCGGTGTGGAACACGACTTTGCCGACTTCTCCGACATCAAGGCTTCGACATCATCGCCGCCACAAGGGACACTTTTAAGCGACAATCATCGCCGACATGCCTACTCTATCGTCGCCGATACATCATTGCCAAGGTCTACATCTACATGGTCTTCATCAACATCTTCGTCGACACATCGCCGCCGCCGCTATACCCGTCCACATAATAGACATACGAATACGACGCCCTCTGAAAATACACATACTACAAGGCACGACGACGGCATTGCCGCGTCCACGACCCCGACGACGGCATCGTCGCGTCCATGACCCCGACGACTGCAACAACAAATCGGCATCACAATTGTCACGCCCCTACGACCGCGCATATGGTTCTGGCAAAACCGTGTGTGCTTGGTGGGTTCCTCCGGTTCTGGCAAAACCGATGGTCTCACTTATGACCTCGTCCAAAAGACGCCCCGACGGTTCCTCTATAAGGTGCAAAACGTTCACAAATGCAGTTTCGTCAACAACTGTTGGAGATATGCCCTAGAGGCAATAATAAATGTAGTTATTATTGTATCTTTGTATTTATGATAAATGTTTATATCCATGCTATAATAGTATTAACGAGGAAACATTAATACTTGTGTGATTTGTAAACTTAAATTAAAGTCCCTAGTATAGCCTCTATACATCACTAGCTTGTTGGTTGATAAATGATTGTGGTTTTCCTATCATGAACATTGAGATGTTATCAACAACAAGATCATATCGTTAGGAGAATGATATGGTGGACATACTCCTATAGATAAGAATAGCATAAAGATCAAGTCATTTTAATAGTTCAATTGCTATATGCTTACTGATACATAGTAACCTAATTCCTTCGACCATGAGATCATGCATATCACCTTTACCGGATGGATGCTTTGATGACATCAAACACCACACCGTAACTGGGTGGCTATAAAGGTGGCATTGAGTGTTTGGAAAGTATTGGTTGAAACACATGGATCAAGATTGGGATTTGTCCATCCATATGACGGATAGATATACTCTGGGCCCTCTCGGTGAAATATCATCCAATTAGCTTGCAAGCATGTGACTGGCTCACAAGGGATCACATATCACGAGAACGAGAAAAGAGTATTTATCGGTAACGAGGTTGAACTAGGTATGCAGAGATACCGACGATCATAACCTCGGATAAGTAAACTATCGTGAGACAAAGGGAAATTGGTATCGTATATAAGTGGTTCATTCGATCGCAAAGTAATCGTAGAAATATGTGGAAGCCATATGAATTTCCAGATTCCTCTATTGGTTATTGTTCGGAGAAGTGTCTCGATCATGTCCGCATAATTCACGAACCGTAGGGAGACACACTTAAGGATTCGACGTTGTTTGAGTAGTAATGGAATGATGAGAAAGAGACCGAATGTTGTTCGGTGTCTCGAATGGGATTCGGGATATCACGAGGAGATCCGGAATGGTCCGGAGAATAAGATTCATATAAGGAAAGTCCCGTTTCGGAGTTGGGGAATGGTTCCGCTGTTTTCATCGGGAATGTTCTAGAAGGTTCCGGAATGTCTGGCACTCCAGAGGGGAAGGGTACATTGATGTGTTATATCAAGTTGGTATGATTGCATCACGTACTAAGTGTCACCGCTGAAAAAAATAGAGGGATTAATCAAATCCTTGTTTGAAAAGTCAAACGCCAAGTTTGAAAGTCAAACGGCAATTTTGGGAAGTGGAGAGGGAGGTGGAAACCGACTTGGGGGAGGAGTTCCTCCTCCCACTGCCAGCGCACCACCAAGCCGAGTTGGGGAGGGAATCCCCTCCCCTTGGCCGGCCCCCTCCACCTATATAAGGAGGGGCAGGGCTCCCCTCCTAGACACAAAATCCCCGCTTCCAAACCCTAAGCCGCCGACGCCGCCACCTGCTGCCGACGCCGCCCTAGGGCAAACCGCCGCCGGCCTAGCCCCCTCCTCGGCGTGTCTAAACCCTAGATCGTCGAGGGCTCTCTCATCGTCCACCATACTCGCTCCGGCTTAAGGCGAAGCCCTGCGAGATCTCCCCTCTACTTCCGGTACCACGCCGTTGTGCTGCCGGAATCGCGAGGAGAGTGCTACAACCTCCGCTGCCTGCTGGAACAAGGGAGAGGAAGGTCTTCGTCGAGTACCGAACGTGTGACCCACTGCGGGAGCGCTGCTAGAACGCAGCGCCGGGAGGATCGTCTACGCGATCTTGAGATCGGGAAGAGTACGACTACATCACCCACGAGAATCCGCTCTCGTTAAACTCTTTGGAATCTTCGAGGGTGAGTTATTCTATCGACTCGTTGCTACAATCTAGTAGATAGATCTTAGCTTGTTTGTTTGTATGCGGTAGAATTTTTTTGTTTTCCATGCTACGAAACCCTATAGTGGTATCAGAGCCGTGTCTATATGTAGATCTGTTGCACGAGTAGAACACAATGGTCATTGTGGGCGTTGATGCTTTTATTGTCGATTGCTTCTTGTGTACTTTGCATCTTGCGGTATGTTGGGATGAAGCGGCCTGGGCTAACCTTACATGACATCGTTCATGAGACTTGCTCCACGCTTGAGATGCAACTTGTATTGCATAAGTGGCTTTGCGGGTTCCTGTTTCTCCTAGCATAGTTAAGATTCAATTTACAACGGGTAATTAACAATGCTAGTATCAATGTTGTGGTTCTTGTTCGTAAGTTAGAACGACACTTATTGAAAGCCCCAAACCACGTAAAATATGCAAAGAAAGTAGAGGCGTCTAACTTTGTTTTGCAGGGGTGTGCTGTGATGTGATATGGCCATGATTGTGATTATATTTGATGTATGCAATGTTCCTTATTGTAAGTTGGCAACCGGCAGGAGCCATATGGTTGTCTTTAATTTATGTTAAGACCCACGTGTCTATTCAAAGTAGTTGTAATAGTTGAAGCCGGTGCACGACAACCATGGAGAAGCGTCATTGACCTTGATGCAATGCCGGTGATGATGGAGATCATGTTCGTGCTAGAAGATGGAGATCGGAAGCACAAAAGAAGAAAGGCCATATCATATCACATATTATGAATTACATGTGATGTTAATCCTTTATGCATCTTGTATTGCTTAGTAGACGACGGTAGCATTATAAGATGATCCCTCATGCACATGAATTTCAAATCATAAAGTGTTCACCCTTAGTTAGCACCGTTGCTAAAGCTTGTTGTTTCAAAGCACCACGTGATGATCGGGTGTGTTAGATTCTGCAAGTGTATACAACGTGAGCAAGCCAGATTTGCTCATGCGGAAACTAAGGTTTGATCTTGACGAGCCTAGCATGTACAGACATGGTCTCGGAACGCGGATCACCGAAAGGTAAAGCATGAATCATATAGTAGATATGATGAACATGTTGATTGTTCGCCATTGAAACTATATCAACTCTCGTGATGATCGGTGTTGATGTGGTGGATCTGGTTCGTGTGATCACTAAAACAATGTGAGGGATATTGTTTTGAGTGGGAGTTCACCTAGATTAATTTTATTATTAATTTGAACTCAATTTTTCATAAACTTAGTCTAAACTATTGCAAATATGTTGTAGATCAATGGCAGCCCCTACCATCAATTTTAATGTGTTCCTAGAGAAAGAAAAGTTGAAAAACAATGGAAGCAACTTCGCGGATTGGTTCCGCAATTTGAGGATTGTCCTCACAGCTGGTAATTTGACCTATGTGTTGGATGCACCGCTGGGTGACCCACCTGCAACTGATGCTGCCGATGAAGTAAAGAATGT
The DNA here is from genome assembly GCA_910589765.1 of Avena atlantica. Classification (NCBI taxonomy): domain Eukaryota; kingdom Viridiplantae; phylum Streptophyta; class Magnoliopsida; order Poales; family Poaceae; genus Avena; species Avena atlantica. The sequence goes on along the minus strand of OU342733.1, from coordinate 433,035,719 downwards.
TTACCTCACTCGGAAGACTCAGTACTCCACAGTTCAGTGTGCTATCTTGTATGGTTTAGAATCGGAGCTTCAGAAAAGGTTTGAGAATTCAAACCCATATGATATTGTCGAGGATATCAAATTGATCTTTGAGACTCATGCGACAATTGAAAGCTATGAGTCTTCTGAAAAGTTCTTTAACTGCAAGATGGAAGAGAGCAGCTCCGTCAATGAGCATGTGCTTAAGATGTCTGGGCACGCAAACAAACTTCAAAGCTTGGGTATAGTGATTCCTAATGCTTTGGGGATTTACCGCGTCCTCCAATCACTACCACCAAGTTACAAGAACTTTCTGATGAACTACAACATGCAAAACATGAACAAGACGTTGCCAGAACTCTTTGTCATGTTGAAATCTGTAGAAGTGGAGATCAAGAAAGAGCACCAAGTGTTGTTGGTCAATAAGACCACCAAATTCAGGAAAGGCAAGTCTAAGCAGAAGGGACACTTCAAGAAGGGTGGTAAGAAAGTTACCACGCCGACAACGAAGAAGACCAAGGCTGGACCTAAGCCTGATACTGAGTGCTTTTACTGCAAGGGAGAAGGTCACTGGAAGCGGAATTTCCCAAAGTACTTGGCGGATTTGAAGAACGGCAACATCAAGAAGAAAGGTATATCTGATATACATGTTATTGATGTGTATCTCACTAGTACTCGTAGTAGTGCCTGGGTATTTGATACGGGTTCGGGTGCTCATATTTGTAACTCGAAACAGGTGCTGCAGAATAAACGGAAGCTAGCGAAGAACGAAGTGAAGATGCGCGTTGGAAACGGATCAAAGGTTGATGTGATCGCGGTCGGCACGCTACCCCTTCATCTACCATCGGGATTAGTTTTATACTTAAATAATTGTTATTTGGTGCCTGCGTTAAGCATGAACATTATATCGGGATCTTGTTTATTGCGAGACGGTTACTTGTTTAAGTCCGAGAATAATGGTTGTTCGATTTATATGAGTAATATGTTTTATGCACATGCACCTTTGATAGATGGTCTATTCTTGTTGAATCTCGATAGTGGAAATACACATATTAATAACATTGAGGCTAAACGCTTGAAATCGAGCGATAACTCGACCTATATGTGGCACTGTCGTCTTGGTCATATTGGAGTAAAGCGCATGAAGAAACTCCATTCCGATGGACTTCTTGAATCACTTGATTTCGAATCACTTGAAAGATGCGAAGCATGTCTGATGGGTAAAATGACTAAGACTCCATTTTCTGGTATGATGGAGCGAGCTACGGACTTATTGGAAATCATACATACCGATGTGTGTGGTCCAATGAGTGTAGCATCGCGCGGTGGTTATTGTTATGTTCTTACCTTCACGGATGACTTGAGTAGATATGGGTATATCTATTTAATGAAACATAAGTCCGAAACTTTCGAGAAGTTTAAGGAATTTCAAAGTGAGGTAGGGAATTAACGTAACAAGAAGATTAAATTTCTACGTTCTGATCGTGGAGGTGAATATCTAAGTTACGAGTTTGGCGAGCATTTGAAGAAATGCGGAATACTTTCACAATTGACACCGCCGGGAACACCACAACGTAATGGTGTGTCCGAACGTCGTAATCGAACTCTCTTAGTTATGGTTCGTTCTATGATGTCACTTACAGATTTACCGCTATCATTTTGGGGTTATGCATTAGAAACATCCGCATTCACTTTAAATAGGGCACCATCTAAATCCGTTGAAACGACACCGTATGAATTATGGTTTGGGAAGAAACCTAGATTGTCGTTCCTTAAAGTTTGGGGTTGCGAAGCCTATGTAAAGAAGTTACAGCCGGACAAGCTTGAACCCAAAGCGGAAAAATGCGTCTTCATAGGATACCCGAAGGAAACTATTGGGTATACCTTCTATCATAGATCCAAAGACAAAATCTTCGTTGCCAAGAATGGATCCTTTCTAGAGAAGGAATTTCCCTCGAAAGAAGTGACTGGAAGGAAAGTAGAACTCGACGAGGTTGTCGAACCTTCTCTCGAAATTGCGAGTAGCGCAGCACCAGAAGAAGTTCCTGTGGTGCCTGCACCAGTTAGAGAGGAAGCTAATGATGATGATCATGAAACTTCGGTTGAACTTGCTACAGATGTATGGTTCGCAGCATAGAAAACAAAAAATTTCCTACGATGTGAACTATACACCAAGATCTATCTACTAGATACAAACAACGGGCGGATGTATATCCGTAGAGAACATACCCTTGAAGACCGACAAAGCTTAACGAGTTCAACTCGTGGTTTATGTAGACGATCTCTTGCCGATCTCAAGATCGAGAGGAAGTCCTAGCGCCGCAAATCAGCAGCGCATCCGTGCTCGCACACACGTTGGAGGCACCGAGCAACCTCCGCCTCCTCGCTCCAGCGATGCAGCGGAAGCACAACTCTTTCTTGCCGAATAGCCACTGGGAACATGTATCTCGCTAGTCCGAGACCATGGGGGATAAATTCTAGAGGGGGAGAGAGATCCTTCACGAGGAGGTGTAAGAGACAAGCGAGGAGGGGGGCTCCTTTTATAGGAGGAGGGGGGGAACCCCAAGGGGGTGGCCGGCGCATGGGGGCTGCCCCCTTGCCCTCCCCTCTTCATGTGGGTGGACACTCCACTCACAAATCTCCTTTAAATTCCCTCCACTCAAAAGTCCACTGAAATTCCCATTAAATTTCCACCAAATTTAATGCAAACTCTCATTAAATAAAACTCTTTTATTTTATTCAGAATTTTGTCAATTACTTTAATGACAAACGTTCACAAATAACCCCTTGCTAGAATTCTATTTCACATGCATAACCACTTTATGCAATTTCACCCGAAAACCTGTTTCGGTATCTAGTGAAATAAATTCCTGCGCTTGTTCATTCTTTCGGCATGAAACATTTGCTCCAATTGGATGTTGGTGTCTCTTAAGTGTGTCACCCTACGGTTCGTGAATAATGCGGACATGATCGAGACCCCTCTCGGATCAATAATCAGAAGCGGGATCTGGAGACCCATACTGACTCCCACACATTCAACGATGACTTTCTTGTGATCGTCGGAACCTTTTACGCTAGTATCTTAATCCCTTTGTTTCACGATATATTACATGTCCGAGATTCGATCATCAGTATCTCCATACCTAGTTTGATCTCGTTACCGACATGCACTCTTTTCTCGTTCCTGTGATATAACATTCTAGTGATCAAATCACTTGCTTGCAAGCTAATCAATGTGATATCACCGAGAGGGCCCAGAGTATATCTATCCGTCATCGGGATGAACAAATTCCACTCTCGATCCATGAGCCTCAACATAACACTTTATTAGTTCTGAATCCATCTTTATAATCACCCTGTTACGGTGTAACGTTTGATGTTATCAAGAAACTCTTCCGGTGTTAGTGATTGACATGATCTCATGGTCTAAGGATTAGGATCACTTCGTAAGTTGTTATAGCAATATAAACTCAATGACTTTGATCGTAATGCTATACTTCGGATGAATGTTCATCACACCATTACACTAATATTGTGATCCCGTTATTAACAACATCCAATGTCCATGATCAGGAAACCTTGATCATCTTGTTAATCAACGAGCTAGTTTATGAGAGAGGCATAACTAGGAACTTTCTGTTTGTTTATTAAACACACATGTATTAACTTTTCCATATTAATACAATTATAGCATGCAAAATAAATATCTATCATATACTTGGAATACACATAATAAACACTTTATTATTGCCTCTCAGGACATATTCCCTTCAACAGAGCCTCGCAGGTCAACGAGAACTCGTACCACTCCAGATTGGTATGATCCCGTTATGAATGTCATGTTGGTGGACAACACCGATGACCCCGAGACATATGAGGAAGCGACGATGAGCCCAGATTCCAATAAATGGCAAGAAGCCATGAAATCCGAGATTGGATCCATGTACGAAAACCAAGTATGAACTTTGGTGGACTTACTGGATGGCCGGAAGGCTGTCGAGAACAAATGGATTTTCAAGAAGAAAACAGATGTTGATGGTAATGTTACTGTCTATAAAGCTCGACTTGTCGCAAAGGGGTTTCGACAAATTTAAGGAGTTGACTACGATGAGACTTTCTCACCAGTAGTGAAGCTAAAGTCTATGAGGATTATGTTAGCAATCGCTGCATATTATGATTATGAGATATGGCAGATGGATGTCAAAACAGCATTCCTCAATGGAGACATTGATGAAGAGTTGTATATGATGCAACCCAAAGGTTTTGTCGATCCTAAAGATGCTAACAAGGTATGCAAACTTCAACGGTCCATCTATGGATTGAAGCAAGCATCCCGAAATTGGAATCAACGTTTTGATAAGGTGATCAAAAGTTTTGGTTATACAAACTTATGGAGAAGCTTGTATTTACAAGAAAGTGAGTGGGAGCTCTGTAGCATTCTTAATACTATATGTAGATGACATATTGTTGATTGGGAATGATGTAGACCTTCTAAATAGTGTCAAGGAATATTTGAATAATAGTTTTTCAATGGAGGATCTTGGCGAAGCAGCTTACATATTAGGCATAAAGATTTATAGAGATAGATCAAAACGCCAAATATCATTGTCACAAAGTACATATTTGGACAAAGTTCTAAAGAGGTTTGGAATGGAAGATAACAAGAAAGGGTTCTTGCCCATGTAAGCTGCTATGTACTAGACCCGACATTGCATATGCTGTTAGTTTAACTAGCAGGTATCAAAGTGATCCAGGAGTGGATCATTGGACAGCGGTAAAAAACATCCTTAAGTACTTGAGAAGAACTCAGGATATGGTTCTTTCTTATGGAGGTGATGAACAACTCGTTGTTAATGGTTACACCGATGCTAGTTGGAACACCGATCCGGATGATTCTAAATCACAATCTGGATACGTATTTATTTTGAATGGTGCAGCAGTTAGCTGGAGGAGTGCAAAGCAAAGCGTTATGGCGAGATCTTCAACTGAATCGGAATACATGGCTGCTTCGGAGGCTTCACAAGAAGCGATATGGATAAAAGAGTTCATTACAGAGCTGGGTGTGGTTCCTAGTGCGCTGGACCCAATGTCTATCTACTGCGATAACATGGGCGCCATAGCCAATGCGCAAGAACCAAGGTCACACAAGAAGCTGAAGCACATCAAGCTATGTTTTCACGCTATTCGAGAACATATCCAAGATGGGGATATAAAGATTTGCAAAGTACACACAGATCTGAATGTGGCGGATCCGTTGACTAAACCTCTCCCGAGGGTAAAACATGACCAACACCAAACTGCCATGGGTGTTCGGTGTATTACCATGTAATCTATATTAGATGACTCTAGTGCAAGTGGGAGACTATTGGAGATATTCCCTAGAGGCAATAATAAATGTAGTTATTATTATATCTTTGTGTTTATGATAAATGTTTATATTCATGCTATAATAGTATTAACAAGGAAACATTAATACTTGTGTGATTTGTAAACTTAAATTGAAGTCCCTAGTATAGCCTCTATACATCACTAGCTTGTTGGTTGATAAATGATTGTGGTTTCCCTATCGTGAACATTGAGATGTTATCAACAACAAGATCATATCGTTAGGAGAATGATATGGTGGACATACTCCTATAGATAAGCATAGCATAAAGATCAAGTCATTTTAATAGTTCAATTGCTATATGCTTACTGATACATAGTAACCTAATTCCTTCGACCATGAGATCATGCATATCACCTTTACCGGATGGATGCTTTGATGACATCAAACACCACACCGTAACTGGGTGGCTATAAAGGTGGCATTGAGTGTTTGGAAAGTATTGGTTGAAACACATGGATAAAGATTGGGATTTGTCCATCCATATGACAGATAGATATACTCTGGGCCCTCTCGGTGAAATGTCATCCAATTAGCTTGCAAGCATGTGACTGGCTCACAAGGGATCACATATCACGGGAACGAGAAAAGAGTACTTATCGGTAACGAGGTTGAACTAGGTATGCAGAGATACCGACGATCATAACCTCGGATAAGTAAACTATCGTGAGACAAAGGGAAATTGGTATCGTATATAAGTGGTTCATTCGATCGCAAAGTAATCGTAGAAATATGTGGGAGCCATATGAATTTCCAGATTCCTCTATTGGTTATTGTTCGGAGAAGTGTCTCGATCATGTCCGCATAATTCACGAACCGTAGGGAGACACACTTAAGGATTCGACGTTGTTTGAGTAGTAATGGAATGATGAAAAAGAGACCGAATGTTGTTCGGAGTCTCGAATGGGATTAGGGATATCACGAGGAGATCCGGAATGGTCCGGAGAATAAGATTCATATAAGGAAAGTCCCGTTTTGGAGTTGGGGAATGGTTCCGGTGTTTTCATCGGGAATGTTCTAGAAGGTTCCGGAATGTCCGGCACTCCGGAGGGGAAGGGTACATTGATGTGTTATATCAAGTTGGTATGATTGCATCATGTACTAAGTGTCATCGCTGAACAAAATAGAGGGATTAATCAAATCCTTGTTTGAAAAGTCAAACGCCAAGTTTGAAAGTCAAACGGCAATTTTGGGAAGTGGAGAGGGAGGTGGAAACCGACTTGGGGGAGGAGTTCCTCCTCCCACCGCCGGCGCACCACCAAGCCGAGTTGGGGAGGGACTCCCCTCCCCTTGGCCGGCCCCCTCCACCTATATAAGGAGGGGCAGGGCTCCCCTCCTAGACACAAGATCCCCGCCTCCAAACCCTAAGCCGCCGGCGCCGCCACCTGCTGCCGCCGCCGCCCTAGGGTAAACCGCCGTCACCGCCTAGCAACCCTAGCCGCCGGACTAGCCCCCTCCTCGGCGTTTCTAAACCCTAGATCGTCGAGGGCTCTCTCATCGTCCACCATACTCGCTCCGGCTTAAGGCGAAGCCCTGCGAGATCTCCCCTCTACTTCCGGTACCACGCCGATGTGCTGCCGGAATCGCGAGGAGAGTGCTACAACCTCCGCTGCCTGCTGGAACAAGGGAGAGGAAGGTCTTCGTCGAGTACCAAACGTGTGACCGACTGCGGGAGCGCTACCGGAACGCAGCACCGGGAGGATCGTCTACGCGATCTTGAGATCGGGAAGAGTACGACTACATCACCCACGAGAATCCGCTCTTGTTAAACTCTTTGGAATCTTCGAGGGTGAGTTATTCTATCGACTCGTTGCTACAATCTAGTAGATAGATCTTGGCTTGTTTGTTTGTATGCGGTAGAAAATTTTTGTTTTCCATGCTACGAAACCCTACAACAACAACAACAAAAATGCGCAATTTTTTGCGCCTTCGGCAATGGCGGCCACACAACATACGACGACTACAACATCGACCACACCCACCTCGACCACGGCTACATAACGATTGGCTACATCGACATCGACATCAAGAACAACGTCTACAACAACTCAAGAACTCCAGTCAACAGCGTCCGCGTCGTCACTTGCGTCCACGCCACTCCCGTTGTGACTGGGGGGGGGGAAGAGAGGCACTAGAAGGGGACGCAGTCACCGTCCCTATGTGCCAGCCATGATCATGTCCACGCAGGTGATAATGACAAGGAGGTGAAGACGATGGAAGTGCAAGACTTTAAATCCAGTTGCAAGCGTCCGCTTCACTCCCGCTCCGACTGAGGGGGAATGTTAGAGTACGTATAGATGTATGGCTAGAGATAGACTAGAACGCTACAACTTGTACTCCAAGTCTCTACCTACCCCCGTGTAACTCTATATAAACTCCCACAAGGGTCAAGCAATACAACAAAATATTCTAGGGATTCAATATTTTTCATAGGACGGCTGACCGTTTGACCAAGAGAGGGTATCCTAATTGTGGCTTATGTCCACTTTGTAAGCAAGTGACGGAGTCGGCCTCGCACCTCTTCCACAAATTCTGCTACACCATTTTTCTTTGGAGCCTCATAAGATATTGGCTTGGTATTCAATCGATCGCTACCCATCAATGGCCTACCATATCCCTCAAAAGTTGGTCGACAAAGATGTCATCCGGTTCATCTTTCAATCGCAAGGCGATGGCATCCCTCACTCTCCTCGTCTCTTGGGAGGTTTGGAACGAAAGAAATGCATGTGTCTTCCGCAACAAACATGCACCACCGTTTGTTCTTGTTGCTAACATTAAGAAGGAAGCTAGACTTTGGGTTATTGCGGGTGAAAAAATTGGATAAATAATGCCGGGAGAGTAGGATTTTATAATTTTTTTGTTTCAATGAACCTTTCATGTAAAACTTCTCCTTAATTAATCTATAGGGCAAAGCTTTTGCCCCAAAAAGACAACCAAACATGGTATGGAGGTGCACAATCTTATCTTCTTTTGTGTAATGCAAAGAATTTTGGATTGAGCTTTGAAATCGATTTTTCAAATGTTTAAAATAAAGAGCTACGGGTAGGCTGAGTTCCAAATGCATTTTTATAAAAAATAAATTTTGAAGTTTTATAAAAATTGAAAAAATCGCATATATGAATTTTAAATGCAGTGTATTCCACGCTAAAAGGACAAAATCTAACAAGGTACGAAGGTGCACAATCTTATCTCTTTTTTTGTAACCCGGAATACAAAGAATTTTGTATTGAAATTTTTAGACACTTGGAGTATACATCGTTGCCCATATTTAGAAACTTTGAAAAAGTTTTCCAAATGTTCAAAAAATAAAGATCTACAGGTAGGTCGGCTGAGTTCAAAATGCATTTTAGTTCCCGGAGCTCTTCGTCCAAAAAATAAACTAGAGAAGGGTGAGATATATAGATTCCCTTGAGTCACCTGGACGGGGCAGCTCAGCACAAAAACATCGAAGCATATGGCCACTTGCCGGCAGGAGTACGACGACCAATTCACCTTGGGCCATGTTCTCGCCAGTCGCTACAAGCTCGTCCAGCCAACACTAGTGGGAAAAAGACATATACATCCGGGTTATAAGGGATTTTAGTTCCGGTTTTGCATCCGGGACTAAAGGCCTCTACCAGAGGCGGAGACGGGGAAAGGGGGGGGAGGGGGGGGGGGGGGGGGGGGGGGGGGGGGCTCGTTAGGAAGGTGTACCCATAGAGGTGTCGGAGTAAGTTAGATACGTATATTAATCATTGCTAAGCTCATTAGATGCCTAATTGCCAAAACAAAATTAGCATTGCGTGACTTATATCTCACAAGCCCACAATCAATAAGCCCACCTCTCACAAGCTGACCGCTGCCAAGTCCAATCGCGTGAGTGTGACTCCAGGGAAACGATCCATTCCTTCGTCTTCATAATAATTGACGAGAAATCACCTTGTAGCCGCCGCCGATCATGCAGTTTCTACCTACTATCGACCTTGCAGGATTCCACGGCGGCCACGGCCTTCCAGGATTCCAGCCGGGTGCAGCCGGCCGCCCGCTCTTCGGCCAACAAGTTACATCTAATCGCCCGCTCTCCGGCCAACAAGTTACATCTAATCAACTGATAATGGACGCGCAAGGTATCCTTTACTATTCGGTATGTGCTAGGGTTTCTGTTTCGTTGATCACAAAGTTGCTTTTTTTTGCAGGGAGATCACAAAGTTGCTTACTAGAGAGAAATTAATTAATAATCAATCAATTGGCAAAGACAAATCTGGTTTATTTGTTTATCATCATCGTCATCCCTCCTTTGTATTTGTTTTAGTTTCTCGAATTAACATTTCACTTGTTTAATTCATAACCAAGTCGTTTTGCTAAAAAATAACCACACAATTTTTTGGGGTATTTCCATCAAAATAGATAATCAATTTGCTCGATGGTTCCGGTAGCTAGCCATAAATCCACACTTACATATTAGTTTGTTTGCTTATTAAGACATAATTACATATTGATGTGTTATAGTATATGTTGAACTATACGGTTTTGAGAAAAAAGTGGAGCTTTACCCTTGTCTTCTTCGCCCCCCCCCCCTATACTCAAACTCTGGCTCCGCCCCTGGCCCCTACCTCTAGTTCCGATTTGTTATAACCTGGATTTAGAGGCCACCATATGGTTGTTTCTGTAGCGAGAGAGACGAAGGATCTTTAGTTCCGGGTCGTAATACGGTCCTAACACTACGTCATCTTCAGCACGCTTAACTTCTCTGTTTCATCAGGATGTCCTTGCGCAAGTCCATTTGTATTTTATTGTCAACACTATCATATCAATCCTATTAGCCTATATCAAAATGTCATACATCTTTACTTTGAAATTACAAACAACTATTTTAGTAAACAACAATAAATAAGTAATAATAATATTTTAATCCAATGAAAGTAAAAAACTAAATAAAATAATATTTTATTCATTTTTTGCCATTTATTCATTTAATATGGCATAAATAATATCTTTAAATCTGTAAATCTAAATTTGACAAAAAAATAATATATCCATAATTATCAGAAAAATGTGAGGAATCCAAATATGGAATAAAAATTGCAAAAAAAATAATTTTTTAAATAACTTTTTTTTCCTTTTTTGAATTTTAAAAATGTAAAAGAATCCAAAACGGCCTAAGTCTGTTGAAGTCGAACTCACTATTTTCCGCACATTTTGGTAGGTTGTACGGTTTTTCCGACATCGTACGCAAAAGATATAGTCATTTTAAGTTTTCCTACTGTGGCCCGCACCCATTTAGTCCTGGGCCGTTTCACAACCCGGGACTAAAGGGTGTTGCCCGTGCCCGAATCCTTTTAGTTCCGGGATGTATCACGACCCGGGATAAGAGTTTTTTTGGGCTCCTATGCGTTGAAAACGGTACGAACCGGGACTGCTCATAATAGTTTCAAATCAGGAATAGTGTTAGACTCTGGACCGAACCGAAGATCTTTTTTTTTAAAACACAGTACAAACACAGACTCTCACAATAGGTACATGAAGACCTTTTTCTACAAGTGCAATTTGCCAAAAACATAAAAATAAGGAATGCTAGTCAAATATTCAAAGATACCCCGTAGGAAATATTCGTCGCTGAATAATCCTAGGTTGAGTACAGGTCAAAAACTATTGGTCTGAATGCATGCTCGCAAGAAGGCGTAGGACATTCTTCTAGATCGTGACACGTGATCGAAGCCGAAGACTAGGAAGATGTACTGTTGCACCATACCGGCATAGCCATCCCGAGTCCGCTGGCCGACCCGAGCGGCTGGCCGGCTGGCCCCAGTCTGCATGACCATTTGCACATTAGTTCGCCGCTAGCTTCTGTCTGTGCTCCACTGCTGAACCCATTTTTGGCAATTTAAATAAAAATAACTTAAATGGCAAATAAATTTAAGTAATAAACCTTATGGTAAAAAAATTCACCGAACCTAACCCTTTTCTACAAATTCGGGCCGCGAGGCGTCTTCCATATGCCTGCAACTCCACCAAGCCCGCCGCTGCAGCCCTCTCACGCTGGCGCGCACGTGCGGCGCCAGGTTGTATAGCGCCGCAACCGCTGCTGCATCAGGCCGGACGGCGCCGCATCACCTGTCACACTGGCGCCATGGGCCCGGCTGCGCAAGTATGGCGCTGCACTCACGCCTGGAGCGCCGCGATGGCTGACGCCACACGACCACCAGGACTTAGCCGCGCTGGCCCTCCCTAACCTGACCCAACCCTAGCATTATTGCCCCATTTCCAGGTCGAGCAAGGAGGAGGCAGCGTAGCGACTCTTCTCTCTACCCTCCTCTCATCTCCACCAAAAGCCACAAGATTTGAAAGAAAAATTAGGGGATTTCTTCGCTTTCCCCAGGTACTCTCCTCCACTCCCCTCCATTTCTTCCAAATATTTCTATTTATTTGTCCCGAGTTGGTAAAATTCGTTCAAACCCTAAATTCCATTGGATTTGTCCCTAGCTGACCGCGCACCCGAAAGAAACAACAAACCCTCCTACAGAGTCAATAGAAGAACTCAATAAGGCAATTTTTGAGCCTACACTCGACTGCAAGCATTCGAATATAGCCTCGGGGGCTACTCCCATCTGGAGCGCTAGTCGCGCACCCGATAGAAAAAACAGAAATCCTCCAACAGGAGTCGACAAAAGATACAATGATATAGAATAACCTTGATCCTACCCGAGTGTAGCCTCAACGGTTACTCCCATCGGGAGCACCCGAAGAATGCGGACATTATTTCAAGAACAAGAAAATTTCATCCATTTCAACAGCCAAACAAGGCAGCCGAGAATTTCACGCATCTGAATAAATCTTCGAGTTCACCTTCCAGGCATATTGAAAATGACTTTAAGTCTATGCTCAGACGCAAGCATCCGAACATAACCTCGGGGGATACTAACATGGGCATGACCTTTCGAGTGCCCATCGTTAGTATATATGGTGCGGCTCAATGGAAGGCACACCCGAAGATATGCTAAGATACATGAAGCCCATGACGATTCAACAGATACGAATCCTACAAGGACACAAACTCCTGGCGATAGAGGACAAGGAAAGTCCAACTCTAGATTTCATACATACTCTACACTTGTAACCAACTCCTATTGGCACCCAAGACCTAGCATCAATATATATAGAGGCTAGGAGGGACCAACGAGGAGGGCACATGATACGCTACCGCCCACAAAAGATCTAGACAATAGACATACGCCTCTCTCTCTCTCTCTCTCTCTCTCTCTCTCAACGAGATCACATCTAGTCGACTCAACGAGTTTGTACTCTCCAATGATAATACGAGCAGACAAGAAGGAGTAGGGTTTCCTCTACGAGGGCCTGAACCTGGGTAAATCGTCTCCCTTGTTTGTCTGTTAAGCCGACGAAATCACCGATGCTCTCTTTTCCATGAAACCCTAAGTCCATAAAAATGGGCATTGCTGAGATCACCCCTCGTCAAAAACTTTCTTCCTTGGCCTTAGCTTGATTGCGGACCATACCTTTACTCGTCGGGATCTCATGGTCGAAAGATTTAGGTTATATTGAAAGCTTATAGCAAGTGAACTATTCAAATGACTTGATCTTATGCTACGCTTAACTTATAGGACTATGTCCATCACATCATTCTCCTAATAATATGACCTTGTTGTTAATAACATCTCAATGTTCACGATCAGAAAACCATGATCATATATTAACCAACAAGCTAGTTTAACAAGAGACTTTACTAGGGACTCTTTTATGTTTACACATCACACAAATATTAATGTTTCCGGTTAATACAATTATAGCATGTGATGCAAACATTTATCATAAGCATGAAGATATAATAATAACCACTTTATTGTTGCCTCTTGGGCATATCTCCAATACTCATAACAAGTCAAGATGCAAATATTGTTTACAAGATACATGTACTTCACTATTCCTTATATTTTCCGCAACTTACAAAAACATCGGCTGCATCAAGCTATTTTATCGGGTCCTCCAATGGAGTCGACTAACTCCACCCGTTAAAAATCAAGACCCGAGTCGATAATCTCCTCGGATGAAGATCATCATCAAGTGCTTGACGCGCACCCGATGAAAACATATCCTCCAATGGAGTCGACGAAAACAACTTACCCGCTACGAAACAAGACCAGGGTAGAGAACCTCCTCGGATGAAGATCATCCTTGTACGCTGTTCGTGCACCCGAAATAAAAATCAATATCCTCCTACGGTGTCGACAAAAACTTCAAATTCTCATACCGCCTCCACCGCGATAACATGTCTGAATGCCATGTCCATGACATGAAGATAAGACCCCGGGATTCCTCCTGTGTGGCTTGATAATCGCATACGAATGTGCTCTTCTAGTATTTTATCCGTATCCACGATACGATGAAAAATCCCGACGAACGCGTTGGGTACACAAAACATAACACATTACTCGATAAGACCTCCGCGGCCCAAGCTAAATTTCGCCAGTATATACCAAATTCGAGTCTAGAGACTCGAGTTTGGAGTAGGTTCATGATGTCTTTGCCCAAGAGCAATTAACTGGTTCATGATCCGTCGGATGCATCAGAATCATTATACCAAAATGCCCATGACACATTCATTGAACTTACAGTTCGCCTACTCGAAAAAAAATCCTCCAATAGGAGTCGACAAAAAATATCTACATCCGCAAAAAAAAAGACCCGAGTCGAGTACCTGTTGGGAATATGCCCTAGAGGCAATCATGTATGATGATATTTCCCATTGTATTCATAAAGTTATTAAGTTGTCCTTGTAAAAACATCTGATGTGTATCATTGAATATGTGATTCGGTTGTGAAACTATGCATTCATGTTGTTTGTACTAAATATCCTTGGTCATCGAGGTTGTGCTGGACACACAACTTAGACCAATGTGAAAGTCGGCTTGATGACTCGGTTCCACTTGTCATAGGCATGGAGATGCTATTCCGACTTACACAGATTCGGCTAAAGAGTTCCGCGAGTCGGATTGACCCATATTGAGGTACAGCGAACAAGTTGTCATTTGTATATCTCAATCAATGTAATCCTTAGACCTGAGGTTGTTGCATAGTCCGAGTTGAGGATCACCGACTTTGGTTCTGTCAAACGCTGATCCGTAACTAGGCAGTCATAAAGGCAGAGTTTGGGTCGACTGAGAATCAAGCTGCGTGATGTGAATAACCAAGATGGGATTTTTCCCCTCCACTCGGAGAGATATTCTCTGGGCCCTCTCGGATGATATGATTCGGAAAGCATGACCATGCACGACTCGGTTAAGTGTTAACCGAGGCGATCGACTAAGATTTAGTCGGGTGAATCATTTATCTCGGATCGAGAAGAGAGTCGGACTATTTAAGGGATGACAATTATTCGTCTATAGTCTAACAAGGCATATCGTGAGGCAAAAGGGACTCGGACGCAAGTCGCATTGGAAAGGCAAGTCTTCATGACTCTTTGGTACTTGGGAGTCGGCACGTTATGCTAGGAGCCGCTGTCGACAGATCGATTGTGAGTCGGACTCCAATTGTGTCCGAGTATCCATGAGCCTGCCGGGTCACACACTTAAGAACAGGAGCAACTTCGGATTGGATCTGAACCGGAAATCTGGTTGGATTGGACCCAAGCCGGATCAGGACTGAGTCAGTGAGTCGGACTCACGGTGACTAGTGTTATATGGGCTTTAGTGAATGGGCCACGAGAGTGGTGCCCACGTTCACTCCCTATATATAGTGGAGCACTGTAACCCAGAAAGGTTAATCGTTGATCGGTTAGGTCATTCCATGTGTTGGAAACCCTAGCTCCACAGCAGTCCTGCCGTCGATACGAACCTAGCAGTTCGCCGCCGGTGCTCCTCCTTGCACGTGTGGATACCAGCAGAGGTGATGTACGATCAGCACCA
Source organism: Avena atlantica (assembly GCA_910589765.1). Lineage (NCBI taxonomy): Eukaryota > Viridiplantae > Streptophyta > Magnoliopsida > Poales > Poaceae > Avena > Avena atlantica. The sequence goes on along the minus strand of OU342733.1, from coordinate 433,020,413 downwards.
GGACGACCGAATTGCAAAGGACTGCACTGCATCAACTGACGCGCTACATCAGTAATCCGCAACTGCGCGTCTAGTGGTACACCTCGTGGCCTTCTACCTTGGCTAGATCTTGGGATCACCACGTTAGAGGGAAAAGTTTTGCTTTATCTCTGTGTGGCCCAACAGTGGTATCAGAACGATAGCTTATGGTTTTAGGCTCGAGATCTCGCATATGTGATGTGTGGTTGACTGTAGATGAGATCTATGTGCTGTTTTGGTGGTCGATCTATGAGATAGATCGGTTTTGTACGAGGTTGATTGGATCAACTGTACTCGGGGAATGGTAGATCTGATATCCGTGATCATACTGCTGAGGTCGTGGAACGGTATACCCCTACCGTTCGGCTTCCGACATCAGGGTAGACTGTGACACGTAAATCTAGAGGCGGTGATCGAAGATCAAAAAGTTTGATCGAATCGAAAGAATGGTCGGAATCCATGTCCGGATCGCAGATGAGATCTACGTTTTCAGAAAAATCGTCGGGCGCTGCCCCTTCGATCCCCGCGCGCTATCCGGCTAGCGGGACCGCCGGCTTCGCCCTGTCGTAGCGCGTTAGACGTCGTTGCGAGTTTTAGAACGCCGGTAGATATCGTATCTATGCATAACTTGTTTTTGCAGGAAGTTGTGAATGGTATGGTTCATGTGCATATGATGTATGTGTGTAATCCATACGTGATCTGCAAATCATGGTTTTTGTCAGCCGGCTGGAGCCTATGTGCTATCATATTATTGTATAACGACCTGCGTGTCCGGATTCTCTTTGTAATTTACTTTACTAAGCTAGTGTAGCTGTTTGGAGAACCCGGATGGCATGCAAGGCGTTGTACATGTCGGTGACATGGAGTAAGACGACAAGTGACAAGAGTTGGCACGAGTCGGATTACAGGCTTTGTGGAGATGGAGATCGCCATGAAGGGAGCCATACCATTTCACATTATAATTGCTTTATTTTGTGTTATTGCCATGTCTCTGTTTTACCTCTATTAGATAGTCGGTAAAATTTAATCCGACTCGTGCCAGTGTTTGCACCATCACAAGTCAGACATTTTTGGTAGTGGGCTCATAAAATTGAGGTGCTGCCTATTCTTTCCGACTAGGTGGGTTCGAGTCGAACTCTTACTGCGGAAACACTCAGTAAGCTAGACGGGTCTATCACAACGGTTGTGGGGCTCGAAGAAAATTTGGATGGGAGCCAGGGCATATGATGTCACCCGTCCAACAGGAGTCGTATGAGATGCGATTGACAAGGAGTTGTCTACCTAGATCACTTGGCGGCTAGCGGTGATGCTAAAGCTCACTAGCCGACTTGCTTATTTAGGATCCTGAATCACTAAGTAACCATCGGAGGGGTGTTGGTTCTAGTGGGAGCATTAAAATATTAAAGTGTTTAATATGTTTGCTCTTATATGAATACATGTCTTAAGTGTTTTGCATATTGTCTCTTGTAGATCATGGCACCAAGTATCAGTCACTCTCAGATATCCGGTTTTGCGTTGAGAACCATTCTTGAGAAAGATAAACTGAACGACACTAGTTTTACCAACTAGTATCGAAATCTGAGAATTGTTCTCAAACAAGAAAAGAAGGACCATGTCCTAGACAACCCACTTCCAGATGAGCCGAATGAGAATGCGACTGTCGCTGCCACCAATGCCTACCGTCGGGCTAAGGATGAGTCCACGGATATTAGCTGTCTTATGCTTGCTCACATGGAACCGGACTTGCAAAAGCAGTTCGAGAATGTTGAGGCCTACGATATGATCGAAAGCCTCAAAAGTATGTTCCAGGCTCAGGCAAAGACTGAGAGGTATCAAGTCTCTCAGGCTTTGCTGAGTTGCAAGCTTAAGGATGGTGATCCACTGAGTCCGCATGTGATCAAAATGGTTGGTTATGTGCAGTCTTTAGAGAGGCTTGGCTAAGCGAAGAGTTCGCTACAGATATAATTCTGAACTCTCTTCCTAGTACATATGGGCAGTTCATTTCGAACTACCACATGCATGGTATGGATAAGAATCTCACTGAATTGCATGGGATGCTCAAGCAGGCAGAGGCGGATCTCAAGAAGGGCGCCAGTCAAGTGTTGATGGTGCAGAATAAGGCTAAGTTCAAGAAGAGTTCTTGGACTAAGAAGAAGGCTAAGTCAGGAGGAAAGCAGGCTCAGGACCCGGTCCCAAGCACTTCCTCAGGGACTTATCCATCTCCTTCAGCCGGATCCACTTGCTTCTACTGCAAGGCGGATGGCCACTGGAAGTATTTGGCCGACAAAGCCAAGAGTGGATGTATGGCTTCCGACTCAAGTACACTTGTTTGCAATGTTATAGACATATATCTTGCTGATGCACCTAATAGTTCTTGGGTATATGATACCGGATCAGTTATTCACATCTGCAACTCGTTGCAGGGACTGGTAAGAACTAGGACCGTAGCAAGAGGCGAGGTTGATATTCGAGTCGACAACAAAGCAAGAGTTGCTGTGTTGGAAGTCAGCACGATACAGCTTCATTTACCTTCCGAATTCATTATGGAACTGAATAATTGTTATTATGTTCCAGTGCTCAGTCGAAACATTATTTTTGCTTCATGTTTGATGAGGCAAGGCTATGAGTCGAATATCAAGAATAATGGTTATTCTTTGTATTTGAATGATATGTTTCACGGCTTTGCACCCGTCCAGGACGGGTTATTTATTTTGAATCTTGATGGTGAGTCGGTTTATAACATAAACGTTAAAAGGTTGAAACCAAATGATCTGAGTATGACTTAATTTTGGCACTGTCGGCTTGGTAATATAAGTTGGAAAAGTATGAAGAAGCTCCATGATGATGGACTCCTAACTTCGTTCGACTTGGAGTCGTTCGAGACATGTGAATCTTGCCTACTCGGCAAAATGACCAAGACACCTTTTGCAAAGATTTGTGAAAGGGCGTCCGACTTGTTGGGACTAGTACATAGTGATGTATGTGGACCAATGAGCACGACAGCCAGGGGTGGTTATGAGTACTTCATTACATTCACTGATCATTTGAGTAGGTATGGATATATCTACTTGATGAAACATAAGTTGGAAGCCTTTGAAAAGTTCAAAGAATTCCAGAATGAAGCACAGAATCAACTTGGCAAGAAAATAAAGTTTCTTCGGTCGGACCAAGGAGGCGAGTACATGAGCCATGAGTTTGATGACCATCTGAAAAGTTGTGGAATAGTTCCCCAACTTACTCCGCCAGGAACGCCACAAAGGAATGGTGTTTCGAAAAGGCGGAATCGAACCTTGTTGGACATGGTACGATCAATGATGAGTCGGACAGATCTACCTTTATCATTTTGGGGTTATTGTCTAGAAACAGCGGCGTTCACACTAAACAGAGTACCATCAAAATCGGTAGAGAAGACACCGCATGAGATGTGGACAGGCAAAAAGCCAAGTTTGTCTTTTCTTAAGATTTGGGGTTGTGAAGCATTTGTCAAGCAACTTCAGTCGGACAAGCTTACGGCCAAGTCGGATAAGTGTATTTTCGTGGGGTATCCGAGGGAAACATTGAGTTACTACTTCTACAAGCGAGAAGAGGGCAAAGTGTTTGTCGCTCGGAACGGTGTCTTCCTTGAGAAAGGGTTTCTTAGTCAGGGAGTAAGTGGGAGCGCGGTGCAGCTTGAAGAAATTCGAGAGGAACCGGCTAGTAGGAAGTCAGCAAAAACCTTGGAGGTTGAGCCGATCGTGGTAGCTGAGCCGACAGAAGCACCTGTACTATGAAGATCGGCGAGATTAAGAAGTGTTCATGATGTGTTACTGTTAGACAGTGATGCGCCGGCAAATTATTCGGAAGGGATGGTGGGATCTGCGACAAGTTCAAGGAGTTGATTACGACGAGACTTTCTCACCCGTAGCGATGCTTAAATCGGTTCGGATCATGTTATCTATAGCACCCTATTTCGACTATGAGATATGGCAGATGGATGTCAAAACGGCTTTCCTAATGGAAATTTAACCGGGGACGTGTATATGATACAACCCGAGGGTTTTGTCGATCCGGCGAATGCTGACAATGTATGTAAACTTCAGAAATCCATTTATGGGTTGAAGCAAGCATCTCGGAGTTGGAATATTCGCTTTGATGAGGTATTCAAATCGTTTGGCTTCATCAAGAGTGATCATGATTCTTGTTTATACAAGAAGTTTAGTGGGGGCAAAGTAAACTTTCTAATCTTATATGTGGATGACATATTACTGATTGGAAATGATGTCCAGATGTTGCAAGAAACCAAGGAATCATTGGAAAGGAGTTTCTCAATGAAAGACTTGGGTGAGGCAACATACATCCTCGGAATTCGGATCTATAGAGATAGATCAAGGAGGCTCATTGGATTGATTCAGAGTACTTATTTGGACAAAGTGTTGAAGAAGTTCAACATGGAATCATCTAAGAAGGGGTTCTTACCGATGTCCCATGGTGTAAAACTTAGCAAGACTCAGTGTCCTTCGACAACTGATGAGCGAAGTCGGATGAATGTGATTCCATATGCTTCTGCAGTCGGATCCATCATGTATGCCAGGATTTGTACTAGGCCAGATGTTTCCTATGCTCTAAGTGTTGTGAGCAGATACCAGGCTGATCCTGGAGAAATCCACTGGACAACGGCTAAAAATATCCTAAAGTACTGGAGAAGGACTAAGGATATGTTCTTGGTTTATGGTGGTGAAGATGAACAAAGTGTAAAGGGTTACACAGATGCGAGTTATCTTACCGATTCTGATGATTCTCATTCGCAATCCGGATACGTGTTTATTATAAATGGATGTGCTGTGAGCTGAAAGAGTTTCAAGCAAGAGACTGTGTCTGCATCTACAACAGAGGCTGAGTATATTGCCGCCTTAGAGGCAGCAAAGGAAGCTGTTTGGATGAGGAATTTCCTCATGGATCTTGGTGTGGTTCAGGGATCGTCCAATCCGTTAGACATGTATTGTGACAACAATGGTGCTATTGCACAAGCCAAGGAACCTAGACAACACCATAAGAACAAGCACATACTCATGTGGTACCACCTGATTAGCCAGTTCATGGATCAGGGTGATATCAAGTTATGCAAGGTACACACGGATGCAAATATTGCAGATCCGTTGACAAAGCCGTTACCACAGCCGAAGCATGAGGCGCACCTGAGAGCCATGGGCATTAGATGCCTAGACATGTGATGTCGGAAGATTGACTCTAGTGCAAGTGGGAGACTGTTGGGAATATTCCCTAGAGGCAATCATGTATGATGATGTTTCCCATTGTATTCATGAAGTTATTAAGTTGTCCTTGTAAAAACATCTGATGTGTATCATTGAATATGTGATTCGGTTGTGGAACTATGCATTCATGTTATTTGTACTAAATGTCCTTGGTCATCGAGGTTGTGCTGGACACACAACTTAGACCAACGTGAAAGTCGGCTTGATGACTCGGTTCCACTTGTCATGGGCATGGAGATGCTATTCCGACTTACACAGATTCTGCTAAAGAGTTTAGCGAGTCGGATTAACCATATTGAGGTACAACGAACAAGTTATCATTTGTATATCTCAATCAATGTAAAACTTAGACCTGAGGTTGTTTCATAATCCGAGTTGAGGATCACCGACTTAGGTTCTGTCAAACGCTGATCCGTAACCGGGCAGTCATAAAGGCAGTGTTTGGGTCGACTCAGAATCAAGCTGCGTGATGTGAATAACCAAGATGGGATTTTGCCCTCCACTCGGAGAGATATTCTCTGGGCCCTCTCGGATGATATGATTCGGAAAGTATGGCCATACACGACTCGGTTAAGTATTAACCGAGGCGATCGACTAAGAGTTAGTCGGGTGAATCACTTATCTCGGATCAAGAAGAGAGTCGGACTATTTAAGGGATGGCAATTATTCGCCTATAGTCTAACAAGGCATATCGTGAGGCAAAAGGGACTCGGACGCAAGTCGCATTGGAAAGGCAAGTCGTCATGAATCTTTGGTACTTGGGAGTCGGAACGTTCTGCTAGGAGCCGCTGCCGACTGATCGATTGTGAGTTGGACTCCAATTGTGTCCGAGTATCCATGAGCCTGCCGGGTCACACACTTAAGAGCAGGAGCAAGTTCGGATTGGATCTGAACCGGAAATATGGTTGGGTTGGACCCAAGCCGGATCAGGACTGAGTCAGTGAGTCGGACTCATGGTGACTAGTGTTATATGGGCTTTAGTTAATGGGCCACGAGAATGGAGCCCACGTTCACTCCCTATATATAGTGGAGCGCCGTAACCAAGAAAGGTTAATCGTTGATCGGTTAGGTCATTCCATGTGTTGAAAACCCTAGCTCCATAGCAGTCATGCCGTCGATACGAACCTAGCAGTTCGCTGCCGGTGCTCCTCCTTGCACGTATGGATACCAGCAGAGGTGCTGTACGATCAGCACCAGGACGACCGGATGGCAAAATACTACACTGCATCAACTGACGCGCTTCATCAGTAATCCGCAACTGCGCGTCTAGTGGTAAACCTCGTGGCCTTCTACCTCGGCTAGATCTTGGGATCACCAAGTTAGATGGAAAAGTTTTGTTTTATCTCTGCGTGGCCCAACAGTACCTCCTTGGATGAATATGATTCTGAGCCAATGCTCGAATGAAAGCACCCGAACGTATCCTCGGAGGCTACTCCCATCGGGAGAGCTGACCGCGCACCTGATAGAAACAACAAACCCTCCTACGGAGTCGACAGAAGAACTCAATAAGACAAATTTTGTGCCTACACTCGACTACAAGCATTCGAATGTAGCCTCGGGGGCTACTCCCATCTGGAGCGCTAGTCGTGCACCCGTTAGAAAAAATAGAACCCTCTAACAGGAGTCGACAAAATATACAATGATGAAGAATAAACTTGAGCCTACCCGAGTGTAGCCTCAACGGTTACTCCCATAGAGAGCACCCGAAGAATGCAAACATCATTTTAAGAACAAGATAACATCATCCATTGCAACAGCCGAAAAAGGCAACCGAGAAATTCATGCATCCAAAGAAATCTTCGAGTTCACCTTCTAGGCATATTGAAAATGACTTTGAGTCTATGCTCGAACGCAAGCATCTGAACATATCCTCGGGAGCTACTGACATGTGCATGACCTTTCGAGTGCCCATCGTTAGTATATATAGTGCGGCCCAACGAAAGGCTCACCCGAAGATATGGTAAGATACATGAAGCCCATGACAATTTAGCAGATACGAAGCCTACAAGGACACAGACTCCTGGCGATACAAGACAAGGAAAGTCCAAGACTAGATTTCATAGATACTCTACACTTATAACCAACTCGTATTGGCACCCAAGACCTAGCATCCCCATATATAAAGGCTAGGAGGGACCAACGAGGAGGGCACCCGATACGCTACATCCCACAATAGATCTAGACAATATACACGCACCTTTCTCTCTCTCGACGAGATCGCATCTAGTCGACTCAACGAGTTTGTAATCTTCAATGATAATACGAGCAGACAAGCAGGAGTAGGGTTTCCTCTACGAGGGCCTGAACCTAGGTAAATCGCATCCCTTGTTTGTCTGTTAAGCCGACGAAATCACTAGCGCTCTCTTTTCTATGAAACCCGAAGTCCATAAAAATGGGCATTTCCGAGATCACCCCTCGTTAGCAACTTTCTTCCTTGGCCTTAGCTTGATTGCGGATCGTACCTTTACTCGACACTTCTCCAACGACATGTCGTCAGGCATGGCCTCATCTTGATCTTTGGCCTTTAGAATAAGAACATATGTAAGGATCTCATTTGGGTGATACATGGCAATTCATACGAGGATGGCATCGGTAACAAGTACATGAGGAATTCCTACCAAGTATAGGAAGGATTACTATATCAACAAACTCTAGTATGAATCGTTTACTATACCAACAAATTAGAACTAATATGTATATGAATGATTACTATAAAGATAATACATACAAATATGTGAGCATATTATAAACCACCTAATGATATGAACAAATCATAATATGAAGAAGTATTTCAAACAAACACACTTAGTTCTACACATATTTCAAAGATGAACCAATATTGCAAACAAATGGACAAATGTAGAAGATCATCCTAGACCTAAACATATTCCCACAATTTCTATTCCCACAAAAAATCATCAAAAAACAACCATAGTTCTAGATTTTGGGATGAACTAGCAAAACTATGGCAAAAGAGAGAGATTTCTCGGATGAAATTGAGCCGAATGAGGGCAAATACATGGGAGATGTGGTCAGCAACAAGATCCACAAAGATTTTAGATCTGTGGTGTCACAAGGGATGTTTATAAGAGGGGGCGAAGAACCCTAGCCGCCGCCATGGACCTCTCTGTCCGTGCTTGTGTGGAGAAGGAGAGAAGGAGGGGTCAGGCCGGGACGAGGCCGGTGGGGATTCTCATACAACGATGAGCGGCGCCGTGCGTGCTGGCGCTGTAGGCATGCGTGCGGCGTCGTGCGTCCTGGCGTGGCACTTACGGGCAGGAACCCGCCCTGGCCCAACTCGTCCATGCTGGCGAGCTATGCGGTGCCGTTAGTCCTGGCGCTGCATACTAGCGTGCGACACCGGTTCGTATGGCGCAGCGTGTACGAGGCTGGGCTCACCGCCTAGCGCCCCGTTCCCCGTCGAGCCAGCGTAACATTTGTGCGGCGTCATGTGTCCTAGAGTTACAAACGTGCGTGCAGAACTGTGCGGGCAGGAGTTGAAGAAAATGGTTAGATTGTGTGAATCTTTTTTGCCCAAAGTTTTTTTTTTACTTTTAGGTTATTTTTATTTAAATTGCCTCCATTTTCCAACCTTAAAAGGGACGGCCGAGGACTTTGAATTTTTAAAACCATGCCCATCTCCACTCTCCCCGGTTTATCGCTCTCCGACCTCGCGTGTCGCTCGCTCCCCAGGCCAAACCACGCCGCCACTTGCCCGGAAATTTCGTCGCTTGCTCCGTCGATCGCCTATACCGCAAGTCGGCAGTGTCCCATGCGCTGGCTTTGACTACCACACGTCCACACATGGCGTGCACATGAGAGACAGCGTGGGCTGTTAGCTACAAGCCTACAACAGCGGAAGCGGCCGTTGCGGAGACGAGAAAACTAATCCATGGCGGCGCAGGAGGGCGCGGTAGGGACGGCGAACCCGGTGGTGGTGCGGACCGTGCGGTACGGCGACGTGGGCGACAGCAACTTCGCGCTGCACGGCCGCGCCGTGCCGCTGCTCATCGGCCTGCTCGCCGTCATCGTTGCGCTCGTCGCCGTCTGCCTCTACCTCCACTGGGCGTGCGGCCGGCGGCGCCGCCGCCAAGCCGACCTCGAGGCCTCGTCGTCGGCCGCCTCCGCGGCCTCGCCCGCGCTCCCCGGCCTCGACGCCGACGCCATCAATGGGCTGCCCGTCACGCTCTACAGCCCGACGCGTTCGACCAACGGCGATGGCGAGGAGGAGCGGGAGGTGGTGGAGGCTGAGTGCTCGATATGCATCAGCGCGCTGGCTGCCGGGGACAAGGTGAAGACGCTCCCTCCCTGCGGCCACTGCTTCCACCCGGACTGCGTGGACGCCTGGCTCCGCTCACACCCCAGCTGCCCGCTCTGCCGCACCCTCCTCCTCCTCCCCGGTGTGATTCTTCAGCCGCGAAGATAAACCCTTCCGTTCGTCTACTCCTCAAGGCAGGCAATTTGTGGGATCAACTTGGTCTGATCGAACCTGCATCCACCCCATTATGCACAGTGGTCTACACACTAGTGTCGCATCAGACTTGCACTCAAGTCTGCAAGTAGTCTCACAAAGCAGCCTCACCAGCAGGCGACTCAGGCATCTTAGGGCATCCCACAAAGGAACCCAACGCAACGACCCGTCCAATCGCAACCATTGTACTACTGCGCGCGTACGTATGTATGTCCAGTGTCAATGTGGGCGCCGACTACTGAGTCGACATTGTCCAACTGAGGCAGAGGAGATGACAGTGCGGTGTCAGATACTACTACTACTTTCGCCGCCGCCGTCGTCGCACGGTAGATTGGCTGCAGCCATGATGGAAGCTGTGCGTAAAGGACGAGCGAGGTAACCTTGCCTGATACACCAGTAGGCAGGCTGATAGTGCGATGCTGGCTATGATATCATGGCACCTTTTGCCTGCCGGCTGGACCGCTGCTTTCGCTCCCAGAGCTAGGCCGCACTCTGCCCAGATGCACTGGGCGGGCAGGCAGGTCCCGATGCGCCTTTCCCGCGCACGACGGTCGCCCGCCCGGCCTCGAGCTAGTTCTCATCGATCAGCAGTTCAGCACGTACTGCTACGTCTCACTATTCGTCCAGTCCAAGCGAAAGCTACCAACTATATTGCTGATGGCAGAAAGCACGAAACACAGAGATGTATAACAGCTAGTTCTTGCCTAGCGTCTCCATCGATCGATCTTCTTTTTCCTTACTGATATTTTCAGAATGACCATGATGGTGGTGGTGGCTCGGGTGATGAGATGAGATGAGATGAGACACGCGGTTTTCGGCTTTTGATCCTTTCCCTTTTCAGCCAGCCATCTATCTAGCTCAAGGAAATTGCTGTGCCGTGTGCACCACCGGTGTCTCGTTAATAATTTATTAGCAAGGTACGTGATCGGATTGGGAAAAGGATGTCGATATGTATGGCTAGTGATATGTATGATCGCGAGCACTACTACTCAGAAGAGTCGGCAGGCCGGCAGGGGGTCCATGCAAGGTAGGGTGGTGCTCGATCGTTCGCTTTTGTTTATGTCAGGCTTATCTCGAGCTCAAACGGAGCATGCCATGACATGTGCCAGTGTTGTTGGCTCGATCGCAGAGGCTCAAAGAAAGAGGGTAGATTGCACGTAACATCGCACCTTATATATGTAGTGCTGAGAACTAAACAAAGAAGTGCCAAATTAAACTGATCAGTTTTACTTACTCCGTGCGTGTGGTAAAGCTTGCTGTACGTGTCGGGTGCTATCTGCTATGTATGATCGGCTGTAGGGCCCGTGAGTACTGAGTTGGGACGATAAATATAGTCGTACTACATGCGTACAACTTTGGTTAATTAGGGATAAGGCCACTTCCGTCGTGGAAAGTTGGCCAGAAATGTATGTACACACTTATATTGTATATATGACCTGTACTTGTACGGAAAAATATGCCGTGAAGTATAGTTTTCATGCATGCACGTGTGCCACCTATTGAGACGGGAATAGAAATTTGATCCGCTACATTACACAAATAAAGTTCTTTGAGGTACAGCCAAGCTTTCACTGGAAGCAGGCATAAGTGTATCACATGAAACACATTTTTTCTTCTTACGAACACAAGTTCTAGTAGCTGCACAAGATATATATGTTTGCATTGCCACGAAGTTGTTGCGTGGTGTCGGAAAAAGGCCAAGAAAAGTTTGCTAGCTTTCAATATAAAATAATTCATTCGAAAGATTTGCACAAAGTTGTTCCTACGAAACATGACATCCATGTTGTGTTTCATTGGTTTTACAATTATATACATGATTTTTCCTATCATACGCAAGAATGCCTTCGTAGAATATTCTGATCTAAAACTAAGGACCCGTAGCCTAAATCTATCTAAAGATGACTAAAAATAGCCCGACACGTACGCCATCATGAAACTTAAGTTACTTATAAAATAACACGAGAAAACATTATGCCACCAGCTCTCTGCATTTGTTGACACGCTAGAGAATTCTTGCACCATATCATTTACTCCAGAAATCTCATATAAGATATATTTTAGATAGCTGTATATTCTAAAATTATCTTACATTTATACAACTATGCTTTAATAAATTATGGTTGCAACATGGATTTTTTTCTCATACTAAATTTAATGGGAAAAATTGCTTAGTTGCTTGATTGAACTTATGCTTTGTAGATTTGTTCTTAGTATACTCACATCAAAATTCTTTAATTTATCTTCTGATGAGTGTACATCGGTGGAATTTCAACGTTCCAACTTCCTAATATTATCCCTGCAAAAAATTCCTAATATTATGAATTATTTCATCTTTCTACAAAAAATATAAGGCCTTTTTCATTATTTATACAAGTTAGGTTGTAGTTTAAAATAATTTAATTGATAAAATTCAAGTTATGTAAAAGATGTATTCTAATTTAATATTGTCTTGTATAATCTCACATATCATCATATAATTATAATAGAAAATACTTGTGAAAATAGCAAAGCAATGCAAACTTGTTTAACATTTTGTCATAAATGAGTTTTAAATTTTGGTTTATATGTATGAAAATTAGCACGTCAAGTTTTTACATATTGAGTGACTGGTAAATTAATATGAGAACAAAATTGCATATAGGATTAGCATGATTGCAGCATGATTGTGTCGAGAAAAGATATGTTTAAACTAAACAAAAATTACTGGCATACCTTACCAGTATAGTTGTTCCTCTAGTCGTCTCTCGGCCAGCCCATCGTTGAGGCATTGTTCAAGACCAAGCCTGTAGAGGCAGAAGCAAGAGAAGTGTGTTTTACTATTTCTAATGTAAATGATTATGATTCTAGGGGCAAGTTTGTCGTTATAGCTTTCTCGGGCTACATGTAGCCCTTTATTTTGAGCATACAAGAAACAAATTTCATAGTTCTATCATTTAAAAAAAAACATATATATGCAATGATATGTATCCATCAGGTGTGGATAATATGAAAATTCGAATACAGTGTATTGCACGCTAACAAAAAGACAAAACCTAACAGGGTTGAAGGTGCACAATCTTATCTTTGTTTATGTAATACAGAGAATTTCGGATTGATGTTTGTGCACACTTGGAGTATATGTCGTTGCCCGTATGTAGCTTTTTTTAGAAGCTTTTTCAAATGTTCAAAATAGAGGGCTACATGTAGGCTGAGTTCTAAATGCAATTTTCGGTCCGAGAAGCAAGAGCTTCTTTCATCCAAAAAAAAAAAAAGCTAGAGGAGGGTGAGATATGTAGATTCCCTCGAGTCACCTGGATGGGAGCAGCTCAGCACAAAACCATGGAAGCAGATGGCCACTTGCCCGGCAGGAGTACGACGGCCAATTCACCTTTGGCGGCCAATGTTCTTGCCACGAGTTCGTCCAGCTAATTCGCCATAAAAAAATAGAAATGCAAGTAAAATAGTCAAAGATAGATACCCGTAAGAAATATTCGTCGTAGGTGCACTGCAGGTCAAAAACTATTGGTCTGAACGCATGCTCGCATAGGAAGATTGTGACACGTACGCGATCGAAACGAAACCGAAGACTCGGAAGATGTACTGTTGCACCATAGCCGCATGGCCATCCCGACTCGAGCGGCTGAAACCCAATTTTTGACACCCTAGTTCTGCAAGAGCTGTTGGCCCCAGTCATCTGTCCGGTTGCACATAGTAGTTGGCGGCTAGCTAAATTAGCTTTGTGCGTGTGCCCCACTGGCTGGAACCCATTTTTTCCAACCTTAAAAGGGACGGCCGAGGACTTTGAAATTTTAAAACAACGCCCATCTCTCGCAGCTCAGTTTCCTCCCCGGCCGGCAGCCTGGGCGCGCGGTCTCCCATGCGCTGGCCTTGACTACCAGACGTCTATACATGGCGTGTACGTACATGAGAGCGTGGGCTAAGTCCAACAGCTCCCGTAGATTGAGGCGTCCGTGCGTCCGGCTGAACCGGCGGTTGCGGAGAGAGAAGAAACTAACTAGCGAATCCACGGCGGCGCAGGAGGGTGCGGCGAACCAGCAGGTGGTGCGGACCGTGCGGTACGTCGAGGTGGGCGACAGCAACTTGGTGCTGCACACGGCCGCGCCCCGTGCCGCTGCTGGTCGATCGGCCTGCTCGCCCTCGTCGCCGTCTGCGCCTCTACTTCTCTATTTATTACGCCTTGGACGACCGTGTGCTAGATAAACCCTTCCGTTCGTCTCCACCATCACCGCCCATCCCATCGTCCATCGATCTATCTACCCCTCATCAAGGCGCATGCAGGCAGCCAATTCGTGAGATCAACTTGATCTGATACTCTGATCGAACGTGCATATATATCCACCCCATTATGAACAGTGTGGTCACACGAACTGGCTACAAACCACTGTCGCATCAGACTTGCACCCAAGTTTGCAAGTAGTCCACCTGACCAGCCTCACCTCCACACCCGACTCACGCATCTCATGAGATTGTCATCATCCCACAAGGAACCCAACGCAACGACCCGTCCAATCGCATGGCACAACAACCATCGTACGCATGCATGCATGTCCACTGCCAATGTGGGCGCCGACCCAGTCGACGTTGTCCAACCTGACCTGCAGCTGCAGCTAGTGGTGGTGGAGAACTGGAGCAGAGGAGGATACTTTGGCCAGATACTACTTGGCGCCGCCGTCGCACGCACGAAGGAGCAGGTAGATCAGTTGCGGCCATGATGGAAGCTGCGCGTAAGAGCATCTCCGCTAGCATTTTTATCCGGACGATCGAAAGTAGAAATTCGGCCCAGTCACATTCTCATTAACCTGCCGAAATTCGGTCTAATCACGTTTCAGTAACCTCTTTTCGTCCGGATTTGGCCTAACTTTAGTTCGGACTTCCCATGTCATTCCCAGGATCCCGGAAACGCCCTGAAAACGCCGGACGAAGCGAACTCGCCAAAAAAAAAGGAAGCGGCGCGTGGACCCGCCTAGTCAGCGACGGAAGCCGAATCGTCGTCGTCCTCGGAACCCCGCGAAGGCCAGGCGCTAGGGGCAATAAATTCCTACCGTTTCCGCTTTTTCCGCCCTCGCCGCCCGTCTCGGCCTATAAAAGTTGTGCCCCTCGTCGAAACTCTCTACACTCTCCCACAACTTCCCAACTCCGGCGAACTCCGAGCTCTCTCTCCCCACACTCCCACACTTCACACCATGGGCGAAAGGTACCCCGGCGACTCAGCGGCAGCGAACGGCTTAGGCCGCCGCACCCTCCAGCTGTGGGAGGCCCGGATGTGGTACGAGGCGGGCTACATGGTGCCGCCGGACATCCACCTCCCATCTGGCTGGAGGCTCAGCGCCGGTGGGATCCCAATTCCGCCGGAGCCGAAGCCCGAGGAGCTCGACGACGATATCCAGGCGGCTATCGCCGCCATGGAGGACTCGGACCTCGTGGAGGATCCGGGCAATGTCTTCTGGGAACAGCATCTCGCCCACCGGCGGCAGGAGGCGCTCGCACACCAAGAGGGGCCGCCGGGCTCCCCGCCGAAGAGGAACAACGCGGTTGGGCACCGCCGCTGCTGGAGCGCTCCCGGGCGCACCCTCGCCGCCGTGATGGAGCACATCCATGCAGGAAACGAGCCCTGCCTCGGCTTTCCCCGCAAACCCATACCATCGTCAGGGGCGAGGTGCCATCCTCTGGCCAACTGGCTGCCAAGGAGGATGGCCATCCTCTCTTCTTCGTCCTCTGCCTCGGCGACCCGCTCCTCCGCGTCCGCACCGTTAACTTCGGTGCCGCTTCGTCCGGTTAAGAGGGAGCCGAAGACGCCGGTACAGTCGCCGCCGAGGAACAGGTCACGCGACATCGTCATCAACGAGCCGCGCGCTCCGTCGCCACCCACCGACCGTCTCCGCCTTTGCAAGCCAAAGCCAGAGCCGCAGGACTGGGCGGTGCCCGTCGACGAGGATGCATTCACCGTCAAGATTGCTGTGGAGCGGTCCCTGCGGGAGGCAGAGCCGCAGCCGCCTGCGGAGTCGTCCTCGCCGGACATACTCGCCTGGTCCAGGGCGGACTGGGAGGAGATGGAGCGGCGGCGCGTCCATTGGCTGCACCAGGAGGCCGAACGTCAGGCCTGGTCTGACCGCGTTCTCGCCTACCAGGGCGTGCCGCTTGTCGTCCTCGACGATGACGAGGCCGACCCCTCCTACCAGCCATGGAGGTGCGGCGACGCCGGCCAGGAGAGCTCCCGCCCGCCACAGCCGCCGAGCGATGACGACGATGGCACGGCCTATCCTGGCTACACGTCCTTCTACGGCCACCTCGGCATGTAGAAGCAGCGACGGCATCAGCGACGACGACAGCCTTTTTTAATGTTTTTAGTTTATTACCTAATAATGTAGTTTTTAATTCAATATAATCCGTCTATATTCGTCTAAGTTTAATGAAATCCACCTAAATTTGCTAGTTTCGTCTAAATTTTAGCCGAACGCAAAAACCAAACCGAAATCGAGTTTGATCCGGACCAAAGTTGGTCCGGATTTCGACCTGGGATCATACAACGAGTGGGATGCTCTAAAGGACGAGTAACCTTGCCTGATAGTGCGATATGATGCCCGGCTGGACCGCCGCTTTCGCTGACACAGCTACAGCTAGGCCGCACTCTGCCCAGATGTGCATGCAGCTAGCTGCCGGAGTTCCTGGGCAGGCAGGTAGGCAGGCCCTGATGCGCCTTTCCCGCGCACGACGGTCGCCCGCCCGGCCTCGAGCTAAACGCCGAGAACTATGTAGCCCGAGCCGATCGATCATCAGTTCAGAACGTATATACTGCATTTCACTGTTTCGTCCAGTCCATGGGAAAGCTACCAACGATGCTGATGGCAGAAAGCACGAAACGCAGAGCTTTTTCCCCTCCTGCACAGGATATTTTCAGAATGACCATGATGGTGGCTCGGGTGATGAGATGAGATAAGACATGGTTTTCGGCTTTTGATCCTTTCCCTTTTCAGCTAGTCATCTATCTAGTCTAGCTCAAGGATGATGATACGTACTACTCCGTTTCAAAATATAAGATGTTTTAGATTTGTAAAAAAATCAATCTAGACATCTTTTAGTGTGTAGATTCACCTCAAACATGAATGAACCTACATACTAAAAGTAGTCTACATACATTTATTTTATAAAGCTAAAATATTTTATATTTTGAAACGGAGGGAGTATCATGTATGGCTGTGCCGGCCGTGTGCACCACCGGTGTCTCGCTAATAATTTATTAGCAAGGTACGTGATCGGGTTGCAAAAAGCATGATGATATGTATGATCGAGCACTACTACTCACACGGGTCCATGTGAAGGCACGGTGCTCGATCTCTTTTGTTTATCTCAGGCCTATCTCGAGCTCAAAGGGAGCATGCCATGCGAGTGTTGTTGGCTCGATCGGAGAGGAGGTAGATTGCACGTAACTTCGCACCTTATACTAATATATGTAGTGCTGAGAACAGAGAAGGGCCAAACTACACTGAGCAGTTCTCGCCTATGCGCGTGGTAAAGTTTGCGATGTCGGGTGCTATGTATGATCGACGTACCGTACATGCCTACAACTTTAATAAATTAGGGACAAGTCCGCGTCAGTTCCGTCGTGGAAAGTTTGCCAGAAATATATATCTACATGCTTATACAGAGTATATATTACTTGTACGTTAGTGCGAGATCCATGTAGTAGTGCTTACACCTGCACGGAAAAATATGCAGTGAAGTATAGTTTTCATGCACGTACGTGTTCCATCAATTGGAGTGAAATCCTCTGCTTGACGGGAACTCTGCCACGTTACACATAAAGTTCTTTGAGGTATGGACAGGCTTTCATTGGAAGCAGGCACACGTGTGTCACATGAAGCACAAGTTTCCTTCAGATGAAAACAAGTTCTACTATCTGCATGAGATATGTTTGCATTGACGTAAAGTTGTTGCATGGTGTGGGGAAAAGGCCAAGAAATGCTTGCTAGCTTTTAGTATAAGACAATTCATCCGAAGATATGCACAAAGTTGTTTCTTGCGAAAACGTGACATCTGTGCTGTGTTTCATTGGTTTTACAAACTTGTCTCGCAAGTATATACATAATTGTTTCTATCATACGTAAGAATGCTTTCGTAGTATTCTGGTCTAAACTAAGGACCCGTAGCCTAAATCTATCCAAAGCTGTAGCCCGAGACGCCATCATGGAACTTAAGTGATGCATAAATTAAACACGAGAGAATATTACGTCACCAGCTCTGCATTTTTTTTTGCACGCTAGAGTATCCTTCAATCAACTTGCACCATATCAATTTACTCTAGAAATCTCATATAAGATATATGTTAGATAGTTGTATATTCTAAAACTATCTTATATTTATACAACTACACTTTAATAAATTATGGTTGTAATGTGGATTTTTTTCATACTAAAATAAATGAAAAAATTGCTAAGTCACTTGATTCAACTTATGGTTTGTCGATTTGTTCTTAGTATACACACATCAAAATTCTTTAATTTATCTTCACATGAGTGTAGATCGGTAGAATTTCAGCCTTCCAACTTCTTAATATTATATATTAGTTCACTTTCATACCAGGCCATTTCATTATTTGCATAGGTTAGGTTGTAGAATGAAATTATTTAATTGATAAAGTTCAAATTATGTAAGAGATATATTCTAATTTGATATTGTATCATATAATTTCACATATCATCATGTAATTACAAGAAAAAATACTTATGAAAATACCAAAACAATGCAAGCTTGTTAACATTTTGTCATAACTGAGTTTTGACTTTTGGTTTATATGTATGAAAAATCCTCAAATTCTCACATGTTCAAATGTTGCTTTATATTGAGTGATTGGTAAATTCATGTGGAGGCAAGAGTGCAATTGAGAATCAAGATGATTGTAGCGTGGTTGGCTAAGATAAATATATGTTTAAACTAAAAACTGTTATCAATGAGCTAACAGTGTAAATTACATAGTAGATTATAGTCACACTATTTTTTGAACTATTATAAGTAATTCTGATTAATGTGGTGACATGAATTTAGCTGAAGCAAATCACAAATGTAATTTTCATCTATTAAAGTTTTTCTTGATCTTTGTTATTTGTAAAGTAAGTTAAATTATCGATGTATGATGTAGAATATTTTTATAAGAATTTTAATATTTCGATTCATGCAAAAAAAACGTCCATATGATATTGCTAACTGTATTATCCTTTATTTTCTATGAAGATCATTTGCAAACATTTTTATGGAGTATTGATGTCTGCGGTTCTCACCCTGTTCCTACAAGACTTGTCGAGAAGAATCAACTTGCTTTAGCCACCTAGACCATGAACACAAGGAAAACTACAATGTCTCACACAGTGCACATGCATACAAAGGAAGGGAGACACCTATCACCGGTTTAAGATTGGACATGATGTGTGTGTGTGTGTGTGTGTTCATTATCCATATGAGATTCGGCTCTAGTAAAGATTAGATCAAGAATTTTTATCTTGTGATAAGCATGAAAACATGGCCGAACCATCAAAAACATCTATGCCAAATCCAATCGGTTTAGAGCAAACGTCTCCCATGAGCCTCGACACTCATGTGTTCATAGAAATCACCATGATAGCTTCCTAGGATAGCCATTCCCCCTAGTTGTCTCTCGGCCAGCCCACCAGAGGAGGGTGGTTTACTATTTTTCATGTGAATAAAAATGGGGGTTGGGGGGCAAGTGTGTTGTTTTAGCTCTTATCCGCTATCTGTAGGAGGCGGAAATTCGGCTCATAGGTGCAAATACACCCATTATGAGAAAATATATTTTAAAATGTCAAAAAAATTTAAAAGCAATTCTACATATACATTCGAACATTTATGTTGGTTCACAAGTTTTTTCGGGATGAAAGAACATTGTATGTGTTGTGTAGAAAAAGACAAAAAAAAATCATGTGAATAGTCGTGTTCATGTTCTTGCCACGAGTTCGTCCAGCTAATTTGCCATAAAAAATAGAAATGCTAGTGATGCAATAGTCAAAGATAGATACCCGTAAGAAATATTCGTCGCTGAATAATCGTAGGTCAAAAACTAGTGGTCTGAATGCATGCTCGCAACAAGCAGGCGTACATTCTCGTCATAGATCGTGACACGCGATCGAAACCCAAGACTACGAAGCTAGTATTATACTGTTGCACCACACTGGCACGGCCATCCCGAGTCCGCCGGCTAGCCGGCCCCAGTCATCTGCCCAGTTGCGCCTGAGTTCGCGGCTAGCTAGCTTGGCTGGAACCCATTTTTTCCAACCTTTAAAAGGGACGGCCGAGGACTTTGAATTTTTAAAACCACGCCCATCTCCTCTCTCCCCGGCCGATCGCTCTCGGACCTCGCGCGTCGCTCGCTCGCCAGGCCAAAAACCACACCACCAGTTCCCTGGAAATTTCGTCGCTTGCTCCGTCGGTCGCCTATACCACAAGCCGGCGGTGTCCCATACTCTGGCTTTGACTACCACACGTCCACACATGGCGTGTACTACTACATGAGAGCGAGCGTGGGCTGCTAGCTTCTACAACAGCTCCCGTAGATCGAGGCTCCCGTGCGTGCGTGCGGAACCGGCCGTTGCGGAGAGGAGAAACTACTAACTAGCGAGTCCATGGCGGCGCAGGAGGGCGCGGCGGGGACGGCGAACCAGGTGGTGGTGCGGTCCGTGCGGTACGGCGACGTCGGCGACAGCAACTTCGCGCTGCACGGCCGCGCCGTGCCGCTGCTGGTCGGCCTGCTCGCCCTCATCGTCGCCCTCGTCGCCGTCTGCCTCTACCTCCACTGGGTGTGCGGCCGGCGCCGCCGCCGGCAACAAGCCGACCTCGAGGCCTCGTCGTCTTCCGCCGCCGCGGCGTCGCCCGGCCTCGACGCCGACGCCATCAATGGGCTCCCCGTCACGCTCTACAGCCCAACGCGTTCCACCGGGGAGAAGACCGGCTGCGACGTGGACGAGCGGGAGGCGGAGTGCTCGATATGCATCAGCGCGCTGGCGGCCGGGGACAAGGTGAAGGCGCTCCCTCCCTGCGGCCACTGCTTCCACCCGGAGTGCGTCGACGCCTGGCTCCGCTCCCACGCCAGCTGCCCGCTCTGCCGCACCCTCCTCCTCCCAAAACCCACCGCCGCCGCCAAACCGGACGCCGTCGTTGCCGTCAACGGAAGCGACCCCCCGTCCCCGGTGTGATTCGTCAACCGCGAGGAAGACAAGTTCGTCGCACGCCAACTCTCACCGCATCATGACAAGCAGCCCCACCTGTAAGCCGCTTACTTACTGCCGCCTTGACCACAAGAAGTTCAGCTGTCCCGTCCGGTTTAACTCAGCCAAAGCCAAACGACCAATGTGGCTAACTGTAACTGGCCCCGGCGAGGTGCGTCGCCGACTGGTGCGTGGAGGCACCGCCAACCGGAAAGGCGAGCTAGCTTTGCCATGGCACTACGGGAGGCGCTCCTCGCAGGCCGGCCGGCGTGGGGTCCGGTCACCACGGCGGCCGGCCATTCTTTAGCTTAAAATTTTCTGTTCAAGGTTCCACATGAGAAGTGGTGTAGGCTGTACATTGGTCTTCTCTAGTATCTTGTGTAGCAGTATTCAAAATCGTCACCGGGGGAGAACGCTACGCGGTGGCAGCTCACTACTGGTAGTACGATGGTGGAACTAATGGAATCTCGACCTGTTTGTTTAACAGCACTGACAGTCGCTGCCTCGTCTTTAATTAGTCAGAAGATTTTGTTTGTCCCTGTCTTTGATTGCGTTCGGATATAGTAATCCGTACTTTGTAAGCTTGTGCATATATGTAATGTGGTGTGGCGCAAAGGTTTGCGTCTCTAAGCAACACCTCACCCCTTTCTTCTTCGTTCAGAACACGCGCGCACTTTAATTTGTTTTTCAGCCATTTATTCTCAGGTGGATCTTTCCGAACGGTTGCAATTAGGATTAGTTTAGGGAGGGAGCGTCTTCAGCTAGCTTATCTAGCTGTTGTTAATGCACTACTAGATTAGCAATGCTATTTGTGCTCCATTAGCTGCTGGAGTTATCATAAACAACAGTACCCAGTGCCACATCTAGCAAGCACTAGCTAGGCAAATATTTTAACAGGGACTTGATTAGTTCTCACGCATCTGCGAGGTCTCCATGCATCATGTCAAGCTCATCCATCATGGCGCGCGCGCGAGCGTCTCGTCCAAGCACCGGACATTCGCTCTGATCCAGAAGAGGCAACTAGCTAGATGGCCGATGGAACGGGGAGATATCCCCTCGGCAGAAAAAGGTGAAAAGGATAACAAAATCTGGTGCTGTGCTCCTTTTTTCACTTGCACTAGCTGCAGCTGGACTCGACCGGTGCAAGCAGGCAACGATATTTTTTAACTTTTAGTTTCCGCTTTAAAGCAGGATTTGTAAGGGATTGGGTTATCTCTAATCAAATCGCCGGCGGTCAGTGCTAGTGGTGCGCCCCCACTCTCTATCTGTCTTTCCCAGTCCCAGGTGCAATTTGATGAACCGGATCGGAGGGCAGTGGTTGACGCCATGTCTTTTCCACCACGACAAAAGGGAAAGGGGTAGAGCCAAGTTGGAAGCGATGATCGAGCTGATGAGATGATGGCGCTCCCTGGACCATGTGAGGACAAGATCGGGCACGACGCCGTTGTTGGCCATGTTCATCATCGGTTCATGCATGCCCTTCTGCCTCCTCCGTTGCTGTACCGTTCTTGCCACAAGCTAGGCTGAGTGGGATTGCATACGGAATACTGCGCCGCCACTTTTGCTGACTAGATTGATCGCATAGATGGGTCTCAAGAAAGGACACGGCTAGGCGTCCCCAGGGATGTAAACTTTTCATCCCTGGATACTCAGCCGTCCGATCTAGCCACATTGATGGTCAGATATGATTTCCGTCCTTTCATCCCGCTTTTGCTACAAACGGTTTCGTTTTTGCTACATATATTTCCTTTTTTGTTACATGTAGTAAAAGGGTTTAGCTTAGAAAATATAAAAATAGACTGGACCTCGCCGGAGATCTCGCCGGAGACCTCGCCGACGACCATGTAGCAAAAAGAAGTTCTAGTGTAGCAAAACCAACAAGCCGGAGATATCGTCGAAGACTTTCACCGGGAGACCTCGCCGGAGACTCTGTAGCAAAAAATTTGTGCTATTATAGCAAAAACAGAAAACGCGTGTAGCAAAAAATATTAGCAAATGTAGCAAAAAATCAGACTTCGTCAAAGACATGACAGAAACATTGCAAAAAAAAAGTTATTACCTAGCAAAACGACTTCTCACGAGACTATCGTCGGTCATCTTGTAGCAAAAGTTTTACGGTATTATAGCAAAACATACAAAAGTTGGAGCAATATATATATATATATATATATATATATATATATAGCCAAAAATCCCCAACTAGCAAATCCATTGACTGTGGATAGCAACGACTGGCCGTCTGTAGCTAAAACGGCGGCCGCATATAGCAAAACACGACAGCTTCATTCCGACACGGGTGTGTCACTTCACATTTAGCATTCGAGTCGATGACGGGAAGAGGTAATCCAGTAGTAGCAGAACACATATTCCACGTAGTCCAGCCCATTGATGATGGATCAAGCGCTATATTGTAGATCGGCAATATGCCGGAGGAGGCGAGGGCGTTATCGGCGAGCATGGCGGCAGATCGAGGTGGCCGGGGCGTCCTTGGCACGATGTTCCGCGTCCCTGCGTCCAGCTCGATGGGCCATAGTACCTTGTCCGGCAGCGGCGAGTACCTAGTCCGACAGCGGGGGCACGCGCGGCTGCTGGCGGAGCAAGCTGCAGCGGGGGGCGCGGCTACCGGTGGAGCAAGCTGCAGCAGGGGGCGCACGCGAGAGAGACGGAGGCCGTCGCGAAGGGATAAGAACACCGCGTGGGTGGGCCTTGAACGGTGCGAACAACGCATGGGTGGGCCTCGAACGGTGCGAGCTGCTAGCAACGACCCCGGGGATAGAAACTTTCGATCCCCTTGGGGAACCGTATCATTTTCCCTCAAAAAAAATCCAACTACCTTTAGTGCAGAGAACAAACTACTTGTTCCGAACGCAGTAGCAGGGCCGAGTAGGTCTAGATTAGGCCCAGTCACCTACCAGGCCCTGATCAGGTCCTATAAGCCCCGCCGCCGCGCTGCTGCGCCCAGACCTCTGATGTCGTCCATGTACAACTTTGTGTTGAACCATCTCTCGCCACCACCGTCCAACCCACCATGCTTTGTCGCCTGCAGCCATGAGAGGTCTCATCGCCGCCTCATTCCTCGTGGGTCAACCCATGGCCCAAAACCGCACAAAAGAATACCCCAACCACAACAACCGGAAACAGGCAGCACCGTAGCCGACATCGCGCTGTCGTCGACATCAAGCCCGTCTCTCATGGCATCCAAGACCTAGCAAGTGGTGGTCGCCACCGGGGCCAACGGACGGTACAAGGGTGGTCGGCACGATCCAACACGCGACAGCACAAGGTCCGACCATGGTAGCCATGGCACCTCTAGGATGCCTAACCGTTGAACCCTACAACCTTAGATGGAATGCCCAGGGCCCACCTGGCTCGGATATGTCCCCCGGCCTCGCAGGGCCAGGGCATATGCGCACAGCCTCCTGCCTAGAGCCAAAGACATGGCGATCAGAGCCCTGCGGGCCCAGATCTAGCCAGCTTGCCCGATCACTGTTGTGCACAGCGTCGCCGCCCCGCGCCACGTCGCGCCTACCACCGCCCAGCACCGTCTCCAGACCGCCGCCACCTCGACTGCCCACCGACGCCAAGTTTGGACCCCATGGCACCAGCATACCACTGCCAACCGGGATCCCCCGTGCCTCCCTTCCATCCCACGGGTAGAAGCAAGCCCGCTGTCGCCAGCAGCAACGAGCTTTGCCCAGTGGCTCTTGCTGGAAGGGGAGGGGGAAGGGGAACTAGAGCCGACGCGTCACGGGTTCGGCCCGTCGCTCGCGGGGAGCGGACGGGGACGAAGCGTTTTTTCCCCATAATGATCAGTCACCTCAAAAATTAATGAGATGCCCAAAGTGTAGATAGTGTTTGATCTCGGGAGTTGAAGGCACATCCACACTACAAATTATCCAACAAAGCTTTCGTTCTTTTGTGAAAACCACTCTTTTTCTATGTCATGGGAAATTTTTATATTTTAATTTCTTTGAAATGGAAAGATTACTCCGGCCTTTGTAATAGATTTATACATCTAAGTTATACTTGCGGCTTGCTAGGTGGTCGTAACAACCAAATATAACGGCGAACGGTTACAAAGAGCACAATCCTTGCTAAAGGGTAACGATTAACCTCGGTTGGTCTTCTCCTTGGAAGCGCTTCGCAACTTTCTCATCGGGTTTATTCTGTCAGTAAAATTTTCTTATTCGCCTCAACTCCTTATTATCCTCTACAATAGTTGTATAGGAGGATATTGGGCCAGGGTGGATGGAAGAAGGTGTGCTTTTTCAATATATTATTTTGGCTAAGATGTTGTTAGAAAATCAGAGGACGGGTCGTGGCTCACCCTTCCACCCCTAGGTCCACGAGTTCTTTATAGTGTACATCCTCGTTCACTACCCTATTTTGCACCCCCCCCCCCCCTCCCCCATCTTCCTCCATTTCTCCTTCATCTTAAATAGATCGCATAAACCGAGTTTGTTGTGATGGTCTGAGGAAGAAATGGTCCTCAGAATGGAAACTTACAATGTCATCGAGCTCGAAGAGGATGTTGTGCATGAGTGGATGGATCTAGGCTCATCAGAACCGGATCCGTCGTGTTGCATTTGTCAACTTCAAACCCTAGGTGGTGAGGTCGATGACTTGTAAAAGTTTAGTTAGTTTTGGTATTTATGCATATTCGATATGTTTCTTTTGACGAGATGAAAGTTCTTTATGTTTTGTTGCTTATACATATGAGACATGTAGCATTAATTTTTAACTATTTATTTGCAAACGTTGTGTCCATGTTAAGTTGGTTTCATGTTGCTATAAATAGTGATTTATATATTCCATATGTTTTTATGAATATTTTCAATTATTTTTTGTGACCAATGTGGATTTATTGCATACATGATAGATTTTGTTGCATTGATGTGTTTGAAAAGTTGTAATGGTTACTACTTATTTTCAGAAGGGGTTATTTCTTTGTTGTCAATGAGAAAATGCTGAAAGAACTCATGTACCTAGATTTTGTTTGCATTGTTTTTGTTTTTGTCATGACCGGACTCACATAAGCCAAAACTAAAGTCAAATCAATCTGTCCAAGAGGCAACCGATCGAGTGCCTCTTTCTCTTTGACAAACTATGTTCTTCAAAATTTGTTCTGGTAAGTTTAGGTTGTACGAGATTGTTGATAACTTTAGCTTTTCTAGTGTATCTTTCTGAAAGAACACTATATGTAAAGTCAAGTCCCAATTTTTTTAGGTGCCTAAAAGTCTGTAGACAATCCATTACAAGTTCATGTCCATATCCAACTACAACCCTACATGTCATCACTTCATGACACATTCTCCCTATGTTCGGAGAAACTCCATAAATTTTAGTTAGTTTCCTCTTGTATTATGGTATATCCTACGACATTGTGTAATAGAGGTGACGGTTTTTGTTGCATTTCTAGGGCTGGTAAAAACAAATTTTCGACTAAAAGACGAACTAAAATAAAAACTAATTTGTACTAAAGTTTTATACCTATTTAGAATTTAATTTTCCATGTTGGAGTCTTAACCAATATATATTATCATTATTATTTATTTTGCATAGTTAACTAGATAAAAAAGTCAATAAACATTATTCAAAGTGTTGTTTGTTTATAGTTGTTATCAATTGAAAAAATACACCTTTGTTGTTTTAAATTTAAACAATATTTTGTAACAAAGCTTTCTTATTTATTTATTTTTGGAAAATTACAGAAATTATATATTGCATATGTATTTATGCACATAAAGTGTGAATCATATGGTTTAGCAAATATCTTATTAGTTGTTTTTTGATTATGATTAGGTAAAAATATTAACAGAAACTTCTAGGTTAAATTGAATCAATATGCATGTTTCTTTATTGGGCTTTTGTTATCAAATGTGTCTTTCGAGTTTCGTTACATTCAGTAATATGTTGACAATATGCGCATGATTTGTATTTGTTGTTGGTATAGCATACATTTATTTGATAACTAATATAAAGATGTGAATCTTAGTTATTTTACAGACATTCAATTTGATTGTTTTATATGCTCGCCTGCAATGTGTATGATATCATCTGGTGTATACAGGTGCTTGTGCCGGTTTCCAAAATAAAATGGCTGTCCATATATTAGAAATGGAATCTAGCTAACGTGGATTTCTGTACCGTTAAGCTTCATGCAAGGACCAGTGTAATCCATATACTATAACACCCCTCTCACGTGTGACTCTGCGAGGCCAATACGTGCATAGAAGTATCAGAGATATGGCTCAGAAGTCCATTACATGGACACAGAGGGGGAATGGCAAAAGAAAGAGAGCTAAAGGAGAAACCAGTAAATTGTGAAAGCCATGACTTAAACTTGAGACCTTACACTCTAATACCATGTTAAACTTTATGTACTAGCCAACAAAATCAAAAGTCCAAATATGTTGTATTTCCATTAAAAAGACTAGTAGTGACTGAACTCGTCATCACCAATTATGTTTGTTAGTTCTATGTACACAATCTTTCCATGTTATCGGCTTAACATTATGTTTTAGTATTTGGGGACCTCATTCTATCGGGGTTCAGGAGGATCGCCCTATTTGTCTGGCCTATGGGCCGGTCCTAGCCATTTCCATTATTATAACACCAAAATCAACAATGATCTTCATCAACCATGATGGATATGAAATCACGTGTACCTTTTCTCTAGTGCTTTCTCATGTTCCAATGAATAATATGTAACACCGAAAACATATCGTCTAGAAATTTATATTTTTCTTTATGTCCGTAGAAGGCTGACCAAGGATAATCTAGTCATACGAAATTGGCAGGGTGGTATCAAATACATTTTTACCACGAGGAGTCAATAGAGCACACGTTCGATAGGTGTGGTCGATTTTCCATGTGGTTGTGATTTATACCCACCCTATAGTATGCCAAATATGTACGTTGGGAAGTTGGTTACGGAGAATTTATAGTAATTATAGATCCCATATCACCGTAGGGGTGGCGGTCTTGTGCTAGGATTTTTTTACTATTAAGGCTCTGCTTGTTTCACTGTATTTTAGTCCAAACCGGCCGTTTTAGTCGGAGCCGGTTAAATTACAGCCCGTCACAAGTATCGGCACTTGGTTGGTCGTCTTTTTCTCCCTCCGAATCGTTTCCGGCCCATTTACATGCCTAAACTCTACGGACGTGTGGGGATCGGTTTAGTTTCCAGGCGATAGCAGAGGAGAGCCCGTCGACTACGATCCTTCCCAACCCTAGCGCGGCGGCGCCTAGCGGCAGTGCAGGAGGAGGTCTGCAACGAACCGGAGGTCTGGGCGGTTACCTTGTGTCGGAAGAGGAGGGCGACGAGGTGGGAGATCCGGCGGTTGAGGCCGCGGGCGACGCGGCGCACCAGCGAGACGACGTCCAGCTCGGTGACGGCGAGGTCCGTCATTGAGAGGGGGGCTACGTGGTGTAGGAGGAGGTCTGGCGGGGCAAGGTCTGCGACGAACCGGCGGCAGCGTAGGAGGAGGTCGCGGAGCCGGCGCCGGTTCCACCACCGACGGCGACGCCCAGGGTCTGCGCCGTGTGCTTCAGGCCGACCACGTTTAGGTGCAAGCCGTGCAAGCGTACCGGTGAGTGCGCTCGAACCCTGTTCCTAATCCCCTTTCTAGTTCGTGCAATCTCAGTTGGCTGATTGGGGAATTGGGGAAAGATAATCTACGATTCATTGGAGGGATTCCAAGTAGGAGCATAGTATCTTGCTTGTGCAATCAACAAAGTGAAGCGGGCTCCTTTATTCTCCCCAGAGTGAAATAACCCTAGAAAAGCCAAAGTGCTAATCACTAGTCTTTGTACTCTGAGAAAGATGACTTTGTTTGCATCCAGGCCAAGCCACAGCCATGGATGAGAATACACCTCTGAGCACCACTCAATCGATGTCTAGTACAGTGGTACTGTAGTTACTGTTCTTGAAAACTGAATCAGGTAACTCCAATTTTTTTCTCAAACCAAAGTAACCCAATTCGTTATAATAGCTGTGCTGAAACAGTAGTTTTAGCATCATGCATTTGCACTGCACAGGTGATGTGAAACTGTATGGTGAAGGCCTTTTGGAGCTGATTGATTCGCCCTTGCAGTGGAGTGGAGACGTAGTGGAGTGGAGACATACCGGTGAATAGATTCACCGTCATTCTCCCGGTTTCGCATCTTCGGTTGTTTGACTCGTGTTCTGATATCCTTTGGTGCTCGTATGATTAGAGAATGTGGGATTTGGTTTTAAATGATCCTTTGTTTGGACTTCGACCATTTGGTGAGGACATATCTTGTCACATCCCAAATTTAGATTTGGTCTTGCATATCATTCATAGCATTGCATCATATCTTTCCATGCAAAACCGTCGAGTAGAAAGGTTCGGCGAAACGCCATCTTCAAAACCCAAAAATTGCAAATAAAATATGTACGCGTTCAGTGAGTCGTGTAGAATCTCGCTGTAGCTTTGGTTCAGACTTTTACTGTCAGGTTTAGTACAGTTTAATCAAACTAGTTAGTGTCCTTTTCGGAGTATTAAATTCGTAGAAAAAGATCCGTAGCTCCAAAAATCGCGTGTGATATGTCGCTGAGCTCGTATGAACGAGGAAAATCTCATCGTGTATTAAAAAGGTAGGCTTACAGTAAAAACTTCTGCAGTATTTGTCTAATGGCTTTCTGCAGTGTTTTAATTACTCGGGGAGTTTTATAATCCCTTTTCGAGTAATTCCAATTGGTACTGTTTCTAATCAGCGATGCCTATGCGGTAGAATTTTCCCAAGATTTTACGAACAGTATACTACCGGTAGTGAATTATTTAAGTTCTAGCTCTAGTTTGGAGCATTAATTTTGTCTAGTAGTTTTCCTAGCGCCAAATCTATTTTTCCATGCATGTATTCGGTAGTATTATGGATTAGAATTATGTGGTGCAGCTGTAGCACCAATTCACTTGCCGTTCTTGCATTCATGCATCATATTTGTTGCATATGTTGTGGATTGTTTGTTTATGAATGCAATTGTGTCGTGTAGATTGTGTTGAGTGCAACGCTTGCTCGTGTGAGGATTGTGCTCCAGACCGCTACAACCAAGGCAAGTAGATGCTACTTTGTTCATGATATCGTCCTACTATTTTCTATGCATTGTCGTGTATTTTGTAGATGCATGTGTAGGATGATACTATCGCTATGCTATGTCGTGTTATGTGGTAGGACCCCCTTTGTAGATGAACCACCGTTGGTAGATGTGCTTAGCCATGCTTGATGAACGAGGGCTGGGTTACATCGTTGATACTTGTTTTCTCAAAGTATTGGTTTGTGAAAACTAAAACAACTTAATCAATGAACCCCCTGGGTGTGTTGGTATTGATAAATTTTGGTGGTTTCATTGCGGAAAGGCACCCAGGTATCAAGAGAGAATGACTGGCTTCTTTATTGTGTAGCTTACGTGTACAACCATGTGCCAATAATGAAATGGGCGGTTGGTTGGACTTAGTAGGTTGTGGTAACTCGAACCCGTGTATCCAGAGATGTAGAATTTTGGTAGGCTGGACCGGTGCGCGTCGGGATTGAGGAGCTACTTCCCGAACAGTCTCTTCTTGGCCTTCTCCCTGTCATCACCCAAAATGAGAGTGATGGTACGAGCTGGGCTAGCCAAGTCACATGGGTAAAGTGTACTAACCTCTGCAGAGTGTATAATCTAATCGATTAGCCGTGTCCCCGGTTATGGACATCTGAGTTGCTAGATATTGACTCCATGACATGTTTCTCGCTCACTCTAATTTCATAATTGCTTTTAATATTGTTAGGATAACTTAATTGGGATCTTTTCAAAGAGAATCAAAAACTGTTTATGAAAGTAGGACAAATGTATTTGCAAATGCAAGCCAGACACAGCTCCACTTGCCAAATATGCATGTAGATGTTAGTACTATTGTTCCCTTTACTAGCTCTACTTGCCATACATTCCATGTATTGACCCTTCGTGGCTGCTACATTTCATGTTGCAGGTTATTCCGATTCTGATTGATCGTTATAGGCCACGGTACTCCACTCGGCACTTGTTCACTTGTGGGCAATTTGAAGAATGGAGGATTTACTTATTTATGTTGCTACCTGAATAATTTGAGCTAGCTTTATGCTAAGCTTTTATTGTAATAATGGTACTCTGGATCTTTGTAGATCATGATACACGGTTATTTGCTATGATTATCTATCTTACTCTATTGTGGGCCAATGAACCGATCCAGTGATTGGCATGTCATATAGAGGCCACGGTCTTTTCAGAACCGGGTGTCACAGGATGGTATCAGAGCCAGGTTGTCGACTGTAGGATCATGACCTAGGATTGGATTAGGAAGCCAAAGAATTATTAAAGCCTATATTAACTCTGTCTTTCCTCTTATGTCTTTCACCCTCGTAAATTCTTACCATATGCTATTCTCACATTTTCCTCTTTTACTTGATAGATGGGAGACGTCAGGACTTAGTATGTCACCATGGAGTCACCAAGGCCCTTTGCAAGGCAGTTAGCTCAGCTCTCTCAGTCATTGGGATTGCCACTGCCTATGTTCAAGGGAAGAAGGTTGTACACCTATGGATACAGAGAGGATGCATGGGAGATCACTACCTTCATATTCAGAGATGCCGCCTTGCCAAACCCCGCGCACTTGGTCTATACCAAGATATACTGCAACTGGGGACTTGGAATCAACTTGGCCGTACATGAAGCCCTGTCTCGCCAGTGCTACTATGTTCGACACCTACTGCCGGCGGATTCACCCTACCGTGACTATGGAAGGCGTGATGAAGAAGGGAACATTGTGATTACCCCAGGCGACAGGAACAACATGCCGCCCCGTCGGAGGCACATAGAGGACATGGAGAGAGAGAATGGAGCTCTAGCAGAGAAGGTGAGGATGTTGAAGGAGATTGCAGACTTCACTAGCAATGGAATGGTGGTCCAAGGACAGGAGATAGACACTCTGCATGAAGCTGTGGGAGTTATGGAGACTGTCCTGATAGCCAGAGATGAGACCATAGCCCATCTTCATGGTACTGTGCAGGAGAACGCCCAGAACATACAGCAATTGCAAGGGACCGTCCAGGAAAGGGACCAAACCATTGAAGCAATGACAGCCCAGATTGCCGCTCTCCAAGCGCAGCTGAATCCACCCTCCGATGATGACAATGGGGATTATGGCAACAATGGGGATGATGATGACAGTGGAGACGACGATGATGATGGAGACGATGATGGTGGAGCAGATGAAGCTGTTGCTGTTGCAGCTGAGAATGAAGAAGAAGAGGAGGATCCAGAAGAGGTGGAGTTTGAAGTCTCAAGTGATGGTTCAGGAGAGGTGTACACTCCGCCGCCATGGTTGTACCGCGAGCCGAAGCGCCAACGCATGACCGCAAGGACCTACCTCAATCTCTTCAAGAAGTAGATAGAAGTCCACCAATTAGTCCATGTTAGGAGAACTCGTTAAGATTAGTCTCGATCGTTGTGAAGCTTAGTTCGTGTTAGTTTAAAAGTGTTTAGTTGCTTATTTGTGTACTCCAATATCCCAGGATTTATTTGTGCGATTTTTTTTATGAAAGAGTTATGGCAATTTGGTTATCATCTGTGTGTTTTTTGCTGCAGTTTTCTGCTGATACAGCAGTACTGCGCGATTTTTCATATTTTATGGTAACTCGGAAAAATCTGAAAAAAATTGGGCTGATGCGAAAATCTCTGTGCTATATGCACAAAAATTGTCTAATTTTCTGACGAGTTTAAGTCAGGCGGAAAAATTCGTGAAAGCTGTTGGACTGTTCTGGC
Organism: Avena atlantica; assembly: GCA_910589765.1. NCBI lineage: Eukaryota > Viridiplantae > Streptophyta > Magnoliopsida > Poales > Poaceae > Avena > Avena atlantica. The sequence continues at coordinate 432,987,656 of OU342733.1, read as the reverse complement.
AGATTGCTGTTTTGGTTGTTTAGTTGATCAACTGTTTAGTTAACCATTGCCAACTCTTGCAAAACTATTTCAGTAGTTATATACTGCTAGGATAACACCTGGGATGTTGCTGGATCGCTTGTTTGTTGATGTGTTGCTTGCTTGTGATTGTCTGCTATTGTTTGTTGTTGGTTGATCATATGCATGGGTAGAATCCTATTATCGTAGTTGGTTCTTTCTAAACTTACCTATGCTGAACCGCAGATGCCTCCCCGCCGCCAACCCACTGAGATGGAGCAGCTCATGGCAGCTCAGGCACAGCTGACCCAAGTGATGACCCAGTTCATGGTGAATCAGAACAACAACAATGGAAACAATCAGCCTCAGGGAGATGCTCTCACCAGATTTCTGAGGTTAAGGCCAGCTAAGTTCTCTACTGCAACGGAACCAATGGTTGCTCTTGACTGGTTGCGTTCAGTCAACAAGGATCTAGTAACTGTCGGATGCACTGATGCTGAGAAGGTGAGGTTTGCCGCTCACCTACTGGAGGGACCAGCCGCTTCTTGGTGGGACACATTTCAGATCACCCACCCGCTGGATACCGTGACTTGGGCAATGTTTGAGGAAGGTTTTAGGACCAACCACGTGTCTTCAGGAGTTCTGAGCCTGAAGAGGAAGGAGTTCCGCAACTTGCGCCAAACCAATCGCACCGTGGCCGAGTACATTGAGGAGTTCAACAACCTGTCCCGTTATGCACCTGAGGATGTTGACACTGATGCCAAAAGGAGGGAGAGATTCCTGGACGGCCTCAGTGATAAGATTTCAGTACATCTACTTGTGGTTTATTGCCCCACTTTCCAGGAGCTTATGGACAAGGCTAGGATCTTGGAATGGAAGCACAAGCAGGTGGAGAACCGCAAGAGAAAGAGCAATACTCATCACTCTGGTTCTCACCACAAGTCCCGCACTTCATATGACGGGTACTCCAAGCATGGAGGAAGTGACCATGGAAGCCATGACCGTCACGATGGACATCGCCATGACAACCATAGGAGCAGCCACCACAACCACAAGGGAGGACACTCTCACCACTCTGGAGGACACGGTGGACATGACCGCAACCGTGATCGCAACTTCGTGAAGAAGGATCTGAGTGAGGTGACGTGCTTCAAGTGCAAGCAGAAGGGACACTATGCTGACAACTGTCCAGAGAGGAAAGGACTGAAGCCAACAAACGGCGAGAAGGCCACAGTGAACCACATGAATGTGGAGGAGATTCCAGATGAGCCTGACCTTGTGATTGGTAAGTTCCCAATCAACACTTACCCTGCACTTATACTTTTTGATACTGGTGCATCGCATTCATTCATATCAAGGTCATTTGTGGATAAGTATAAGTTACCTACTGAGTCTATGAAAAGGTCTATTAGAGTGAGTTCACCTGGAGGAGATATGATAGCTAGCGCGGGATGCCGCGACTTAACTGTGAGGATTGGAACACACAACTTCATTGCACATTTGGTAGTGTTGGATTCACATGGATTAGATGTCATTCTGGGTATGGATTGGATGTCTATGCATGGGGGACACATAGATTGTGCACAGCGAGCTGTTTCACTCAAAACCCCGGATGGTAAGAGGATTAGATTCAAGTTGGCTGCACGACCGAGAAGGTGTAAGTTGAATTCTCTTAAGGGGGTTAGCATGGATACTGTGCCAGTGATTAGGGATTACCCCGACGTGTTTCCGGAAGAGCTGCCAGGAATGCCACCTGACAGGGATGTGGAGTTTCTTATCGACCTGATGCCGGGAACTGGACCAATAACAAAGAAACCATATAAGATGGATGTGGATGAGCTGAAAGAATTGAAGAAACAGTTGAAGGAGCAGCTGGAAAAGGGATTCATTCAGCCTAGTGCGTCGTCATGGGGTGCACCTGTTCTGTTTGTGGAGAAGAAAGATAGCACCAAGAGATTAGTGGTAGACTATCGCTCGCTGAATGAAGTAACCATCAAGAACAAGTACCCTCTGCCGAACATAAACGACTTGTTTGATCAACTGGAAGGAGCAAAGGTGTTTAGCAAGATTGATCTGCGATCAGGCTATTTCCAATTGAAGATCCGAGAGGAGGATGTACCAAAAATCGCCTTCACCACTAGGTATGGTTTATATGAGTATACAGTTATGTCTTTTGGACTAACGAATGCCCCGGCATACTTCATGACCATGATGAACAAGGTATTTATGGAGTATTTAGAAAAGTTTGTGGTGGTGTTTATTGATGACATACTGATATATTCCAAGGATGATGCCGAGCATGAGAAACATCTGAGGATGATTATGGAGAAGCTGAGGGAACACAAGCTGTATGCCAAATTCAGCAAGTGTGAATTCTGGCTTAACACCGTTGGGTTTCTTGGGCACGTAGTGTCAGGAGAAGGAATTCCTGTTGATCCAAACAAAGTAACTGCAGTAACGGAGTGGGAAGCGCCCAAGAATGCAGGAGAGATTCGAAGCTTTTTGGGACTTGCTGGATATTACCGGAGGTTCATTGAAAACTTTTCCAAGATTGCAAAGCCGATGACGGAACTTCTGAAGAAGGAGAGGAAGTTTGAATGGTCAGACGTATGTGAAGCCAGCTTTCAGGAGCTGAAGCATCGACTGGTGACCGCGCCTATTCTGTGTTTACCAGATCTTCAGAAGGATTTCCAAGTGTACTGCGATGCTTCTCGACAGGGACTTGGGAGTGTGCTGATGCAAGATGGGAGAGTGGTGTCATATGCCTCGCGACAACTCAAGCACCATGAGCGGAATTACCCCACACACGACTTGGAGTTAGCATCAGTGGTTCATGCGCTCAAGGTATGGAGGCATTACTTAATGGGAAAACACTGTGATGTGTACACCGACCACAAGAGCCTGAAGTACATATTTACACAGAAGGAATTGAACATGAGACAAAGGAGATGGTTGGAGCTTATCAAGGATTATGATATGAAATTGCAATACCACCCGGGAAAGGCCAATGTAGTAGCAGATGCTCTGAGCCGGAAGGTTTATGCCAATGGGTTGACAATTGGTGAATTGCCTGAGGATTTGTGCAAGCAATTCAAGGATCTTAGACTGGACGTAGTATCTGAAGGATACTTGGCTATAATGGAAGTCCAACCAACGCTACAGGACAGGATCATAAAGGCTCAAGTGGGAGACAAAGAGATAGATGAAGTTAAGGAAAAGATGAAGGAAGGTCGAGCAAGGGAATTCCGCGAGGATGAGCAGGGAACCCTGTGGTATGGAGATCGTTTGTGCGTTCCCAACGATCCCGAGATAAGGAAGTTAATTCTGCAGGAAGCTCATGACTCGCCGTATTCCATACATCCGGGCAATACGAAGATGTATATGGACCTAAAGGACAGATTCTGGTGGAACAACATGAAGGGAGACATCGCGGAGCATATTGCCCTATGTGATGTATGTAGCCGAGTGAAGGCAGAACACCAGAAGCCAGCAGGACTGCTACAGCCATTGCCCGTGCCGGAATGGAAGTGGGATAGAGTGGGAATGGACTTTATCACAGGACTGCCCAGGACCAGGTCAGGATATGACTCTATTTGGGTAGTGGTCGACCATTTGACCAAGGTAGCCCACTTTATACCGGTAAAGACGACCTATACGAGTGCAAAGTTGGCCAAGATTTACATGGACAGGATTGTGTGCCTACATGGAGTTCCCAAGAGTATCGTATCTGATAGAGGTACCCAATTTACCTCACACTTCTGGCGCCAGCTGCACGAGTCACTTGGTACTAGATTGGAGTTTAGCACAGTGTTTCACCCACAGACTGATGGACAGACCGAGAGGGTGAATCAGATTTTGGAGGACATGCTAAGAGGTTGCGCCTTGGCTCATGGATCCAGTTGGGATGAGAATTTGCCGTATGCGGAGTTTTCCTACAACAACAGCTACCAAACCAGCATCAAGACGTCACCGTTCGATGTGCTGTATGGAAAACGATGCCGTACACTATTGCTGTGGGATGGAGTAGGAGAATGTCAGTAATTTGGACCTGATTTGATCAAGGACGCTGAGGAGAAGGTCGCCTTGATTAGAGATAGGCTGAAGGTAGCACAATCAAGGCAGAAGAGCTACGCTGACGCCAAGCGCAAGGAAGTGGTGTATGAGATAGGAGATAGAGCATACCTCAGAGTATTGCCGCTTCATGGAATCAAGAGATTTGGAATTAAGGGTAAGCTGGCACCTCGATTCATTGGACCGTACAGGGTCTTAGCACGCAAAGGAGAAGTTGCTTATCAGTTGGAGTTGCCAGAGGCTCTGTCCGCTGTTCACAATGTGTTCCACGTGTCACAGCTGAAGAAGTGCCATCCGGAGATGGTAGATACACCATTGAAGGACACTGTGCCGCTAGAGGAGGTTCAGCTTGAGAATGACTTGACCTATGAGGAGAAGCCGGTCAAGATTCTGGAGACAGCGGAGAGGATTACCCGTACCAAGACAATCAGGTTTTGCAAGGTGCAGTGGAGCCACCACACCGAAGAGGAAGCCACTTGGGAGCGTGAGGATGACATCCGAGAGGACTACCCACACCTATTTGCTAGCCGCGCCGAATCTCGAGGACGAGATTCATCTTAAGGGGGTTAGTCTTGTCACATCCCAAATTTAGATTTGGTCTTGCATATCATTCATAGCATTGCATCATATCTTTCTATGCAAAACCGTCGAGTAGAAAGGTTCGGCGAAACGCCATCTTCAAAACCCTATTTTGTTTCGCTACGAGTTCCCTACGGGAAGCTTTAGAAGGTCTTGCAACAACCACCCCTGTAGGTTCGAGTTTTCACTCAAACTTTGACTGAAGCTTGTGCCCCTCGACGATACGAACCCGTAGGCGCGAGAATCGCTCCAATCGGAGTTCGTATGCAAAAGACTCGGACGTTTTAGTAAACCGCCGAAAAACGGTCCGAAAATCGATTTCCGAGTTCATGTCCAATTCTGGACCGTTTCTGTTTAGGATTTCAGCGCGCAGGACTTCTTAAAGAGGACCCCACCTGGGCCCTCGATTCCCGTGCCCGCACTCCTGCCCCCACGCGCCGACCCCGCCGCCTCGATCTCCTGCAGCGCGCGCGCCTCCCCAGGTGCCTCGCCGCCGCCGCCTCGCCGCCGCCGGCCATCGCCGCCACCACCGCCGGGTTCGCCTCCTCCTCCTCTTTTCGTTCCCGCCCTTCTCACCGCCGTTCGTCGCCGTCACCGATCCCATCTACCGCCGCCGCTTGCCTCCACGGCCACCGGCCATCACCGCCGCCACTCCGCCGCCGCGCGCCGGCCATCATCGCCGCCTCCGCGCGGGCCACCAGCCGCGGCCGCCCCGCGCCACCCGGCCGCCACCGCCCGCGAGCACCGCCGCCGCCAGCGCCGCCCTCGGCCGCCGCTTGGCCAAAAATTGCAAATAAAATATGTACGCGTTCAGTGAGTCGTGTAGAATCTTGCTGTAGCTTTGGTTCAGACTTTTACTGTCAGGTTTAGTACAGTTTAATCAAACTAATTAGTGGCCTTTTCGGAGTATTAAATTCGTAGAAAAAGATCCGTAGCTCCAAAAATCGTGTGTGATATCTCGCTGAGCTCGTATGAACGAGGGGAATCTCATCGTGTATTAAAAAGGTAGGCTTACAGTAAAAACTTCTGCAGTATTTGTCTAATGGCTTTCTGCAGTGTTTTAATTACTCGGGGAGTTTTATAATCCCTTTTCGAGTAATTCCAATTGGTACTGTTTCTAATCAGCGATGCTTATGCGGTAGAATTTTCCCAAGATTTTACGAACAGTATACTATCGGTAGTGAATTATTTAAGTTCTAGCTCTAGTTTGGAGCATTAATTTTGTCTAGTAGTTTTCCTAGCGCCAAATCTATTTTTCCATGCATGTATTCGGTAGTATTATGGATTAGAATTATGTGGTGCAGCTGTAGCACCAATTCACTTGCCGTTCTTGCATTCATGCATCATATTTGTTGCATATGTTGTGGATTGTTTGTTTATGAATGCAATTGTGTCGTGTAGATTGTGTTGAGTGCAACGCTTGCTCGTGTGAGGATTGTGCTCCAGACCGCTACAACCAAGGCAAGTAGATGCTACTTTGTTCATGATATCGTCCTACTATTTTCTATGCATTGTCGTGTATTTTGTAGATGCATGTGTAGGATGATACTATCGCTATGCTATGTCGTGTTATGTGGTAGGACCCCCTTTGTAGATGAACCACCGTTGGTAGATGTGCTTAGCCATGCTTGATGAACGAGGGCTGGGTTACATCGTTGATACTTGTTTTCTCAAAGTATTGGTTTGTGAAAACTAAAACAACTTAATCAATGAACCCCCTGGGTGTGTTGGTATTGATAAATTTTGGTGGTTTCATTGCGGAAAGGCACCCAGGTATCAAGAGAGAATGACTGGCTTCTTTATTGTGTAGCTTACGTGTACAACCATGTGCCAATAATGAAATGGGCGGTTGGTTGGACTTAGTAGGTTGTGGTAACTCGAACCCGCGTATCCAGAGATGTAGAATTTTGGTAGGTTGGACCGGTGCGCGTCGGGATTGAGGAGCTACTTCCCGAACAGTCTCTTCTTGGCCTTCTCCCTGTCATCACCCAAAATGAGAGTGATGGTACGAGCTGGGCTGGCCAAGTCACATGGGTAAAGTGTACTAACCTCTGCAGAGTGTATAATCTAATCGATTAGCTGTGTCCCCGGTTATGGACATCTGAGTTGCTAGATATTGACTCCATGACATGTTTCTCGCTCACTCTAATTTCATAATTGCTTTTAATATTGTTGGGATAACTTAATTAGGATCTTTTCAAAGAGAATCAAAAACTGTTTATGAAAGTAGGACAAATGTATTTGCAAATGCAAGCCAGACACAACTCCACTTGCCAAATATGCATGTAGATGTTAGTACTATTGTTCCCTTTACTAGCTCTACTTGCCATACATTCCATGTATTGACCCTTCGGGGCTGCTACGTTTCATGTTGCAGGTTATTCCGATTCTGATTGATCGTTATAGGCCACAGTACTCCACTCGGCACTTGTTCACTTGTGGGCAATTTGAAGAATGGAGGATTTACTTATTTATGTTGCTACCTGAATAATTTGAGCTAGCTTTATGCTAAGCTTTTATTGTAATAATGGTACTCTGGATCTTTGTAGATCATGATATATGGTTATTTGCTATGATTATCTATCTTACTCTATTATGGGCCAATGAACCGATCCAGGGATTGGCATGTCACATAGAGGCCACGGTCTTTTCAGAACCGGGGTGTCACATATCTCATCCCCTTGATAGCCTGAACTAGAGATCCGTAACCTCATCTGGATGGCATTTTTTGCCAATGATATGGAAATGGACTTGATTAACTATGTGTGCTTCTAGAACCCTGTAAGATCAGGGAAGGAACGATATACCAGATCAGGTTAGTACACCAATATGTCAGTTTTGAAGTCGTGCTCATATAGCTAAAGATCCGCAACATATTCATCTTTTATGTTCAGTAAACCTTCTTTGTGGATTTGTAACTTGCTGCAGGCATATTCCAGCAAGAACCTGCTATTATTTATTCTCGCGAGAACACTATCTGCTAGCACATACTCCTAATTGTTGTGTTAACAAGTGGCATGCATGACCATCTCTAAAAATAAAGAAACACTAGCTCGAGTTAGAACTGTTGTGGTGCTGTCATGTAAATATATCATGCTTGCTTATGGGTCCCTCAGTGTTGGTAAGAGCTAAAACTGAACCACTAGAGCAGGTTTAGGACTTACTTAGCATAGGAGATTTTAAAACGTGCACTCTCTGAATTGGTAGGCTAAACTGTGCACTCTCAAAACTTGTGTGATGTTCCTCTGTTATAAATTGGCAATACATCTGACCATAGGTGTGTAAACTTCTGGGAACTATAACTGGAGGTGCTACTATTGAAGATAGTCATTCAGATACGCTTGGTCTTGTTTTCTAGAGAAGTAGTTATATTCAGTACCACAGCTCAGTTTATTTGACTGAATTTACTGAATAGATTGCTCTTATCTGAACTCTGTACTTCAGCGGGCAACATCATCTAGAGCTGACCATCCTCTTCGCGGGCTTTTAATTTTACAACCAATGTAGAACACGCTTGTTGTAGGAAACTATATGGATTGTTATCATGCCAATGTAGAACAAGCTTGTTGTTTATTTATCATGTCAGATTGTTGTTTTTTATTTGATTTACTACTATTGTTTATTTATCATGCCAATGAGGATCGATAATCATAGAACAAGCTGTTTTGTTCTTTCATTCTTGTCGTTGTGGTCTAGTTATGACCGTCCCTGGGATTAGAATGATGTTTATTATATTAATATAATACTCCCTCCGTTCCAAAATAGATGTCGTGGGTTTGTTAAAATTTGGATAAATCTATATATTAAATAGTAACTAGATTCATCTAAATTTTGACAAATCTAAGACATCTATTTTGGGACGGAGGGAGTATCTAATATTGATTTCTTTTATTTAGGATGCCAAATTCAAGTCTTCCGAAGTCCATCCGAGTTCAAATCTTCAGAAGTCCATCCGAGTTCAAGATTGTTGAACGACTATTATTTGTAATTTAAGTAATCTGAGAGGTGCATGTTCAAAGATTTTTCGTGTATGATGTACTGAAGTTTGAGAGTTTGAGCCTATTATTCGTATATGTTCAAAGATTCAATTTTTATGTGAGTATCGCCCAAAATACTTTCGCCGGACTGTACACGTCCGTATATTTCCGGCAGACTGTGCATATTGAAATAGACTAGGTGATCATTCGCATGTTTTACATCCGGCAGGCTGTACACGCCTAAATACTCCGGGAAGAAAACCGGAGCTGTGAAATATACCAGACTCCCAAGCGGGGCCTAAGGGGTAATATTGTGTTTGACAGATAAATGTCTCTTTTCCCCTCCAGGTTATAGACTCTTATACATATTGGTTTATTTTTAGGTGTATGCTTGAGCGGCCGACGGAACAGGGAGATTTTTACAATGACATATACCCAGTTGGAACAAGCAACTAAGGGGTTCGTTCCCCTTTTTAGAAAAAGTCAAAAAACCACTAGGATATACTCAGTAGTAGGTATAATCTCTGGATAGGTCCTTGAATGCCTTAGACAACTTTTTATTATTTTTATGGATAGGTCCTTTCACAAGCATCGATTTACTACTGTTTTTGTATGAATTCGTTGGAACACAAACTATACACATACACTTACGAACTCCGTCCACTAGTTTTACCGAGACCGACATAGTATATCATCTTAATGCTCTTTTGAGTCAATATGGACTGCACTTTTGTCGAGAACTCTGCACTACTCTCAGATGCCTCTCCCCGTACACAGATATGATCCACCGGGAGCTCACAGCCCTCCATAAACTTGTTGACAGTAACACGCGTAGAGAGAGGACGACTCTGAAACTGCTACTTATGTGTCACCTACCTATGTGCCCAGAGGCTGGATCGAGTTGAGATAAACTTGGTGAATCCTGCATGTATCGACATGAAAAGCCTACCTTCGCGTTGGGAAAGATATTAACAATCACATGCTCCGCAAGATCGTGGTCAAATAGAGCTAGTAACAAAACTCCTCATCCAATTTTTAACCAAGCCTTGCTGGATTGGCAACTCATCCAATTTTCGGACAGCTTGTGCGCCCGTTTACTAAAAGCTGAGTATTAACCATCTGCTAATCTTTTGGATACAACTTTTGTTCAAAATAGCTCACTGAATTGTAAAGGGAACATACATGCATGGTATAGAGAGCTCTTGAAGTGGGTTGTGATTTGGCGTATAGAATCTGGTATCGGTGTGAAGATCTTTGGTGACAACTGATTACCTCACAATGATTCACTGAAACTGTCAGGCGATGGGTTTCAGAGCTGGTTAATCCTATCACACGTACTACTTGGGATGAAAAAATTACCAGGCAATGTTGTTAACCACATGATATTGATGCAATCTTGGCTTCTGTTCGTTCGGCATATGGGTTGGGTTTACAGCCGGTTCTGGCAATCCTAAGAACCGGGCAGTAAAGCTCTGCTCCAGGGTGCTTCGATACGAGGGAGGATGAGTCAAGGGTGCACCTCTTCTTCTTCAAATGCCCACTATACCTTCCGGATTTGGAATAAGCTTGTTGCATGGTTTGGGCTCGTTATCACGATTGACACATCTAGTTGGTCCACATGCATGGCCGTCAAAGAATGGTGGGTGTCGGTTATCTACACCAACGGCACCAGAATCAAATCCTTGATTCCCTTATCATGCGCACATGGTGCGAGATTTGGAATCAGTAGAATGCGTGAGTTTTCCCTAATGTACTCCCTCCGTCCTAAAAAGATGTCTCAAATTTGTCTAAATGTAAATGTATCTAGACACTATCTAGTATATAGATACATCTAAATTTAAACAAACTTGAGACATCTTTTTAGGACGGAAGGGAGCGAGTATCTACCATGCCTATGGTACACAAGATTAAGTTAGAGGCGGCCGTGTGGAGTGCCTCGGGTGCACTTGTACAATCATGCCGAGAGAGTGGCTTTTGTGTCGGCAAGCGCTCGGTTTTAATCTATGTAGTACATGGGATCTTCCATCTGAAGCTGCCTTAACTGGTAACGTACCAAATAAAACAAGGAGCCGAATCATTTTCCTCTTGTGGCTAGCCTAGCCTGGCATCATCGAATCAACATCGTTCACGTCGACGAGAAGGCCTCAATTTTTTTTTTTTTGATAAAGGGCGTCTTTATTACTTAGAAAGTAACTTACATCCGGTCTCTGCATAACTAGATGCACACCGCCGACATCAATTCACACGGTCCGACATAAAAGAAAAGATACAGGCGAATTACATATGAAGCTGAGCAAATGCAAAAGCGCCTATGATGCATAGGGCAAGTCTATCCGAAGATTAAGCTGTCATCCATGTCTGGTAAAAAGATCTCGTGCCGTATCCTCCAGCCTCGTACACACCTCTATGAAGAGATCGCGATAATCTGCACGATGCAAAGTCGATCAAGTTCGAAGGGTATGAGTACACCCGTAAAGAACCTGCAGAACAGAACAGTTTAAGGCCTCAGTTGACGCATCTATTTCCTTAGCAAACTACTCTGAAGCTTATGCAGCAATTCGGTCAGTGCAACCAGACCTGAAGGGCAAAGCGCTTGTCCTACCTGACCATGATGCTATATATACCAGTCCGGGAGATCATGTCCAATAAATTGGCAAAAACCGTAAGAAGGAAGTCCTTCGAAGCTAATGCGGATGCTGGGTTGAACGTGCACATACTGAGCAAGCTGGGATTGGAGTCATTATTATCCGAGACCATCAAAGACGAGGAGTCATGTTGGAATGGAAGCATATGACCTGGTGTGCAAGATCTGGAGAGGCTGAAGTTCTTGCCTGTCTCCAAGGGCTGAACATCTGAAAGGACAAAACTAGGATATATATATAGGAATCTGTCTCGAAGTGCCTGTCATCAATCTTGGAATCTGACTGTTCAAAATCTGAAGGGACAAAACCAGGATAGATCTTCGTGCTGGAGTTTATACCGTGGAGGTCTTGAGCTGCTGAAAGTTTACCAGGACATTAGCGTCCGCAAGGTGGATCGTGTGAGCAACTGGCGTTGCGCACTCTATCTAGCGCAGTCATGCAAGTGTGCGTCGAGTGGTGTGTAAAGTGGAAGCGTGTCGACCTTCCTGGTAGGCGCCTCTCGCTAATGGTTGTATGAACACTGGTGCCTAATCAATGAGGCTCACATTTTTTCCTTCAAAGATACACCGCGTCATGAGCAATCTATCAGCAGGCATAATTTGCAGCATTGCAAATTGATGCCGTGTTTGGTAGCCCGGGCGAACCCACATATTCTCGCCTTAACTCAGCTCAGCTGACTATTTGTTGTTTGGTAGCCCGGGTCGGGCCGTATCGGCCGTGTCGGCATCGTGAGGAAAAGGTATTTCAGCTAGGCCATGTTGGGAAGCTGTAATCGAGCTTCGTAGGTGGGCAGTGCCGGACTCATCCCGCAACGAACTGTTCGAGTGCCGCAACCACGCGTGGTCGCCTGTCCCAGGCCTCGTACTATTCACAGGCCCCCCTCCCATCGTGCGTTCCCCCGAGCTGGCGAGTTCAACCCGCGCTTCCAAACGCCCGCAATACCGCCGGCCTCCTTTGACCATCGGCCTCCTCTGAGACCATCGCCCTCCTCAAGCCCCGCCATGTCGCCCTCCTCTCGCTGCAGAGGGCCACCATCGACTCGGGAAGCTCCTCTGACCGCCGCCCTCCTCCCCCGCCAACGACCACCGCTGTGCCCCATCTCCCATCACCTTCGGCCCGCCTGCACTGATGAAAATCTCCTGGACCGCCCGCCACCGCGTCGCTCAAGGACCACCACCGGCGCCCCGCATGTCAGGGACGACGAGCATCTGCTCCCAGCGCGGCGGCCTGGTTACAAGGGCCCGGTTGCTTTTTAGATGTTTTGTCTAAGGACCTCTGTGCAATAGTTTGGACCTATCTGTTATTTCATAGTTTTTGGGTCAATCTCAACCATACGGGACTACCAAACAAAGTATCAGTTCAGCTTCTCCAAACACATACGGGCTAACAAACACACCCCAAAATCTCATGCATGTTAGCTTGTATGAGTTCATATATCTTGAGTGGAAGAGTGGGAGAGTGAATTCGAAGTGCCACGTGCTACCAAACACACCCTGAATGTTTTGGTCCGGGCCATGGTCAAGAAAACTGCCCGATGTATGAACCAAAAACGGCCCAATACGAGCTTCTTCTGTATCTCTCCGCTCCTTTTTCTTTTGCCGCGAGCTTTATATCTCGCTTGTTCCTGGTGGCTGGCCCAATACGTGGAGTTTTTCCTTTTATCCACGGTTGTTTTTCTGTTCTATTCGTATTTTTTTTCACTTGTACTTTTTTGTTCGATTTATTTATTTATATATTACCAGATTCCTTTTTAAATAGTTTTATTACATAAAAAACTTTCTTAGATTTTATTTTTACTTTTGATTTTTCTGATTCATTTCCTTTTGTATTTTTAATAATATACTTCCTCCGACCCATATTAGTTGACTTGAATTTTGTCTAGATTTGGATGAATCTAGACACTATTTAGTATACAGGTTCATTCAAATTTTTATAAATCCAAGTCAACTAATATGGGTCGGAGGGAGTAATATTTTTCAAGATAAATACAAGACTTATTTATGAGAGCGTAAATAAAATTTTGTACACCCAAAAGTTTTAATTTTCAAAACATGAGCACCTTTTTAAGATACACAAACAATAATTTTCATATGTAAGAACATTCTTTTGGGAAACATAAAAATTTGATGAACACATGATAACTTTATTTTCAAACAGTGAACTTCTGAAGATATGCAAAAAATGTTCTCGTGCAAGGACATTTTAGTTTAAATACATGAACCTTGATATGCACATTTTGAATTTATTTTCTATGAACATTTTTCATTACCCAAATACTTTTATAAGAAATAAACAATTTTCAAATGCATGGATATTTATTTTCTGAGTGAACACTTTTCCGCAACACATGAAAATTTTGTTTCTTCTTGAAATGATCATTTAAATATAGTGAAGTAAACAAAGTTTCAAAAATTGTAGACAATGGTGCATGTTGAATTAATGCATCAAGTATCGTCCTATGTTAGGTCCATGAGGAATCTATCAAGTAAAGTAAGGTGTGTCGTCCCATGTCAGTGAGGTGAAGCTAAGACTCACTTTAAGGGTTACATAGGGGAACCCTTTTTTGCGAGGTATTAATTTCGTGGTATAACAAACTAACATGGACCAAATGAAGGAAATAACCTGTATTTTCCCAAAATATAGAGTTGACCGGATATATCATAATTGTAATAGAAAATAAATATTGCCTCCATGTGAGCTCCTTAGTCCAATCTAAATGCTCCAAGATGCTTTTATCTAGTTATGTACATAAGATTCTTGTCTGCAATGCAGAGTTAATGAGAGACAGAGCGAGGGGTGGGGGTGGGGGAGGGGAGCCGTCTTTTGTCGTAGTAGGGTCTCTTAACCCAATCAAAGGAAAAACTACCAAGTCTCTATTCATGATGCACTCGCGTATTCTTAAGTAGAAGTGTGTACATTGCCTTAGATATTTGATTTATACATCGCAAGATGCAATAAAATTTTAGGTTCCTTAATCATGAAATAAGGCGGTGGCTTTTAAGGACTACTAGTTGTCGAGCCTAACTTGCACGGGTTCATTTTCACGTGTACGCGCAAAGATTTTGTGTTATTATGCGAAACTTTGTTACTCAAAGCTACAGATGCAATATCCAAGGAGGGTATGAGACTATAGCTAGAAAATTGGGAGCAAGCCTATGATCATGGTTGTTCCTTTTTTTTGTGAAATATCACCAATCTATTAATAATCATCAATAGTAACACAAAGAAATTTAAAAGTAATAAAAATTATAAATAGGTCATTGTACCACCTAGATCATGGGTGTTCCTTGATATCTTCTCGTGGACAAAGATAACCATCTCTCTCTCTCTCTCTCTCTCTCTCTCTCTCTCACACACACACACACACACACACACACACACACACACAAGGCCACCAATGCGAAGTATTTCATATTTTGTTCCTAAAGCGATGCTTGTTTAACTAGGTCGTGGGTGAAAAACAACATACCAGAGGTAGGAATCCCCCATTGCTCGGGTCGACGTGATGTGAGGCCATCGGCTGTCATAGGTGAAAATCTATAAAGACATGCGTGTATACTACGTTCATGTGATGGGCCGACATATGATTATGAGTGTGAACTCCTAATGATTGAGCCATAATGCAGTTGTGGCAAGACCACAAACACCTCCGGTGCTCTAGAACGTGTCATTGTAAAACCTTTGACACTCTTTGTACTATTGCTGATGATTACTAATAGATCTGTAGAATTTTCGCAAAAATGACAAGATCTCCTTGAGGCGGTCGCTTACAAGACTTCAGCTCAGAAGAAAGTCGACTCGAACCTTTCGACGGGATGGATACTCACTTCCTAGCGTTTAGCCCAAAGGATAAGATCACTTGGACCTTAAGAAGAATGGATGTCCATTCCCAAGTCTTTAGCTTGGAAGAAAGTTAACTCAAACCCTTAAGACTGAATGGATTATTTTGTACAAGACTTAGGTCACAACTTTAGTGAGAGGTGTAACTTCATAGATGCAAAAGATGAGCTACATATGAATCATGTGGCGCCTTTATAGACCTAGAGCCTTATAAAAAGTACCACCAATACACTGGACTAGTAAGGAAAAGTAAGCGCAGAAGTGTCAACTCTAGGAAAACCAAAAATACCTCTATGAAAAAAACATGGATAAACTTGTCTTATTTGGTCCATGCTGACTGGTCCATGGAGGAAGATTGCCTTGTCCATTGGGGATGATCACTAATTGGTTTTGTGGGATTTTTCATCCTTCGTGAAAAGTGGAGATGTGAGGGAGATTTGTGAACTTCTCTAATCTTAGGGATTCATTAGAGGGTGTGGCTAAATACGTATGGATTTGGTCAGTGACGAATCTAGGATGAGTGTAGAGGGTGGGCTCAGAAAAAGGTATCACATAGTTAAAATGGGATAGGATATACTAAAATTAAACTAAATTCTCCCTCAGAAAAAGGTCAAGGAACAAACACAGGTATACAATGTAGCATAAATTCACAACAGAAAATGTCACTGATCAGCTAGTTCCTAACTATAAGTTCCATTCAGCACCAATGGTTGTTGTGCAACTGTAGTGTTTCCTCGGAACTGCATTGCCGCATTGGTGGACTCATCAATATCTATAAAAAAAATTGTTGAGCAAAACAAGCGATCGGCAACTACTTCCTGGTCCAAGATGAGTAGTGCATCCTCCTTGGGATGATGGCAAATGGAAATTTAAGTCCCAAGATGAGTAGAGCATCCACCTGACCCTTTGTTCCGAGGATACATGCTCTCGTTTACAGGTATGCTCCAAAATCTACGAGTTCCATCGCCCTATATCCTTGCAACCTTGCATATTGAAAGGATGAGCTTGAGTCTAACGAAGCCTGGCCGGTAGATTTGTCCCTGGATTTGGTATAAAATGGCTGGCTAGACCATGGGTGGGAGACAAAATCTAACATGCATTCCTTATGGAAGTGATACTCAACATATTTGTGAAACATACCCCTTAAGCCCACGTAAGCAGCCAACACGGAGTGTTTTAGCCCGTACGATGAGATATTCAAAACTAAAAAGAATGATACAATTTTTTCGCCTATTCAGTTGACAACTATCACATTGGTTCACTCATGCCTCCGCTCCAAATAGACTCTATGCTCGGGTCAATTCATCAACCATTGAATACAAGACAATTTGATTACTTTGTCTCCACTAGTTCTCTAATTTTTCTTTAAAAAAATTAATATCACGATATATTTAAAGTAGCAAGTAGTACATCTACCATACATAGATGTCTCCAACGATTACAAAATAAAGTCATAAGAAAATATTCAAGGTATTCAAAAAAAATTCCATGACACAATCTTATATTTTTCTAAAAGCAATCGACCAAAATAACTTAGATACATAAATATCAATATCAATATCAATGAGGGTTCTCCTATAATTTTACTTTATCTCCACTACTTCTCTTGTTTTTCCCAAAGACCCTCTCCCCCCCCCCCCCCCCACACCCCACACACACACACACAAATAGCTAGATTATTGTGGAGAACGTGAGTTTATGCACCCTGATATTTTAAAAATTCAGTTTAAATGTTTCAAAAAAATTACATAATTCACACATGTACATGTAATTTTCAAGAAATAAATACCGCCCAATGTGGTACACGATAAAGAGAAATTATAACTTAAATAGTATATGTACACTTCTTAAGTTGTGAACAGTATAATTTTGCATTTTAATATGGGTAGCCCTACGTGTCCCTCCGGGGGATATTTCCCCCGGATCCCCCGCCTTTCCCTGCTGACACGTGTCTCCCAAAAAGCCCCAAATCCCGCTTTTCTATAAAAATATCCATATTTGCTACAAATTGTCCCGCTTTTGCTACGTTCTAGCAAAAAACGGTTCGACTAAAAAAATAGAACAACAAAAATATCCTCACCGGAGATCTTGTCGATCTCGCCGGAAACTTTGTAGCAAAAATATCGTACTGATGTAGCAAAAATATTGTGCTGATGTAGCAAACCGACTTCGCCGGAGACTTTCGCAGAAAACCTTATCGAAGAAGAAGCCGTCGCCAGAGAGGCCGCTCGCCCCGTTGTAGCAAGGTTGGTCGTCCTATGCAGCAGCCCCATCACGCCTCTGTAGCGGCTTCGCCGTGTATGTGTAGCAAGGTCATTCGTCCTCTGTAGCAGCGTCGTCGTGTGTGTGTATAGCAAGGTTGGCCACCATCTGTAGCACCACCGTCACGCCATTGTAGCAAGGTCGGATTCCAAAGTTAGGAGCCCCCACCACCCGCTGCAGCAGGGCCGGCAATCCCTTTTAGCAGGGACACCGTGACTCTGTAGCAACGAGGGGCAGGGCCGCCAGCCACTCGCTATAGGCCCCATTGCTCGCAGTGGCATCGGCTACCCCCTCTCCATGGCCATGGCGGAGCACGAGGACGGAGGTGCTGACCTGAAGCATCTCAGTCGATAGCGCTCCGCAAGTCCTCGCAGCACCCATGGAGATGGGGGTAGGCGGCGGCGCGTGGCTTTTTTGGGGGAGGAGTGTGGCCTGGTTAGCGGCAGTGCCGGATAGGGAAGAGGCCATTAGCTACTAGAGCTCTCCCATGGAGGGACTTGTCGGGGAAAACAGAGAAGAAACCCACGGAGATGAAAAGGAGTGGTTGGGGAAAAGATAAGAAGTAGACGCGTCGGTAGTGGAGCCCGCGGTAGGGAGCTTGTTGGGAGGAACAGTCCCTTCGCGAGTCTATCCGGGGGATGGATAACTAAGATCTCCCGAGGGGACTCTATCATTTCACTATTTCCGTCCCTTCAGTATATATATATATATATATATATATATATATATATATATATATATATATATATATATATATATATATATATATGCAAAATAGTGGCATGTCTATGATGGTACATGTGCATATGCAGACTACCGTCCGATGCTATAGTGAGAGCACACAGTGGTTAATTGGTTGCATGCAGCGTCAAACGGCAGCTGCAAACGACGTCACATCGAGAGCATATTTTATGACTGTTTTATCCATGTTTTCATTGCAAATCATGGACCGTAATAGTTTATCGGATGACAAAGTTTTTGACAATACCACGAAGTTAGCTGTGCCCATAATAGTTTATGTCAAAGTATCACCATCCATAGTTATTTATGGCATAAAGAAGAATGTTGCTGGGCACCTAAACCAACTTTCTTAAAACCGTGTCGTAAGAAATTTTTCATCATAATATACTTCTCACGGAAACAGTTTGATTGATGCACTCCCATTCATGAGTCGTTGTATGCTTTTATCTGTATTGTTAGCCAAAAATTATTTTGGAGTAATCCCACACAGAGAAAGCTAGATTACATGTATCTAAGCACGCCATACAATTTACCACATTTGGGGTACTAATAGTGCCACAAATTTTTATCAACTAACTTCACACCGTTGTGTATTTTTTCATCAAAAACATGCCATAGGTTATTTGTTTTATGTAAAACGAGCTACCGGTCTCTCTCTGTACTTGTACCGATTCAACTTTATAGATTGTATCTGTAAACAAACTGCTAAAAAATGAAAATGGAGAAAAGTAGAAAAACAAACACGGTGATGTATTTATTAAATGGCTAGGTGAGTAACGTCCTGAACAAACGGGAGTCACACCCCGACACACACACTGTGAGAGCAAGAAGATGGCTGACTTGCATCAAGAGAGCCAAAATACATGCAATCCAACGGTTGCCACCCTATGCGCCGCTACCACCATGAGTATAAAGTCCGCGTCCATATATATAGAAACCCTATTCAGCACCCAGGATGCAGAATAGTTATTTTGCACCCAACATAATTTTATGTTGTCATATTTAGAAATTTATGTTTTGTATACAAATAATTATGTTCATATTCATCCACGACGCAAAAAAATTGACATGAAAAATAGTTTGTGAGTAATTATAGTGTAAAAAACACTAAAAATATGCATTTTACGTTGTATTTTTATACGGCATGTAAACAAAAAAATATAACATGTCTATATTTTCTTACGTTCTTCTCAACTCTCGAGGTAAGACAAAATTTACGCAAGGTAAAAATAATATACAATTCTAAAGATAGAGGGTGGGTGTAGAATAACTATAACTATTCTACACCCTCGGAGTCAAATAGAGAGAGAGAGAGTATGACGCTATTTGACACCCAGGATGTAGAATAGTATAATTTTATCTTTAGAACTGTATATTATTTTTACATTAGGTAAATTTTATCTTACCTCATAAGTCGAGAAGAACATAAGAAAATTTAGAAATAACATAATTTTTTTGTTTACATTCCGTATAGAATTACGATGTAAAATACGTATTTTTTGGTGTTTTTTACACAATAATGACTCATAAACTTTATTTTTGTGTTAATTTTTTTGGTTGTGGTGAATATATGAACATAATTATTCGTACACAAAACATAATTTTTTTTAATCTAACAACGTAAAAATATGTTGGGTGCAAAATAACTATTCTACACCCTGGGTGCTGAATATATATATATATATATATATATATATATATATATATATATATATATAGGAAGCGGATTTGGTACGCCCATCCTCACTAGAGGAAGCATCTAGCACCACACACGTGCTTCGTGATGCGTACCCAATCTCTATCCTTTTTTATTTGCAATTTACACTAAGTATTTATGAAACTAGTTTCTCTCACCTAGCACATCACGTGCACTAGCATAAGAGGAAACTTGTCATAGTTTGGCAGCTCTATTTTGGTGGTGTTTGCAGCTTTTGTTTGGATATTTGATTTGAAAAATTGTTAAAAAAAAGGTAGTTGACAGCAGCTAAGAGCAGTGGGCTGTCTTTCTGTCAGCCATCCCACAGAACTCGTCAGCAGACGCAGGCCGGATTTGAAATTCAAACATACGGTACCCCCTGGGCTGGCTGACCGACGGAGGGTGCCGATGGGCCGAGCTTCGATGGTACCGAAATGGTGCCTTGTCGTCTCGGACCGGTAGACGGGGCACGCTCCCATACTGTATTCGTGTAAGTCAACAAATGGTACTGCAAAAAGGCAGTATGGACGCGCAGCTCAGCATCGTTGTGCGTATACCAGATGACACCACGCCGGGGCAGCCGGCTTTCACTGCACTGTCAAATCCATATAGGATAATAGGTGAATCGAGCTCATAGGTGTGCATCAGTAGGCACTACACGTGGGCGCTTGATACAATACTGGAATTCTGGTTGGAGACCTAGCCCACGGGATTAAGTTAACAGCCTAAGAATATCATAGTACATGCTGGTGTGTGTTTCGGACCATAGACAAAAAAAATCATCGGTAACGCCAGGATTTTGTGTACCATGCTGGTCTTTTTATTAGGTTAGGCGCCATGACCTGATTGTTCGGCACCGTTCCCCTTCGTCGGGGTTTGTCCGTGAGTGCTATAATTACCAGAATAAAGATTGGGTTCGGTTCCTATCGATGATCTCGTACCGATGGGCAAATCGTCACAAGCATGCCCAACCTCTCTTTGCTACGCTTCCGTGGCAGTTGCCTCGTTGACCTGGTTCCTCTATCCCAAAACGCTCGGTGCCCCGAATTGGCGGTTCTGGTATCAGGGTGCCACCTAACGGCTTGAAAGTGGAGTGAGAGGCGGTTCGGTACTTCGGTCCCAATCATTCGGTATCGGCGGTGGTTCGGTGCCTCGGTCCCGATACGCTCGGTACCGGGATGGTCTTCTTAGGAAAAGTGTCGGCCCCGTTAGCCATGATATTGCAAATTACATTAAGCCGGCTGATTCGGTGCCGATAGAACTTGTTCGGTGCCATGTCCCGATCACTAGGTGCTGATAAAAGAAGGTTCGATGCCTCGGTTCCGAAACATTCGGTACGGCCTTCTCGGTACTAGTGTTATCGGCGATGGGCGGTCTCGTTCAGCTTCTTTCGGTACCGTTAGCCGTGCTGCCACCTATTACTCGAGACAGCTGATTCGGTGCTGACTAAGATCGGTTCGGTTCCGAAAGAAGCCGGACGAGACCGCCCATCGTCGATAACACTAGTACCGAGAAGGCCGTACCGAATGTTTTGGAACCGAGTCACCGAACCTTCTTTAGCAGCACCTAGTGATCGGGACATGGCACCGAACAAGTTCTGTCGGCACCGAATCAGCCGGCTTAATGTAAGTTGCGATATCATGGCTAACGGGGCCGACCCTTTTCCTAAGAAGACCATCCCGGTACCGAGCGTATCGGGACCGAGGCACCGAACCACCGCCGATACTGAATGATTGGGACCAAGGTACCGAACCGTCCCTGTTAGCACTGAATAGGCTGTCTTAAGTAATAGATGGCACCATAGAGAGGCACCGAATCATCGAGTGATCGGGACCGAGGAACCGAACCGATCTTAGTCAGCACCGAATCAGCTGTCTCGAGTAATAGGTGGCAGCACGGCTAACGGTACCGAAAGAAGCCGGACGAGACCGCCCGTCGCCGATAACACTAGTACCGAGAAGGCCGTACCGAATGTTTCAGAACCGAGGCATCGAACCTTCTTTATCAGCACCTAGTGATCGGGACATGGCACCGAACAAGTTCTATCGGCACCGAATCAGCCGGCTTAATATAAGTTGCGATATCATGGCTAACAGGGCCGACCCTTTTCCTAAGAAGACCATCCCGATACCGAGCGTATCGGGACCGAGGCACCGAACCACCGCCGATACCGAATGATTGGGACCGAGGTACCGAACCGTCGCTGTCAGCACTGAATAGGCTGTCTTAAGTAATAGATGACACCATAGAGAGGCACCGAATCATCGAGTGATCGGGACCGAGGAACCGAACCGATCTTAGTCAGCACCGAATCAGCTGTCTCGAGTAATAGGTGGCAGCACGGCTAACGGTACCGAAAGAAGCTGAACGAGACCGCCCATCGCCGATAACACTAGTACCGAGAAGGCCGTACAGAATGTTTCGGAACCGAGGCATCGAACCTTCTTTTATCAGCACCTAGTGATCGGGACATGGCACCGAACAAGTTCTATCGGCACCGAATCAGCCGGCTTAATGTAATTTGCAATATCATGGCTAACGGGGCCGACACTTTTCCTAAGAAGACCATCCCGGTACCGAGCGTATCGGGACGGAGGCACCGAACCACCGCCGATACCGAATGATTGGGACCGAAGTACCGAACCGCCTCTCACTCCACTTTCAAGCCGTTAGGTGGCACCCTGATACCAGAACCGCCAATTCGGGGCACCGAGCGTTTTGGGATAGAGGAACCAGGTCAACGAGGCAACTGCCACAGAAGCGTAGCAAAGAGAGGTTGGGCATGCTTGTGACGATTTGCCCATCGGTACGAGATCATCGACAGGAACCGAACCCAATCTTTATTCTGGTAATTATAGCACTCACGGACAAACCCCGACAAAGGGGATCGGTGCCGAACAATCAGGTCATGGCGCCTAACCTAATAAAAAGACCAGCATGGTACACAAAATCCCGGCGTTACCGATGATTTTTTTTGGCTATGGTCCGAAACACACACCAGCATGTACTATGATATTCTTAGGCTGTTAACTTAATCCCGTGGGCTAGGTCTCCAACCAGAATTCCAGTACTGTATCAAGCGCCCACGTGTAGTGCCTACTGATGCACACCTATGAGCTCGATTCACATATTATCCTATATGGATTTGACAGTGCAGTGAAAGCCGGCTGCCCCGGCGTGGTGTCATCTGGTATACGCACAACGATGCTGAGCTGCGCGTCCATACTGCCTTTTTGCAGTACCATTTGTTGACTTACACGAATACAGTATGGGAGTGTGCCCCGACTACCGGTCCGAGACGACAGGGCACCATTTCGGTACCATCGAAGCTCGGCCCATCGGCACCCTCCGTCGGTCAGCCAGCCCAGGGGTTCCGTATGTTTGAATTTCAAATCCGGCCCGCGTCTGCTGACGAGTTCTGTGGGCTGGCTGACAGAAAGACAGCCCACTGCTCTTAGCTGCTGTCAACTACCTTTTTTTAACAATTTTTCAAACCAAACATCCAAACAAAAGCTGCAAACACCACCAAAATAGAGCTGCCAAACTATGACAAGTTTCCTCTTATGCTAGTGCATGTGATGTGCTAGGTGAGAGAAACTAGTTTCATAAATACTTGATGTAAATTGTAAATGAAAAAGAATAGAGATTGGGTACGCATCACGAAGCACGTGTGTAGTGCTAGATGCTTCCTCTAGCGAGGATGGGCGTACCAAATCCGATATATATATATATATATATATATATATATATATATATCAGTTTGAGATGTGACATGTACATATTATATATACGCATGACTTATACCATATTTTCTAATTGGTACTTCCTCCCTCTCAAATTAGTTGTCTTAAATTTTATGTAGATACGGATGTATAAACAGGTCTTTATCTAGATAAATCTGAGACAACAAATTTGGCATTGTGGGAATACCTTTTCAATTAAATCATTTAAAATAGGTTCAAAGAAAATTCACGTCTCATAAATAGCAGTATTTCTTGTCGAAAATCCAAGTTGGCTCACGGGTGCAAATAAACCTATTATGTGAAAACATATTTCAAAATATCAAAAAATTAGAAAAAATATTTGCATGTACATAAGAACACTAAACGTTTGCACACAAGTTTGCGGGGGAAAAGAACATTTTAAATGCCCATGTAAAAAAGATAAATTTCAGTACTCCCAAATGTCTATTCACGAATATATTTTTTGTCTTTTCTACATATAAGCCACATGGAATGTTCATTCTTTCTGAAAACTTGTGTATGGGTAGAGAATGTCTCGATGTATATGCAAAAAAATTGTTCAGAAGTTTTTGACAATTTAAATTTTATTTTTATCTATTTTCGCAACAGATTCATTTGCACCCATTTCTTGTGGAATTATTTAGAGAACTGCCGAGTATCGTATCTAAAGATGTAATTGGTGAGGGGTCAAGGAGCATCCACAGCGCTCAGCGCATTCTGGCCGTTGGATGGGGTCTTTGGGGGGGTCTGGACCGTCTATTTCTGCCACTGCTAGTCCAAAGTGATGTAAAATCGCTTGTCTACCCGCCTGCTGATGTGTTCTGTCGTTGTTGCTGGGTCCGTCTAGGTGGTTGGCCCGCTCTCCAGTCGAAACGGTTGAAAAAGAGGTGGTACGCGGCGTTCTGGCTTGGGTGTTCTCGTCTAGGACGGATTCTACCCGCCTACCACTATTTCCTCTCCACTGGCCTTGGGCTCGTCCGGTCGTCTGGCCCCGCTTCTCAGCCTCCTTTTACCCGCCACCAGGGATGCACCCCCGGTTCTCTTCCTATCCCCACGCTGCCACTCCCAGGATCCCAGTGGCAGCGGCCCAGCCCCAATCCCCACTCCCCCTCCCAATCCCCTCCTTTCCCGAGCCGCTGATGGAGACGAGGAGGCCGCCGGCAATGACCCCTGGCCAACAACCCATCCTCCTTCTCGTAGAGATGCGCAGCCTCCATCTCCGGCGCGTTCTTCCTCGTGCACGACTGTTGGCCAAGCTCTGCTCCATCTCCACGAGCTCCTCCTCTGCCCTCCGATGGTGGCGTCCGTCTCCACGAGCTCCTCGTCTGCCCTCCCATGGTGGCATCCATCTCCACGAGCTCCTCCTCTCCCCTCCCATGGTGAGAAACCCTAGCGTCCATGGACGCCGTGGGCAGCCGGCGAAGCTCCGCGTCCGTCTCCGCGAGCTCCTCCTCCACCCTCCCATGGTGGGAAACCCTAGCATCCATGGCCGCTGCGGGCAGCCGTCCAAGCTCCGCGTCCATCTCCGCCAGCTCCTCCTCCGCTCTCCCATGGTGGGAAACCGTCCATGGCCTCCAAGTAGAGTTGCTTCGACGCCTGCGTGCAGAGTTGCTTCGACGCCGCCGCGACCAGCGCCAAGGTACCTCCCCAAATCTCAATACATGATCTTAATGGTTTCTTGCTTGTTTTCCGCGGCCATGCTTGCTACTGCGCGTGTGTGCTTGCTTACTGCAGGGCTGCGTGCGTGCTTGACTGCATATCTCCCATGGGAGCACGACCCTGCCTGCATCCCCGCCCCTCCACCGGCGTCGAGCACCGACCACCCCTCCTCCACCGGCCCCAAGCACCACAGTACCTGAGCACCACCGTCGGCCCCGAGCACCAACACCGCCGCGTCCCTACAAGCCCCGGCGAGGCCCTCCTCCACTGGTTCCCGACGCCATAGCCCCTTCCCACAGCTCCCCTACTCCACCCGTGGTGCCCCCTGCTACACATCGTCCTCGCCGAAGAAGGGGCATAGCGGCGAGCAGGCAGGCAAGGCTGCACTGGAGCAAGGGCATGGCTGCGAGCTGGGCGCACGGTGACGACAAGCAGGGCGCGTGACGATGGAGGCAAGAAGGGGCAGGGCGTGCGGCGCCCCTGCCTGGCATCCCCCACCTCTTCATCACCGTCGACAACGGCAACCAGCGATGTAGCAGCCTACTCTCCTCCGCCTCGTCGTGGTCAAGAACTTGTAGGTCCTCTATCTCTGATTTTTCATGCAGCAGGTTACTAGAAGTTAGATTTGAACGTTGCTAAGTTGTTCTTCTGACTTGCTATGTTGTTGCCTGGAGCTGATACGTAGCTCTTCCTTCCCATATCCTTGTCGCAGGTGGAGACGGCTGCTGCAGTGCCATCGCCGGAGTTCGTCCACCATCGACCACCTCTCCTTCCTCCTTGCTCCTTGGTGGTGAGGAGGACCAGGTGGAACAGTGCTGCATCGCTGTAGAGAGTCATGAGGATAAACTTGCGTACACGTACTATTTTGCATCTCTGCTAGGTATGAACTCATATCTCTTATCTTCCTCACCGTTGCATGGAGGGAGGAGCAGCTTGCTGCTATTTCCATATATGTTTAATATTAAGTCATTAGAGGATCTCCTTCTTTTTGGGTTTTCATTGTTAGCACTTCATATTTCGAATTCATCTTAACTTTCTGCTGCTCTGGGGTTATGGACATCAATAATCTTTGTTTAGAGTAGACCAAAAAGATGCTTATGTTACAAATGTTTGGGTAGACATATAATAAGTTACTTGTTGATTGGTACTTTATCTAATTGGTTGCCTACTTCCTATTTTGTACCTAATTAACACATCTAATCGATTCACTGGTTGACGTATTTGTTTCTTACTTGCAGTTGTGATTGAAAACGCCACTTTGGAAATTTTGTCTTAAGTATACACCTTTACCTCTTATCTGGGTTTTTTCCCTGAAGTTCCTTTGTTCAGAGAATTGGTAGATCATACTTGAAGGTATTACTTTTTACCTCATTTCTTTTGTTTGATTGCAGTTCTATGATTACTATCACTTTTATTGACCAGTAATCATTCTAGGTATACTGGTATTGAATTATTCATGACCTTGTTGTTCAAAAACATAAGAAAGGTGAGAGTGCACACACGTTTCAAAATATATGGCTAATAAAGTAACGCCTGAATAGATGAGGTGTGTGTTTAGTTTCCAAAGGATAGCCCAGAATTGAACTTGACCGTGTATATGAAGACAAGTTTCTTGGATAGAAAATATTCTTGGTAATTAACCATAGCAAGGTACATTATCAAATACCACTTCGTCTTGCTGCTACTAATTTTGTATGTTTATGCATATTTAACTTTTCCCTTTAGTCGTCTTGTTATACTTGTATAATACACTTATTATATTTCTGACTTGGTGAGATTTGTTTGTAATATATACTTTGGAGGGAGCACTGCTTAAAGAAATTTATCCTATTTTTTGTACTGTTAGTAAAATTGCGCACTCTTCTATTTAGTTCACTCCAATAATAAAGCTTAGTTAACTTCCATATTTCTTATTTAATTATCTACTCATATAGTTACTGCCTACAGTAATTTATTTTGGTCTTTTTCTCAGTAGGATTTATTTTGCTTTTTGAACAACGGATGAAAGCAAATAGGCCCAACAGAGATGTGACTACCATCACATGACATTAATCGGGTATATATTCTTTTTCCTCTGTCTTATGTTCTTCACGCCTTGGATTCATTGTAATGATTATTTCTCTAATTTGGTCTCAGGGTTTGCTTGCCAACTGCTGCTTCGTTCATGAATGTACAGTAGTCATTCCTTCTATTTTCCGGTTGGTGTTCATGGTATGTGCCCACAATTGGGCAAAAAATATCCATTTGTGCTTGCAGATCAGTCCTTTAGCCAAACCTTCTTTCTTGCTTTTATCTTTCATCCATTTTCTCTTTTGATATAGGTGGAGGCTAGATCCAGGTCCTCATGACATGTTGTGGCTTTCTAAAAGTTTGCTTGTTGTGTAGTCAGGTTTATGTGCCTCTTGTGTTGTTTGTAAGGTTTTATTAGTGATATGGCCGTTCATTGTCTTGGGGCGCCCTGCTCTATCTCACGTGGTCTCCCACACAATGTGTTTGGCACAACTTCATCATGGAGGTCGCTAGCGAGTGGTGTGGCACCTTGCCCTCCTACGCCTCTTCTCCTGTGGTCACTGATTTGTAAATGAGGTACATCACATTTCTTTTTTTCGTCGGCTCTTACAAAGTAAATTGCTTTTGTTCCTAGAATAGCCTGTAGGGAAGACATATGGAAAGCATGAATTTGTGGCCAGCAATCGGACCATGCTAATGTGTAATATTACAACCATTTATATCAGCTTGCTCTTAGATTTTTAGTTACTTTCATACTTACTGAATAAGCAAACTGTAAAACATGCAAGATTAGATTTCCGAGGAGGACTTAACACACATTGGCACATTAACAGATTAAAATGGGAGGAGGGAATAAGAACGGCTTTATATATTGAAGGACTATAAGCAAGAGGGGATTTTTTTTTTTGTTTACAAGAAGCATTGAATAGCAGAGAAGCACTAAATAGGATCTTATTCAAAGTTTGTTATACGAGAAAACAACCCGTGCATGCCATCCTAGGAAACACCTTTGTGCTTTACATGGTTTTGTGTATCTATATCTATGTAAAGAAGGTGTAAGTTGGTCCAGTTGTGTAGGCATTGGTTTCATTTATACCATGAGCCCCTTCATGTAGATTTCTTGGTTATGTTTACCAAGTTTCTCATGCTATTTGATCCACTAGGCCTTTTTACATACTAGCGAGCTGATGCCTCCTCCTTGGTGTTCAGGTGTCAGTAGACAAAGCGGCGGCCTCCTTCTCACTGAGGCACACCATCTTCTTCGTGTGTGGTGGTCGGTGAAACTCTGTTGTCTCGCGCTCCTGCTCACCACGCGCAGTAGGTCAAGCCATGTAAGAACCTATTGTGGTTGCTGCCTCCTTGACGCCATCTACAGGGCAACACCGCCACCATCGCCGCCACTGCTGCGATGGAGACGAGGACGACATGCCGAGTTCTTGGCGGCACTTTCGATGGCAGAACCATTTCGACAACATCCTCCATTTCTACTGTAGCTATCACTTATGTATTTTAAATTTTTCATTGTCTGATCTGTGTGAATTTTGTTAATTAATTTTGCTATACCTTCAACAACATGAGTGATCAGATAAATCCTAGAGCCCCTCCTCATGCCCCAGCCAAGACACAGCCATCTTGGGCGCACAATGACGGAAGGAGTGCGCAGCGATATCAGTAGACGGAGCTCTGAAGCCTCCATCCTTGGTAATCATGACTTATTCTTAATTAAACTATCCATTTCTTTGTAGCGATGACGGAAGTTTCTGACTCCTCATTTGCATGAAAGCTTCATTGAATTTATTCATTGTCATCTGATATCATTTAGCTTTGTAATATTATTTTCGGTATGGGGTTTTAATAGCTGCTCGCAGTTGGGTTCTAAGGTACTAGCTCAAGATAATGGACAATAAATAGATTATAGTCTAGGTACCCCTATACTGCAGGATCTACATTCTATACTGCAGAGTGTGTTGCTTCCTAGCCAAGACTCGAGGCATGACATTTCTAGAAACTGTATCGATACATATTTGATTTTGAATTCTATAGCAATTTGCTTCTAATTCAGACTGAGAAATTAAAATTCTTTGTTTACATTTCGTTCAGAATAGAGTTTTCTATTTTTCACATTCTGTATTGTTAAGCCACCAACTCGCAACACATTTGATTAATACTCTACATGCCATTTTGGTAAATAGGACACTTATAGACGGTGATAGCTGAACTTTTTTCTTACATTATAAGATTTTCCAGTATAGAGCTAGAGTTATGGTGAGTTCAGAGTTGCTTCCCCATTGTGCTTGGCGCCGGCACTTTTTCTTCTGAGCACGGAAGGCTTTAAGAGGATATGTGTTTCAACTACATGAGTTAAAATAGTGAAAAAAGTTTTATGTTTGCATCTTTTTTTCCATTAAAATTTTTGAGGGAAGACCACTTGCTCACAAGAAACATTTCCCTGGGAGCTTCGATGTAAAACAGACGAAGTAGAAAATTGTACCGGTTTCTTTTTGCAATGTAAAACAGTAGGTAGCCAAACCATTGCGCAATGTACGGAAAGCATATAAACCGCTCGGTTTATGTTGTAAAATACTGCTAGCAAGCTATTTTT
Source organism: Avena atlantica (assembly GCA_910589765.1). Taxonomy (NCBI): domain Eukaryota; kingdom Viridiplantae; phylum Streptophyta; class Magnoliopsida; order Poales; family Poaceae; genus Avena; species Avena atlantica. Next base: position 432,957,837 of record OU342733.1, on the reverse strand, counting down.
CATTATATCTCACACAAAATACAGCAAGTTACAACTCATTCGTTCAACACTCTTTTCTTAATTTCACTCCACTATGTTCTTAATTTAACAGTGACCTACAGGCCTCTTAATGTAATCCGTATCAAGCATCACTCAGCACTCCTTACTTAATTTAACTCCTACAGGCCTGTTACAGCAATTGGTATCGCCTCACTTCCCAGTCATTTATTTAATCACAACTCTTATATGTGTTTCTAACTCATCCTATTATTTTTCCTTTATAGCTACCATCATTTTTTTTTCTAAAAAAAGTACCAGTACTATTTCATCAGTCGAGTTGAATTAGGTATGGTTTCTGCAAGATGTACCATGAATGCTCAATGACTTTAATTTAGTTGAGTTCTTTTTGGAAATAAGTTCATGTTTATTTTCATACTCACTTGTGTTGTACTTTAGGTGAGTAGGGAAATGAGTTCTTAGTTAGGTGAGTATAAAAATATCGCACTACTGGCAGAAATACCAATTCTTATTTGAAATAAGTTTCTGTTTGATCTTATCTTTGTGTTTTGTACACTACTCTGTAGCAACTATGTGTAATCTACACTGGTTGTAGACCTTTTCAAACTGCCACTTCTATGTGTAATATATTGCTACATTCTCTATTCTACTTATTTGCTGACTACTTTCAGATTTGTGCAAATATTTAACATATACCATTTTACGAGCCGTTTATCGGTGCAAAACGTGGAGGTCGCGAGGCAATACTCACCCCAAAATCTGCTATTTGCTTACTTAACCATCAAGATCTCAGAACCGTCTATTTACCCATCGTATTTTTTTTCCTATTTTCGTTGTTTATATGTAGTGCATTCAAGCTCCGAGGTTCCGGGGATAGATCTCAACTACTCAGGATGAAGTTAAGTCATACCAAAATCATTTAGTTATGTAGATTTTTCTGTAGGCTTTTTGATTAATAGAAAACTGCAACAATGCTCATGCCTTATATTTATTTGGAGAATGTGTGTTAAACAAATCATGTTGTCTTATCATTCAGATCAATGAAATATATAGTTATGGACGTATTTTAAATGATACATGTGCAGTTTCAAATGTGAAAATTGTCAGGTATAAGCTTTCAAATTATGGCAGGATCTTTGGGCTTGCCTTTTATTTCCCCTTTCTTGCAAAAAGGTGTACCCAACTTGTTTTTGCTATGTGTAGTACATGTCCCTCCACTAGGTGTATTCTGGTACCCAATAGTGAAACAGCCTATATTTCTTTCCGACGCGCCATATGTATGATAGCCCTGTTAAACCAATAAATTAATGGTGCCTCGCTTCTTTGTCTATACTAATCTTTTTTTCCAACATGGAGCAAAATGCGTGTATATCTCTAAACAAGATGTTCTTCAGCAAGCCTTGGAGAAGCTAGCTCTAGAGATACAGGAATCCAAAGCATTGGATATTGGTAATAATCAAATGGTTGCCTTTGTGTGTCTCAACACCCCACCGTGTGGTCAGTACTCTATGTTACACCAGAAAAAGATCTTTGGTGACTATAAACTAAGAGCAATGGATGCTCTCGAGTCCGCGAGACTTGCCACTCTCCTCCATCTACAAGAGATGGGAATAATCTTTGTGGATGACATCAATCTGAGTGAGGTTAAAAAATATGGAACCAAGCTTGCAGAGTGCCAACAGAAATTGTTTGATGCATCAAACTTCGCTAATATGTTTCAGCAACAAATAGAGTCTCTTAAAGCTAAGTTGGATAGTGCCTACAAGGAAAACCAAAAACTTGCTGTTGCAGCAAAGGTGGTATCTTTTCCTGGTAACTTACCCAGAAAAAATAAATCTACTATCATATTTGCTAAAGACTTTCTTACTTGTTTCTTTTTATTGGCAGGCATTTGACATTAAAAAGGAAGTGTTGATTACAGCTGCAAAGGATGTTAAGAAAGAAGAGTCCACTTCAGAAACATTCAACACTACGAAACAAGTATGCACCCCACCATCAATAGATCATAGGTAAGTCCATTGCTACTCACTAACAATGGTAAAGTGCTCAATAAACATTACAATCATGGTAATTCAGTTCACAAAATAAATGCTATAGACTTTCAGATCAGATATAAAATGTATGTGCTTGATTCCAGCCTGCATCAATTTTGCTGATTTAGTGTATAATAGACTATTGCAGCACAAGAAGCGACCGAACTCTCATGGCGCCAATGTAAAAAGGGCGATTCTTAAAACACTTTCGACTGATGATTCTAAGCCCCATGTGTGTTTTCCTTACATGATGTAATTAACATAGCAAATATGTTACCGTAGACTAAATGGACTGTTTTGTGTAATTCCAGAGGAGCAACAACGAAAATGCTAGCCATAGCACTCACAACATGAAGTATGGCACTGATTAAGATCATTATCTATTCCAAGATAACTATTGCCCCTGATATTATGGTTTACCTGTTGTCGTGAAAACTTCTTTTGTCAGCCTAACAAAGTGTATGCTGAATAAATCTGTTGCTATTTATTTTCTATGGGTACATCTGTTGCTCTGTTCAAACCAAGTATCCTGCTCCCTTTTGATGTTTCTACTACTCTTTCTAATGTTACATTCTATATGTTCATCTAATGCTTTCTCAGAAACAACTATGTTGCTCTTCTTTATATTCTCCTTACTTTGTGTTATATAGACTTTCACCGTTTCGTAAATTCTTGCGGTAATTATAGTCACAAAATGCCTCTAAACAAATGGGATCGTGCGCCAGGACGCACTGCTCAATCTAGTTCGTATAGGCCGCAAAAGGCAACTGGACACGGCGCAGTTCACCGGACAACCTACTGCTCTTTGCGTGCGTGCTGACGTGGCGTTCTTTTTTCCCTCAGCAAAAAAAACTTGCACGGCGTGTTTCCTGTTCCTCCATTTCTCCTCCTCTCCCATCCCTTCCCTAGGCAGCTACCCTCCTCTCGCCTCGCCCCCTCTATTAATTCCCCACCTCTCCCACCGCCGCCGCCGCCCCACCGCATCCACCTACCCACCCCAGCCTCCCTCCGACCGCGGCACCGGCGGATCGTGCCTCCCCGCGCCCGGGGTCCGCGCGCCGGCGTGCCGTGATGGTTGTGAGGTGGTTGGTTGCGGCACGCCGTTACGGAGGGGGCGTGGGATTAGGACGCAGCTAGGCGCGCCACCGCCGGATGGCCGCCGACGATGCCGCCCGTAGCCGCAGAAGGATGGATCTGAACCTCTACCTCGGCCTCCCCCGCGCCGCGCGCACGCGTCGCCCCGATCTCGGCTCCGACCTCGCCCTCGGCAATTCCATGCTGTCGTCGTCCCCTTCCTCCTCCGCCGCCTCGGCCGACGCGCCGCCGCCGGAGGCGGAGCCGCTCCACCCGCCCTACTCCCCCACCCGCTCCGACATGATGCGCCCGCCGCCCGAGCTCTACGACCTCTCCGCCCCCGACGCGCACCCGCCGCACTACCTGACGGCCTCGGGGTTGATGCCTGAGCTCGCCGACGACCTCGAATTCGGTTTCTTGCACCCGCCGCCGCCCCCGCCCCCGCCGCTGCGGTCCAGCGAGCTGCTCGGGTGGGCGGACCGCCCGTCCTCCTCCACGGCCTCCTCCACCTTCCGCCCGGAGCGTTCCGAGCGCTACCGCCGCGCGATCTGCCCGACTGGCCGCCAGCTGCGCTACCTCCGTCCGAGACGGTTCCGGTCGGATCTTCCCCCTCTCAGCTCCGGTGCCCCTACCCTGGAGAACGAGGCTCCAGCGCAACCACCCCAAGAGCCTACGCGCGACGATACCGTGGAGGAGAATAAGGTGGTGGTTGCCGCTGCTGCTGCCGTGGTGGATGCTGAGGATGAGCCAGCGGAGGGCGGCAAGAGCACTGCCATGTTCGAGTGCAACATCTGCTTTGAGATGGCCGACGAGCCCGTGGTCACTTCCTGCGGCCATCTCTTCTGCTGGCCTTGTTTATACCAGTGGCTGCATGTCCATTCCACCCACAAGGAGTGCCCTGTCTGCAAAGGTGAGGTCACCGAAGGGAACATCACTCCTATCTATGGGAGAGGGAATTCAACCTCAGATGTGGAGAAGAAGGTCGCAGAGGATGGTGGCAATGTGTCCGGTCCTAACATTCCCGCAAGGCCACATGGGAATCGGCTCGAGAGTTTTCGACAACAGTTCCACCATTTGCGCCCGATTTCTAGGAGGCTTGGCGAGGCACATGGGATATTGTCTTCTTGGAGGCGCATTCTTGATCAGCAAATTATGAGTAGCGTTGATAGGCTCGAAGGGCCTCCAGAGTCATCTGTCCAGGAGATGATAGACCATGCTCATCAGACTGGCCGCTTAGGCCGGATTACTACTAGGATGAGAGCAAGGAGGCTGCAAAGAGAAGCAGAAAACCCTACATTTGTCGCTTCCTCCGCTCCCGACAGTGGGGTGCCCGTAAACAGCGTGCCAGATCCACCTAGGCGGAGTTCAAGCCCACTTTCCTCGGAAGGAATTGATTTATTGCAACGACTTACCCTTGTCGGCCTTGCGAATACAGAAAGGTTGGCAACAGCAGTGAGCGATCTTAGAAGATATTCTAGGCCAAGCCCATTACTCAGTCACAGAGCATCAACTTCGTCAAATTCGCCAAATCATGAGCCGGCAGCTGATGGAGTTCATGCCGCTGCAGCGTTGTCTGCAGACCAAGTTTCTAATTCAAGCACCATGGCTGTGATTCAGGAGGATGCTGCTTTCACCGAAAGCGTGGGAGAACCTAGCAATGCAGGGTCTTCAAGGACCCTGAGGAGGAGGGGACGAAGCGACGCCTTGGCTTCGTTGGATGTGGACGGTGGGGATGCACACCGGAACAAGAGAAGGCGACTGAACTAGAAGGCCGAAAACCGAGTCTTGCAGGTTTCAGGTTGTTCCAGTTTTCATGGTTCGCTCTTCTCGGCGACCCCATTTTATCTCTTTGGGCGGCACTACTATATGCTGGGTGTGATAAAACTCTTTCTGCTTCTTCTGCCTGTTTAATAGGTACTGCTTAGTAGGCTGTTTGTTTAGTTCCTCCCGACCTGTTTAATTTATGCTGTTACTAGAGGCATGTATACCAAGGAAAACCTGAGAGATGATCATCAGATGAAATTTCCCTTTATCGTAAATCAGATGTGCAAATATGTACCACCTGTCTTGTAATGTCATGAATAATAATGTACCATGATTCGAACCTAGGCTGTAGATGGCCTCTGATTTTCAAGAGTCCTCGATGAACATGCCAAGCTGGCATGATATTTAGTTGGATGAAATGAATCAATACCAAGTAACAGACTACGTTGTCGCCTTACTCTTTGCAGCTGCTCTGTAATTGATCTTGTTACTCTTTGCAGCTTCTCTGTAATTTATCTTGTTATTACTGGGCAAAGTGTTATGTAGCAAATGGGAAAAAACAAATTTTTTATGATAAGTCTCATCTTATGACTTCACACTAGTAGTTATGTTCTTGGTTGATGGTTCAGGTATGGGTGTTGAAATCCAATTGTGTTGTTCTCGTAGACTTATATTACCTTTTCAAGTTCCTTACGCTCTGTCGATCAGTAATAGCTGTCATGTAAATTTAGCAAGCTTTGGCTACGCCGGATAGTATGCATGTATGCATGTTTTAATTTGATGCCAAATTCATCCATTTGTTTCTGGAATGTCAATTCTGTTTATGGAGCACGACTGAACACTGCTCTACCCACCGAACAAAATCTGTAACCTGATATACTGCCGTGCATAGATGTCCTGTTGGCATCATGATGGGGGTTGAACATTCCGTCCCGTTGAACAGTCCCAGCAAATAGCGTCCACAGATGACTGCAAAAATATCCTCTGTTGGGTTAGCGATTAGCCTGGTCTTGCTTTGAAACCTGAAGTCCCTTTGTAACATTTTCCAAAAGAACAAAAAACATACGGATTTGCTAGTTCTCGAGCGTCCCGAGAACTTCTCTCTTTATTAGATTTACCTCGTGATTTGTGCAACGTGAACTTCCACATGAGTTACAATCTAGGATTTTAATGAGTTGCAACTAAAAATTAGTACAAATTAAGTTGTAATTAAAAATTAGCACAAATAGTAGAATGATGTCAAACGACTTAGAGAGAAATTCTCATGGGTCTGAGATCTAGCCACTCCCAAAATTATAATATGTACTCCCTCCGTCAAACATAATACATACTACCTCCGTCTAGAAATATAAGACGTTTTATACCCATGTTTTAAGCCTATTCCAGTGCTTTCTCCTAGTATAGGATCCTGTCGTCCGTACTATCCGGTGCTTTACATGCCATTTTAGTACTAGTACGAGTGTTGATACACTGGTGCGGATACCATACCCCCATCCCATTTCAGTGCAAGGTACTATGATCTTTATCTTCCTCCGGTTCATTCGTTCAATGGGCGGCACAGGCACACCTGACAGGCTGACATGACTCGGCCACCAACCATCCCACCTGCCGCCCAGGCAGATCGTCCTCGACCGATCTGCCACTCCCGTGGTTGGTTCTGCTCCGTCGCAGCCTTTGGCTTTTGCTGCTGCCCCCGCCGCTTGGAACTCGGATCTTGCCTCCGGCCGGCGGTGGATCGCCGTCGACGGCACCGGCACCGTACCGGCGAAGCTAGGCAGCGCCACCAAACTGACTGACACGAAGTAGCTATGTAGTGACATGTTTAGTTTGCCGTGCCATCCGGCCGTTGTAGGCTGGCACGTGGATGCTGTTCGGAATAGCGTCTGGCGAAAATATGGGGGCCTGCGACTCATGCGGCGTGTCCTTGTTGTCCAGCATTGGTTCCTCCGTTGAATTTCGCTGCTCCACGGCCACGGCCACGGTGGCTGTGGCTGTGGCAGGGGCTCTGTCCGGGAAAGATACGGGGGCTGCTATTTTCCGGTCAGCCGCCTCGATCGGGATTCCCCATGTGGGTTGATCCCGACCCATCCTGGTTTACCCGTCTAAACTGTCACGGATTTTCCTCGTGTTGGGCTGCCGGATCTGCTCGTGGCCACCCACCCATGGCCAATGCCTCGCCACCCTGTCCCGTCCTAAATGCCACCTCTGCACGGTTTGCCCGCTTAGTTCGACCGGGCAATGCGGTCGACCCACGAGACGTGGATTTTTGTTTAGACATATCACAGAAATGGCGCCGCTGATGGTTCACCATTCCTTGTGATTACTACTTCACCATGATCCTCATTTTATTGCAACGGTTGCGTCAGGGAATATACCTGTGAATCAGATTTTGTGGTTATCATACGCTCTTACTGTTTTTTTTTTTTTGCAGGCGTACCTTTTTATTTCGAAGATGACTTGTGTGAACAGAGCAACAAAAAAAATGATACGAGTAGTAATAAGTTCTCAGTTGGTAGCGTATTTCCTCATATCTTTGACGACTCCTGTTCGGAACAAAATGTATCTTCTTTTAAGACAGGAGAACAAAAGATCTGGACTCCGTAATAGGAACGAAAATATCAATGCCATCCATCGAGGGGTCATGACCGCTGTTGCGCGCGCACTCCATCAAGCTCCGCACTTAATAATCTCTTTCGTTTCGTGCGCGCACATGGCGACTGCTCTCACGGTCTCACCCATGGGCCATGGCCTTGGTGGAGTGGAACCGCTCCTCTCGACCACGTGCCACGTACCACAAGCCATCAGCGGCGCCATCCGGCGGTCGGTGAGCTCCACCAGCAGCACAATGCATCATCGCGTCCTAGCTGTCCAGGATTGTATTGGCCGCCACGTATGTGCTGTGTATGCACGGATATAATTGTCCACTTGTCACGTACACGGGCGTAAGGTCTGCGTCTCCACGCACCCTGCCGTAAAACGTACGGAAGTACAGCCGCGCCCGTGTGGCAAATCCAATCTAGACCGAAAAAGGATAAGCTGTTCCACACACGAAATAAGTGCAAGCACGAAACGCTTGCCAAACAGAATATACTTTTTTTTTTTTGCTACGTAGTTTATGTTCTACGATAAGTTTCCGGTAGCACAAATAGTCTTGTCCACATAAAAGTTTTATTCACCATTGCAGCACGGGTGTTTTAGTTATGCAATGCAGGCTCCTCATTAGCGTTAAAAAACTAAGGGAAATGAACTCTTCCAGGAGATGTGCAAAACGACCAACGGTCTATATTCTAGGCTCCTCGTGCCCAAAAACGAGCCACAGCTTACGCAAATACACTTGCTGAGCAGTTAACTTGAGAAAGAAAAGAACGATAGTGTAAGCCAAGCGGTCGACAAGGCAAGAGGGATTTTTCTACTACTTCAGGCGCAGGACGCTTCGTAGCAAGTCTCTACTGTGGCGAGGAGAAGCTGAACTGAATTCCGGTCTTCCCATTGTCGTGCTGAGCCTGCTTCAGAATGTAACAGTAGTTCACCTGAACAAAAGCAGTAAAAAGAAGTTAGCTAGTCCCAGGAAGCAGGCATACACAATCAGTAGTAATTAGGTAACTGAAATCTGAAAAAGGGTTACTGAAACATACCTCTACCCTGAAGAGTTTAGTGGGCAGAATAATGCCGACGCCGGCAGTGCTTCTAAACGAACGCCGGAACTCATCGAGGGAGAAGTTCTTATACTGACCCTCCGACAACTTCGCGACGTTCCCAGCAGTGAGGAACGCGTGGCCATGGATGCCAGCATCTTTAAATGCCTTCAGAGGCAGGTCAAAAGAAAGGTCGGCAAAGGCGGAAACGGCAAGATCGCCACCCAAGTAGTCCCTCCCTGGAACAGCGTCCGACTCGCCGGGGACAACCCTTCGTGCTTCTGTCGGCCCAACTCCTCTTGTTCTGAAACCCAGCAAGGAAGATATTCCACCCAGGCTGCAGACTGGGGAAGAATGGCCTCCAAGGTTAAATCTATCAGTCACTGGTGTAGATGAATCCATAAATCCTCTTCCTAGCGGGAGGATGACACCCGCTCCTAGACCAACGTTGAGAGCAGCATTGTAGAATCCAAAAGGCACAGCAGCACGAACATCAAACTCCTGAAGCAAAGTCAACAACGACATAATGTGAAATATAACAGTAATAAGAATACTTCTCCATTATTGTAAGGAGCAACCAACAAGAGAAGAGAAATCGATAAAGGGATTATTAGAGCAAAATAAATTATGAAAAAGGGGGGCAGAAGAAGCTGAAAACAAACCTGGCGAAAGAATTTTAATCCTTTGCTATCCCAAAGACCACCAATTTGAGAGGCTGACTGAAATGCATATCCTCTTGTTGGCCTCAGACGTGAATCCCTTTGATCAATCTTGTATGTATATTTCATTGCAGATAGAAGATTGTGCCCTAACTGCCTTCTTATGGACTTTGATGAGAGCTGTGATGGGTCAGTTAAGGTACGCCATGTAAGGTTATAAGACAAATTGTGGTTCCTGGTTGAGAGCAAACCAAGCGAAAGGCCAAGTAGGCGCTCCTTGTATGATGAGAACTTCAGCCAATCTTGTGACATCAATGATGCCCGAGCCATCAGGGGCGTTGGTATTGATTTAAATCTTGGTACCGAGACACCAACACCAACTTCTGATGTTTGGTCCCAACCATATCCAACTGAAGCATCCCAGATGTCTGCATAGCCAGCCAAATTCTTCAACTTAAGAGCGCCTTCCAATGACCAGGATTTTGCCTACAAACGAATATACAACATCAGAGTGGAAACCTCTAAAATAGTTAAGTGGAGGTTATACGCATGCAGTAATCCCAACAGTGGATTTTTTTTTCTACCCTTACGATGAGGGCAATATAGCTTGAGTAAGATCATGACCTATACACTTAATGTTGTACTGAAGTACTCCCTACGTCCAGAAATAACTGACTTGGGTTTGTCTAGATTCGAATGTATCTAGACGCATTTTAGTGTATAGATACATTTGAATTTAGACAAACCCAAGTCAGTTATACAGGATAAATGTAACCATCAATAAAAAAAGAGGAGTTAAGCACATCTCAGCAGAACAATTATTTTTAACACAATGCATGAGACCATGATTTTAGTTATTACTCTGAAACAATTGATCCCAACCACTGTATCTTTTGATTAGAGCACAGTGAGACCTATGCTGGACATTAGTAATTGCAGTGTTTTGTTCAGTACTTAAAAGAACTATTAAAACCGTCAGTATATAGTTTTCTTGGTAGTTAAAAGCAAACACGCAAGTTAATCTATAATTGTGAAAGTTGCATGCTAAATGCTAACAACTGAACTCGTATCTTGACTCCCAAAGTTGCCCCCTTAATCAGACAAATTAATATCTTGTTTTTTTTATGTACCACACTACTGGATCAGATATTGACATGGATTAAGTCACGAACTATAAAACTATAGTATCAATTGCCAGGTCAATTCTCTTATGGGCACCTAAACTTACTTTCTATATGAACATATATCAGTTGACCAAGATTTACCACAGATTGGGATTAAGCTGACTCCATCGCAATTGAAGAAGTTGATAGATAACATACTAGCTACCAGCTGGCAGGAATAAAGTGTAACTAATAACATGAATGACTAAATCAGTTTTTTACTTAACATGTTCAGTGTAGTAAGTAGGATGATATCAAGGTCAAATACCAAGTGCAAATTTTCTCTCGGGCTTTTTTTGGAGACAAAGATAGTAGATGAGCTCAGGAGCACCCTACATCTACACCGTATCCACATTGTCTATCCCATTGTTACATAGGTTCTGGAGGGCCACAAAAATAAGTAAATGCCAGGAAAGAGTCATGTGTAATATAGTACTATATGTAGAATGTCAAAAATATAACTGTTTCCAGTAAACATTGTTGTGTCCATCAGGGGCCATATATTTTCCCAAATATTGAAGTATAATTTTATAATTTACCATGTTATTACAGTATAGATTTTACTAGCATTTTCACACTACTATAATATTTTGCATGCTTCTTGCTTCTTGCTTCTTCAATTCTTCAATCTCCAACAATCCAAATCATACAATTCTTTCCAACTAATTGAGATCGATTATCAGCTAAGATGACGTCCAAACAGACTAATATGTTGGATGTAGAATTCTACTTCAGTTCATATGTGCTCTAGGTGTTCCTTCTTAGAACTTATAGAGCTCCAGGTGTTCCTTCTTAATTACAAAGCTCTATGTGTTCCATTACTTCAGTTTTGCAAGCCTATACTGCATTTAAAAGAAAAACTACTGATAAATAGTATTGATTAAAATGGTAGCATTATAGTTAAGTCTAAGCATTCAGCTAATCTAGCAGCCTAATGTTACTACCTGGCTACTTTAGGTGACTACATACCGACAGTGAAGTTAATACTGAAAATCATCCTTTCTCAATGCCGCTTGGCAATTTACTTATGCAGTTTTCTATTATTACATGATGATCGTTCAGAAATTTAACAGCCTTACAGTTGCACGATACAATCTCCACTAGTGCTGTGCATCCAACTAGCAGGAACTTGTGATGATTAAGGAATCATAACACTAATCTAAGCATAAGAAACATTTGGAAATATGACCAATTCCGGAAAAACGATTCTGACAATGGGTTAACTACGAATCTAGATCTCAATCCAGGCCCCGTGGTAACGAACAAGTGTTGCTCTAAGTCAATAGCCACAAGCAATCAGGCCATCCAATGCAATCACCAACAAATCGAACCAAGTGGACCACGCACCTCGGGCTTGGTGAAGACGCCGGCGTTACCCGTGACGGCGCTGGCGGCCTCGACGACCTCGATGACGACGTTGGTGGTGCCGGGCAGCTCGGGCGGGCCGGCGTCGAGCGTGATGTTGACGGCGTCGAACACGTCGAGCTCGCGGAGCCTCGCGCTGGCGACGGTCGCGGCCTGCAGCAGGTCCTGCACGGTGGTGGCGGCGCGGAGGATGTCGGCGGCCTCCGCCTCGATGAGCTGCTCCTTCGTCTTGGCGTTGCCCCTGATGATGACGTCGTGGACGCGGATCTCCACGGGGTTCGACGAGAGCCTCCGGAACACGGACTGCACCTTCTCCCGCTCGACGGCGGCGGCCGCCGGCCCGTCCAGCTCATCCTCATCCACCTCCTCGTACTCGTACTCCTCCTCGGCGGTTTCGCCATTGGATCCAGCCCACGGGTCCGGCATGTGGGATCCGGCGTTCTTAGGGTTTTGGTCGGCGGCGGGGTCGGAGGCGTCGGCCATGGTTGGGGTTTGGGGGAAGAGACAGAGCCTCTCCTCTTTTAGATGCAGTCTTTCGTGCTTACCAAGCTCTTTTTTTCCTTTCGACAATATTTCCTGCTTAGCAAGCTCAGGACAAACTTTTTTTTCCTTTTTGATTGAAAGATCAGCTGACGACAAACGGGGCCAACGAGGAATCCTATTTGAGTACGGAGGTGACATCCGCGCAACTCGCACGATGGGCTGGCCCAATAAGACCGTTTTATTTTACTTTTTATTCTTTTCCATATTTTTGTGTCTTTTTTTTTTACCTTTTATATTATTTATTTATTTTTATTGAGATATGCTCTTATATTTCTGTTTTCATAATTTCTACTCCCTCTGTTTAGAAAAGTATCGCATATTTGTTTAGATACACATATCTCTATACACATAAAACACGTTTAAATACATGGTTGTCTAGATAAATATGCGACACTTATTTTCAAAGGAAGAAAGTATTATATTCATTTTTATTTCCACTTTATTTTTTCTTTTATTTTATGTTTTCCTTTTCATGAATACATGATTATTTCTAGATAGCATATCCTAACACAAATAAACAACTGGTTTATTCAGGTTTAACTTGGTTTTCTGTCAATTAACCAGGAAAGTTTTTTTACACAAATATAGTAGAAAAAGACTCCCTAATATGTCATTTTCATTTTATAAAAAGGAGTACAAATATTTACAGTGTGCTTCAGCTCAGCTTATTGAGAGTTCATAAATATCTAGCCAAGATTGTGGACCTTCTTTAAGGCTAGTCTTAGCTCTATACAAATTCAAAGAGATGAAGGACTTAAATCTAGTCAGGCATCTCTGGTTATAGGGAGGTATATGTCTGAATATAGCATCATTTTTTGTTCCCATATGCTCCAAGAACTAGTAATGAAATTTTCCACAAGAAAGTCCATTCAATGCCAATTGTCCACCGGAAGCTCGGGCTAAAGCTACACTCAAAGAACATGTGCATGATGGTCTCTTCTGGGCATGTATCACACAAAATACAGTCTCTTCTAGCCCGCTGCCAAAGCTCGAACCCTCCCTTCAGATCTTCATCTCAACGTCAGAGGAGGCCGTCTTATGGCGACGACTCCCGTCCTTTTCGTCCACTCTTAGGCCTCAGCCCTCCTACATTCTTCAATTTCCAAACACCATGAGCATGTAGCGGCAGTGGATTTGCGTGGTGGTAGGCTAGGATCTACACGGCTGACGGTGGATTTGCACGGTTTGGGCGCCATGCTCTCCGGCTGGCAAGTTGTCGGGTCTACATGTTCATGGTTGCTCGGCTGACGGTGGATTTGCATGGTATGGGTGTCGTACTCTCATGTTGGCGGGCTGCCGAATATGCACGTCCATAGAAGTTTGGCATGTGGCGGATGTGCGTCAAGTTATGTCCTCCTACCGGTAGACCTACGAATGTGAGGCTAGGGCCCTCGCTGCCTCATGTCGTCGGTGAGGCAGGCTTCACCTAAGCCAGTCTTCTTTGTGATCTCCATCCATATGATGTCCATCGGCACCACTGGCACGACGACCATGGTAAATTCTTCGCCATGATTATCATGGTGTTGCAGGAGGTGAGAAAAGTCACAGTGATGAAAGAGATCGACATTCGAGATGTTCGTGATGGATGGACTAAAGAGGACATATAAAAACCATGCGCATGATGTCTCGAACTTGACGTGTTTTGGGTAGTTCCTACTGTTGTAAGTCCCTGATCATTTGGATGAGGCTTTATTTATTTATTTGGGATGTGCGTGTAATTGGTACTTTTTATATTAATATATTATTTTTAATTAAGGAAAAAATAACTAACGCTGAAGAGCATGTATGGTCGCTGTGTTAGAGTTGCTAGTTTTTATCCGAGTATGTGCAAAGTTAGCGAATCAAAATTAATATCATTTTCTTTCACAACTAATAAAATCTTATCACCCTTATGTGAGTCTGTAACACGTAGGTCGGATATAGAATTACATATTGTGAAAAAAAAAGAAATCTTACCACAAGTACGGTACTAAACCAAACGCTGACTAACCTGCAGATAAAACTTCTCAAACTTGTGGTCTGGCAGAGCGTGGCAAAGTTAGTGCACAAGCCATACAAGTCTTCAGTAATATCCACCCATGGATGTACCATGCATGTAAAACTTAGTAAAACCCTCTATACATTCATAACTTCGGAAGACTAATGATAGACATCTCACCAACGGAAGTGCACTTATTAGTTTTAAAAGAGTTGTGGAAAAAACTCAAGCACGCATACATACATGTAGAATCTGGCGAATGAAGCAGGACCATTTGCGATTTGGGGATAATTTGCAGTCTGGAGATGAATCATCACAATTTTAATTGAGTCAACGGGTTGATCAGTGTGTGAATTTCCTAAACAGCTGCATATCTTACGAAATTTGACATGTATGTTTCTTACACGGCATCTACATGTAAAAATTTCGTTGCGTACTTCTTTTCAGAACTTATAGATACGATTTTTCATGAAAGTTTCACTTATCAGGATCGTGTATAAATATAGATGAATTATGAACAGATCCAAGGTTAATTAAATTTGCATTGCCGGAACCCCCGATGTCAGATGGTCAATTGGTCATGTGTCAGTGGGGCGCACCGGCCGGCGGCCGCCGGCACGGCGTCAGATTCTCCGGTGGTCCACCGGGTGACAGTATCGGGACAACACTCGATCGCTGACAGTTATCAGCATATGTTTCCACCGTTCGAACGCAGCGTGAGCTCCTCGCTAAATTAATCAGGTCAGCGGCTAAAATTTAAAAATAATTGCAGACAGTAGCACTAGCACCTGATCTCCTGTCGCAACGGTGTTTCCGAGAAATGCTTCCTCCGGTAGCATCACCATTTAAACGCCTCCATACTGTAGTTCATGAAAAAACAACAGGTCGTCAGAAGCGGTGTACGTACTGCCGTCGAGGTTGCCCTACTACATATAGCTAGCCGAGTGGAGTAAAACCTCTCGATCGATCCGATACGGCCGCACGGATCCATGTGGAACAATCCAGTTGGGAGCTTAAAACAACATTAAATTGCCTTGCAATTTTCCTTTTGTAAGGGAACATCAATTGCGCATGCGGCTAGAGTTATTTAAGATATTATTATTAATCTGCCACTAACGGATCCCGCGAAACATCTCGACCCGCAAAAAATTAGGCTGTTTTGCGGATTTTGGTTGAACGCCCCCTGAGCATATGAAGACACGGCCCGGAAATTTTATGCGGGTTCCTCCATATCACCACCAGCGACCACCATATATGCGGGTCGAGGAGGTCTGGATGCAGGATCCTGCATCTACATCTCACCTTCCCTCACATGCTGAAACTCTAGGCCCCTAGCCGGCGCCGCTGATCGGGCCACCAAACACACATCGTCGTCGGCAGTCGCACCCCGTACCCCCGATCTACTGATGGCGGGCCAATCACCCGCTCAATTTTGGCAATCGCGGTGGTAGTCATGTCGTCGTGTAGAAGATTGTCCCTGAACTCACGGCAACCCGACGTCCGAGGAGCGACAGGCGCATATCGGAGGCCGCACATCGACGAGGGTAGGGCAGGTCCATAGATTTTGGGGACCCTAGGGCATCACGACACCAAAAGCCCCTCGTTTAAAGTGGCAAAGTTTTACTGGGTCAAGGGGGAGGAGGGCAATGCCCCCCCCCTACTATGGAAAATTGCTTAAACGTATCTTTAATATTTGTGCTAAAAATATTACTCAAAGTTTAAACATAATTAGCGTTCTTAGGCCTCTAAACAAATATATAATCGGTACATTTGTGAGATCCATGATCTTTGGAATCTCAGTGAAGATATTCGAAACTACTTATTTCTATTGATCCGAGAAAACTATTTACTATGATACTTATTCCTATCAATTGATCCTTGTGTACACATGTATATACATTGTAACTCTGTGATTAATCATAGAACAAAATTATAAGAGTAACAGATTCATATGCATGTGCAAAAAATATGTAGAAGAGTAGACATATTAGGCATTGAATTAATAAGAGGATGAAACAACATGGATGATGGGGACAAGTAGAACTGTTGGGAATTAAAGAGACCTGCTTACGGGTGATATAGTTATGTAATTGCATCGTTAGTCTTCACCAATGAATAAATACAACTTTGTAGTGACACATGAGGGCCGGTATTGTTCTACATATTTGGAGAGGCCAAAGAAATGACGATATCGAGAAAAAATATTTAGAAATGCTGGAGTATTTGATGGGCGATGTTGACATTGTTCCCCTGAATGATGTATCTTTCTATGGGTTTCTTAAATGGAACATGTGATTCCCTCTTTTCTATACAAAATCTCAGAGTATTTTTTTTAGAAAAATAAAATCAGAGCAGAGATATAGGAAGCTAGAGCTTGAGCCACTATAATTTTAGAATTATTTTACCTTACTGGGTATTAAGAGTGGAAAAAGATATAGGTCCCTGACCTATAGACCGGCCTGGACGAGGAGTCCATTGTTGTCACCATGTGTTGCTGCCACGCGTAGCTCCCTTGTGGCTGCGCGCCACTTGCCGGTTGCCCCAGAGCAGCTGTAACAATAGGCGGTCGTCGTGGTCGATGTCATTATGTCAATGCTTCGTAATGACTTAAACATTAAGAAAATTTGTCTAAAATTTTAAAAATTCAAAGAGTCTGTTGAAAAAGTTGTGATGCCAGTTTAAAATCATAACTTTGTGTCTAGCACTACCACGGCACCAAAGTATGAAACTACTTGAACTCCTTATGGATATACTACATGATTGTAATTTAAAGCGATCTTGTTAATTTTGGTGCCAAAAAAAAAAGAACTTCGAAATTTGAAACAAACTTGGCAGGAATTCCACGAACTTGTCACCCGTTCCATGACGGAGCCTAAAGTTTCGACCGGATCGAAGCTAGCGCGGCTCCCTTCCCTTTCGGCAACCTCAATGGAGGCTGGCTATAAACAGCGTCACGAGAAGTAGAGCGACAGACCTCCCACGCGCCGGCCGAACCACCTCCAGTCGAGCAGTCCAGCTCAACCACCAGCGTCGCGTCGCCTTTGCCGGTGCTCCATCGATCGCGCCAATGCCCGCCGCTGCAACCACCTCGCTACGCGGCCTTTTATACGCGCCATCGATCGTACGCTACTCGAACTCGATCGTACACCACTGTTGCATGCACTGCCGCGCCGGCGTGCCGCGGTGTAGCAGCAGCGGTGGTTGCCTAGCCGGCCGGCCACGCGCGCAGGGCCAGCTCGCTCGCCGTGGCGTCGCCGACATGGAGATCGTCACGACGAGGAGCGCCTCCGGAGACCGTCAGGGGGAGGAGCAGCAGCGTCAGGGACGGCGGCGGCGCAAGGCGAGCGACGGGCACGTCGTGGCGCAGCTGCTCGACTCGCCTCTCCCCACGCCGCGCCGCTCGTGCTGCGGGTCGGCGGCCGGCACGCCGCGCGGCGCGCGCGCCGCGTCGCCGCAGCGCACGCACGTGCCCTTCTCCTGGGAGAGCTCCCCGGGCGTGCCCAAGGCCGGGAGCGCGTGCCGCGGCGCCGCGTCGTTCGAGCGGGACGTGCTGCCGCCGAAGCCGCCGCCGGGGCGGCGCCGCGGCGGCGGCATCGGCATGGGCACGCCGTGCCACGCCCGCGCCGCGTGCTACGGCAACGCCACCACCACCGACGCGACAAGCAGCGACGACAACGGCGGAGGCGGAGGCGGCAGCGAGGACGACACCTTCTCTGACGCGCTCGACAGGATCTCGTCGTCCGACCGGCTCGCCGCCCGCCTGAGCTCCGTCGACGGCGGCGCCACGTCGCGCCGCCTGTCGAGCTTCATCATGGACCGCTTCCTCCCGGCCGCCAACGCCATCGCCACCACGTCCACGGAGAAGCGCGCGAAGAAGTCCCCGCGCCGCGGCCGAGGCGCGCGCCGGTCCAAGCACGACGACGAGGAGGACGTGTCGCCGGCCCACGCCAGGCGCGACGCGCACAAGGTGTGCCGCGCCCCTTCCTGCGAGCACCACGTTCCCGCTCTCCAGCGGGAGGATAGCTGGGAGTACGACACGCACACGCCGCCGGAGCAGCAGAACGGAGGACAGTCGCAGCAGGACGAGGATGCGCGAGGCGACGGTGACATGTCTCCGAGGGCGTGCGGGTTCGTGGTGCTGTTCCCTTGGAGCGTGAAGCCGGTGTTCTGCGGGTTCCCGTGGAGCCCGGCGCGTCCCCGTACCACTCGCCGGAGCAACGTCGAGAGCGGGTCACAGAACGGCGACCTATCGCACTGGTACGAGGAGAAGATCAGCGGCAGCGGGCGCAGGGAGTGGTCGAGTCCCGGCGGTCCCGGGCTGGGCATGTCGATTCTTGGCACCAGCAGGAGGTACTGCGCCGACGCAAGGAAGGCTCTAAGCAGACTAGCGCGTTCGGCGACGGACGGCGAGGGCGGTGGCAGCCCGAGGACGATGAGCAGGGAAAGGAGGAGCGGCAAGGCGGCGTCGTCGACGCTGCACTCGACGTCCGGGAGGATGCCGCAGCTGACGCCGCCGTCCGAGTCGTGGCTCCGTCACGCGCGCGGCAGCGATACTGTGAATAACAAAAGATGAGGTTGTTTTATGTCCAGCACGAGCCAGAAACTGCACATACACATTCTTTCTACTTTCTACAAGTATAGTATTCGTACTATTATATAGTTCTACAATAAACATCAATTCAGGGCCGAGGTATCTCTGTTCTCTGAACTGTTGAAACAGATCACTTCAAAGTAGGAATTCTACAACTGAAAACGTATATCTTGTTCACTTTATTCACAATTGTCTGGCATATCCTTCCTCTGTACAAGCTCTCCAGGATTTCCAAGCGAAATTTCGTTTCAGAAAAGAAAAGGATCTAGTACCAAAGAATGAAAGAATAGTCAGTGCGGTGCAGGCATATCTGTACAACTGTATGCCCTGCCTAGAGAGTAAGAACCCCACAAACTGTACAATTTTTCTCTGTTTCTTCTACAGTATTACTACTGCAGAATTGCTGCAGCGCGATATAGTATTTCTCTATGACGTGAGGATTTCAAGTTCAGCCCACCACAACGCGCTGTTCCTCGGGGTCGAATAATCTTGAGAAAACCCGGTGATCTCTTGCATCCATCTGGTCACCTCTGCCACTGTCGGTCTCAGCCAGGGGTTATCATTTATGCACGATTTTACCACATATGTGAGCGCTCTCACCTGCTCCTCGGGGACTGATACGAGTGTTGAGTCGACCATACCTGCCAAGGGCTTTTCGCCGGTGAGGTACCGGTGTGCCCACAGAATCAGGAGTCCGTTGTCGTTGGAAAACGGACGCCTTCCAGAGATCGTCTCAAGCAGAAGCAACCCAAACTTATACACTATGCTGCCCTCGTCAGGCTCATCGAATTCATCTTCGCTGTCTGTCTTGTCACCGCCAAAACAAATGTCTGAAATCTTTGCAGCGTTGTCTTCGGTCAGGTATATGTATGAAGAGTCTAGATTTCTGAGGATCATAGGAGGAATCTCTTGGTACAAGTGGTCCAGACAGTATATTACTCCCGTCACTATCCGTAGGCGTGCCTGCCAATCCAAGTGCTCTGCCTCTTTAACTGCAACAGAAATGTTTCAGTTTTATTATTGGCTAATGATAGGAGCATAATAACTGCTTGTGGAAAGAAGACTAACAAAATGAACGTGGGAATTCTTACCATGCAAGTGCTCAAATAGTGATCCATTTGAAACATATTCAAACACCATCATTCGGGTGAATGGCTCTTCTTCTTCACAGTAACCCACAAGTTTCACGAAATTCTTATGGTTCACTTGCGACAAGATTTCAACCTATAGTACCATATTATCATATATATGTTAGAGACTCATCTTACAGCATGACACAGCAATTTAAACAGAAAGAACAGTTAGATAATACCTTATTCTTGAATTGTGCTTCAGCTATAGGAGACCACCCATAGGCATGTTTTATCAATGTAGACACAACAGCTATTTCCGCTCCACATGGGAGGGTTCCTTTATACAATGTACATCCAGGTACTGTACCAATTACGTTGCTGAAATCTTCACAGGCTGTTTCGAGTTCTGACCGTCTGAACAACGTTATGCCTGAAAAAACAGAAGTTAGAATTTGACTCTAAATTTTTGTTGCATGCGTTAAAAGAAAAGACACACTGCTGCAAAATATGACTAAATCGCAGGAATGCAATTTACCATGCAATATTTAATAAAAATAAATCAAGAAAAAGCAAATCCTTAAGCATACTAACCTCCCAGGATAGTGGTCTCGGTCTGCAATTGCCTACTTGAAGACAAGGGCACAACAATGCTAGTCTTCCTGCGGCGGTAGTAAAGAAATATTGCAGCTGACAAGGATAGAATCACAGAAAAAATCGCTGCTCCTATTAATGCATATGCTAGTGAAGAATTGTCCTTGCTATCTTGACTTGCGGTTTGCTCTTGGTTGGAAGATACAGGAGGGGAAAGGGAAGGAACAGGTTCAGAAGGGGGTGATGCCAGTGGAGGACCTGGTCGGTCATGTTTGGGAAGCAAATGTGGTGGCATTGGATTCTTGAGGGGGTCTTGGACTAAGAAAAAAGGGCTCACGTCTGATGGCTCTGCTACAGAATGTTCAGAGGCAAGCATCTCATTCTTCGGAGAATGTGTTTGTTTGCTTGCTAGAAGTCTTCTGATTGCAGCATTCTCCCTACTCCTGCATAGTGAATAACTGAATGTTAGGGGAAACAGACGATCGAGTTTGCACTATTTCCAAAAAGGAAGCAGTAAAATTTGCATGTTGTCCTTCCCAGATAAATCCTAACCAAAACATATTCAATGAAAGTTTCATCGATCAAGAACCCTTTATAGACCAAAACAAGTATACCGACTAAACGAGTAGTGAGTTCCAGAGATGAGTTACATAATTAGTCCTCACAAGTCACAAGAAAATATCTACTGCCTTACATCCATTTGTCGCCTTAAGGTAGCCTTAAACTGCTAAGAAAGACTGGAATGTAATTTACTTTGCGGAGGGCCAGTTTCGCTTTCTTTGACATTTCTTAAGTTGAAACAGATAGTTTTAAAAATATTTCAGATATCATTGACATCATGTAGTTGCAGGATTTATTTTAATCAAAATCAAGCTGCTCTAACACCTGCTTGATTTGAATTTCAGCTCCATCCTTGCATATGGTCACAAGTTTAACAGCCACATATAATATGAGTAGAAGCAGTTTAGAGCCTTAGACAAACCTTGCAGTGGTCATCCTACTTGACAAAGTCCTGTCTTGGTGAACCCGAGACTCGCACAGACTGATGAGCCCATTTAATTCAAGAGGTAAACCGCCATAAAGTGTGTTTCCTTTAAGAAAGCTGTAATTCAAGTAGTAAAGCTAGTCAAGTTTTGAAGTTAAACTGAGATGAAAAGAAAGCATATCAAATATCTCACTCACATGAACTTCAAGGATAGAATGTTTATTAGCTCCGATGGAACTGGTCCACTGAAGTTATTGTACCCCAGATCCAACTCCTCCAGCTCCCGTAAATTTCCTATCTCTTTAGGGATAATACCATAGAAAAAGTTCTTGTGCAGTATGCTGTACGGATGGATGAAAAATATATTAGAATAATTTAAAGGCTGAATACCATTTCACGAGTAACACAAGTACATAACATGCACAAAAATAATATCTGCAGATATAAGATGCTTTCTCGGTGAATTCCTGAATGGGTTATATAATAAAACTGTTAGATTCCTGATTCAAGTAATGATATGTAGAACATATTTATTCAGTTACTATCAAACAATCATCTACATAAATTAGATGCATGCAATTTATATGGGCACGAAATCAGGGTTGTTCTTGGTTCAAACAACTGGATATCTGATAAACTATTCTACACCCCTCATCATTATAATATTCTCAGAAGTCCCTTAGATTCAAGAAGAAACAAATGTCTTGTATCCAACTAGGTTCCTAGGGAGAATATACAACATGCCAAGTCAACTCATGTGCCCACCAAATTGAGAAAGCATGCATGCGCTACATAAAAGTCTAGATTGACGTACACTTATTCTAATTCAGAGGTAGTTTCAGAAATATCAAATACTATCAGACTATCATCAAAACAAAGTGTTTCCTGGCAACAACAAAAAAAAGTGTTCCAAAATAATATCATTGAATGAAGTGCATAATATGCTTACAGAGAATGCAAAGAAGTAAGCTGTCCAATCTCCGGAGGTAACATGCCCTTCAAACCAAGATTTGCCAAGTTCCTACAACAAATTTGCACACACAGATTTAGGCAAAAACAACAACACAGATATGATCAATCAGAACACAGCCACACAGGGAGATATTGCAATCATCAAGCATTTAGGAATTGATGCTACTTTAAAGAGGAGCGAACATAGACGCATAAGATGCACATCCTATACTAAACAGCCCCTGCATGTCAGTGGAACCAGACCAGATGTTCGACAAAATGTCTCCACAAATAGATAAGCTGATGGCCCACAGGCAAATTTGTTAAGGGTCCTCTTTCTTTATTTTTAAATTGTATAAAGGACCTTCTTTATCAGGATGATCAACAAATTGTCAATTCACAGGAGGATGTTCCCGACGACATGCAGTTGGAATGTCTTATTTTAGAACAAGAAAATGACAACCATCCTTCCAACGATGCAAGGGAACACAATATATTTCTGCCACAAATACGAATACCAAGAAAAAATCAACCTAAGCAGGAAAAATATAAGGTTAATCTTCGTTTTTCTACCGAGCAGTTTAATTCAGGCGTTCGTTTCTTGCAAACAAGTAGAAACGGTAAAGGGGATTTCGCGTTTCGTCTTTTGCGGTGCAGCAAGCAAAACTTACAGGCCTACGACCCGTCCATCATCCGAGCACTCCACGCCAAACCAAGAGCAGGGGCTAGCGTCCGCTTCGTCCCAACCCGCCAGAGCACCAGACGGATCGGCTTCTACCGTCTCCCTAAGCCTCAGAAGAGCGAGACCTGCAAATCCAGCACCACAAAACCCTAAGCAGAGCCGAACCGAGACGCCGGATGATATGACGGAAGGAAGGAAGTAACGGAAACCGCGATTCCGGTACCTTCGTGGTTGAGAGACGCGCAGCAGAGGTCGAACCCCAGCAGGAACCAGAGCAATAGGCACGCCGCCGGGCCTCTCCGCCGGCGATTCCCCATCGCCCGAAGGCCGGAGCAGCGGCTTCGCGAGAACGCGGCGGACGACTGCTGCGACCCCGAAGAAGCACCCGAAGCCCGCTGCCGCGGTGGCGATGTACGAGTTCTGGCGCCAAGATCCCCACCAATCGCGATCTCTCCTCCAAGTTCGGGCGAGTCGAGAGAGTAGAACGCGGGCTGACTGGGGCCGGAAACGCGGAGCGGGTTGAGCGCGGGGAGGGAGAGGGATGAGGAAAACCCCAGCGTAACAGCCGCCAGGAAAGAATCAAGACCTCGGGGGGCAAAACAAAATAAACGGGCGACCGAATCGCCCGCGAGAGGAGAAGGTGCCTAATCTCGGCGGATTCGGAAGAAAAGTAGCGCTGCTTAGTTGCTATCAGCGCTGACGAACGGGGGAAGGGGGAGGAAGGCGATGGCGACTTGGCAAGGGTGTGAATGGTGGTGGCGGTGACGGTGGGACGCGTAATCGGGCCGACGTAGCGGTGGTGGTGGTGGTGGCGTGGAACTGGAAGCGGGCGCACGCGGAGGCGGAGGAGGAATGGGAATCGTTCAAACGGATTGAGAGGGAAATGGCGGCGTCCAACTCGCGCTCGGTCGGTCCTTGGGTCCCTCCAGTCCAGATTGGATCGAGCCTGATAAACGAGGCCTATACTACGACAACTGGGAGTACAGTGTACTAGAAAAATAATTTGTGCATATCCCGGTTGGGGTACGATTGACTTGTTCAGTGCATTGTTTTTTCTGGGTAGAGACAAAGAGATCGGAGGGAGGTCAATGGAATGGAATGGTTGTTGGAACGGAGCCTGGATCGCACGTGCGACGACGGAGGTGCACGCACCAGAGTAGCCTAGTTCCAACGAAAATCATATTTTCTTCGAAACCCAGTATAACGCAACCCGCTTACAAATGGCGTACTACATCCACTTCTACGAACACATACAACCATACCACATTCCTACGAGCACATCCGAAAAAAATAATAGACTCGTCTGGCAAGTCTTAAAATCGATAAAATCATCACACACGGTTCACTGTTGAAACGTCACGTTTCACCGAAAAATATTCCGTCTTTTTACAAGACACCAAAGCGACCTTTTTTTATAATAGAAATGACCTTATACCGAAGACCAAAAATGCAATCAGGTCCTTGCCGCCGCTCGAGCTCCACCTCGTCATTGCTGAGGACGGAGCCACTTGGAAGGACGAGATTGCCACACCTTCAGGCCATGGCCATCGAACAGAAGCAACACATCCTCCATGCCGGTGTCGCGCCTAGAGGATGACGATTGCGAATGGATCAAGTCGTCGCCTTGCACGGCCAAAAAAAGTCATTGGATCGGCAAAGACCACCCTTTCATCGCTTGACAGCGAGCGATGTAGCCTCATTGAGAAATCCGATGAGGGTGAACTCCATGAGGGGTGCCCTTCGACCAGCAGATTTGGAGGCAAATCGAAGGAGGTCGACCGCAACTGCAGGCGCCAGATCATCTCTTCGAAAGCCACCGAAGATGGGCGTTTATCTGAAGTGAACCTGGAAATTACCTTTACATTTGCATCATCTTCTTCGTTGGCACAACTCAAACAAAGGAAATAGAAAAGGAACCCTTCCGTATCAGAGAACCGGTCGAGCTTATTGACAAAGATTCCAAAGAGCCGTTCCTAATGAAGCTAAGCCGCATAGCTAGCACTAGCATGTACACCGTCGCCAAGAGCCACCAGTTGATGCTCGCACGCGGCTGCGATACACTCCAAACCAGCATAGCGTTGAACACCAGACGGCTAAGACCTAACTTAGACCTAGACCTAGTATGTACATAGGCTCCTTTCCCATCTCTACTCTGTCCAAAATTGTCGTAGGAGAAGAATGGGGATCGGGCCGGTAAGGGGAGGAGGCACACGACTCTCAACGAGCTCTCTCAAAGAGACAAGCCTTTGTGCTGACTACAAAGGTTTTCGAGGGGTTGTTCTTATCATCACTCACCCGTCTAGCGTGGCCCTTGCCACCTATAGCCTCACATCTCCCTTATCCCCTCCCATCATCTCGCACGTGCCTCGCATCTCCGTGATCCCATCCTCTCTTACTCCTCTCTTTCTCTTCCTCCCAACCAACCTGACGAGTAAACACCACCATCACTGACCTGACTCCCTCACATGCCCTCTCGAGTAAACACCACCATCACTGACCTGACTCCCTCACATGCCCTCTCTATCATGGAAAAGTCGTGCCACGAGCCATCACGGGTGGCTCAGGATGAGGAGAGAGTTGAGGTGGCGAGGATATTCAAATACCGAGATTGCACATGAGTTTACCCAGGTTCCAAGCCCTTAAGTGGATGCAAACCCTACTACTACTATGATGGGATTATCGATATATGTGTACATCTTACATTATGTTTGTCGTAGCTCGATATCACGCGTATACGACGCCTTTATGCCTATGATACATCGGAAACATATCTATATTTTTTTATGCTCCATGCTTGTTTTGTATCATTTGTCTTATGTTTTGTCTACACTTTGAGGTGTTTTTATATCTTTTCTGGAACTAACCTATTAACAAGTTGCCACAGTGTCAGTTGCCTGTTTTCTTCCGTTTTTGGTTCCGGAAAGGCAGAAAATCAATATTCTCGAAATTAGACGGGACAAAAGTCAAAGTCAATATTTTCCCGGAGCAACACTGAACCACGAAACAGAGCCGGAGGGGGGCCAGACCCCCTGGGCGCGGGGCCACCCTAGGCCGCGCCTGGGGAGGGTGTAGGCCCCCTGGCCACCTCCTCGGCCTCCCCCTTCGCCTATAAGATCCCTCCAATGAGAAAACCCTAGGGCATTCAGAAGAAATCCACGAAAACCTATGTTGCGCCGTCCCCACCGAAGGGGATATTCAGGGGACAGAAAGTCTTTGTTCCGGCACCCTGCCGGGACGGGGAAGTGCCCCTGGATCCATCTACATCGATCTCCATCGCCAACTTCATCACCACTGCTGATTCCCATGATAAGAAGGGAGTAGTTCTTCCTCAGGTCTAAGGGCTCTACCGGTAGCTATGTGTTCATCTCTCTCTCTCTCTCTCTCTATGCATGATCTTGTTGTGGTCATGAACTTTGTAATCAAGTAGATCTACCTTGTTACTCAAGTGCTTCATTAGATCTCTGTTCTCCCCATGTATGTGAAAGTGACAGCATGCACGCCATGGTGGCACTTAGGCTTGAGTCTACATAAATACTCTTTGTGCTTTAATAGATCTATGCATTTCCCCACATGTGTGAAAGTGACAGCGGGCATACCGTGTGTGGCACTTTGGCTAGATTGAATATTTGTTATGAGTTATATTTGGAGTTGGATGTCTCTATGAAATTGTGGTGTTTGTTGGAACCATCTAGTGCTCAAGGTGATTGTGGGGTTATCTAGATTGGGGAAGGCGGACTTTGAGGTGTGCTGTTATAGCCCTACCTTGGATTAGAGTGTCCAATCGGGGAGTAGTTAAGAGTAGTATCATGAAGAGAGGATATTTATATGAGAGAGTGTTCACTAGTGAAAGTATAATCCCTAGGCCTTGTTTCTAAACATTGAAACACCATCTGCTGCTAGATCTGTTGCATGTTTGCTTGCTTTAGTCTTTGCCTCACCGTCAAGCTCTTTTCTGGCACCGTTACCACTTATATTTCACTATCTCTTCGCTGAACTAGTGCACCTATATTGGGTGTTTTGGGGACACAAGAGACTTCTTGTATCTTGATTGCAGGGTTGCTTGAGAGGGAATACCTTTGACCACTTCCTCCCTGAGTTCGATAAACCTTGGGAAATCCACTTAAGGGAAACTTGCTGCTGTTCTACAAACCTATGCATTTGGAGGCCCAACAACTGTCTACAGGAATAGAAGTGCGTAGACATCAAGCTCTTTTCTGGCGTTATTGCCGGGGAGGTAAGGTAAAAGGTACTCACATCCTCTGGCTACTATACTATCTTGTAGTATTGTTGCTAGTGTGTGAGTGCTCGAAGTTATTTCCTTTAGATTCTGCAATTTTGTATTTTTGTTTCTTGTTTTCACTAGTTAGGCTTAATGGAAAACAACAACAAAATTAGAGAGCTTTATAGTATGAAAGAGTTAGGACATGAAGTGTTTGATGAGAAAATTAAAAAACCTATGGAGCTTTATTTGAATGCTAATAGCAATGTTATTAGTATGAATTCTTTGGACACCATTATTGCTAATACTATGGAAATTTCTAAGGTTGGGGAGGCTTGTTTGGATGAGCATGATATTTTTAGCCCCCCAAGCATAGAGGAGAAAATTTTCTTTGATGATAGTTTACCTCCAATATATGATGATTACAATGATGAGTATGATATTTTCAGTCCACCTACTATTGAGGAGAAAATTAATTATGATTACAATATGCCTCTAATATTTGATGACTATGGTGATGAGAATAATAGTGATAGCTATTTCGTTGAATTTACTCCCACTACAATTAATAAGAATGACTATGCCTATGTGGAGAGTAATAATCATTTTATGCATGTGGCTCATGATAAGAATGTTTCATGTGATAGTTATATTGTTAATTTTGTTCATGTTGCTACTAAAAGTTATTATGAGAGAGGGAAACATGGTTTTATGCATCTCAATAATATTAAGTTTCCTCTCTTTATGTTGAAGATTTTGAAGTTGCACTTGTTTTGCTTTCATATGCTTGTTGCTTTGTGATTTCATGACTTGTTTCTTTACAAGATTCCTATGCATAGGAAGAGGGTTAGAATTAAATGTGTTTTCAATTTTCTTATTGATGCTCTCTTTTACTTCAATTCATATTTCTTATGAGAGCATCTTCTCAAACTATCAAGCCTAACTTAAAGGCGTTAAAGAAAAGTATTTGTTGGGAGATAACCCAAGAGTTTTCTTAAGTCTTGGAAGTTATTACTTCTGTAATGACCTCTTATTATCCTTTTTGTTTTATTTTTGTGACAAGAATGACCTTTAATGAGAGGGAAGTAAGATTTGGGGAGTTGCTGTCCCGAAGTAGATTTATGTCCTCCACAAAAAAATCGTGAGGAGTCTCTGTAACTTGGATTGAGCTAAAAAAATTGAATAAATCCCCCAGTATGTTAGCTAACTTTCGTTAGTTCAACACTTTTTTATTTGAGCAACAGAAGATTTACGAAAAAATCGGTTTCTACCTGCTGATCTTTTTTGATAGATTTCTGCCATTATTTGCATTTGCTTCTTATTGATTCCTTTTTGGGTTCTTTTTGGGAAATTGAACTTTTTGAAGGAGTTGCTACAATAGCTTGTGCCTTTAGTGAAAGTTTTGTTGTTTTGAAACTAAACCCAAGGGTCTATTATCTTTTAAATACACTAATGTTGCTAATGAAGATTGTGTGAAGTTTTATATGAAGGAGAAATTTCAGGTGTAGAGAGAGAATGATGCAATGAGATGAAGAATGGACAAAAGCTCAAGCTTGGGGATGCCACCATGGTGTCACCCCAAGAAATGTCTAAGAGATACAAGCGTCAAAGCTTGGGGATGACCAAGGAATCCCCTTCTTCATTAATAAAAAGCTCAGGTCTTTCTAGACACTTTGTTTTTTATTGTTTCATGCATTGTTGTGTTGTTCTTGGAGCGTCTTAGTTTTCTTTTTTGGTTTTCGTTTGATTAGTTGCTTGAGTAAGTTGGTTGGTTACACCACACTTCTTTTAGGGAGAGACACACTATGTTTACATTGCCTAGAACACTCTAGTTTTCACTCTTATTGTTTTGTGACTGTTCACTTTTGCTAGCACTGCGTTCAGCCTTTGTTTTCTTGTGCTTTCAGCTTAGAACTTTTTAGTTCTTCTTTGTGGATTTGTGAGACAAGCTCACTGATCTTTATTGATTATTATCTTTGTGAGTTGTTTCAAATAAGTTGCTTGGTGTTGGAAAAGAGTAGAAAGTTTCATGCTTATAGTGGTACAAAAGTGAGCTTGCTTTGACTGTGGCTTAGACTTTATCATGTCATGCTAGATGTTGTTTTAACCTTATGCTTAGTGATTATTGATGTAGCATGTTTTGTTCCAAATCATTGAGAGTGTTTGGTGTGCCTTGAAGAAATTATGCGTTGTTTTAGCATACAAAAGCATAGTATTGTGGTATTCTCCTTTGATGATTTGTTTGGGTTGACTTGGCACATGCTCACACCATGTTATGACTATGAACAAGTCACCATAGCCTCTATGATCATTTAGTCCTTGACTTGTAGTACCACTCTATGCTTTGATTAGTAATGTTTTGTTGTTCTGCATGATTATGGCCATTATTGCTCTCTTAGTTGGTTGCTCCCAGTATTTTGCTAGCCTCCACTTGTATGAGTAAGCTCTACTCATGCTTCCAACTCCCAAGAAACCAGCTATTCCACGGTGTCCACTATAAACTCATATGCATGGTGTGTTACACCATTCCAAGTATATTCTTGTTTTCAACTATCTTCCAATTAAAAAATATTTTGTTATATGAAAACTTAGTGATTAAAGCCTTCACGAACTTGATGGCACACTTTATATTCTTTGCCCCTAATAAACTTGAACCATTGTGACAATTTTGTTGTATAAGCTTGCACTTATAAGTTGGAATTAGCAGAACCGTGCTGTCACGTGGAACGTTTTCAACATTGCACTTGTACTTTGTACTCAGTTGATATCATGCTCTTTTGTATATAGATGTCACCGGTGTGAAATAAAGAGGGAACTTGTAAGTCCATGGAGTTTGTATTCTGTGTTAGAGAAACGCCTGGGCCGCTAGCCTAAGCCATGCCTAATCATGGTGGAAACTTGTAGCATAACCATAATGAGATATCTATGAAGCATCCTCAATAAAAAAGCTATGCATATGGTAAAAAAAAGATTGCTGAGATGCTCATTGTCTGCTTGCCTTGTCATTTTGGTTATGGGAAAGCTCCTGTACCATGTGCAAGGGGTACCCCGTTGGCGGTTCTCAATGATATGCAAATACTTACAATGACAAGAACTTACCTGGGCCCAAAGTTGAGTATGCATGAGGTGTGGCTCTCATATTCAAGGGACTTGAGATTTCCAACTTATACTTCGTCAAGCATATACTCCATCTTTGCCACTTTAACCTTAACCACTTCAAGATGCTTATGACAGAGGCAATGAGGGTTGAAAGCTAACGAGTACCATAATTTTTGGAAGCTCTTTCTGAAACTTGAAATCCCTGCTTCCTTTACAAAAAGGCCTTTCTTCCACCACTATTGAGTCTCCACCTTCTACCTTTAGGCACCATCAAGAGGGCATAGTTGTCATTCTGTGTGCAGTGTTCCAAAGCTTATTAATTGATGTATATTGTGATATTACTTGTTCTTGTGCTATTTGTTTCTAGTCACCCTTGTGAACTTTGAAGGTGTCCTATGCATCTATTTGCTACTTTATGAGGGACAAGCTGATTGCCACTATGCTATGTTTTATGTATGTGAAACAAACAAATGTTTTTTAATGCATGGTATTCATGATCTTTGTTTGTAGCCTTTCATGTTGCATGCATAGTTGATATGTCCTATTGTTAGAACTCCATTCTTTCATGCACATGTTTAGAGTTCTTTGATCCTAGTTTTCAATGCTTGCAAATGGTTGGATCTTTATTGTGAGGGTGCATGTCACCTTAAAAATTATTATTTTATCACTTACCTACTTGAGGACGAGTAGGAGTTAAGCTTGGGGATGCTTGATACGTCGGAAACGTATCTATAATTTTTGATGCTCCATGCTTGTTTTTTATCATTTGTCTTATGTTTTGTCTACACTTTGAGGTGTTTTTATATCTTTTCTGGAACCAACCTATTAACAAGTTGCCATAGTGCCAGTTGCCTGCTTTCTTCTGTTTTTGGTTCCAGAAAGGCAGAAAATCAATATTTTCGGAATTGGACGGGACAAAAGCCAAAGTCAATATTTTTTCCCGGAGCAACACGGAACCACGAAACAGAGCCGGAGGGGGGCCAGAGGGTGGCCAGACCCCCTGGGCGCGGTCCCACCCTAGGCCGCGCCTGGGGAGAATGTGGGCCCCCTGGCCACCTCCTCGGCCTCCCCCTTCGCCTATAAGAGCCCCCCAATGAGAAAACCCTAGGGCATCTAGAAGAAATCCACGAAAACCTCTTCTGCGCCGCCACCACCGAAGGGGAGATTCGGGGGACAAAAAGTCTCTATTCCGGCACCCTGCCGGGACGGGGAAGTGCCCCCTGGAGCCATCTCCATCGATATCCATCGCCATCTTCATCACCATTGCTGATTCCCATGATGAGGAGGGAGTAGTTCATCCTCAGGGCTAAGGGCTCTACCGATAGCTATGTTTTCATCTCTCTCTCTATGCATGATCTTGTTGTGGTCATGAGCTTTTGTGATCAAGTAGATCTACCTTGCTACTCAAGTGCTTCATTAGATCTCTGCTCTCCCCATGTGTGTGAAAGTGATAGAGTGCACGCCATGGTGGCACTTAGGCTTGAGTCTACATAAATACTCTTTGTGCTTTAATAGATCTATGTTTTTTCCCATGTGTGTGAAAGTGACAGCGGGCATACCGTGTGTGGCACTTTGGCTAGATTGAATATTTGTTATGAGTTATATTTGGAGTTGGATGTCTCTATGAAATTTTGGTGTTTGTTGGAACCATCTAGTGCTCAAGGTGACAGTGTGGGGTTATCTAGATTGGGTAAGGCGGACTTTGAGGTGTGTTGTTATAGCCCTACCTTTGATTAGAGTGTCCAACCGCAGAGTAGTTAAGAGTAGTATCATGAAGAGAGGATATTTATATGAGAGAGTGTTCACTAGTGAAAGTATGATCCCTAGGCCTTGTTTCTAAACATTGAAACACCGTTTACTACTAGATCTGTTGCATGTTTGCTTGCTTTAGTCTTTGCCTCACCGTCAAGCTCTTTTCTGGCATCGTTACCACTTGTATTTCACTATCTCTTCGCCGAACTAGTGCACCTATATTGGGTGTGTTGGGGACACAAGAGACTTCTTGTATCTTGATTGCATGGTTGCTTGAGAGGAAATACCTTTGACCACTTCCTCCCTGAGTTCGATAAACCTTGGGAAATCCACTTAAGGGAAACTTGTTGCTGTTCTACAAACCTCTGCACTTGGAGGCCCAACAACTGTGTACATGAATAGAAGTGCGTAGACATCAGCCTACTTTATATAGTTACCTAACCTAGGGCTTACATGGAAGTCTCGAGTCGGTTTGAGATACAAGTCCTCAACTAAGTCGACGGACATGACGTGTGTCTTGTACTCCATGACAGTTGATGCCTTGTCTAGGGTGGACTCCGTAGGGATCCGACTAAGACTTTCCATGTTGGTCGACTAGGATGTCGAATTCTATCTGGCAGGCTCGGTCCACCTGGTGTGGTCACCAAGGCTTGCTAGTCCATGCCTTGGGCCTACACATTAGGTGTCAACACCCGGATTTTTAATTCCAGATGCCTGTTATGCCATACATCGCAATCCCAGGATTACCATTTTTGCGAGACATAATAGAATTGGATACCATAGTACATCATCCATTACAAACCATACATAAGGTCTTACACAAATAAGGATCTCATGATCCAGTTCTTAATACAACTTCAAGCAGCGGAATACGTAATAATAACGGTAGCGTAGGCGAAACTCCATCTTCGGGGTCACAGGCAATGCTGACGATGGGAGATGATCCTAGTTGTCGTAACCTTCCTGGGGTCCATCCTCCAGGTACTCCTCTTCATAGTCTGGCCACGGGAATAGCCAGGGACAAATCCATGAGTACTCTTTAAGTACTCACAAACTAATACTAACAAGTAAACGGGATTTTTGGAAATAGGACACTAGGCTCTAGGGTTGTTTTGCAAAAGCCAGATTTATCTCTACTAAGTTTAGTAGCAACGAATGCTAGTTGAAGTTTTATAACACCTACGTGGGAACTTGTATCTCATGTCACAACTCTGTTATGGTCAAGTCAAAGTCTCAGTTCATTTCACAAGTCATTTTGAAAAGTCTGACGGGGGAACAGTATGGCCACTCCAAATGTACATAACCGCGGACGCGGCTATTCGAATGGTTTGACACTCTGCAGAGATTGTACACTTTCACCACAACATTTGATACATCCGTCAGGAACAAATCTTGAATTCACCATACTCGGTATGCGGATAATCAATCCTAACCTTTCAATTACACGCCCTAGTGTAAGCACCTCTCCTGTGAGTTTGGCCTCCCAACCATGACCAACTGTCATCTTGGGTACTGCACAGGTGGACAATCTTCACAAGGTAGCCTTAGCTCAGACCTTGGCCGTGAGGGAACTAATACTAAGGTATATAAGTTTCAAGTCAAGCCCTACCCAATATTCGGGTATTGTGGTTGTACGATAAAATTGGAATGGTATCGCATCTAGACAACCATCAGTTTTATAAAGGGCTAAGGCTCATGCCTCAACATTTTCATCACCAAAATCATCTGGTGTTCGGAAACACATGTCAAAACATCTCAGTAGAATGATCCATCATTCTAAGGTTTTCATAA
Organism: Avena atlantica; assembly: GCA_910589765.1. Taxonomy (NCBI): domain Eukaryota; kingdom Viridiplantae; phylum Streptophyta; class Magnoliopsida; order Poales; family Poaceae; genus Avena; species Avena atlantica. The sequence goes on along the minus strand of OU342733.1, from coordinate 432,923,892 downwards.
CCATTTTCACCAAGTATTCCCATCTAATGTTGATCAAGTTTTATGCTTAGCACTAGCATCTACAAGCGGGGGTAAGCACTAATGGGGGATAGTAAACTAGTGGAGTTTCAGCTAAGTTCAATCTCATGCCTTAGGATGAGATCAAGATTATCTAGCTTAGGCCAAATTTTATGCTCTTTATGCAACCTTCAATATATCTTTCTAGAATCTACAAATCACTTAAGTCAACTCTAAGTTATAGCTTTGATAAAGAAATAAAGTAGAAAGCGTGCAAGTAAAACTAGGATTGGGTATCATCAAATATGTCTAACCAAGCATGCTTAGTGCATTGCCTAGGTTATCTAACTTTCATAATTGCAAGTGTTAGCTTGCATTGGTCCACTTGGTTAGTAAAGCTTGCCTTGTGCAGAGCAGTGGTTGAAGTTCTCCTCGGCTTCTTCTTCGTAGTATCCTCCTTCCTCCTCGTATCCTTGGTCAGTACTAGCGTCTATGAATAAATATGAGGTACACAATCACCAAACAATACTTAACTACTTGCATTCATCACACACAAGGGTCCTATAGATGATCTAGCCTCATCACTAACATTACAAGATTAAAGCTTAGTTTAATTCCTTTTATTTTAGAAAAGTAATTTCTACTAATTGAAAAACTACTTAAGATTTAATATTCTCCAAACCAAACATGGGATCATGTTCACACATGTCATCACCACATATTTTAGTCCATGGGAATGTGATTTAAAGTGGTGTCACAATTTAATAAGGTGTTTCTCTTTTATTTTAATTAATTAAAGTGGCTAGAAATGCCTATGTGGCATTCTTTTATTACTTGGTCATTATTTCTGTAGGTAAACCTATATATTTTTATATTATGAAAGGTATGGTTAAATGTGATTTTTGAGAGTTGGAATCAACTCAAAAGCTATTACGGTTTTAATTTGAAAAATGCTTGAATGCAGAAAAGCTTCTGCCTTGTTATTTTTACCAAGGATGATCTACAGATCCAAATGACTTGAATTCAACGGGCTTGGATTCAGCATTCCTAGACCTTTCTAACAAAACTGGTTTCATTCAATTTGGTTGACTGAATTGACCTGGGTTGATTTTTGAAACTGGGTACAGAAGTGTGTTTGAAATAAAATGAAAATCTTAAATTCAAATAACTGGGCTGCGCGGGAAGCGATACTGGGCCGGCCTGCTAAGCACAGCGCTTACGCGGGCTGGTTAAGTGGTTGTCCCCACGCGTCAGTGAGACGAGGGGGTGCGAAGCGGTATGGGGCGATGTGGTGCGTTCGATCTGGTTCTAATCCAACGGCTGAGGGCCATCGTGGACGTTGGGGAACGCCGGCGAGACAGAAACCTAGCGCGGCCAGTGGGGGTCGTTGGGGGCTCACCGAGGTTCAGGCGAGGGTCGGTGAGGCGGGCGAACGACGAAGTCGACGACAGCGAACCTCCTGGTACCAGCAGCTTCTCCTGGGGCGGCTCCAATCGCTGGCCCCCTTCTTCTCCAGCAGCGGCAGACTCCGATGAAATTCCGGCGAAGTGCTGCTCGCCTTGCTCCGGGAACGGGGTGGCACGATCAGTGAGGAGAGGGGAGTGAGATGGTGTGCTCAATTCGGCTGGGTTGGCCTCTATTTATAGTCGCGACGATGAGACCGAACGGGATGGGCAGGCGACGGTGGCGACATGGCTATGGGCAGCTAGAGGCATGGCCAGTGGTGGCGATCGCTTGGTGGTCTCCTGGCGATGCTCTACAGTTTTAATGCGCACGTAGGGGCGGTGCGGTTTGGTCTGGAACACGCGACGCTCTGCGCGGCAGAGGCGGCGTCTTTGACGGCGAGCGCTGGCTGTGAGGTATGGGGCGGCGAACGGGGATGTCTGGAGGTCTCCTGGGTCGGCGGCGATCATGTATGCACGCGGCGAGGGCGGCGTGCGGTCTGTGGGCGTCGGTCGAGCGTGGCACTCTGGTGCATGCTCGACATGGTTGCTGGCGAGCTGGGCGCGGTCCGTGCGGGTGGTCCAGGGTTTGGCAACGCTCGCGGCTGGGACAGGGAGTGGCGGTGGACGGTGGGCTGCCTCCTAGACAAGGTTGGCACGGCTAAATCTCCTCCTAGCTTGCTGTCTCCATTAGGGTGGCATGGTGAGCTTCGGCTGTTCACCATTGATGTCATTGCCCAGCTTACCGTGAGGCTAGTGCTTGGTTTAACTTGCTAGATGATCTACTGAGATGGTTGTGACCTAGAGAGGGAACAAGTTAGGCTTCAATCACTGCTCACAATATTGTTTAAGATTTTGATGATTTGTGTCTGCAATGTGTTTGATGAAATGGCCGCAAGAATTCAAATTTTGAATTTTGAAAAGATTTTTGGTGGGTGTGCTAGGTTGGTGCTGGTGAGTCTGCAGATTCTTGGGTTTTGAAAGTTGAGCTTGTTTGAGTGGTTTTTGAAAAAGTGGGATCTTCTCATATGATAAAGATTCAATTTTGAATTGCCATTTAAACTATGCATTTGAAAGTTTCTGGATGATCACAAAGTGGGCCTTGATACTTTGTTATGAGTACAATCAAGGGTTGTAAAGATCCAGAAAAGTTTCTGTTAAGTTCTGAAAGTTTGAGACAGCCAAAGTAGGCATGGGAGTTAAATTGGTCAAAATGACCATTCACTCATTTAGCTTTGTTTTGATTTATTTGTCTTTGAGAAAAGTTTGGGAATTGTTTAAATGATGTTTATTTCACCTAAGCATCCATTTACAAGCAAAGGAACACACAAACAAGTTGGTTCAAAAGAATTCCAAATAAAGTGCATACACCATGCATGCTTTCATATTTTTATTTAGCAAAGTTTTTGTTAACCCTAAATTTGATGATTAAAGTTTGATGATCCAAGTTTAGTATTTTTGGGATGTTACAAACCTTCCACCCTTAATCAAAATCTCGTCCCGATATTTTAAAAAGGACGAAAAAGATTACCTAGGATTTGAAGAGATCGGGAAACTCTGTCCTGATGTGATCTTCGCGCTCCCAGGTAGCTTCCTCTTCTGTGTGGTTGCTCCACTGAATTTTGAGAAACTTGATGCTTCGAGTTCAGGTAGTTCGAAAAGCTTCTTCCAAAATACGAATGGGTACTTCGGGATAGGTCAGGTCATCGTTGATCTCTATGGTCCGGTGATCGATATTTTTGAACACTTCGGTCTTCTCGGGGACTTCGAGACACTTGCGAAGTAATGAGATATGGAACACATTGTGCAGAGATGACATCTCTTCAGGTAGTTCCAATTGATACGACACTTCTCCTCGACGGTTCAGAATCTTGAAGGGTCCGATATATCTGGGGGCTAACTTTCCTTTGAGTTGTAAATGCTGCATTCCCTTCAATGGCGACACTTTCAGATATACAAAATCTCCTATGTTGAAGGCGAGGTCTCTACGTCTCTTGTCGGCGTAACTCTTCTGTCTGGACTGGGCGGTCTTGAGGTGCTCACGAATATTGTGAACCTTCTCTTCTGCTTCTCGTAGGATGTCGGGTCCAAAAATCTGACTCTCTCCTACTTCCGACCAGTTCAAAGGGGTGCGACACTTCCTTCCGTACATGAATTCAAAGGGGGCCATTTGCAGACTGGCTTGATAACTGTTATTGTATGAGAATTCTGCAAACGGCAAACAGTCTTCCCACTTGGATTCATACTCTAACACACATGCTCTCAACATATCTTCGAGTATTTGGTTTACTCGCTCCGTTTGTCCATCGGTCTGAGGGTGATACGTGGTGCTGAAATCTAGGTGGGTTCCTAAACCTTCTTGGACTTTCTTCCAGAATCTCGAGGTAAACTGAGTTCCTCGATCCGATACGATGTTCTTGGGGACTCCATGCAAACTAACTATTCTAGCGATGTACAACTCCGCTAGCTTCGAACTCTGATATGTGGTCTTGACGGGTAAGAAATGGGCGACTTTGGACAATCGGTCCACTATGACCCAGATAGAGTCATTTCCCCTACTAGAAGTAGGCAGTACAGTGATAAAGTCCATTCCAACGGAATCCCATTTCCATTATGGAATCTGCAAGGGTTGCAACAATCCAGCGGGTCTTTGATGTCCTGCCTTGACTCGCTGACATATATCACACTTGGCGATATAGCTTCCGATTTCTCTCTTCATCTTATGCCACCAAAATTGCTCTTTTAAATCTTGATACATCTTATGTAACATCCCAAAAATATCAAACTTAGATCAACAAAACACTAATCCTAAAGTTTAGGGTTAACAAAAACTTTTCTAAATCAATTCATGAAAGCATGTCTATGTGGATGCATGAATTTTGAAATTCTTTAAAACCACTTTGTTTGTGTGATCCATTGCTTGTAAAATGTTTCTTAGGTGAAAAGAACATCATCTAAAACATTCCCCACACTTTTCCTAAAGGAAAATAAGTCAAAACCAATATATCAAGTGAATGGTCATTTTGACCAATTTAACTCCCATGCCTACTTTGGCTGACTCAAACTTTCAAAACCTAACAGAAACTTTTCTGGATCTTTGCACCCCTTGAATGTACTCATAACAAAGTATCAAGGCCCACCTTGTGATCATCCAGAAACTTTCAAATGCATAGTTTAAATGACAACTCAAAATTGAATCTTCTTCATATGGGAAGATCCCACTTTTTCAAAACCCACTTAAACAAGCTCAATTTTCAAAACCCAAGCATCTGCAGACTCACCAGAACCAATCTAGCAAACCCACCAAAAATCATTTCAAAATTCAAAACTTGATTTCATGCGGCCATTTCATCAAACAGGTTGCAGACACAAATCAAACAAAACACAAAACACTATAGTGTGCAGTGATTCTTGCCTAACTTGTTCCCTAGTCAGCTCTCACACACCTCAGTAGATCATCTAGAAAGATTAGCCCAACACTAGCACCCTGTGAGCTTGCCATTCCCATTAATGGTGAACAGCCGAGCAACCCCATGTCACCCCAAAGTGGACAACAAGCTAGGAGCAGCAGCAAGCCTAGCCATCATGTCTGGGAGGCAGCCCACCGTCCATCGCCACTGCCTGTCCCAGCCGCGAGCGTTGCCAAGCCCTGGACCACGCGCGCAAGACACGCCCAGACCATGCCGAGCGTGCGCCAGAGCGCCACCCTCGACCACCACCCACAGACCGCGCGCCGCCCTCACCGCGCGCACACACGATCACCACCGACCCAGGAGACCGCCAGACATCCCCGTTTAACGCCCCGCGCCATACAGCCACCGCCCGCCGTCGAGAACGCCGCCTCTGCCGCGCAGAGCACCGCCCGTTCCAGACCAAACCACACCGCCCCATCACTCGCGACCATGCCGTTGAGCATCGCCAGGAGACACAGCACCGTCCCCTACCCTTGCCCATGCCATTAGCTGCCTGTAACATCGCCTCCGACGAGCTCACCTTGCGCCCCGACGGTCCCCTCACTCGACTATAAATAGAGGCCACCCCCGCACGATTTCTTCACACCATCTCACTCCCCTCTCCTCACTGATCGTGCCACACCATTCTCAGAGCAAGGCGAGCACCACCCCGCCGGAATTTCGCCGGAGCCTGCCGCTGCCGGAGAAGAAAGGAGCCAGCGATTGGAGCCGCCCCAGGAGAAGCCACCGGTACCATGAGGTTCGCCGTCGTCGACTTCGTCGTTCGCCCGCCTCGCCGACCCTCGCCCGTACCCCGGTGAGCCCCCAGCACCCCTCACTGGCCGCGCTAGGTTTCGTTCTCGCCGGAGCTGTCTCGCGTCGACGATGACCCTCAGCCGTTGGATTAGAACCAGATCTAACGAACCACGTTGCCCCATACCGCTTCGCCCAGCCCCGTGTCACTGACGAGTGGGGACACCCACTTAAGCAGCCCGCGGGAGCACTGCGCTTAGCAGGCCGGCCCGTTAGAATTTCCCGCGCAGCCCAGCATTTCAAATTAAACTTTTTCTTTTTAAATTCAAACACACTTCAGTACCCAACTTCAAAAATCAACCCAGATCAATTTAGTGCACCAAATTAGATGAAACCAATTTTGTTGGAAAGGACTGTGAATGCTTAATCCAAGCCCGTTGGATTCAAGTCATTTGGATTTGTAGATCACCCTTAGCAAAAATGACAAGGCAGAAGCTTTTCTGCATTCAAACATTTTTCAAATTTAAACCACAATAGCTTTTGAGTTGATTCCAACTCTCAAAAATCACTTTCAACCATACCTTTCAGAATATATAAAAATATATATAGGTTACTTGCAGAAATAATGTTCAAGGAATAAAGGAATGCTTCATAAGCATTTCTAGCCACTTTAATTAATTAAAATAAAAGGGTAAAACCTTGTTAAATTGTGACACCACTTTAAATCACATTCCCATGGACTACAACATGTGGTGATGACATGTGTCAACATGATCCCATGTTTAGTTTGGAGAATATTAAATCTTAAGTAGTTCTTCAATGAGTAGAAATTACTTTTCTAAAATAAGAAGACTTAAACCAATCCTTAACCTTGTAATGTTAGAGATGATGCTAGATCATCTATAGGACCCTTGTGTGTGATGATTGCAAGTAGTTAAGTATTGTTTGGTGATTGTGTACCTCGTATTTATTCATAGACGCTAGTACCGACCAAGGCTACGAAGAAGAAGGAGGATACTACGAAGAGGAAGCCGAGGAGAACTTCAACCACTGCTCTGCACAAGGCAAGCTAGTAACTATGCAAGCTTATACTGATATTGATGCAAGCTAACACTTGCAAGATACCCTATTGTTGCCACAACCCATGCTTGTGACATGATTACTATATGCCCTAAGCGTATGTAACCATACCCACTCGCTAAACCAATCCTAGTTTTATGGCAAGCTTTTTACTCTATTTCCTTATCAAAGTTTACTTAGAGGCTACCCAAGAAGTTTGGTAGATACTAGACAGTTGTGCTGAAGGTTGCATAAAGAACATTAAAATTTGACCTAAGCTAGACACCTTGCTATCAGCTTATGATATAAGGTTAGACTTAGTTGCAATTTCACTAGTTACCACCCCTCTATTAGTACTACCCCACCTGTAGATGCTAGTGCTAAGCCTAAAACTTGATCAACTTTAGATGGGAATACTTGGTGGAAAAATGGTTATGAAAACCTTGGAATGATGGATCATTCTATTGAAATGTTTTGGACATGTGTTTCCAAACACTTGATGATTTTGGTGATGAAAATGTTGAGGCATGAGCCTTAGCCCTTTATAAAACTGATGGTTGTCTGGATGCGATACCATTCCAATTTTATCGTACAACCACAATACCCGAATATTGGGTAGGGCTTGACTGGAAACTTATATACCTTAGTATTAGTTCCCTCACGGCCAAGGTCTGAGCTGAGGCTACCTTGTGAAGATTGTCCACCTGTGCAGTACCCAAGATGACAGTGGTCATGGTTGGGAGGCCAAACTCACAGGAGAGGTGCTTATACTAGGGAGTGTAAATGGAAGGTTAGGATTGATTATCCGCATACTGAGTATGGTGAATTCAGGATTTGTTCCTGACGGATGTATCGAATGTTGTGGTGAAAGTGTACAATCTCTGCAGAGTGTCAAACTATTCGAATAGCCGCGTCCGCGGTTATGGACAGTTGGAGTGGCCATACTGTTCCCCCGTCAGACTTTTCAAAATGACTTGTGAACGACCTGAGACTTTGACTTGACCACAATAGAGTTGTGACTGGAAATACAAGATCCCACTTAGGAGTTATAAAATTGTGACCAGCTTTGGAACTTAGTAGTATAAATCTGGCTTTTGCAAAACAACCCTAGAGCCTAGTGTCCTATTATCCAAAAACCCCTCTTTCTTGTTAGTATTAGTTTGCGAGTACTTAAAGAGTACTCATGGCTTTGTCCCTGGCTATTCCCATGGCCAGACTATGAAGAGGAGTACCTGGAGGATGGACCCCAGGACGGTTACGACAACTAGGATCATCTCCCATCGTCAGCATTGCCTGTGACCCCGAAGATGGAGCCTCGCCTACGCTACCGTTATTATGACGTTTTCCGCTGCTTGATGTTGTATTAAGGACTGGATCATGAGATCCCTATTTGTGTAAGAACTTATGTATCGTTGTAATGGATGAAGTACTATGGTATCCAATTCTGTTATGTCTCGCAAAAATGGTAATCCTGGGATTGCGATGTATGGCATAACAGGCATCTAGGATTGAAAAATCCGGGTGTTGACATCTTAGTTCCTCCGGGATGGATAGAATAAAGAGTATCATGAGCCTCCTTCAGAATAACTTCTTTTAACTCAGAATCTGATGGTACACAAAGGCGTCCTTTGTACCACAGAACTCCTTCTTCGTCTTCGGTGAATCCGGGTACTTTGCCTGTACCGATACGACGCTTGATTCCGTCAATACTAGCATTTCCCTTCTGCGCCTCTTTAATCTGACTGATCAAAGTGGGCTGGAGTTCTATGCTAGCCAAAAATACTTCACTCACTAATTACATTCGAAAATCTTCCATCTCTTTGTGCAAACTTGGTTGCTCCTTCAAAATCATGGAGTTCAAGCGGCACGGCAATCTGCTAAGGGCATTGGCTACCACATTGGCTTTACCAGGGTGATAGTGAATGTCCAAGTCGTAATCCTTGATTAGCTCAATCCACCTTCTCTGTCTCATATTCAGCTCCTTCTGAGTGAATATATACTCCAGACTCTTGTGATCCGTATAGATCTCACAATAGTTTCCCATCAGGTAATGTCTCCATGTCTTCAGGGCTAGAACTACGGCTGCGAGTTCGAGGTCATGGGTTGGGTAATTTTGCTCATGTTGCTTCAGTTGTCGAGATAGATAAGATATAACTTTGCCTTCTTGCATTAGCACACATCCGAGACCGATCTTGGATGCATCACAATACACATTGAAGGGCTTCATGATATCCGGCATGATCAAGATTGGGGCTGAAATCAATCTCCTCTTGAGTTCTTGAAAACTCGCTTCACATTTGTCGGTCCATTCAAACTTCTTGTCCTTCTTCAGCAATTGGGTCATGGTTCTGGCGATACTCGAGAATCCTTCTACGAATTTGCGGTAATATCCCGCCAATCCGAGAAATGCACGAACTTGGGTTTGAGTGGTTGGGGCTTTCCAATACTCTACATCTTTCACTTTGGCAGGGCCAACGGCAATTCCTTCGGCTGATACAATGTGACGAGGAATCCTACCTCCTGTAACCAGAATTCACATTTGCTAAACTTTGCATACAGCTGATGCTCTCTAAGGGTTCCAAGAATGGTAGGTGTCGCTCATGTTCTTCTTCTGATTTAGAATAAATCAGAATGTCATCAATGAAAACAACGACAAACTTATCCAGAAAGTCCATAAAAATCTTATTCATGAGATTCATGAAATAAGCGGGGGCATTGGTTAATCCAAAAGACATGACTGTATACTCATACAATCCATATCTGGTGGTAAAGGCAGTCTTTGGGATATCCTCTGCACGAATCTTGAGTTGATGATAGCCAGTCCTAAGATCAATCTTATAAAACACTTTGGCTCCGGTCAACTGATCGAACAGATCTTCTATCTTGGGCAAGGGGTATTTGTTCTTGATGGTGACATTGAAAGAGCATTTTTCTATCCCTCGAATTTTGATGTTTGATAAAAATACACTTATCGATTTAACCGTGTACTAAGTTTATCACAGGATTGATAAAAGAAGGCACAAGTCATGGCATAGCATTTTCCCCTTGCAGAAACTTCTGTGTCAACCGGTAGTACCGGACCTGCAACCGGTACTACCGCTTGACACCGGTACTACTGGTTCCAGTACCGGTTGGCACTGATCAAAAGGGAGAAGGGTGCGTACTAGTCAGTACCCACCGGTACCACGAAGTGGCACTACCGGCCCAACCGGTAGTACCGCTTGGTACAAGCGGTACTACCGCTTGAGGACCGCTCATCTGTACCGTGGCATACTGACTAGCACCAACCTCCCTCTGTTTTGGTCAGTATGAAGCGGTACTTGGGACCGGTACTACCGCTCGAACCGGCAGTACCGCTTACCACCTCCGGTACTACCGCTTGGGGGTAGTACCGCAAGGGGGTACCGCCCAAGACTGAAGATTTCTAAAGAACAAGGTCACCACCGGTACTTGGTCCGGTATTGGACCGGTAGTACCGCTTGCAAGCGGTACTACCGCTTGAGTACCGGTACTACCGGTCATTAAATGCTCCAACGGCCATTTATTTCGTGGAGGGGTATAAATACCCCTCCACCTACCTTGGGACAAGGTGCTCTGCTCATTAAAGTCATTGCCCACCATTGGAGTCCATTGGAGCCACTCAAATTCTCAAGATCTCATCATCCAACCACCCAAAGTCCTTGATCTTTGGGGAATCGAAGGAGGAGTCCCCGATCTACTACTTCACCAAAAGAGATCTTCATTTTCCCCTCATTTCATTGACGGCCCCTTTGCTCTAGTGTTTTGTTGGAAACCCTAGCTCTTGTTTTTGTTCTTACAAGCTTGTCTTTGATTGCTTTGATAGCTTGCTTGTATTTGGGAGCCTCCAATTAAGTTGTGGATGTGTGCCCCAAACTTGTAACGGTGCCGGCTTCCACCTTGAAGGTTGTCGATATAGTGGAAGGTGAATCGATCCCTTTGGGGTGAGATTCATCGGAGAACAAGGGAGGCCTCTCGTGGCGTTGGTGGTTTGAAACCACCCCCTCTCCAAACGTAGACGTACTTCCCCTCAAAAGGAAGGAACTACGGGAAACAAATCCTTGTGTCTCCGCGTCCACTTTTCGGTTACCTCTATCCTTTACCGCACCTTACTTACTAGTTACTTCTTTGTGTTGTGGTAGCCCTTGCATTTTTGTCATATAGGTAAATTCACCGTAGTTGCATTATCTAGAGAATTTACCTTATTGTCAAACCTTAATTTGAAAAAAAAAGAAAATTTGAAGTAGCACCTATTCACCCCCCCTCTAGGTGCCCATACGATCCTTTCAATTGGTATCAGAGCCTCGGCTCTTTATCCGGGCTTTACCGCCTAAGAGAATATGGGTAGCCAAGAAGGGGATGGTGGTAGTGAGTCAACTCCGGTGACCATGGAAGGTCTCAGAAACTTGGAAACAAGATTGAGCTCTTCCTTGGTCAACGAAGTCAAGAAGATGCTTGAGCAACTTCTTAAAGACAAAGATGGCTCATCACTCCCATCCCCTCAAGAGGAACTACCACCCGCACCTAAAGGGAATACTCCGGTATCCCCCGAAGGTATGGTGGTAGGGGATAAACTAGACAATGTTAATTCCTCCACACGACCTGATGGGGGGAAGGGCGAGCACCGTGATTCTTGGTACTCCCCCGATCCTCCCATCCCTCACCCTCATGTGTACAATAGAGGTGACCCACCTAAGCTTGAAGAGTCTGCTACTTTTGCTCAATGGAAATCACTAATGAGAACTCATATGCGCAGCTCTTGCATTGAACTATGGAACATCATCGAGCATGGACTCTTTATTGGGGATCCAAACAACTTGATAAGAAGAGAGGTTGTCAATAGTCAAATCAATGCCACTACTTTGCATATGATTCAACAAGGATTGGGAACAAAGGATTATCCACACATTGAGCACTTTAGCATGGCCAAGGAAGCTTGGGATGCTCTCACTGTGTTGTTTGTTGGAAATGAGAGTATGAGGAGGAACAGATATGATGCTCTAAGCAATGAAGCCGAAGGTTTCTACATGAAAGAAGGTGAAGATCACGAAGACATGTATCGAAGGCTCAAGACCACCGCCACCGCTTTTAGAAATGTGGGTGCCTCACATGTGGATGATGCATGGATAAAAAGGAAATATGTGAGTGCACTCATGCCTTTTGAGCCCACCGACTTGAAGAGCTTACAAGGAAGACACAACTACCATCTCATGACCTCAAACGAAGTTATGCAAGAGATGGCCACTTTCAAGGTCGCCACCAAGAACGCCAAAGATGCCCGTGCTCGTGCCCTCGGTATGAGCAATGTGGTCAATGTTGCTTTAAAGTCCAAAGTTGTGAACTTTGAAGATGAAGATGATAGTGATGAAGGCCTCTCCTTGGACCATCCCGATGATGTCAAGATTGCTCATAGTCAATATATGGCTTTCTATGCAAAGAACTTTTGGAAGAATCCCGCCAAGGCCAAGATGGAAATGCAACGAAGAAGCAATCCAAATGGGAAAAGAGAGAATGCCACTAGGTTGAGAACTTGCTTCAATTGTGGTGACCGCTACCACTTTGTGGCAAGCTGCCCCTATGAGAAGAGAGAAGATAATGGTGGGAAGCTTGTGTTGAAGAATACTCTCAAGGCACCCTACAAGAAACCTTTCATCAAAAAGAACCCCATCAATAAGAAATCGGGAGAAATTGTCTTGATCACTCATGAAGAATACTCCTCCGATAATGACGATGATGAAGATGAGGAAGAAGAAGAAACCTCACATGGTATGTCTGCTCTATCCACCACCTCTACTCCGACACTCTCACTCTTCGACTCTCCAAATGAGAACTCTTCCTCCAAGGACGTCACTTGCCTTATGGCAAGAGGAACAGAGGTATCCTCATCATCCCACTCTACTCAATTAGATAATGATGAAATTGATGATGAAATGTCTCTTGATGTTAAAAAGGAATTAATTGCCTTTGATGAGTTCATGACTAACCTAGAAGGTGATGCTAAACTACATTTTGGGAACATCTTAGATCAACTCTCCCACACTCAAGAGCTTCTAGATGTTAGATGTAAACTTGGGCATGAACATATGATTGAACTAGAGGCTTTAAGCAATGCTCTAGAAGAAGAACAAGAGACTAGGTTGTCCCTTGAGTCAAAACTTGAAGGGCTTGATGAGGGCAATGACATCATTGTTAACAAACTCATTAAAGAGCGTGATCATGCTATTGCTAAATACAAAAGAGCTAAAAAGGACAAGGTTGAGTTTGGTGTGGTTCATGAAAAACTTGCCGAGGACTTTAACTTGCTTAACAAGGCCCACAAAGCCTTGGAGAGTGAACTCTTGTCTCTCACAAAGTCCCATGAAACGCTTCAAATTCAATTGGCCAATATTCCTTCACCTAGTAACTTCATTCCATCGAGTAGCACGACTATCCTTGAAGAGAATGCTAGGTTGAAGGGGGAGCTTGCAAAGACCACATTTCCACAAGGTAACAAGTCTATTGATGATCTTTTGAGCAAGCAAAGGCGTAGTGGTGATAAAGGGGGCATTGGTTTTGTCTCCAAAACAAAGAAGAAGAAAAACACGAAGAAGAAGGACAAGCCCGCACAAGAGACCAACAAGACCATTGTGGGAAGTAAGACCACAATTGGCAAAACTATGTCTCATGACGATTTTGCGGGAAGTGCTAACCCTCACTATGTTCTAATGCATGATTACTATGGTGATGTGTATGCACAATATGTTGGTCCGTATGATGGTTATATTGCTTGGTCTATTTGGGTTCCCAAGACCCTTGTTGCTAACAAAAGAGGACCCATTGAAAAATGGGTACCTAAAAACTAGCTTGATCTTTTGTAGACCTATGCTTTCGGAGGTTCAAAATGGGTGCTTGATAGTGGTTGCACTTGTCATATGACCGGAAGCTCGTCTATTGTCAAGGACTTGGTGTCAAATGAAGATCAAATCACCGTCACATATGACGACAAGTCAAAATCTACGGTAATGGGTTTCGGCAAGGTAGTGGTGGCTCACGACATTACACTCGTGAACGTCATGCTTGTTGAAACCCTTGGTTACAATTTACTTTCTGTCCGTGCACTTGGAAAGATGGGCTTTGCCGTCTTTATTGATAATGATATTGTGGTCCTCATGTGGAGCAAGTCTCTCAAGGTCGCTTTCGTTGGGTACGTCGAAAATGACTTGTATGTGGTGGACTTTTCGGGGCAAGCCACTGCAGGTCCGATGTGCTTATACGGAAAGGCCGATGTGGGCTGGCTATGGCACCGCCGACTATCCCATGTCAATATGAGAACTTTGCAAAGTCTCCATAAAGAGGGCCATATTGTTGGACTAAAAGAAAATGTTTCCTTTGCCAAAGATCGTGTTTGCAGGGCATGTGTTCTAGGGAAGATGCATGACGCTCCTCATAAGCCCACGAACCAAATCAAGTCTAACAAGATCTTGGAACTCCTTCATGTGGACCTATTTGGTCCTCCATCTCATGCAAGTCTTGGTGGGAAGAAATATTGTTTGGTGATTGTTGACGACTTTTCAAGATACTCTTGGGTTTATTTCTTCAAGTTGAAGAGTGAAACTCAAAGCACTTTTATCGACTTCATCAACTTGGTTCAACGGTAACACAATGTTCCCGTGTTGATTATAAGAAGTGACAACAGCATCGAGTTCAAGAACTACACCTTGAATGACTTCCTTAGTGATGAGGGAATTAAGCATCAATATTCCGCCGCATACACCCCTCAACAAAATGGTGTGCCGAAAGGAAGAACCGGACTCTTATTGAGATGGCTAGGACCATGTTGGAGGAGTTTAAATCTCCATACAACTTCTGGGCCGAAGCCGTCTCCACCGCTTGCCATGCTTCAAACCGGCTCTACCTCCGCAAGAAAATCAACAAGACTCCATATGAGATACTTACCGGTAACAAGCCCAACATATCTTATTTCCGGGTGTTCGGGTGTAAGTGTTTCTATCTCATCAAAGGTGTTCGTTTGTCTAAATTCGAATCTAAAGCATTAGAGGGTATTTTTGTTGGCTATGGTCTCGAATCTCACACTTATAGAATCTATGACAAGCTCTCCGGAGCCGTCATAGAATCTTGTAGTGTGACCTTCGAAGAATATGATGGTCCCCAAGGGGGGCGTGTTGATGCTTGTGATGCAGATGTTGAAATGCCTCAGGATGCCATAGGAAGAATGGGTGTGGGTTATATCCGCCCCATTGAGGAACCCCTTATGGCGGATCGAGAAGAACTATGCTCCACTCGAGTGGAGCCCTCATCTTCACAACCTCAACATGCTCCATATACCGAGGAGGACGTTGACTCAAGCCAAAGACAAGATGTGGACCCTCAGCATAGTGATCAATGTGTGAACTCTAGTCAAAGGGAGCTTGGTCCATTTGATGGGGTGTCAAGTGGAGTCAAGTCAATTTGCCAAGGAAGATCCATCCAAGATGTTTTGAGGGGTGCTCAAGTTGAGGCTAGAAGAACACTTGATCAAGACCAAGGTCAATCCGTGCCTCCCAATATAGAGAATGAATCCAATAATGACCAAGGTCAAGTTGATGGTCAAGACGAGGATCAAAATGATGAAGAGGGTCCTCCAAGAAACAATGAGGAGATCCACGCTCGTCGCGAAGCTAGAAAGGAAAGAATGTTGGAAATAAGAGACCACACTCTCCAAAATGTTGTTGGAGATTTAAGGAAAGGAATTCCCACACGAGCACAATTGAAGAGGTTCAGTGAACATCAAGCTCACATTTCCATGATTGAACCAAAGAAAGTGTGGGAAGCCCTTGAAGATTCGGATTGGCTAGAAGCTATGCACAAAGAGCTCAACAACTTTGAGAGAAACAAAGTATGGAAGTTAGTTGAGAAGCCAAAGGATTGCCGCAATGTTATTGGAACAAAGTGGATATTCAAGAACAAGCAAGATGAGCATGGGATTATTGTAAGGAACAAGGCTAGATTGGTTGCACAAGGTTATTCCCAAATTGAAGGCATTGATTATGGAGAGACTTATGCACCCGTGGCTCGCCTTGAGTCCATCTGTATCCTTCTTGCTTATGCGGCACATCATAACTTTAAGTTGCAACAAATGGATGTAGAAAGTGCATTCCTTTATGGTCCTTTGAATGAATTGGTATATGTCAAGAAACCCCCGGGATTTGAGGATCCCAACTTTCCAAACCATGTCTACAAACTTGATAAGGCACTCTATGGGCTCAAGCAAGCCCCACGCACGTGGTATGAGCACCTTAGAGAATTATTGTTTGACCGTGGCTTTGATGTTGGGAAAATCGATCCCACTCTTTTTACTAAGAGGGTTAATGGGGAGCTTTTTGTATGCCAAATCTATGTTGATGATATTATCTTTGGCTCTTCTAACAAAGCTTTTAATGATGAATTCTCAAAGCTTATGACTAGTAGGTTCCGGATGTCCTTGATGGGGGAGTTGAAAGTATTCCTTGGCTTTGAGATCAAGCAAGTTAGAGGAGGAACATTCTTCAATCAAGCCAAGTATACTCAAGATATGCTCAAGAGATTCAAAATGCAAGATTTGAATGGAGCCCCTACTCCCATGGCAACAAAGACTCATCTAGAACAAAATCCAAATGGTAAAGATGTGGATCAAAAGGTATACCGGTCTATGATTGGTTCTTTGCTTTACCTTTGTGCATCTAGACCCAATATTGTGTTGAGTGTAGGTGTGTGTGCAAGATATCAAGCGGCTCCTAAGGAAAGCCATTTAATGGCGGTCAAGAGAATCTTTCGATATTTAGTTCATACCCCATTTTATGGTCTTTGGTACCCTCAAGGCTCAACATTCGCTCTTTGTGGATACACAGACTCGGATTGGGCGGGAGACAAGGATGATAGAAAATCAACATCCGGGGCTTGCCAATTCCTTGGTAGGTCCTTGGTATGTTGGTCTTCTAAGAAGCAAAATTGTATATCACTCTCCACCGCTGAAGCCGAGTATGTTGCTGCTGCTAGTGCGTGCACCCAATTGCTATGGATGAGGCAAACTTTAAAGGAATACGGTGTCCATTGTGACAAAGTGCCTCTTCTATGTGACAATGAAAGTGCCATCAAGATTGCATACAACCCGGTGGATCACACAAGGACAAAGCATATTGATATTCGACATCACTTTATTAGAGATCATGTTGCTAGAGGTGATATTGATCTATCCTATGTATCAACCAAAGATCAACTTGTCGATATCTTCACAAAGCCACTTGATGAAGGAAGGTTTTGCTACTTGAGGAATGAACTAAATATCGTAGATTCTAGGAGTTTGACTTGATTATCTTGCACTCTCACCTAATACTCGACCCATGTTTGGTTTAGGTGTAGGCATGGACATAGGGGGAGTGCGGTCCTAATTGATTGGACTATCCCTCCCCCCATTATGCGCAAATTAAACAAAAATCATTCCTCTTAATATCATTTTGTGATATGTGAGCTCATTGATGAGTTTCGGTAATGGACCCAAGATATATCTTCGTGGTGCCAAGCCGAGTATACTCAAATATGGTGGCCTAGGGCACCGCCCCTCTCAATCGAGAGGTTTGATGTGCTTACTCATGTTTGTCACTTAGTTGATTTGGTCTTCACTCTTAATTGCCATCTATTTGAATTGTCTTCATCTTTCTTAGTCTCATGCACTCTAGTTTGGTATTTATTTGTTTCCTCCATTTGGTTTTAGAGTGCATGTGCTTCTCAGCTCACTTGTCTTAACCCAAGCCTCCGTACTCCCTCATGAAAACCCTCTCTCTTCCCGCACAAGAATCATCCTTGATCCCTGGCTTTGGACTCAGATGGGACCGGTACTACCGGATGTGAGAGCGGTACTACCGCACCTGGGAAGTTCCCAGGTCGTCTCCTGACAAAACTGCTCCAGGAACGGTACTACCGCCCGCATGTCCGGTCCTACCGGTAACCGGTACTACCGGTCATAGAACCAGTACTACCGCTTCCAAGCGGTAGTACCGCTCCAACAACCGGTACTACCGGTTGACGGTTCCAGGTATATAATGGACGCGTGGGAAGAGGCACCCCTCAGTGCCTCATTATTTCCCACGTCCCCCACTCTCACCTGCGCCGCCACCGGAGTTCTTGAAGGCCTTGGAATCGGCCTCCGGGCAGGCTCCCACTCCTTTCCACCGCCATGGATCCCGGTACAACCGCCCCTCCTCTTCTTGTTTGATTTCCCCATTAGATCTAGGTTTTGGGCTTAGATCTGTGGAGAAATTGACTACTTGCAAGGTTGTACTGCCATATTATTCCTTGTTACCTCGTAGAATCTCCTATTTAGCAGTTCATCCCGTCAATTTGGCCCGTTCCCGTCAGATCTGACAACTGGTGTGCCGCTCAACCGGTAGTACCGGAACTCTTTCCGGTACTACCGCTTGCAGCGGTACTACCGGTTGTCAGGTCCGGTATTACCGGTCCACTCTGACCACCATGTTCTGCCCAATTTGTTGATTCTCTTGGTTGTTTCCTTCTTGATTCTTGTGTCCTTATCTCCGTGCTATCCTCCCTCGTGCTTTCACAGATGCAGGTGGTTCTCGGGGTGCACGGAAGCGCTCCAAGTCTGACCGTGAGATTGTTGAGGAAGAGACTGAGTCTGAGGAAGAAGTTATGCCACAGCCAAGACGTCGTTCCAAGTTGCCTACCAATCGAGGTGGTCGTGGGGGTCGCGAAGGGGCTACCAAGTGCTCAGCTGGGCATGGCAGAGCCCCTCCATCTCGCCCCCCTTCCACTGGGCGTACCAAGAGTCTCAGCTCTGGGCCATCTGGGCCAAAGACACTCTCTGACATCTCTGAGGCAGACTTTAGGGCTCTCCGACTGGACAATGCATACTCCCACAGCAGGAGCGCATTAAGGGCAGATAGTCTTTTCTATGATGACTTCCAAGAGCGTGTGTATCATGAGGTTCTTATGACCAATACGCAGCTGGTGGTGCCTCAGCAGTGGATTGACATGGGACACATTGACAAGAACTCTGGCTACTTTGGTGAAGCTAAGGAAATCTGCTCAAACCTTGGTATGCTCCCCATTATGGAGTTTCAGCATGACTATGATCCCCTACTCATCTGCCAGTTTTATGCCACTGCACACTTCCACAATGGCTGCAATCGGAAGATTACCTGGATGACTCAAGGTGTTGTCAAGGAAGCTACGCTTGCGGAGTTTGCTGCCATATTGGGGTATGAGGACCGCGGCCGTGACGTTCCTTGTGGTTTCCGCTGTCACATGCGGGAGAATCCCTCCAAAAAGGATGTTCTCCGACCTTTGTATATTCGAGGCCGTGGGATTGCTGGCAAAATCAAGGATCTACTCCCCACATATGACATTCTCCATCGCATTTTCCGTGAGACTGTTGCTCCTCGTGCGGGCAACAAGGACGAGATACATGGGTTCTCCATTGACTTGCTGTTCAACACCTTCCTCAACAGAGAATCAGGCCAACCTCTTGATGTGGTGGACTTCATTTGGAATGAAATGGTTGCTGCCGCACACACTCGGAGGGTTCCACCATTTGCTCCTTACATTATGGCCCTCATTGTGTCCAAGTGCCCCGTCATTGCTAGGACGCTCTCCTCTCGCTCTCTCGTTGTGCACAAGCCAAAGGCACTCAAGATCAAGGCACATGCTAAACCTCGCGCTGCGCTTGGTGAGGAGGATGAGGATGACTCTGAGCATGCTGATAGTGGCCATGACACTGACGATGTTGTCTCTTGCCGCAAGAACGCCAAGCCCTCTTGGGCTAAAAGGATGGAGGTCAAGCTCAAGAAGATCTTATGCTTCCAGGTTGACAACCAGAAGCGTATGTATGAGGCGCACGTATATGCAAAGAAAGCCTGTTCTCTTCAGAAGGAACTCATGTCTGCTCAAGGGTTGACCATCTCCGAGGGATCTGAGAACAACATCACTCCAGAAGATCAGTGGATTTCTCAGCACAGCCGTTGGGACGATGATGTCTCTTCCTCGCACCGCGCCCACCTACGTATGATGATGAGGAGGACCTTGAGGATGAGGATGAGGAGGAGGAGGAGTATGATGATTGACCTTTGGGGCGGTAGCTCTGCACTTGTCCCTTTTTGGCGTCTTGATGCCAAAGGGGGAGAAGTTGCACTTTAGGCACGGGTGTTGCATGGGAAGTCACAAGCTCGCTCTTCTCTTTGATCCTTTTATTGCTTGTGAACTTCGATTTCTCTCTATTCTATGTGTGAGACTACTATCTGTTTATGTCGTGTGAGACTATGTGGTTTATGTCGTGTGAAACTATGTGGTTGGATCCATCTTATGCGACTATGTGGTTTATTTCTGTGGATCCATCTTGTGATGTTATGCAATATCTATTGTCTATATATTCCTCATCACATGTTTTGTGCAAAGGTATGTCTTCAAATGCTAGTATCCATACTTGTGCACCCATGTTGGGTTTGTAAAATAGAGGGGGAGATTTGTCTCTACACATCTAGCGGGAGTCTCTTCTCTATTTTACAAATCTCATTTGCCTATTGTTAAAATCATCCTGCAAAAGTGTATTGTCATCAAACACCAAAAAGGGGGAGATTGAAAGAGCATTTTTCTATCCCTCGGATTTTGATGTTTGATAACAATACACTTCTCGATTTAACCGTGTACTAAGTTTATCACAGGATTGATAAAAGAAGGCACAAGTCATGGCATAGCATTTTCCCCTTGCAGAAACTTCTGTGTCAACCGGTAGTACCGGACCTGCAACCGGTACTACCGCTTGACACCGGTACTACCGGTTCTAGTATCGGTTGGCACTGATCAAAAGGGAGAAGGGTGCGTACTAGTCAGTACCCACCGGTACCACGAAGCGGCCCAACCGGCCCAACCGGTAGTACCGCTTGGTACAAGCGGTACTACCGCTTGAGGCGGTCGTACCGCTCGTCTGTATCGTGGCATACTGACTAGCACCAACCTCCCTCTGTTTTGGTCAGTATGAAGCGGTACTTGGGACCGGTACTACCGCTCGAACCGGCAGTACCGCTTACCACCTCCGGTACTACCGCTTGGGGGTAGTACCGCAAGGGGGTACCGCCCAAGACTGAAGATTTCTGAAGAACAAGGTCACCACCGGTACTTGGTCCGGTAGTACCACTTGCAAGCGGTACTACCGCTTGAGTACCGGTACTACCGGTCATTAAATGCTCCAACGGCCATTTATTTCGTGGAGGGGTATAAATACCCCTCCACCTACCTTGGGACAAGGTGCTCAGCTCATTAAAGTCATTGCCCACCATTGGAGTCCATTGGAGCCACTCAAATTCTCAAGATCTCATCATCCAACCACCCAAAGTCCTTGATCTTTGGGGAATCGAAGGAGGAGTCCCCGATCTACTACTTCACCAAAAGAGATCTTCATTTCCCCCTCATTTCATTGACGGCCCCTTTGCTCTAGTGTTTTGTTGGAAACCCTAGCTCTTGTTTTTGTTCTTACAAGCTTGTCTTTGATTGCTTTGACAGCTTGCTTGTATTTGGGAGCCTCCGATTAAGTTGTGGATGTGTGCCCCAAACTTGTAACGGTGCCGGCTTCCACCTTGAAGGTTGCCGATATAGTGGAAGGTGGATCGATCCCTTTGGGGTGAGATTCATCGGAGAACAAGGGAGGCCTCTCGTGGCGTTGCTGGTTTGAAACCACCCCCTCTCCAAACGTAGACATACTTCCCCTCAAAAGGAAGGAACTACGGGAAACAAACCTTGTGTCTCTGCGTCCACTTTTCGGTTACTTCTATCCTTTACCGCACCTTACTTACTAGTTACTTCTTTGTGTTGTGGTAGCCCTTGCATTTTTGTCATATAGGTAAATTCACCGTAGTTGCATTATCTAGAGAATTTACCTTATTGTCAAACCTTAATTTGAAAAAAAAAGAAAATTTGAAGTAGCACCTATTCACCCCCCCCTCTAGGTGCCCATACGATCCTTTCACACATCATTCAACTTCCGATAATCCGTACACAAACGGTTACCTCCATCCTTCTTGTCCACAAACAAGACAGGTGACCTCCATGGTGACGCACTTGGTTGAATCAATCCAATTTCCAACATGGCATCCAGTTGCTTCTTCAGTTCCTCTAGTTCCGACGGGTTCATACTATATGGTCTCTAGGCTATGGGTCCTGTTCCGGGGATTAGTTCAATGATAAACTCGATATCCCGATCTGGGGGCATACCGGGCAAAACATCTGGAAATACATCGGGGTATTCACAGACTATGCGAACTTGGTCAATAGTAGGTTGGGCTATACTCTTGTTGCATTTGAATTGACGAGGTAAGGTTTCAGATATATGCTCGACTGATATTCCGGTGGTACTGGCCATGGTTATGGCTTTCTTGGCACAGTCAATCAATCCTTTATGTTTGGACATCCAATCCATTCCTAGTACTACTTCTAAACCTTTAGTTCCGAGTACTATCAGATTAGCATAAAAATATATGCCATGGATTCGGATAGGGACAACTTTGCAAATTTGCCTAGCCTTGGTGGTTGATCCGGGAATTTGAACAATCATGACATGCTTCAGTTTGGTTGGTTGAATTTTACTAGTGAATGCAAATTCTTCGGTGATAAATGAATGCGATGCACCAGAATCAAACAACACTCTTGCAAGTACTGAATTAACAGAAAACATACCCATCACGACGTCTGGCGCTTCCTGAGCTTCTTCAGCATGCATGAGAAAAAGACGGCCATTGCGGTTGAGCGAATTCCCTGGGGCAAATCTCCTTCCTGGCTGAACACGACGATGTTGCTGAGCTGGGACATTGGCACTGGGGCTGTGGCATTCTTCTTGTTGGGGCACTCGTTGGAGTAGTGGCCCTTATTTCCACAATCATAACAAGTCACTTGCGACTTGTCCTTTGCTGCTACATGCACAATATTGCTTCCAGTCCTCGGGGCAGTGTTGGTGTTCGCGGTAGCATTGTTGTTGTTGAACTTGGGTGGGGCACAGTTGAAATTGCTAGCGTTGCCGGGGTTGTTGTGATTTCCTCTGGGCCTAGGGTTTCCACGGTTGGGATAGGTCGAACGGTTCATCGGGGGTCTGTTGGTTCTTGGGGCAAATCCGGGAGATGGGTTAGGGCAATACTTTGCGGTCGGATGGGTTCCTGGCTGATGCATCATGCGACGCTTGCGGTTCTCATTGGCTTGGTTGATCTTTCCTTCCATCTGGATGGCAGAGTCGACAAGGGCTTCAATATCAGCAAAGGGGATATTGACTAACACTGTCTGCATCTCATCATGCAGACCATTCAGGAATCTTTCTATCTTCTTGGCTTTAGTGTCGATCTCATCCGGGGCATACCTAACTAATGACAAAAATTTGTCACGGTATTTCACTACGGTCATCCTTCCTTGCTTCAGTTCTCTGAACTCGTCTCTCATTCTCTTGATTAAACCCGGTGGCACATGGGTTCTGCTAAACTTAACCTTGAATTCCTCCTAGGTCATCATCTGGCCTCTGGTCATTGCGCGAACACTGTTCCACCATGCCCTGGCATCTCCGGCTAGATAGTGGGTGGCGAACAGAACTTTCTCGTTGGCTTCCACTCCGGCGACTTCTAGGTTATTTTCCATGGTCTGCAGCCAATCGTCGGCGTCTAGGGGTTCTTCTGACTTATTGAAAACATGTGGGTTGGTATTCTGGAAATTCTTGAGCTTAGATCCATGGTTGTCCTGATTTCCGTGGCCTTGGTTGTTGTGGGCTAGCTGAGCTATTTGCTGAAGGGTGGCTAGGTTGGCCTGACGTTCCGCTCTTTCAGCTTCATGGTCAGAAGTCAACATTTGCAGGATCTGCAACATTGGGTCCGGGGATGAACCACTTCCTCCACGTGGCATATGAAGATTGAGATAGATCATGACAAAAGAGGGAATTTTCTAAGGTTTTGGGTTTTTGAAAAGTTTTTAAAGTTTGACTCAGATTTTTTTCTAGCAACTTGCTTTTTCATTTTTTTTCTAGCAACTTGCTTTTTCATTCATTCATAGCACACGATACAACACACACCACAACAAAGAAAGGCAGATGGTTTTAAGATCCATTCTAAAAACTACGATACAGTGGGACCGAATACTACTCACTACGCTAGTGCTCAAGTGGTACTACTCCTTGGAATCTGTGGCTTCATCATCCTCATCATCATCGATGAAGGGGAAATCATCTTCATCGGTGAAGAAGTCCATAGCCTGATCCTCTAGAAAATCATCGTCATCGCTGAGATAGGAGTAGGGGTCTCCACGAAGATCCTCTCCTGCATTCTCCCTTTCCTCCAACTGCATGTCTCTCTCGTGGATGGTCTCCTCCAAAGATGATATACGGTGGCGAAGACGGGCAATGATGCGTTCCTTCTTGTCGAGATGACAGCGGTGAGACTTGCGATCCTTTGCTAGCATGGCGATGGTTTGATCCTTCGTTTTGATGATGGCAGACTTGTGGTTGGAGTAGTCACGGCAGTTATCCAACTCCTGCTGACGATCGCACATCATGAAGCTAAGGTGGTCCACTTGGGTCTTCAGCTCAGGGTGGTATGGGGCTTCCAGTGGTTGTCCATTAGCATCACGCCTTGGGCAAAACTCAAAGCGAGTACCCTTGATCTGGTTGATGCTCTGCCCACACAGACGGGAAAGAGCTTCCTGCATGGCCCTGGCAAGTCCGTCGAGCCAGTTGTTCTCTCTTAAGGTAAACTGAATTCCCTCAGCAGTGGGAGGTTCAATCTTTCCTCGGAGACTTGCAACAATTAGCCACTGCAGATCTTCTCCTCCTTGATCATTGAGCTGAGCTCCGAAAAACTCGGGGTGCAGACGCTCCAGAAGTTCAGAAAGCTGGTCCAAATCCCTCTCAAAGATAAGGTCTCCTCCATTCCCCAATTGATAAAACTTGCTGTACTTCACGTCCATCTATAAGAATATAGGATGAGTAAGTTAGTAGAGTGATCAAGTGTGTCAAAATTTTATGTATTTTGCAAGAGTTTTTGAGGAACATGAATTTTCATGAAAGAATCAAAGGTATAAGAATGAGAATAAGTTTTTGTAAATATTTGTTTTCTTTGGTTTTGAAACTAAGTTTTTGATTCAAACGTCTAGTGTAACTAGGGTCTCCTTGTTGGAGATATGCCCTAGAGGCAATAATAAATGTGGTTATTATTATATCTTTGTGTTTATGATAAATGTTTACATTCATGCTATAATAGTATTAACAAGGAAACATTGATACTTGTGTGATTTGTAAACTTAATTTGAAGTCCCTAGTATAGCCTCTATACTTCACTAGCTTGTTGGTTGATTAATGATTGTGGTTTCCCTATCATGAACATTGAGATGTTATCAACAACAAGATCATATCGTTAGGAGAATGATATGGTGGACATGCTCCTATAGATAAGCGTAGCATAAAGATCAAGTCATTTCATTAGTTCAATTGCTATATGCTTTCTGATACATAGTAACCTAATTCCTTCGACCATGAGATCATGCATATCACCTTTACCGGATGGATGCTTTGATGACATCAAACACCACACCGTAACTGGGTGGTTATAAAAGTGGCATTGAGTGTTCGGAAAGTATTGGTTGAGACACATGGATCAAGAGTGGGATTTGTCCATCCACATGACGGATAGATATACTCTGGGCCCTCTCGGTGGAATGTCATCCAATTAGCTTGCAAGCATGTGACTTGGTCACAAGGGATCACATATCACGGGAACGAGAAAAGAGTACTTGTCAGTAACGAGGTTGAACTAGGTATGCAGAGATACCGACGATCATAACCTCGGATAAGTAACATATCGTGAGACAAAGGGAAATTGGTATCGTATGTAAGTGGTTCATTCGATCGCAAAGTAATCGTAGAAATATGTGGGAGCCATATGAATTTCCAGATTCCTCTATTGGTTATTGTTCGGAGAAGTGTCTCGATCATGTCCGCATAATTCACGAACCGTAGGGAGACACACTTAAGGATTCGACGTTGTTTGAGTAGTTATGGTATTATGAGAAAGAGACCGAATGTTGTTCGGAGTCTCGGATGGGATCCGGGATATCACGAGGTGATCCAGAATGGTCCGGAGAATAAGATTCATATAAGGAAAGTCCCATTTCGGAGTTCGGGAATGATTCCGGTGTTTTCATCGGGAATGTTCTAGAAGGTTCCGGATTGTCCGGCACTCCGGGGGGGGGGGGGGGGGGGGTACATGAATGTGTCATTACATGTTGGAATGATTGCATCATGTACTTAGTGTTATCGCTGTTCCAAATAAGGGATTAATTCAAATCCTAGTTTGAAAAGTCAAACGGCAAGTTTGAAAAGTCAAACGGCCAAAATTGGAAGGTGGGAAAGAGGAGGAGCTCCAAACCGAGTTGGGGAGGGAGACCTCCTCCAACCGGCGGCCACCAAGCCGAGTTAGGGAGGGTCTCCTCCCCATGGCGCGCCAGCCCCCTCCCACCTATATAAGGAGGGGCAGGGCTCCCCTCCTAGACACACAACTTTCACCTCTAGATCTCCGGTTTAGAGCCGTTTTGGATTAGAGCTTCTAATTGCTTTAGCCAACGGTTTAGAGCCTTCTAATTGGTTTAGAGCCTTCTAATTGGTGTGTCTAATTACTAGACCACTAATAGCCTCTCTCATAAGCTCCACCATACTCGCACCGGCTTAAGGCGAAGCCCTGCGGGATTTCCCCTCTACTTCCGGTACCACGCCGTTGTGCTGCCGGAATCGCGAGGAGAGTGCTACAACCTCCGCTGCCTGCTGGAACAAGGGAGAGGAAGGTCTTCGTCGAGTACCGAACGTGTGACCGACTGCGGAAGCGCTGCCGGAACGTGGCGCTGGAAGGATCGTCTACACGATCTTGAGATCGGAAAGAGTACGACTACATCACCCACGAGAATCCGCTCTCGTTAAACGCTTTGGAATCTTCGAGGGTAAGTTATACCATCGACTCGTTGCTACAATCTAGTAGATAGATCTTGGCTTGTTTGTTTGTATGCGATAGAAAATTTTTGTTTTCCATGCTACGAACCCCTACAGTGGTATCAGAGCCGTGTCTATATGTAGATCTGTTGCACGAGTAGAACACAATGGTCATTGTGGGCGTTGATGCTTTTATTGTCGATTGCTTCTTGTGTACTTTGCATCTTGCGGTATGTTGGGATGAAGCGGCCCGGGCTAACTTTACATGACATCGTTCATGAGACTTGCTCCACGCTTGACATGCAACTTGTATTGCATAAGTGGCTTTGCGGGTGCCTGTTTCTCCTAGCATAGTAAAGATCCAATACACAACGGGTGATTAACAATACTTGTGTCAACGTTGTGGTTCATGTTCGTAAGTTAGAACGACACTTATAGAAAGCCCCAAACCACGTAAAACATGCAAAGAAAGTAGAGGCGTCTAACTTTGTTTTGCAGGGGTGTGCAGTGATGTGATATGGCCATGATTGTGATTATATTTGATGTATGCAATGTTCCTTATTGTAAGTCGGCAACCGGCAGGAGCCAGATGGTTGTCTTTAATTTATGTTAAGACCCGCGTGTCTATTCAAAGTAGTTGTAATAGTTGAAGCCGGTGGACGACAACCATGGAGAGGCGTCATTGACCTTGATGCAATGCCGGTGATGATGGAGATCATGTTCGTGCTTGAAGATGGAGATCAAAGCACAAAGAAGAAAGGCCATATCATATCACATATATATTGAATTGCATGTGATGTTAATCCTTTATGCATCTTGTATTGCTTAGTAGACGACGGTAGCATTATAAGATGATCCCTCATGCACATGAATTTCAAATCATAAAGTGTTCACCCTTAGTCAGCACCGTTGCTAAAGCTTGTTGTTTCGAAGCACCACGTGATGATCGGGTGTGTTAGATTCCGCAAGTGTATACAACGTGAGCAAGCCAGATTTGCTCATGCGGAAACTAAGGTTTGATCTTGACGAGCCTAGCATGTACAGACATGGTCTCGGAACACGGATCACCGAAAGGTAAAGCATGAATCATATAGTAGATATGATGAACATGACGATTGTTCGCCATTGAAACTATATCAACTCTCGTGATGATCGGTGTTGATGTAGTGGATTTGGTTCGTGTGATCACTAAAACAATGTGAGGGATGTTGTTTTGAGTGGGAGTTCACCTAGTTTAATTACATTAATTAATTTGAACTCAATTTATCATAAACTTAGTCTAAACTATTGCAAATATGTTGTAGATCAATGGCAGCCCCTACCATCAATTTTAATGCGTTCCTAGAGAAAGAAAAGTTGAAAAACAATGGAAGCAACTTCGCGGATTGGTTCCGCAATTTGAGGATTGTCCTCACAGCTGGTAATTTGACCTATGTGCTGGATGCACCGCTGGGTGACCCACCTGCAGCTGATGCTCCCGATGAAGTAAAGAATGTTTACCTCGCTCGGAAGAATCAGTACTCCATAGTTCAGTGTGCTATCTTGTATGGTTTGGAATCGGAGCTTCAGAAAAGGTTTGAGGATTCAGACCCATATGATATTGTCGAGGATCTCAAATTGATTTTTGAGACTCATGCGGCAATTGAAAGCTATGAAGCTTCTGAAAAGTTCTTTAACTGCAAGATGGAAGAAGGCAGCTCCGTCAGTGAGCATGTGCTTAAGATGTCAGGGCACGCAAACAAACTTCAAAGCTTGGGTATAGTGATTCCTAATGCTTTGGGGATTTACCGTGTCCTCCAATCACTACCACCAAGTTACAAGAACTTTGTGATGAACTACAACATGCAGAACATGAACAAGACGTTGCCAGAACTCTTTGCCATGTTGAAATCTGCAGAAGTGGAGATCAAGAAAGAGCACCAAGTGTTGTTGGTCAATAAGACCACCAAATTCAAGAAAGGCAAGTCTAAGCAAAAGGGACACTTCAAGAAGGGTGGTAAGAAAGCTACCACGCCGACGAAGAAGACCAGGGCTGGACCTAAGCCTGATACTGAGTGCTTTTACTGCAAGGGAGAAGGTCACTGGAAGCGGAATTGCCCAAAGTACTTGGCGGATTTGAAGAACGGCAACATCAAGAAGAAAGGTATATCTGATATACATGTTATTGATGTGTATCTCACTAGTACTCGTAGTAGTGCCTGGGTATTTGATACTGGTTCGGTTGCTCATATTTGTAACTCGAAACAGGTGCTGCAGAATAAACGGAAGCTAGCGAAGAACGAGGTGACGATGCGCGTGGGAAACGGATCAAAGGTTGATGTGATCGCGGTCGGCACGCTACCCCTTCATCTACCATCGGGATTAGTTTTATACTTAAATAATTGTTATTTGGTGCCTGCGTTGAGCATGAACATTATATCGGGATCTTGTTTATTGCGAGACGGTTACTTGTTTAAATCCGAGAATAATGGTTGTTCTATTTATATGAGTAATATGTTTTATGCACATGCACCTTTGATAGATGGTCTATTCTTATTGAATCTCGATAGTGGAAATACACATATCAACAACATTGAGGCTAAACGATTGAAATCAAGCGATAATTCGACCTATATGTGGCACTGTCGTCTTGGTCACATCGGAGTGAAACGTATGAAGAAACTCCATTCCGATGGACTTCTTGAATCACTTGATTTTGAATCACTTGAAAGATGCGAAGCATGTCTGATGGGAAAAATGACTAAGACTCCATTTTCTGGTATGATGGAGCGAGCTACAGACTTATTGGAAATCATACATACCGATGTGTGTGGTCCAATGAGTGTAGCATCGCGCAGTGGTTATCGTTATGTTCTTACCTTCACGGATGACTTGAGTAGATATGGGTATATCTATTTCATGAAACATAAGTCCGAAACTTTCGAGAAGTTTAAGGAGTTTCAAAGTGAGGTAGAGAATCAACGTAACAAGAAGATTAAATTTCTACGTTCTGATCGTGGAGGTGAATATCTAAGTTACGAGTTTGGCGAGCATTTGAAGAAATGCGGAATACTTTCACAATTGACACCGCCGGGAACACCACAGCGTAATGGTGTGTCCGAACGTCGTAATCGAACTCTCTTAGATATGGTTCGTTCTATGATGTCACTTACAGATTTACCGCTATCATTTTGGGGTTATGCATTAGAAACAGCCGCATTCACTTTAAATAGGGCACCATCTAAATCCGTTGAAACGACACCATATGAATTATGGTTTGGGAAGAAACCTAAATTGTCGTTCCTTAAAGTTTGGGGATGCGAAGCCTATGTAAAGAAGTTACAGCCGGACAAGCTTGAACCCAAAGCGGAAAAATGCGTCTTCATAGGATACCCGAAGGAAACTATTGGGTATACCTTCTATCATAGATCCGAAGGCAAAATCTTCGTTGCCAAGAATGGATCCTTTCTAGAGAAGGAATTTCTCTCGAAAGAATTGACTGGAAGGAAAGTAGAACTCGACGAGGTTGTCGAACCTTCTCTCGATATTGTGAGTAGCGCAGCACCGGAAGAAGTTCCTGTGGTGCCTGCACCAATAAGAGAGGAAGCTAATGATGGTGATCATGAAACTTCGGTTGAATTTGCTACAGAGCCTCGGAGGTCAACGAGAACTCGTACCACTCCAGATTGGTATGATTCTGTTATGAATGTCATGGTGGTGGACAACACCGATGACCCCGAGACATATGAGGAAGCGATGATGAGCCCAGATTCCAATAAATGGCAAGAAGCCATGAAATCCGAGATTGGATCCATGTACGAAAACCAAGTATGGACTTTGGTGGACTTACCGGATGGCCGAAAGGCTGTCGAGAACAAATGGATTTTTAAGAAGAAAACAGATGCTGATGGTAATGTTACTGTCTATAAAGCTCGACTTGTCGCAAAAGGGTTTCGACAAATTCAAGGAGTTGACTATGATGAGACTTTCTCACCGGTAGCGAAGCTAAAGTCTGTGAGGATTATGTTAGCAATCGCTGCATATTATGATTATGAGATATGGCAGATGGATGTCAAAACAGCATTCCTCAATGGAGACATTGATGAAGAGTTGTATATGATGCAACCCAAAGGTTTTGTCGATCCTAAAGATGCTAACAAGGTATGCAAACTTCAACGGTCCATCTATGGATTGAAGCAAGCATCCCGAAGTTGGAATCAACGTTTTGATAAGGTAATCAAAAGTTTTGGTTTTATACAAACTTATGGAGAAGCTTGTATTTACAAGAAAGTGAGTGGGAGCTCTGTAGCATTCTTAATACTATATGTGGATGACATATTATTGATTGGGAATGATGTAGACCTTCTTAATAGTGTCAAGGAATATTTGAATAATAGTTTTTCAATGAAGGATCTTGGCGAAGCAGCTTACATATTAGGCATAAAGATTTATAGAGATAGATCGAAACGCCAAATATCATTGTCACAGAGTACATATTTGGACAAAGTTCTAAAGAGATTTGGAATGGAAGAAAGCAAGAAAGGGTTCTTGCCCATGTTGCCCAATACGACCTTGAGTAAAACTCAAAGTCCGACATCGGCAGAAGATAGAGAAAGGATGAGTAAGACTCCCTATGCCTCAGCCATAGGATCTCTAATGTATGCCATGCTATGTACTAGACCCGACATTGCATATGCTGTTAGTTTAACTAGCAGATATCAAAGTGATCCAGGAATGGATCATTGGACAGCGGTCAAAAACATCCTTAAGTACTTGAGAAGAACTAAGGATATGGTTCTTTCTTATGGAGGTGATGAACAGCTCGTTGTTAATGGTTACACCGATGCTAGTTGGAACACAGATCCGGATGATTCTAAATCGCAATCCGGATACGTATTTATTTTGAATGGTGCAGCAGTTAGCTGGAGGAGTGCAAAGCAAAGCGTTGTGGCGAGATCTTCAACTGAATCGGAATACATGGCTGCTTCGGAGGCTTCACAAGAAGCGATATGGATGAAAGAGTTCATTACAGAGCTGGGTGTGGTTCCTAGTGCGCTGGACCCAATGTCTATCTACTGTGATAACATGGGCGCCATAGCCAATGCGCAAGAACCAAGGTCACACAAGAAGCTGATGCATATCAAGCTGCGTTTTCACGCTATTCGAGAACATATCCAGGATGGGGATATAAAGATTTGCAAAGTACACACAGATCTGAATGTGGCGGATCCGTTGACTAAACCTCTCCCGAGGGCAAAACATGACCAACACCAAACTGCCATGGGTGTTCGGTATATTACCATGTAATCTAGATTAGATGACTCTAGTGCAAGTGGGAGACTGTTGGAGATATGCCCTAGAGGCAATAATAAATGTGGTTATTATTATATCTTTGTGTTTATGATAAATGTTTACATTCATGCTATAATAGTATTAACAAGGAAACATTGATACTTGTGTGATTTGTAAACTTAATTTGAAGTCCCTAGTATAGCCTCTATACTTCACTAGCTTGTTGGTTGATTAATGATTGTGGTTTCCCTATCATGAACATTGAGATGTTATCAACAACAAGATCATATCGTTAGGAGAATGATATGGTGGACATGCTCCTATAGATAAGCGTAGCATAAAGATCAAGTCATTTCATTAGTTCAATTGCTATATGCTTTCTGATACATAGTAACCTAATTCCTTCGACCATGAGATCATGCATATCACCTTTACCGGATGGATGCTTTGATGACATCAAACACCACACCGTAACTGGGTGGTTATAAAAGTGGCATTGAGTGTTCGGAAAGTATTGGTTGAGACACATGGATCAAGAGTGGGATTTGTCCATCCACATGACGGATAGATATACTCTGGGCCCTCTCGGTGGAATGTCATCCAATTAGCTTGCAAGCATGTGACTTGGTCACAAGGGATCACATATCACGGGAACGAGAAAAGAGTACTTGTCAGTAACGAGGTTGAACTAGGTATGCAGAGATACCGACGATCATAACCTCGGATAAGTAACATATCGTGAGACAAAGGGAAATTGGTATCGTATGTAAGTGGTTCATTCGATCGCAAAGTAATCGTAGAAATATGTGGGAGCCATATGAATTTCCAGATTCCTCTATTGGTTATTGTTCGGAGAAGTGTCTCGATCATGTCCGCATAATTCACGAACCGTAGGAAGACACACTTAAGGATTCGACGTTGTTTGAGTAGTTATGGTATTATGAGAAAGAGACCGAATGTTGTTCGGAGTCTCGGATGGGATCCGGGATATCACGAGGTGATCCAGAATGGTCCGGAGAATAAGATTCATATAAGGAAAGTCCCGTTTCGGAGTTCGGGAATGATTCCGGTGTTTTCATCGGGAATGTTCTAGAAGGTTCCGGATTGTCCGGCACTCCGGGGGGGGGGGGGGGAGGGGTACATGAATGTGTCATTACATGTTGGAATGATTGCATCATGTACTTAGTGTTATCGCTGTTCCAAATAAGGGATTAATTCAAATCCTAGTTTGAAAAGTCAAACGGCAAGTTTGAAAAGTCAAACGGCCAAAATTGGAAGGTGGGAAAGAGGAGGAGCTCCAAACCGAGTTGGGGAGGGAGACCTCCTCCAACCGGCGGCCACCAAGCCGAGTTGGGGAGGGTCTCCTCCCCATGGCGCTCCAGCCCCCTCCCACCTATATAAGGAGGGGCAGGGCTCCCCTCCTAGACACACAACTTTCACCTCTAGATCTCCGGTTTAGAGCCGTTTTGGATTAGAGCTTCTAATTGCTTTAGCCAACGGTTTAGAGCCTTCTAATTGGTTTAGAGCCTTCTAATTGGTGTGTCTAATTACTAGACCACTAATAGCCTCTCTCATAAGCTCCACCATACTCGCACCGGCTTAAGGCGAAGCCCTGCGGGATTTCCCCTCTACTTCCGGTACCACGCCGTTGTGCTGCCGGAATCGCGAGGAGAGTGCTACAACCTCCGCTGCCTGCTGGAACAAGGGAGAGGAAGGTCTTCGTCGAGTACCGAACGTGTGACCGACTGCGGAAGCGCTGCCGGAACGTGGCGCTGGAAGGATCGTCTACACGATCTTGAGATCGGAAAGAGTACGACTACATCACCCACGAGAATCCGCTCTCGTTAAACGCTTTGGAATCTTCGAGGGTAAGTTATACCATCGACTCGTTGCTACAATCTAGTAGATAGATCTTGGCTTGTTTGTTTGTATGCGATAGAAAATTTTTGTTTTCCATGCTATGAACCCCTACACTCCTATGGTCAGGATGGCTCTGATACCAACTTGTCAACACCCGGATTTTTAATCCCAGATGCCTGTTATGCCATACATAGCAATCCCAGGATTACCATTTTTGCGAGTCATAATAGAATTGGATACCACAGTACATCATCCATTCCAAACCATACATAAGGTCTTACACAAATAGGGATCTCATGATCTAGTTCTTAATACAACTTCAAGCAGCGGAATACGTAATAATAACGGTAGCGTAGGCGAAGCTCCATCTTCGGGGTCACAGACAATGCTGACGATGGGAGATGATCCTAGTTGTCGTAACCTTCCTGGGGTCCATCCTCCAGGTACTCCTCTTCATAGTCTGGCCACGGTAATAGCCAGGGACAAAGCCATGAGTACTCTTTAAGTACTCGCAAACTAATACTAACAAGTAAACGGGTTTTTTGGAAATAGGACACTAGGCTCTAGGGTTGTTTTGCAAAAGCCAGATTTATCTCTACTAAGTTTAGTAGCAACGAATGCTAGTTGAAGTTTTATAACACCTACGTGGGAACTTGTATCTCATGTCACAATTCTTTTGTGGTCAAGTCAAAGTCTCAGT
Source organism: Avena atlantica (assembly GCA_910589765.1). Classification (NCBI taxonomy): domain Eukaryota; kingdom Viridiplantae; phylum Streptophyta; class Magnoliopsida; order Poales; family Poaceae; genus Avena; species Avena atlantica. Next base: position 432,889,371 of record OU342733.1, on the reverse strand, counting down.
TCATTTCACAAGTCATTTTGAAAAGTCTGACGGGGGAACAGTATGGCCACTCCAACTGTCCATAACCGCGGACGCGGCTATTCGAATGGTTTGACACTCTGCAGAGATTGTACACTTTCACCACAACATTCGATACATCCGCCAGGAACAAATCCTGAATTCACCATACTCGGTATGCGGATAATCAATCCTAACCTTTCAATTACACGCCCTAGTATAAGCACCTCTCCTGTGAGTTTGGCCTCCCAACCATGACCAACTGTCATCTTGGGTACTAAACAGGTGGACAATCTTCACAAGGTAGCCTCATCTCAGACCTTGGCCGTGAGGGAACTAATACTAAGGTATATAAGTTTCAAGTCAAGCCCTACCCAATATCCGGGTATTGTGGTTGTACGATAAAATTGGAATGGTATCGCATCCAGACAACCATCAGTTTTATAAAGGGCTAAGGCTCATGCCTCAACATTTTCATCACCAAAATCATCTGGTGTTCGGAAACACATGTCAAAACATCTCAGTAGAATGATCCATCATTCTAAGGTTTTCATAACCATTTTCACCAAGTATTCCCATCTAATGTTGATCAAGTTTTATGCTTAGCACTAGCATATACAAGTGGGGGTAAGCACTAATGGGGGATAGTAAACTAGTGGAGTTTCAGCTAAGTTCAATCTCATGCCTTAGGATGACATCAAGATTATCTAGCTTAGGCCAAATTTTATGCTCTTTATGCAACCTTCAATATATCTTTCTAGAATCTACAAGTCACTTAAATCAACTCTAAGTTATAGCTTTGATAAAGAAATAAAGTAGAAAGCATGCAAGTAAAACTAGGATTGGGTATCATCAAATATGTCTAACCAAGCATGCTTAGTGCATTGCCTAGGTTATCTAACTTTCATAATTGCAAGTGTTAGCTTGCATTGGTCCACTTGGTTAGTAAAGCTTGCCTTGTGCAGAGCAGTGGTTGAAGTTCTCCTCGGCTTCTTCTTCGTAGTATCCTCCTTCCTCCTCGTATCCTTGGTCGGTACTACGTCTATGAATAAATACGAAGTACACAATCACCAAACAATACTTAACTACTTGCATTCATCACACACAAGGGTCCTATAGATGATCTAGCCTCATCATTAACATTACAAGATTAAAGCTTGGTTTAATTCCTTTTATTTTTAGAAAAGTAATTTCTACTCATTGAAAAACTACTTAAGGTTTAATATTCTCCAAACCAAACATGGGATCATGTTGACACATGTAATCACCACATATTTTAGTCCATGGGAATGTGATTTAAAGTGGTGTCACAATTTAATAAGGTGTTTCTCTTTTATTTTAATTAATTAAAGTGGCTAGAAATGCCTATGTGGCATTCTTTTATTACTTGGTCATTATTGTTGTAGGTAAACCTATATATTTTTATATATTCTGAAAGGTATGGTTAAATGTGATTTTTGAGAGTTGGAATCAACTCAAAAGCTATTATGGTTATAATTTGAAAAATGTTTGAATGCAGAAAAGCTTCTGCCTTGTTATTTTTCCCAAGGATGATCTACAGATCCAAATGACTCGAATCCAACGGGCTTGGATTCAGCATTCCCAGGCCTTTCTAACAAAATTAGGTTCATTCAATTTGGTTCACTGAATCGACCTGGGTTTATTTTTGAAACTAGGTACAGAAGTGTGTTTGAAATAAAATGAAAAAGGTTAAATTCAAATAATTGGGCTGTGCGGGAAGCGATACTGGGCCGGCCTGCTAAGCACAGCGCTTACGCGGGCTGGTTAAGTGGTTGTCCCCATGTGCCAGTGAGACGAGGGGTTGCAAAGCGGTATGGGGCGATGTGGTGCGTTCGATCTGGTTCTAATACAACGGCTGAGGGTCATCGTCGATGTTGGGCAACGCCGGCAAGACAGAAACCTAGCGCGGCCAGTGGGGGTCGTTGGGGGCTCACCGGGGTTCAGGCAAGGGTCGGCGAGGCGGGCGAACGACGAAGTCGACGACGGCGAACCTCCTGGTACCGACAGCTTCTCCTGGGGCGGCTCCAATCGCTGGTCCCCTTCTTCTCCAGCAGCGGTAGACTCCGATGAAATTCCGGCAAAGTGCTGCTCGCCTTGCTCTGGGAACGGGGTGGCACGATCAGTGAGGAGATGGGAGTGAGATGGTGTGCTCAATTCGGCTGGGGGTGGCCTCTATTTATAGTCGCGACGATGAGACCGAACGGGATGGGCAAGCGACGGTGGCAACATGGCTATAGGCGGCTAGAGGCATGGCCGGTGGTGGCGATCGCTTGGTGGTCTCCTGGCGATGCTCTACGGTTTTAATGCGCGCGTAGGGGCGGTGCGGTTTGGTCTAGAACACGCGACGCTCTGCGCGGCAGAGGCGGCGTCTTCGACGGCGAGCGATGGCTGTGAGGCATGGGGTGGCGAACGGGGATGTCTGGCGGTCTCCTGGATCGGTGGCGATCATGTATGCACGCGGCGAGGGCGGCGTGCGGTCTGTGGGCGTCGGTCGAGCGTGGCGCTCTAGCGCATGCTCGGCATGGTTGCTGGCGAGCTGGGCGCGGTCCGTGCGGGTGGTCCAGGGTTTGGCAACGCTTGCGGCTGGGACAGGGAGTGGCGATGGACGGTGGGCTGCCTCCTAGACAAGGTTGGCACGGCTAAATCTCCTCCTAGCTTGTTGTCTCCACTTGGGTGGCATGGTGAGCTTCGGCTGTTCACCATTGATGTCATTGCCCAGCTTACCGTGAGGCTAGTGCTTGGTTTAACTTGCTAGATGATCTACTGAGATGGTTGTGAGCTAGAGAGGGAACAAGTTAGGCTTCAATCACTGCTCACAATAGTGTTTAAGATTTTGATGATTTATGTCTGCAATGTGTTTGATGAAATGGCCGCAAGAATTCAAATTTTGAATTTTGAAAAGATTTTTGGTGGGTGTGCTAGGTTGGTGTTGGTGAGTCTGCAGATGCTTGGGTTTTGAAAGTTGAGCTTGTACTTATCGGTAACGAGGTTGAACTAGGTATGCAGAGATACCGACGATCAAAACCTCGGATAAGTAAACTATCGTGATACAAAGGGAAATTGGTATCGTATGTAAGTGGTTCATTCGATCGCAAAGTTATCGTAGAAATATGTGGGAGCCATATGAATTTCCAGATTCCTCTATTGGTTATTGATCGGAGAAGTGTCTCGGTCATGTCCGTATAATTCACGAACCATAGGGAGACACACTTAAGGATTCGATGTTGTTTAGTAGATATGGAATGTTAACAGGGATACCGAATGTTGTTCGGAGTCTTGGATGGGATCCGGGATATCACGAAGAGATCCGTAATGGTTCGGAGAATAAGATTCATATAAGGAAAGTCCTATTTCGGAGTTCGGGAAAGTTTCCGATGATTTCATCGGAGAGGTTCTAGAAGGGTCTAGAAGGTTCACCGGTCCGAAAGGAGAATGTTCCATGAATGTGTCTTGGGTAAGTGGAATGATTGGATCATGTCCAAGGTCACTTGGTGTTGGCATATGCAAGAGAGAAATAAAGCTCTAAATTAAAAGTCAAACGAAAAGTTTGAAAAGTCAAACTGGAACAATGGTTTCCTAGTGGGAGAAGAAACAAGTCCTTCTCTCAATCCAACTTGGGTTTGGGTTTGGATTCAAATCCACCCCTCCCAAGGCTGCCCCTCCCTCTCATAAATAGAGGGGGAGGGCTGCCCCAAACAACACAAGTTCCAAGCCCTCTCCACGAGCCGCCGCCGTCGACCCGCGCCGTCGCCGCGCCGCCGCCGGTCCGTCGCCGCCGCCCTAGCCGCCACCGACACCTCCTCCTCCTCCCGGATATCTAAACCCTAGTTTTCCGGGAAACCCTAATCCACCATAACTCGCATCCGGCTTAGGCGAAGCCCTGCGGGATCTTCCCTCTACTTCCGACACCAGGCCGTCGTGCTGCCGGAATCGCGAGGGAGAACTACAACCTCCGCTGCCTGCTAGAACAAGGGAGAGGAAGGTCTTCATCGAGTACCGAACGCGTGACCTACTGCGGAAGCGCTACCGGAACGCAGCGCCAGAAGGATCGTCTACGCGATCTTGAGATCGACAAGTGTACGACTACATCACCCACGAGAATATGTTCTCGTTAACCGCTTTGGAATCTTTGAGGGTGATGGGGATATGCCTACCGGGGTATACCCAACAGGACGTTTCTGACTGGCCCAAGAACCGGCGAGTGGGCTTGCAGGACGGCGAATGGATTGAAGCCCAGCGAGGAACTAAGCGACTGGAAGCTGAAGGCCCAGGCGAGTAGATAGGCCCAGTCGGATTAGGTTAAACGACTACCGAAGCTTTAAATGAATCGGTTGAGATATGTAAACCCTAGGGAGGTGAGCCTATATAAACCTCCCCATAGGGCGAGTAGAGATACGTTCCCTCATACACCCAAGCGACTCGCCACCTAACAGCCGAGCTTGCCCATTGTAACACCTCCATAATACAATCTAGCAGGAGTAGGTCTTTACCCTCCGGGGGGCCGAACCTGGGTAAAACCCTGTGTCTTTGCCCTCATCTCGCACCGCAGATGGCTGGCCGCCCTTGCCCCTCGTTCTACTACTCGCTGCCGATTGCAGCATCTGCCGTGACTATTCCCACGACAGTGGCGCCCACCATGGGGCCTGGCCGGTCCGGCCGGTGTTCTGCGGCGAGATCCAATCTGCCCATCAACGAGACGGTCGCCACCGGCCGCATGATAGCGATCGGCGAGATGCTCCAAATCTTGCCGAGCAGCTACGTCCCGGCGGTGCGACCCGTCACGCATAGCGTGATCCTGCCTATCGGCACGATGAGCCTCTTCGTCGGCCTCACCGACGTCATCGTCTCGGAGGACTCGGCTCGCATCCGCGAGTCGCCGCCACGCGATCGGCTCTCCGAGAGCCAGATCCGCACGATCCACCGCCTCGCCTCGGAGTACAATTCGGCCCACAACAACGTGGTCGAAAACTCAGCGGCCGCAGAGGACGCGGCCCTCAATGACGACGCCGACTCAGCGACCCCGACATCGCTCGCCGGATCCATCACCGCGGCTTCATCCGCGGGCTCCATCGCCCAGGTCTCCAACGTGGGAGACTTCGAGGACCCCTCCATCCTCGGGATCTTCGAATTCGACTCTGGGTCGGAGAACTCCGCCGACCTCCGCGATGGAACCGGTCGTCACGCCGCGACCTACATGGCAACCGGCACCGATCCGCCGGAGGATCCATTCTCCACCCCAATCCCTCCTAACGCCACGACAACAGAGGTCGAGGAACTCCGCCTGAAACTGGCGGAGGCGGTGCGCAAGGAGCAAGCCGAGCGCGAAAAATTTCGCCTCGAGCAGGTGACGGCGCAGGAGCTATCACGCTACCACCAGCAGCGGATCAGGTCACGCCTGAACCCCACCGTTCAAGGGCGTGCCCTGAACTTCGACGACGAAAACGACCCGGCCCGCGTGGCCGAGCGCGCGATCTGCGAGAACGCGCCACCAGGAGGAAGCGCCCGGCCCCCGCCAGGATCAACGGCGAGGGGCGCCCCACCTCCACCCAACCGCACCCCTCCCAGGAACCAGCCGCGGATAGTAGTCTCCTCACGGGAGCGAGACGCAAACGGCCTCCCACTGTTCTCCACCCCAATGGACAACCTCGTGGCAGGCCGAGCAGCAGCCGACAACATCACAGCCACCGGCGACGGCGCCCTACAGATCCAATACGTCAGGGCCCTGCTCGCGAAGGCCGTCGAGCAGCAAAGAGCGGGCGCCGACTCGGCAAGTCGAGTATACTCGCGTTCCTCGGGAAGCAGAGCGGCCTCCAGCGGCCGCCCAGCGGCGGCAAACACCCTCAACTGCCCGCCACCAGAGCCACTGCAGCTCCAACACCGACCCGCGAACGCGGCACTCTCCACCAACGACCCCAGGCCGACAACTAACCTCGTCGCTGCCAACGGGCAACCCATCGACGCCCGCACCCACATCATCAACAACCAAAGTTGGCGTGCACGCCAGCCCGACGACTTGCGACATACCCTAACTAATCGCCGCGACGGCGAGCCCATGGGGTCGCTCAGTCAACTCGGACCCAAGTGCTTCGTACCAATGATCCGAGGCGAGAAGTACCCGCCAAACTTCAAGGCGCCGAAAGATATAGAAAAGTACGACTCCTCGTACGACCCCGCCGTCTGGCTCGACACATACCTCATGGCGATGGGGATCGCAGGCCACATTGACCTGCTAGCCGCCCGTTACCTCCCCCTGATGATGGAGGGGACGTGCAGGCAGTGGATCAACACCCTCCCCCAGGACAGTATCGACTCCTAGGAGGAGATGCGCGATGCCTTCGTCAGGCACTTCGAGTGCTCCTACACCCGCGCCACCACTATCGAGGACCTGGAGCGATGCGTCCAGGGACCCCGCGAGTCGACCCGCAATTGGGTCCAACGGTGGCAAGAACTTTGGTACAACGCGGCCGGCATCCACCCGGACACCGCGATCCATTGCTTCAAGACCTCGTGCCGTTACGAGCCCCTGGTCACCAAGCTCAAGCGACACTCCCGCACACTCGACAACATCCCCGACCTCCTCGAGATCGCCAAACGGTACGCCGAGGAAGATCCAAATCAGGAAACTGACGATGAGTCAGGAGGTCAACGCCGCACGAGTGGCAACGACGGCGGACGCCGATCCGACCTACGCTACAGCAGCACTCGCCTCACCGGCAAGCGCCGCAGTGACGGGCGACTCGACTTCGTCGCCAACGCCAGGCACGCACAACGCGAGCCCAAGATCTTCCGCCGCGACGGAGGACAACGCCGCGACGGCGGCAACTACAAGGCCAAGCCAAGGTTCGACCCCGCGGCTCTCCTTAACCAACCATGTGCGTTTCATAGCAGGGAAGGGAAGCCCGCAACGCACACCACAGCCGACTGCCACACCCTCAGGGAAATCGAGAAGGCACGGCGAGCGCGGGAGGACCCCGACAACGACCCGCCAAATGGCGGAAAATTCGGCAAAGTAGCTGGCTCGCTCCACACCTTCACAGGCTTCAATACGAAGCGCGAGAAGAAGGTCATCGCCCGCGCTGTCACCGTCAACGCGGTGGCCCAGGTGGACGTTCCCCAGTTCCTAAACTGGTTGGAGCAGCCCATCACTTGGAGCCGCCAAGAACACTCGCCACGAATCGAGTACCCAGGACGAGTCGCCCTGGTGGTCAAGCCCAAGGTCAGCGACTACTGGCTCCCCAAGACACTGATGGACGGCGGCAACTCCATCAACATCCTGTACCTAGACACCTTCAGGCGGTTGCGGCTCCCGCAGTCGATGATCGAGACGACCCATACCACATTCCACGGCATCGTCCCCGGTCGGAAGGCGTATCCGATCGGCAAGGTCACGCTGCCAGTCACTTTCGGCACACCGGCAAACTTCCGCACCGAGCGGATCATCTTCGAGCTGGTGCCCTTCGACAGCCCCTACCACTGCGTCCTGGGGCGCCAGGCGTTCGCTAAATTCATGGCAGCGCCCCACTACGCGTATAACGCGATGAAGCTCCCTGGGCCGTGCGGCGTCATCACCATCCACGGCGACCCCGACATGGCCGCCGAGTGCGAGGCCAAAGGATCCGAGCTCGCTGACGCCGTCATCGCGGCGGAGACCAACCACGCCGATGAGCTCGCCAAGTACGCGAGCGGAGTCAACAACGATGACCCCACCATACTCAAGAAGCCCAACTCAGAGGGCGCAAATACCTCAACCTTTGAGTCCACGACGCACACCCGCACCGTCGAGCTGGTCCCAGGCGACTCCAGCCAGACGGTGGCGATCGGGACGGGCATGAGCCCAGCATAGGAAGGCACGCTCATCGAGTTCCTCCGTGAGAACAGGGCCATCTTCGCATGGAAACCCTCTGACATGCCTGGTGTCCCTAGGGAGCTCGCTGAGCACAAGCTAAACGCCGACCCCAAAGTGCGACCTGTCAAGCAGTCGCTGCGGCCTTTCAATGAAGAACGCCGCCGAGCAATCGCCGAGGAGGTGCAGCGTCTACTCGCTGCCGGCTTCATCCGGCCAATCAAGTACTCCAAGTGGCTGGCAAACCCAGTCCTGGTCGAGAATAAGAACGGGACCTGGAGAATGTGTATCGACTACATAAACCTGAACAGCGCCTGCCCGAAGGAGCAATTCGTCCTCCCGCGGATCGACCAGATAATCGATTCAACCGCGGGCTCGAAGTCGCTATGTTTCCTTGACGCCTACTCTGGGTACAACCAGATCAAAATGGCAGTCGAAGACGAGGAGAAGACGGCGTTCATCACGCCATTCGGAGCCTTCTGCTACACCGCCATGACCTTCGGCCTCAAGAACGCCGGGGCGACCTACCAGCAGTGCATGCAAGAATGCCTCGCGAGCCAAATTGGCCACAGCATCCACGCCTACATCGACGACGTGGTCGTAAAATCCGCTCGCCAAGGCGACCTACTCGCCGACCTGGCAGAAACATTCGCCAATCTGCGGAGATATAAGATAAAGCTCAACCCAGGAAAATGCACCTTCGGTGTACCTGCCAGACAACTACTGGGGTACGTCGTCTCCAAACGAGGGATCGAGGCGAACCCCATGAAGATCGACACAATCGCCCGGCTCGGCAAACCCGAGTGCCTGCGCGACGTCCAGAAGCTGGCCGGGCGAGTAGCGGCTCTCAGTCGCTTCATCCCTCGCCTGGGCGAAAAGGCGATGCCCCTATACCGCCTGATGCGCAAGAACCCCACCTTCCAGTGAGACAAGGAGGCGGACGACGCGCTCCGCGACCTAAAAAAGGTGCTACTCGCCGCACCATTACTCGCTGCCCCCGTCGACAAAGAACCCATGCTGGTTTACGTCGCGGCTTCCGAGCGCATCGTCAGCGCCGTGATGGTCGACGAGCGACCAGAGGAAGGAAAGGAGCGCCCAGTCCAGCGGCCGGTGTACTACATCAGCGAGGTCCTCACCGAGTCGCGCCAGCGGTACCCACAGTACCAAAAGCTAGTATACGCGGTCTTCAGAGCTCAGCGGCGCCTGCCGCACTACTTCCAGGAGCACCCGATCACAGTCGTTTCCTCATCTCCACTGCAAGACATCATCCGCAACCGCGAGGCGACCGGGCGGGTCGCCAAGTGGGCCGTCGAGATCGGCGTCCACAACATCAAATACGAGCCACGAAAAGCGATCAAGTCGCAGGCACTGGCAGACTTCATCGCCGGCTGGGAGGAAGCCCAGCAGCCAGAAAAGCTGTCGTACCTCCATTACTGGAGCCTGCACTTCGACGGCTCCAAGAACGCGGACGGTGCAGGCGCAGGGATAGTGCTAACTTCACCAAAGGGCGACAAGCTCTGCTACATCCTGTGCCTCGACTTCACACCCTGTACCAACAACATGGCTGAGTACGAGGCCCTACTCCACGGCATGCGAGCCGCCAAGGAGATGAACGTCAATCGCCTCCGCTGCTATGGAGATTCCGACCTTATTGCGGGGCAACTCGCTGGCACCTGCGACGCCGTCTCCCCTACCATGGCGGCGTACCACCAAGCAGTGGACAAGTTGGGCGGACACTTCACCGGCTACTCCGTCGAGTGGATCGACAGGCGGAAGAACGAGGAGGCCGACGCACTCTCTCGCATCGGGTCGGCTCGACTCGCACCACCCGCCGGCATTTTCCTCGACACGATCACCAAGCCATCAGTCTCTCCCCCGAGGGAGATCGACATCGGAGTCCCACTCTAACCAGAGGCAGCCTTGGTCGCACTCGTCCACGAGCCAGACGACTGGACCAAGCCCTACATCGCCTACCTGGAAGCCGGCACCCTGCCGACAGATGAGACGGACGCTCGGATGATCGCCCGTCGATGCAAGTCCTACACCATCATCGACGGCGAGCTCCACAAGCGTAGCGTCACCGGCGTATTCCAACGCTGCGTCCAACCAGCTGAAGGACGCAAAATCCTCCACGACATTCACTCCGGTGACTGCGGCCACCACGCCGCCGCCCGCTCCCTGGTCGCCAAGGCTACGCGACATGGCTTTTACTGGACCACCGCGCACGCCGATGCCGTCGATATCGTCCAGCGGTGCGCCGGGTGCCAGAAGTACGCCAACCAGACGCACGTACCGAGCTCGGCGCTCAAAACAATCCCCATCACTTGGCCATTCGCTGTGTGGGGCATGAATATGGTGGGACCCTTCAAGAAGGCCCCCTCCGGCTACACCCACCTGCTAGTCGCCGTCGACAAATTCACGAAATGGGTGGAGGCCAAGCCAGTCCGGAAATGCGACGGGAAGACCGCCACTAAATTCCTACGCGAGCTCATATATCGCTACGGGTTCCCAAACAGCATCATCATGGACAACGGCACCAACTTTGCCAAGGGAGCCATGGCCGAATTCTGCGAAGAGCACCACATCCGGCTCGACCTAGCGTCAGTCGCCCACCCGGAATCCAACGGCCAGGCGGAACGGGCCAACCAAAGCATCCTCCACGGCCTGAAGCCGCGACTCCAGGTACCACTCGAGCGCACCGCCGGGTGCTGGGTCGAGGAGTTGCCCTCTGTCATCTGGGGGATCCGCACCTCAGTCAACAAATCGACAGGGTTCACTCCCTTCTTCATGGTCTACGGCGCCGAGGCAGTCATGCCCACCGACCTCGAGCACGACTCGCCGTGGGTCGTCCACTATACGGAAGCTGCTAACGAGCTTGCCCGCCAAGACGGGGTCGACCTACTCGACGAAGCGCGTGACCTCGCTCGGTCACGCACCGCCATCTACCAGCAGGGACTCCGCCGCTACCACAGCCGGCGGGTGAAAGCTCGCACCTTCCAAGAAGGCGACCTGGTGTTACGCCTCATCCAGGATAAGAAGGGCATGCACAAGCTCTCCCCTCCGTGGGAAGGCCCATTCGCCATCGGGCGCGTACTCGGCAACGACGCCTACTAACTCATCGACGTCCGCGGGGACGGCGAACTCGACGTCAAGCGACCATGGAATGTAAACCTCCTACGGAAGTTCTACTCCTAGAACTCCACACATGTATTCTCCAGTCGCTATGAAATAAAAAGAAACGGTTACCGCAAATTGCGCCTACTCTCCATGACTTGTGCCACTCGCACTCGTAATAACAGCGTTACGCTAATCGCAGAAGTCAACCTTTGGTACAACGATCGACACGGCTAAGTAGTGCGGTGTAAGAGCACTGAGTCACCTCAGGTCTTGCACCGTCCATGAAAAACGACCACCCGGAGCCCCATTGGAGTCGCCTAGCTCGACTGGTTCTACGAGCCAAGACAACTGCCCTCGCTTCTCACAGCGACATTGGTCCTCCGCATCCTCAGCATAGCGACTCGAACGGCTAAGTACCACGCCCGGGGACTGAAGACCAGTTCATCGCTAGCGGTCAGGGAAAACGCCAAGTAGGAGAGCATGCCCAGGACTCGCCACGCGACTGACCCCACGGGCCAGGCAGGAGTGACGCGCTCAAACCAACGCGCTAAGTCCTCAACCACCCTCGAGTTGCGCCTAGAACAACCAAGTTACACGCTCGGGGACTCGGCCACCCGACCTCGTTCGCGCAAGGGAAAACGGTGAAGTACAGAGCACTCAAGGGAGTCGCCTAGCGACTGGCTCTTCGAGCTCGGGCGAGTAGACCAAAATAACAAAACATATAAACCAACACATATATCGCGTACAAGGTAAACCCCACAAAAAGGGCGGACGCGCTCGGGGACTCATTCAAAATCAATCACAAGCACACAACAAATACCAAAATAGACACGATGTCTCATTCAATTGCATATTGCATTGTTTCATGTTACAAAATATGCCAGCATGGCAGACCTGCTGCTAACGCCAAAAGGCAAACTATCCTACTCCGCAGGCTTTGATGACGACTCGCCAACATCCCGGCGATTGCGGATGAACGGCGTGTACGGGTTCGACGGATACGTCGTCAGTTCACCCGCCATTGCCGCGCGAAAAGGTTGCTCGACCTTGAAGTCACGATGTGTCGGCTCGGGGTCGTTCGGCGCGACGACCGTCTCCTGGTACGGAAGAAGGTCGCCCATTGCCCAGACACGTTCTGAGTACGTGGTGGCGCGATCCTGCAACTTGAGAACCTCGGACAGCTCCACCGCGCCAGTCGACGACGGATATTCACTCGTCACATCGTCGATGTCGAAGTCCTCGGGGAAGTGGGCAAGTCCAAGACTAAGTGCCGTCGACGCTACGCGCCGAAACGCCGACCGCGTCATGAACTCAACGACCGCGGGTGCTTTCTCCAAATACTTCCATACCTCAACGAGGTCGCTGGGAATCACCTCCGTGGGCGATATCTCTTGGAGATAGGCGCGGATGCACATCGCCGACAACGTTGCCGAATCGACAAGCATGCTTACACACTGCCTCGCGTCGAACGAGCTCGCCTCTTCCTTGCTATCGATGATGCGACCTGCGAGCAGAGGACAAAAATGAGTGCGACGGATACCACAAAGGACACAACCATCGGAAGGGGCAGATGTACTCACCAAGCAGCGGGCGGGCGAGTTCCGTGATGAAGCATTGAAGCGACGTATGGTCGTCCTGAAGCCCAGCAATAAGGACTTCTGACACCTTGCGATCCTCTTCAGCGGCTGCAATGGCGGCCTTAGCTCGCCCGTCAGCAGAGCTCGCTTCTTCCTTCGCCTCCCGCAGCTCGCGCTCGAGGTTGGCGATCCGCTGTTCAGCGGCACTCAAAGCCGATTGCGCCGCCGCCACCTCACCAGCAGGGACAAGCCCCTGGCGAGCTTCCTCGGCCTTCGCGGCAATAGCCTGAAGCCCTTTGTTCGCTTCCTGGACGATGGCCAGCTCCTTCTCCGCGCGCTGCCTTGCGGCCAATCGGTCAGCCGACTCAAGCTGCAGACCCTGCACATCACCAAAAAGGTTAATCAAAGCAAAATTCCTAAGTACCCACCGCTGAAATTCAGCGAGTGCGCACTCGGGGACTGGCAACCAAGAAATTCCTAAGTGCCCACCCGCTGAAATTCAGCGAGTGCGCACTCGGGGACTGGCAACCAAGAAATTCCTAAGTGCCCACCCGCTGAAATTCAGCGAGTGCGCACTCGGGGACTGGCGATCAAGAAGTTCCTAAGTGCCCACCCGCTAAAATTTAACAAGTGCGCACTCGGGGACTGGATGCGAAAAACAAAGTTAAGACATTATAAGAATCAGGTCGCTGCAAAGCACCGACCTGATCCTCGGGGACTGGATGTACCTAGATGGCTGCGCCAAGCATGCTGTGGAGTTGTATCACGTCCACGGACGCGAGGAGAGCCGGCGTATGCCCACGACGTTGGTCGACTTCAGCATCGGCGGTCCCGTGAGCGTGGCTCGAGGGCGAAGTCCCACTAGCCGCGGCCGCCTTGGTCACGAAGCGCGGGAACGTGGCGATAGAGGCACCTGCTCCAAAGGAGGCCGGCTCCGCCGGTCCAGGCAAGGGAGCACCCTCCTTCGTAGATGCGGCTTCCTCCATCGCGGGTCCGGCTGGCGCGACTGCCGTGTCGTCAGAAATAGTGACGGTGTCGTCGCCCTTGGCCTTCTTGCTGCCACCCGCCGAGGCGACGACCTCGTCCGCCTTCCTCTTGCGGGAAGGGTCTTCCTCGCTAACGACGGGCGGCACCTTAGCCACGGTCGGATGGCCCATCCTTTTCACTCCGGTCCTGTGCATCAATCGTATAAGCAAAAACAATTGAAGTAATTATGAGAAACAAGGAAGGGTGAGTGCACTCACTTGGCGACTGGAATAAAGCGTAGCCCCGTACGGAGGCCGGCTGGTTTTTCTAGTTCAGGGCCAAGTCGGCGACTGAGCCCCATCTCCAGGACATCGCGTGCCCAAGACACGGACGGCTTCTTCATCGTTGAGGCCGCAGCTGGGGCCTCTGGGATATCTTCGGTAGGAGCCTCCTGGTGAGGCGAAGCCGCCGCAGCCGGAACATCCCCCAGCCCAGAGACAGGGGCGAATGGCGGAGGCATTGAAGCCAGCGGCACTTCTTCGGTCGCTGCGTCTAGTGCGGCTGCCACTGGTGGTGCGTCCTTATCGGCTGGGCTGGGAGCATCAGAGCTGCTCACCGAGTGTGGTGGCGAGGCCGGCTTCGTCTTCTTTTTTGGAGGGGCACTTGCCTCCCTTTCTTTCTTCTTCTTCTTTGACGGAGTGGCTTGACGGCGCGAAGTGGTCTCTGGGAGCTCGTCATCGTCATCATGACGCTCAAGGCTTCTGCTAGCTTCGATTTCACGCTGTCGCTGACCGCGGGTCTTTCGGACCAGCGGGGCGACCTCCTCCTCGGACTCGTCGCCATCGTCCTCGTTGCCCTTAGCGGGCGGCGACTCGCCTACATACTGGGCGGACGAGCTCGAGTTCTCATCGTCCGAAGGTGGGAGCCACCCTTCCACCACTTGGAATAGCTGCGATGAATACAAAGTAAAATCAGAATTACCGTGACCGCATGAACTACGACTGCGAGCAAAGTAAAGTGATTACCGTTGGAGCTGGACGCTTTGCGGTATAGGGGGCGACCCCAGCCTGCGCATCCAGGTACACCGCCTGGGTAATCTTCTTCAATGCTGGGAGATAGTCCTCCAGCTTCCACTCGTCGAGGCAGGCCTTCGTCGAGTCTCCCCGGCCCGTGTACTGGTACATATAGTGGTCGCGTTGGGCGAGCGGGACGAGCCGCCGCCCGAGCCAGCAATTGTACAGATTTATCGTCTGGAGGCCCTTCTTTTTCAGACCGCGGATGGTCTGGAGCATCTCGTCGACGACCATCCGCTGATCGTTAGGGAGCTTGCCGACTTGGAGATGGCGCGGCTCGGACCGATTGGCGGAATACCACGGGATCGCCACCTCGTCCTCCGGGCTCGCCTCGGCCACGTAGAACCATGACTTCTTCCAGTCACTCGCTGCCTTGGCGGGCAGCATCAAGTCGAAGAATGAGGCTTTGGACTTGAGCTGGAACGTCAGGCCGCCCGCGGCTAGCATTGGGCCGCCTGCTTCCTCGCGGCTGATCCGTCCATGAAACAGATCTTGCCACAAGGGGAAGGAGGGCCGGCAGCCCAAGTAGCATTCACAGAACGCCACGAAGATGGCGAGCTGCTCGATGCTGTGGGGACCCAGATCTGAAGGCTGGATCCCGTAGTAGGCGCAGAAGCGCCGGAAGAACAGGGACGTAGGAAACCCTAGCCCCCGCTCAAGATGACTGGTGAAACAGATGAATTCCCTCTCTCGCGGGTTCGGGGTCGTCTCTCCGGCTGCGGGAATACGCCAACAGCCGGCTCGCAGGATCCCGTCCTCCTCGAAGGAGGCCAGTTGCGCCCTTGTGCACTTGGACCTACCCCACGGTTCGGTGGAAAGGGCCATGGCCGAGAGGTTTGTTGGGGGTTGGGGGATTTCGGGTCGGCTGGATCGCGATGCGAGGGAAGGAAAATGCGTGCAGCCGGAAGAAGTGGTGAGAAGTTGGCTCTCCGATCACTTGCCATTCCCCTTATATAGGGGATGTTACCCGCCAAATCTGGGAACCGTTACCGCGCGATGATTACGCCAAAAGTTACCGTTGGATTACCCCAACGGCTAGTTTGACCACGCCTGACGGTCCAACTACGGTCGCTCGGCTCGCCGACCAAATCACTATGACAGTGTTTCGCCGACTCGATTCGCCAAAGCTGCGACCTGGATCACTAGTTTCTTCCTTTATACAGGAGCCCGCCGACGATTCGACTGGATGCCTACTCTGAAGCCGTATACTCCGACTGCCAGCAGCCATCTACGCCTAATCGCCGACGGCCTCGGGGACTACTGATGGGGATATGCCTACCGGGGTATACCCAGCAGGACGTTTCCGACTGGCCCAAGAACCGACGAGTGGGCCTGCAGGACGGCGAATGGATTGAAGCCCAACGAGGAACTAAGCGACTGGAAGCTGAAGGCCCAGGCGAGTAGATAGGCCCAGTCGGATTAGGTTAAACGACTACCGAAGCTTTAACTGAATCGGTTGAGATATGTAAACCCTAGGGAGGTGAGCCTATATAAACCTCCTCATAGGGCGAGTAGAGATACGTTCCCTCATACACCCAAGCGACTCGCCGCCTAACAGGCGAGCTCGCCCATTGTAACACCTCCATAATACAATCTAGCAGGAATAGGTCTTTACCCTCCGGGGGGCCGAACCTGGGTAAAACCCTGTGTCTTTGCCCTCATCTCGCACCGCAGATGGATGGTCGCCCTTGCCCCTCGTTCTACTACTCGCTGCCGATTGCAGCATCTGCCGTGACTATTCCCACGACAGAGGGTGAGTTCTTCTATCGACTCGTTGCTACAATCTAGTAGATATATCTTGGTTTGTTTGTGTGCATGCGGTAGAATTTTTTTGTTTTCCATGCTACGAACCCCTACCAAGTGTAACATATATTATAGGCCTCATAGTGAACTTTATCAAAGCTTGTACTAATGTTGTAGTCCCTGGTGAAGCTTCTTAAATTCAAAACTTCTTGGCTCTGATACCATATTAAGTAGAGCTTCTGTATAATCATGTTAAACTCAATGTAGATGTCGCTTTTTTAGGAGGTTCGAACGGGGGCTATGGCAACAGTTCTTCGTGATGCAACCGGTATGTTCATCGCTGGTTTTTATTCTTTTCTGTAGCATGTTGGATATACAATAGTGAAGGATGCAATTGCCATGGGTGATGGACTGGAATTAGCAAACGATCTTGGATGCAATATGGTGCAAGCTCAATCAGATGCCGTGGAGGTTATTAACACATGCACGGGAGGGGAAGATGGTGGAGCTCGACAATGGCTATTTTTGCGAAGTCAGCTGATTCAATTCTATATCTGTAATAGAGAAAGTCTACTTTGAGTATTGTCCTAGAGAAACACATGAAGTTGCTTATGTGCCCGCTAGGTTTTGTTTTGATACGAAAACCTTTTATAACCAGGTCGATGAACCTCCTAGCTTCATTTTAGCCAACTTATAGACGATGTAACCATTTTACTAGTATCAATAAAGTTGCCATGGTAGCTTTCCTTAAAAAAAACACTTCCTTATTAAGGAAGAGAATAAAATTTTCTAGTTAATTAATAACAAACGGACAAAAACCCAGATACAAGCCCAAAAACACGACCGTCGCTAAATATGATGCCAGCCAACTTGAGAGTACGACTGCCTCGAGTGAAGCACGGAAGCAAGAATAAAAACCACTCAGAACTAGATCAACATGATTTACTTTATTAGGAAAATAAACATCTCACTCTTGATGACACTACAGAAATTATGAAAATAAATGCGTCTGCCGGGAGTCGAACCCGGGTCTATTGCTTGGAAGGCAATTATCCTAACCGTTGGACTACAGACGCTGATTGATTTGTTTTGACAAACTTACTTCTCAATCCGCCAAATGAGCGAGGTTCGACTGTGACTACAAGTCCAGGCTCGCCTCCTGCCACTGCAAGGCCCGCCAAATGAGTATCTGCCCCTGTGCAGTTTAGGGTTTCCGAAGGGACCAAGTTTGTCAATTTCCCTAAACTCAAACAAAGTTCAGTCAGGTTTCAGTTTCTGAAACTGCAACTGCATTCGCTGTGCTCTTCTTCGGTTCAGTCCTCAGAAGGAGTGATTGGTCGAGCCATACGGGCCGAAGCGCCATGCCGAGCGCAGCTTGGCCCGGCCCAGTTTCACTCGCACGCCTTCCTCTATCTTGCTTGAGCAAATGGGCTGGGCTCCTTTCCCGACTTCGGTCTCAAACGTGCCGGCCGAACCGTCGATCCGACTGACCGACTCCACTCTCCACCTCGCCGTCTTCGCCACCGCCGGCGAAGGGATGGGGACGTCGGTGCAGGTGACGCCGCTGAGCGGTGCGTACGGCGAGGGGCCCCTCTGCTACCTGCTCGCCGTCGACGGCTTCCGCTTCCTCCTCGACTGCGGATGGACCGACCACTGCGACCCCGCGCTACTCCAGCCTCTCGCAAGGTACCACGCGAGCACCTACCTGTTCCATCATTCATTCCGCCCCCCAAGAGCTTGCTTGCTTGCTCGTAGAACCGGTTGTATCGGTGCTACCGTGCGTGCGTGTTCGCTGGTGGGGTATAGCTTCACTGGGCGCGCGTCACCTGATCGACGAATTGCGCCACCTAGGGCGAGGCGCCAGTGGGGATTCTCTCCGGTGGTCAATTGCCTGCATCTGTGGGGACGGGAAAAGAGTGCTGGACGCCGTGCTCTCCTAAAAGGGGGTTAGGACGCTGGGTCTATGTTGGCTTGGCAGATCTTAGAGTTTTGTTTGCTGCACTGCAATGTTTGGCATCTTTGGACTGTTGGAATATTGACTGGTTGATATCATCGAATGCCAACTAGCAAGGGGTGCGTCCACCGTTAATCATGTATATGTATCACTGTAATCAATAAGCATCAATGGATGACCTCCGGCATGTATCCCAGGCTGTTATACTTGAACTTCATTAATTCTAAGCGGATAAATCTATTTTGTTTGTTTTAATTTACTGGCGAAGCGATGCTACATGGGTATAGTAGCTTATGTTAGTCCAAACATATGGAGCAGCATTTTTTACTTATGCAGATAAGCGTGTCTCATATCTTTTCAGGGTTGCGCCAACAATAGATGCTGTTCTTCTGTCTCATCCTGACATGATGCATCTAGGAGCTTTACCCTATGCTATGAAACATCTTGGATTGTCTGCACCAGTATATGCGACAGAGCCTGTGTTTAGGCTTGGACTTCTTACCATGTATGATCATTTCCTATCTCGATGGGTAAGATTCTTTTGTGCCCATTGTCGTAATTCCTAACTGCTTGTGCTTCTGTAGCCATATGCATTGCCAGTTTATATATTCTCCTTGTATGTTTTTGTGGGACCAAATTAACATTCGCCTCCATTGTCATTTGTCGCTCTTCATTGTTAATGGATGACTCTTACCAATTTTTAATGTCTCTTTCGCAGCAAGTTGCAGACTTTGACTTATTTACTTTGGATGATATAGATGCTGCATTCCAGAATGTTGTCAGGCTGAAATACTCTCAAAACCACCTTCTTAACGGTCAGTGAGATCATGTTGATGTACATCACTTCAGTATGCTCAGCTGTATTCCCTCAATAACTGTTTCTCTGCAGATAAAGGCGAAGGAATAGTTATTGCACCGCATGTGTCTGGGCATCTCTTGGGGGGTACAGTATGGAAGATAACAAAAGATGGAGAGGACGTGGTCTATGCTGTTGATTTCAACCACCGAAAAGAGAGGTTAGATCCTCTGTTGTGTCTGTCACGTACAGATTTAGTACTCTATAGCTTAAATAACTAATACCGATGTGCCTTTTCAGACATTTGAATGGTACTGCCCTTGGATCCTTTGTACGGCCAGCTGTTTTGATTACTGATGCTTACAATGCCTTGAACAATCAGGTCTACAAAAGGCAGCAGGATCAAGATTTTATTGGTACAGCACTGCTACCGAGTCATTACTTGTTTGCAGGTTATTTTACGTGCACTATGTGTCAAAAGCTCTTCCTTGAAGTGTCACCGTGTTTCATACAGTTTCAATGGTGAAAGTTCTATCAAGTGGTGGTAGCGTGTTACTGCCTGTTGATACAGCTGGTAGAGTGCTAGAACTTCTTTTAATAATGGAGCAGGTGAAATCGTGATTTTATTATCACTGTACTCTTTTATCTGTCATGCTAATGATATGCTAAACTCTTATCTTAATGTATTTCAGTACTGGGCTCAACGACATTTGGTCTATCCTATCTACTTTCTTACCAATGTTTCTACGAGTACTGTTGATTTTGTCCAGAGTTTTCTTGAATGGATGAGTGATTCAATCTCAAAGTATTTTGAACACACTAGAGATAATGCCTTTTTATTAAGGTATAACATGTCCCTTGTCAATTAACATCTTTCCCCTCTGTTAGTCCAGTGGAGTAACAAATATATTCTCACTTTGGAGTCTGTTCTTGGAATACTATTATCAGAGCCTTTTTAATATATTTTCTAGGTTTTCCAATTCTCCATGTGATTCTTGTGTTATTTCTTAGAACTTGTGTCCTTTCTATGGTGTAGATATGTTTCACTGATAATTAACAAAGAAGAGCTGGAGAAACTGGGAGATGCTCCAAAGGTTAGAGTAACAATGTATATGTCTACCATACTTTTGGGACCTTGAAGTTAACATATATTTAGCAGGTGGTTCTAGCGTCCATGGCAAGTTTGGAGGTTGGCTTTTCTCATGACATATTTGTTGAGTTGACAAATGACGCAAAAAATCTGGTGCTTTTTACTGAGAAGGGACAGGTACATCCATTTGTGCAGCCTCTCCAAATGGATCACACTTCTCTTCAATCTTCACATATGTTCAGTAGCTTCCACCTTAAATAAATTGTTATAAGAACCATGGAGCTTTGAAGGTATAAATGACTAGAGGCCTTGATAACACTTAATTGAAACTTTGGATATGTGAAGAGCATGAGCCAAAGCTTTAGTGAATTATCTGCTGAATTGATCTTTTATTCCTGGTGGAAAATAAATTATAAAGCCTCAACTTCCCTAATATTTACCATTATATCTGTATCATGTTGCATAGTTGACTACAAAAAAAGAAACACCTTCGTTTATTTCATTCAAGTAGCAGAATCCGTGCAACGTATGTCTATGTATGTACAAATGTCTGATTACAAAATATTAGCATTCCAGTTTGGGACACTTGCTCGGATGCTTCAAGTGGATCCACCCCCCAAAGCTGTGAAGGTCACTATGAGCAAGCGAATTCCTTTAGTTGGCGAGGAGCTGAAAGCTTATGAAGAGGAACAAGAACGGATAAAAAAGGAAGAAGCGCTAAAGGCTAGCCTCAGCAAGGAGGAGCTAAAGGCTTCTCATACAAAAGCTTCTGATACCATGGTCATCGATGCAAGCTTGTCTTGTAAATCATCCAATGGTATAAGATTTTTTATCTCGATGATCCAATATAAGATGGTTACACATTTTTTTGGAACATAAGTGTGCTGTCTTACCTGAACATATCACATTTTCAATGGCATATTATAGTTTGAAATCTTATGTGGCTCCTGATAGCCAGTTTTAGTTCTTCCAAATATTCTACTTCTCCCGTCAAAAAAAATAAAATCTACTTCTGATCCTTTTCTGCTTGTCTTGTGTATTGACCTGATGTACTTCAATATCCTTGTTTCATTCTTGTTTACTGTACCGAAAAAGCAAATCGATGATAACCGATCTGTTGTTCCATCTATTCTCCAAACTGAGCTTGTGTTCAGGTCTTGTTACTATCTACTCCCTCCGTTTCAGGCCTTAAGGCGTCCTCTTTTTGCGTGTTTTTTCTTTGACCAAGAATTACTCTAAATATGTAAAGAGTTTTGGTATAAAACTAGTTTCATTGGAAAGTATTTTTCAATACGAATCCAACGATACTAATTATGTACAATATAGTTAAGATTTTATTGCTCAATTCTTTTGGTCAAACTTTGCTTTGGAAAGCGTGTGCGCCTTAAGCCTTGAAACGGAGGTAGTATTTCTGATATAATATGTTGTATGTAATTAACTGCCCTTCTTTACTTTCTGGTTCCATGAGCTGGCTCAGATGTTGGCGGGAGTGTGGATATTCTAATTGATGGATTTGTCCCTACGGCGACCATTGTCGCTCCTATTTTTCCTTTCTTTGAAAATACTGCTGACTGGGATGACTTCGGTGAGGTTATCAATCCTGATGATTATATGATGAAACAAGATGAAATAGATAATAATTTGATGCTCGTAAGTTCGATTATGCACTTTCTGTTAGTGTTGACTACTCAGTATGTGTCTTAGTTGTATGTCTTTCAGTATGATTATTGTGTTGCAGTCATCTCTTTGTAGATCGTTTTTCTTATTGAAATCTGCAAGAAGCTTTAAATGGAAGTGGAAATTCCTTCCCATCTTCATTTGTGCTCATTTGTTTTTACTTAAGGCAAAATGGTCTTATGTAGTTACATGTACTATAGGTTATTAAGCGCATGTTTTCTCTCAGGGTGCTGGAGATGGTATGGATGGTAAGCTTGATGAGGGATCAGCACACCTGCTTCTTGATTCAGCACCATCAAAAGTCATTTCCAACGAGATGACAGTAAGTTCTCTTCTGTCTTTTATTTACTCTCTGCATCTATATCAAAGTGATAGTGTACATCTATCCAGGTTGAACTTTTACATCTGTTTACGTATATTCGGTATTTTTCAGGTGCAAGTGAAGTGCTCATTGGCATATATGGACTTTGAAGGTCGTTCCGATGGGCGTTCTGTAAAATCAGTTATTGCTCATGTGGCCCCACTAAACCTTGTGCGTGTCTTTAGTTGGAATATTATATCTTATAGTATGTATATGGCTTTAATCTTAAATTTTTGACTTGTTTGCTCCCTTTTGGACTTTTCATAGTCAAAGATAGATCTCAATTCTCTCTAAGCCTATGTTCTGAAGCACTTGCATTATTGAATTCAAAACTGTTACGTAGATCTAACTTTGCATATCTATCCACTCGAAGGTGGACATGCCACCATAGACTTTGTGTAGATAATTACTTTGGCGATTTGTTTTTTGGTTTACCGTGTGTGATATCAGTGACCTGCAGCTGCAGTGGCTGTGGTCAGTACTTGTGCTGTATGTGGAAATCTGTAGAACGACCTGAACCTCTTCTCATATTTTTCCAGGTTTTGGTGCATGGATCAGCAGAAGCTACTGAGCATTTAAAAATGCATTGTGAAAAGAACTCAGACTTGCATGCTTATGCTCCTCAGATAGAAGAAACAATTGACATAACATCAGATTTATGTGCTTACAAGGTTAGTTTGTTAACTGACAAACTCTTCCGTGTTAGAGCTCTACTTAGGAGATTCGGAAAGTAAAGTCATTCTCAGATACTGGTGTATTAATTCTTATTCTGAAATCACTGCACCCACCATCATGATTCTCCATATTAGTGAGTAATAGGCACATTGCCATTTACTGAAGTCACTGCATCAACATGACGCTCAATATTAAGCAGCAATGAACTTTTTGTGTATACCATTGTTTATTTAAGCAAGGAGGCTAATCTAAGTTTGTAACCAATCATATATGTATACTGACTTGCTAATTTTGTGTGTGTTACTTATGAAATTTCAGGTACAACTTTCAGAGAAGTTCATGAGCAATGTAATTTCTAAGAAGGTATGAGCTATATTTGATTCCCTTAGTTGTTAATTAATTTTATCTCTTTGTTGATGTTAAAGCCATGTTGATGTGGAAATCGTGTCATGATAGGAACTTGACATAAGTAAACCTAGCAACCTAATCGCTCGAGTTCTCTCTTTGAATGGCCGAGCTCTACTCAGAGTTCCCCAATTAGCAAACAAAAGGAAGAGGCTAGAACTCCTTTTGCTGTTAGAAAAAAGTGCCGTTGCTTTCCTACCAGGAAGCCCATTCCATTTCCCAGCTGGTCACCAGCCATATGAGGCTAACAAATGTCTAACCAGTTGAATTTTCTCATCAACTCCGAGCCAGTAACCACCAAAGACAACCTGGTCCGAGTCTACAGCCACCGACCATATTGTTTGTCCATGTGGTTTGTTTTGGTTATTTGTTGAATTCTTCGCTTTGGTGTTCGTTTACTTCACTGGGTTTTTACTGTAAGAAAGCACTGACTCTGACACTATCGCTGTCTCTAGTTAGGTGAGCATGAAATTGCATGGGTTGATGCAGAAGTTGGGAAAGTGGACGGGAAGCTTACTTTGCTACCGCCCTCATCAACTCCATCAGCCCACAAATCAGTTCTTGTGGGTGATCTGAAATTGGCTGATTTCAAGCAACTCCTTGCAAATAAAGGTTTACAGGTAGGTCCCTGTTTTTAATCTATGATGTTGCATTCGTTACTCTTTAGCCATCATCTCCTCCACGTTGTGGTTTCAGTATGTGCATCAAACTAATCTCTGGTCATATACTCTGACACCATCAAAACGTAACGGCAAGAAATTTCTCGTAGGTTGAGTTTGCTGGGGGCGCTCTCCGGTGCGGCGAGTACATCACGGTGCGCAAGATTGGCGATTCTAACCAAAAGGTAACTAACCACTCGAACCGCCATACATTTAGGCACAACTTCAATCAGTTTGCCAGACTTCGATCACCATGGAGTGGATGCTATGACAAACCGCCTCCCATTTCCTTGCGAAACTATCCATCGTGTACTATTTTAGTCGGTCCGTGTGTCTCTGACGTGCATCGCAGGGCAGCACGAGTTCTCAGCAGATCGTGATCGAGGGCCCGTTGTGCGAGGACTACTACAAGATACGGGAGCTCCTTTACTCACAGTTCTTCTTGCTGTAACCAAAGGCCAACCTCCCGGAGCTGCAGTTGATGCAAATGCAATGTTCCTGACGTGCGCTTAATTCCTTATTTATCATGTTAATGATGAAATTAGTATTTTGCGCACAAGTTTACAGCAAAACTTGGTGTTTCGTGCAAAAAGTTTCTTAAATCGTGTTCTTTGCAAAAACGACACCAACAAGTGGCGTTGTCTGCAATTTCCTCCAGGCTCACGTGAAACAGGAAAATGACTCTGTACTGAATATAATGGAGTCAATTGAACGTACGCAAATTGTTTAATAGGTGTCCTGCAGCTGATTGGCCCAGGAGGCGTACGTGCCATTTGACCATCGAGCCTTGCGATTCGGACGCACAGAACGCCTGGCCACCCCTTTTTTAATTTACCAAACAGGTCCGGCCCAAAACAAAGCAAAAGAAACAGAAATGGAAAAACCCATCTCAAAGAGATAGGAGTGGACAATAATTATTTGAGTACCAAAACTCAAACCAACAACAACATAAACCTATCCTTGATAAAAACCGGACCGGTGAGTGAATCAGTGGGGCGACTGGTTCACTGTTTTGATGGTCGGAC
This sequence comes from Avena atlantica, assembly GCA_910589765.1. Taxonomy (NCBI): domain Eukaryota; kingdom Viridiplantae; phylum Streptophyta; class Magnoliopsida; order Poales; family Poaceae; genus Avena; species Avena atlantica. Next base: position 432,864,392 of record OU342733.1, on the reverse strand, counting down.
CATCGGTTCGATGGTGACAAAAAAATGTTTTTTCATCAAAATTTAAGTAAAATTTGGAACAAAATAACCATAAAAGGTATATATAATGCATATTTTAATATATAATCACAAAAATATGGCATATCCAAGTGGTATTGGGCTTTACGTGTTGCTATTTATGCCTACCATAAGGTTCACGAGTTTGATTCCTCTAGTAAACATCTTTTTTCTGGTTTCTTATTGTTTGGACTGTTGCCTCTTAAAAAATGGTGAGTCCATCGATTTAGGTTTTTTCTGGTTAAACCACCGAACCGAGCCGATTTTAAAAACTATGCCTTGAGAAGAGTGATGCTTTAAAACAAGCACATACACTCCCTCCAGGACCAGACATAGAGAAATATCATGCAACAGAAGAAGGGAAACAAGAATGAAGATCAGCTGTCAGCAATCCTTGAAGTAATTGGCGCCCACACATACGACCTAGAGTAAACTTCTCGGATCACAGGCTTCAAGATCTCTCCACGCCCTCTTCAAGATTTTTTCTGCCTTGATTTATCTGCAACAGTGCCCAAGAAGATATCATGTTGCATAATCTTTATATTACACAGCCAGGATCGTCATGAAATTGCATAATCCGTATATTATATTGCATAGACAGGATCATTAGGAAATTTTCTATTGAAGCAATCTTCATTTCTTGTCTTCCAGATAGCCGGTAGATATCAGCTCCTCCAACAAAGAACCAGATCCCTCTGATTTACTGGGAAGGAACTAATCCATCTAGAAGTTAGATCCATATATAGCACTAACTTGGCAAGTACACAAGTAAAAAAAGAGAGGAGATGATCAATAGTCTCCATATTACAGAAGTGACATTGATCATTTCTAGTCCATCCTCTCTTCAAAAGATTATCTTTTGTCAAGATTCTGTTTTTAGAACTAGCCAAACATTTTTTTTTCATTTTAAAGGGGATTTTGATTTTCCAAAGAAATTTGTGTGGATATCCTATGGATCTCAGTTGCATATGCAAACTCTTAACTGAGAAAGCCACAGCTATGGCAATCTTCCAGCTCACTCTAACAGGTCATTGAGGGAGAAATTATCCACAATATTTTTTTAATCATTGAACTGTGCCAAAGTCTCTCCAAACAGCAATCTTCTGAATCTGATAGAGCCGCAGCCTTCATCTCTAACATTCATGACAGTCACCAACTTGATAAGGGTAAGAGCATATAATCTTGGGAACTGTTCTGCACTGCCAAGGGTGAACTCTTCACCCAAAGTGTCTTTCCAAAATAAAAAAATTCACCATTGTTAATATGCCTTTTAGTATCAGGCATCCAGCCGCTAGACATACCGTTCCCTTAAGCATACATACAGATGCAGGAAATGTTTCATCCAAGCTTTGAGTTTGTCGCCAACTAGTTTGGCTACAAAGGTTGCAAGCAGGGAAAGTCAGCTTGGGCAAAGTCGCATCGCATCACCATCTCGATCTGGCTCTCTCCTACAGTTAAAACAGGTCAGCCCCTGCCTGCCACTGCGCATCCATCAGACGAAGCATCTCGTCGTTACGATCTCTCCTTTCCCCTCCCCGGCCCAGATGCCAACCGGAATATATATGTAGCCTTTCACTGTTTGGAAAGAAATTCCTAAAATTCCTCGGCCCTTCCCAGCTTTTCCGTTCATGTTTAGGGCATCTTCACCTGGTCCATCCAACCCGTCCTACCGCCTCTAAACGTGTCTACCCGGATGTGCGGATGTGCGTAGCACCCTAGCAGCACGACCTATCCGGACGAGCGTATTCGGCTCGACCCATTCGTGCACCAAATCTAGACAACAGTTGCGTCGATCGGGACAGTATGGTTGTCCTCGCGTGTCTTCCCACTAGTTTGCGTGGGGGCTCTAAATAGACACTCTCCCCTCCTCCCAAACCCTCGCCCTCCATATCCCGCGACCAGAGCAGGCGCAACCGTTGCTGCCGCCACTGCCCACTGCCACCGACGCACCTCAATATCAAGCAGCACCGTAGGACACACGCTTTGCCGGAGTTGTCTCGATGCGTCGCAGGCAATCCCGCCGCCCGGCCTTCGCCTGTCGACTGGACGCGCGACAACCTCTACGTGGCGCACAACCTGCTCGGTCGTTTGCCTGACCGCGGTTGAGGTACATTCGACAATCCTTTCTAGATTATCTGGTCCGATGCGGTTGGCATCGCCATTGACCGCCACATACTTTATAGATGGATAGCATTCGAAGGGCAATCGAGTTCTTCTACAAGAATTTTGTCGAGTCATTATCTGAGGAGGACTCCAATAGTGAGACCAAAATTCTGCTGGCAGCTGCACAGATGGTGCACGACCACTACCTCCTGCCGCCATGCGGAGGTGGCTCGGCCAAGCGACACAAAGCCAACCATGAGCGCGACTGAGAAGAAGGACGCATACGCTTTTACAAGAACTACTACCACTCAACTAATCCGGTCTTCAAAGAGAAGGCATTTCGTCGACGCTATCGGATGTCCAGGAACTTGTTCTTGGATATTCTTAACGGGGTTAGGGAGTACGATGACTACCTCGAGGCCAAGTTCGATTGTACTGGTAAGATTGGCTTCTTCTCTAACCAGAAATATTACGCTGTCATTCGGAAGCTTGCATATGAAGTGTCCGGTGATCTCCTAGACGACTACATGCGCATGAGCGAGTCCACGTGCTATGAGGCAATGTACTGGTTTTGCAGCGCGGTAATTGCGGTGTTTGGGAAAGTGTAAGACCCCACCTTTTAAAGGTAAAGGCCTCTATGATTGCAATGCTAGTCCCTGGATCAAATGCTAGCATCCACAATTTAAGATAAAGTACACAGAAACAAATGTCATTATTACATCGTCATTCCAGAGATAACATAGTCTTTACAACTCATTAGCCTAAGGCTGGTACATAGAGTTCATAACATAAGTAAATAACTATAAGTCTTCATCTTCATGTGCCACAGACAAACATGTTGAGTGTAGACTCACAACCCTAATCTCCATCAGAGTAACCTGCAACATCAAAAGTTACAGCCACAGTGGGTCAATACATTTGGAATTGTATTGGCAAGTGATACCTAGTAGAATAGTAGTATCTAACATCTATATGTATTTGGCTAAGTGTAGCTTAGGCTTGCTTTGCTCAAAATAAGGTTTTCCTTATTAGCTGAAAAACACTAAGTTTTTGTTTGTCAAAACACCCAAGGAACCACCAATAGACATTGGTGAACCTTTACCTTTGTTCAACCACAAGTTTTTAACTTAGAAGTTGGGATGAGGAGATCCTTGATTGCTTCAATGTCTTTGATGCTCAAATTGTCCGTTGCCGAGGACATGGCTAAGTACTTAGGTTTTACCCTCTCGAGAGGTGGTGCACTTTCCCCACAAGACTCGACATGCATCGAGACGAGACTTTTTAGAAGCATTTCATTAGACCACCATGGATGCATTCCATCCTATCATCCTACCACCAACTGTCCATATGGCTAAGTTCTTGCAACCTATTTGGTCAAGGCAGAGCCCATTTGCCATGCGGTTGCACTAGAAGCTTCTCAACACTAAACATCTCAAATCCCTTTGTTTCTGGGTGGCAATCCACAAGTGTGATACACAAGGTAAACCATAGACATGGGCCTTATGTAACCACTCAACATAAACTAACCATACCATTCCACCCAGGTGATTCATTCACATAGTTGTTTTATTAATCAAAAACACAAGTCACAGGCTTAGCAAAATCTCGTAGCATGAATATTCCACTTGTTTTCTACTAGCTAGGCTAAGCATGATAACATAATAATTTTTCTTAACTTAGGTAATAATGTACTAAGGCTACAACTACTAGGATTTCCCAAGGCATAGCATAGTATATACTTAGCAAAATTTCCATGCAAGTACTACTCAAAATATCACTAATGCATAGTCAAAATAATAGGACAAAATATATGAAGCACCACTTGCCTTGTTAGTTGGAAGAGTAGCAACAGTCCTCACAATCACAATCACCACTATCACCAAAATCTACACAAAAATCATAACACCAAATTCACATTCAAATATTCAAAAAAAAAACATATATGAATGCATGCAAATGTAATGGAGTGATTTTCTACACTAAACAAGTCAAACCAAACAGTACTGAACACAAAGTAAACTTTCTAAAGTTTAAATAAAACAAATTTTACTCTAAACCAATTTTCTAAACATTTTATATAGTCAAAATAAGCCTATAATTGGTTCTGCAAATAATCCTATTTTTTAGAAGCAAAATTCTAATTCAAGGCCACATAAGTGTAGGGTTTATTTTTCCAAATCCAATTATATATTATTTGCAATTTTTGGACAAACAGATCAAAATATATGAATTATACAAGTTTAAATCCCTAATAGATTCAAATCTGGATTTTAAATCAAACAACTAGACACGTGGTTGTGCCTGATTGTCCCGTACCGCTTCGCGCAGATCACATTTCCGCGTTGTTGGATCAAGTCAGATCCAACGCACTAGATCTAAACAAAACGGTTCACTAAAAGATCTAATCTACAATGCATGATTTAGATATAATGGCCCTGGACCAAGCGATCCTATGCTAGCGACGCTGATGACGCTGGCAGCGACAGTGCTACTGTCGGTGACGTTTCGGCGAACCTAGAGGGGGCTGGGGGTGATGCTGTGGCTTACCAGCATCGCGTAGATGCGAGGAAGCTCAAGGTGCAGTTGGTTTGGACAGGGGCGCACGGGCGTGGGCGTAGGCGTAGGCGTAGGAGCTCGTCGGAGTTGCTGCTAGCGTCGGGCTTTCGCAAACGGTGACGGAGGCGACGTCCTAGGTCACGGGAAGGCAAGTGAAGGGCATCAAAGAGGTGCAAAAGGTCACATCGCACATGCTAGTTTTATTCATAGGGCAAAGGGCGTGCAAACCTGAACGGAATTACTCGCCGGAGTCGTGGACGACGTCGGGTGCTTGTAGGGGTTGACGGGGCCGTCGACCTGGGGAAGTATAGGGCGAACCAGGGACACAGTTAGACGCGCAAGAGGGTGGCGAGTATGACATGGTGAACCAGAGGGCACGGGGTGGACGGAGCTCACCTGAATCACTCGCCAGAGGTGCTCGGGTCTGCGGCGGTGCAAGCTTGATTGTGGGCAGCCTGGTGGCGCTAAGTGGGGGCTAGGTGAGGGGAAATGACCGCCGCGAGGTGGTGCTTAAGTAGCCAGAGCAGGGGCGACAATCATGCGAGCAATCAGCGCGAATTGAAGCGAATTCATTCCTGGTAGTGAAGGGAAAAAACGGTGGCGACGACGTGGTCTGCGGGCGCGGGATTTGGGGATGAAGGGGTGAGCTGGCGTTGGGCCCAGTGTCAGCGAGTGCGGGGTAAGGTTCACGCGGGTGAGAGAGGGGGCAGAGGGAGAGAACCTCAGGTGGGCTTATTGGGCCAGAAGAGCCGCTAGGCTGAAAGGGTAGCGCAGGTTTTTTTATCCTTGATTTTCAGGAATGAATTTGAAACCCTAATTCAAACTTGTTTGAATTCAAACCTTTTCCACAATTTTGTACTGTGATCCTAGCACTCAAAAGTGAGTCAAACACATCTGTCCACTCAAAAACACTTTGGTCTTTTGAAAATAAAAATAAAACCATGCCTCATATGTAATATATAAAGAGGGGTTAATTATGGTTTTATTTAGGGTTTTGGTTTGAAATTTTTTGTGCAAGACTAATATGCTATGATGATATGAATGCAATACATGGTTTTGCCTTTGATGAAATTTGGGATGTTACAGGAAGTTTATATGAGAGAGCCAAACACCAAAGACATTGCCCGCCTTTTGTCCATCAGCGAGAGAAGGGGGTTTCCTGGGATGCTTGGCAGCATCGACTGCATGCATTGGTAGTGAAAGAATTATCCCTTTGGTTGGCAAGGGCAGTTCAAAGGGCATGCGGAAGGATGAGCCGTCCTACTAGAGGCTGTTGCATCACATGATCTCTGGATTTGGCACTATTTTTTATGGCTGGATAAAACAATGATATTAATATGCTGCAGCGGTCTCCGGTGTTTGCTAGGCTGGAAGAAGGCAATGCCGCATAGGTTTCCTATGAGATCAATGGTAATCAATATGATATGGGTTACTATATAGCTGACGGTATCTATCCCTCCTAGGCCATCTTTGTGAAGACAATCCGCAACCCACAATATGAGAAATGCAAGAGGTTTGAGAAAGAGCAAGAGGCCGCTAGGAAGGATGTGGAGCGATCATTTGACGTGCTTTAGTCAAGGTGTGCTATTGTTCGATACCCTTCTAAAAACCTGTAGCACCAAGAGGATGTTGGAGATATGCCCTAGAGGCAATAATAAATGTAGTTATTATTATATCTTTGTGTTTATGATAAATGTTTACATTCATGCTATAATAGTATTAACAAGGAAACATTAATACTTGTGTGATTTGTAAACTGAATTTGAAGTCCCTAGTAAAGCCTCTTTATAATACTAGCTTGTTGGTTAATAAATGATTGTGGTTTCCCTATCATGAACATTGAGATGTTATTAACAACAAGATCATATCGTTAGGAGAATGATATGGTGGACATACTCCTATAGATAAGCATAGTATAAAGATCAAGTCATTTTAATAGTTCAATTGCTAAATGCTTTCTGATACATAGTAACCTAATTCCTTCGACCATGAGATCATGCATATCACCTTTACCGGATGGATGCTTTGATGACATCAAACACCACACCGTAACTGGGTGGCTATAAAGGTGGCATTGAGTATTCGGAAAGTATTGGTTGAGACACATGGATCAAGAGTGGGATTTGTCCATCCATATGACGGATAGATATACTCTGGGCCCTCTTGGTGAAATGTCATCCAATTAGCTTGCAAGCATGTGACTGGCTCACAAGGGATCACATATCACGGGAACGAGAAAAGAGTACTTATCGGTAACGAGGTTGAACTAGGTATCTAGAGATACCAACGATCATAACCTCGGATAAGTAAACTATCGTGAGACAAAGGGAAATTGGTATTGTATGTAAGTGGTTCATTCGATCTCAAAGTAATCGTAGAAATATGTGGGAGCCATATGAATTTCCAGATTCCTCTATTAGTTATTGTTCGGAGAAGTGTCTCGATCATGTTCGCATAATTCACGAACCGTAGGGAGACACACTTAAGGATTCGACGTTGTTTGAGTAGTTATGGAATGATGAGAAAGAGTCCGAATGTTGTTCGGAGTCTCGAATAGGATTCGGGATATCACGAGGAGATCCGGAATGGTCCGAAGAATAAGATTCATATAAGGAAAGTCCTGTTTCGGAGTTGGAGAATGGTTCCGGTGTTTTCATCGGGAATGTTCTAGAAGGTTCCAGAATGTCCGGCACTCCGGAGGGGAAGGGTACATGAATGTGTTATATCAAGTTGGTATGATTGCATTATGTACTAAGTGTCATCGCTGAACAAAATAGAGGATTTAATCAAATCCTTGTTTGAAAAGTCAAACGCCAATTTGAAAGTCAAACGGCTATTTTTGGGAAGTGGAGAGGGAGGTGGAAACCGAGTTGGGGAGGAGTTCCTCCCCTCCACCGCCGGCCCACCTCCAAGACGAGTTGGGGAGGGACTCCCCTCCCCTTGGTCGGCCCCTCCACCTATAAAAGGAGGGGCAGGGCTCCCCTCCTAGACACACAACTCCTCCACCTCTAAACCCTAGCCGCCGGAGCCGCCACCTCCACTGCCGCCGCCGCCCTAGGGCAAACCGCTGCCGCCGCCTAGCTAACCCTAGCCACCGGCTTGCCCCCTCCTCGGCGTGTCTAAACCCTAGATCGTCGAGGGCTCTCTCATAGTCCACCATACTCGCTCCGGCTTAAGGCGAAGCCCTGCGAGATCTCCCCTCTACTTCCGGTACCACGCCGTTGTGCTGCCGGAATCGCGAGGTGAGTGCTACAACCTCCGCTGCCTGCTGGAACAAGGGAGAGGAAGGTCTTTGTCGAGTACCAAACGTGTGACCGACTGCGGGAGCGCTGCCGGAACGCAGCGCCGGAAGGATCGTCTACGCGATCTTGAGATCGGGAAAAGTACGACTACATCACCCACGAGAATCCGCTCTCGTTAAACACTTTGGAATCTTCGAGGGTGAGTTATTCCATCGACTCGTTGCTACTATCTAGTAGATAGATCTTGGCTTGTTTGTTTGTATGCGATAGAAAATATTTGTTTTCCATGCTACGAATCCCTACAGTGGTATCAGAGCCGTGTCTATATGTAGATCTGTTGCACGAGTAGAACACAATGGTCATTGTGGGCGTTGATGCTTTTATTGTCGATTGCTTCTTGTGTACTTTGCATCTTGCGGGATGTTGGGATGAAGCGGCCCGGGCTAACCTTACATGACATCGTTCATGAGACTTGCTCCACGCTTGACATGCAACTTTTATTGCATAAGTGGCTTTGCAGGTGCCTGTTTCTCCTAGCATAGTTAAGATCCAATTTACAACGGGTGATTAACAATACTAGTATCAATGTTGTGGTTCATGTTCGTAAGTTAGAACGACTCTTATTGAAAGCCCCAAACCACGTAAAACATGCAAAGAAAGTAGAGGCGTCTAACTTTGTTTTGCAGGGGTGTGCAGTGATGTGATATGGCCATGATTGTGATTATATTTGATGTATGCAATGTTCCTTATTGTAAGTTGGCAACCGGCATGAGCCATATGGTTGTCTTTAATTTATGTTAAGAACCGCGTGTCTATTCAAAGTAGTTGTAATAGTTGAAGCCGGTGGACGACAACCATGGAGAAGCGTCATTGACCTTGATGCAATGCCGGTGATGATGGAGATCATGTTCGTGCTTGAAGATGGAGATCGGAAGCACAAAGAAGAAAGGCCATATCATATCACATATTATGAATTGCATGTGATGTTAATCCTTTATGCATCTTGTATTGCTTAGTAGACGACGGTAGCATTATAAGATGATCCCTCATGCACATGAATTTCAAATCATAAAGTGTTCACCCTTAGTTAGCACCGTTGCTAAAGCTTGTTGTTTCGAAGCACCACGTGATGATCGAGTGTGTTAGATTCTGCAAGTGAATACAACGTGAGCAAGCCAGATTTGCTCATGCGGAAACTAAGGTTTGATCTTGACGAGCCTAGCATGTACAGACATGGTCTCGGAACATGGATCACCTAAAGGTAAAGCATCATATATTAGATATGATGAACATGTCGATTGTTCGCCATTGAAACTATATCAACTCTCGTGATGATCGGTGTTGATGTGGTGGATTTGGTTCGTGTGATCACTAAAACAATGTGAGGGATATTGTTTTGAGTGGGAGTTCACCTAGATTAATTTTATTATTAATTTGAACTCAATTTGTCATAAACTTAGTCTAAACTATTGCAAATATGTTGTAGATCAATGGCAGCCCCTACCATCAATTTTAATGCGTTCCTAGAGAAAGAAAAGTTGAAAAACAATGGAAGCAACTTCGCGGATTGGTTCCGCAATTTGAGGATTGTCCTCACAGCTGGTAATTTGACCTATGTGCTGGATGCACCACTGGGTGACCCGCCTGCAGCTGATGCTGCCGATGAAGTAAAGAACGTTTACCTCACTCGGAAGACTCAGTACTCCACAGTTCAGTGTGCTATCTTGTATGGTTTAGAATCAGAGCTTCAGAAAAGGTTTGAGAATTCAGACCCATATGATATTGTCTAGGATCTCAAATTGATCTTTGAGACTCATGCGGCAATTGAAAGCTATGAGGCTTCTGAAAAGTTCTTTAACTGCAAGATGGAAGAGGGCAGCTCCGTTAGTGAGCATGTGCTTAAGATGTCTGGGCACGCAAACAAACTTCAAAGCTTGGGTATAGTGATTCCTAATGCTTTGGGGATTTATCGTGTCCTCCAATCACTACCACCAAGTTACAAGAACTTTGTGATGAACTACAACATGCAAAACATGAACAAGACGTTGCCAGAACTCTTTGCCATGTTGAAATCTGTAGAAGTGGAGATCAAGAAAGAGCACCAAGTGTTGTTGGTCAATAAGACCACCAAATTCAAGAAAGGCAAGTCTAAGCAAAAGGGACACTTCAAGAAGGGTGGTAAGAAAGTTACCACGCCGACGAAGAAGACCAAGGCTGGACCTAAGCCTGATACTAAGTGCTTTTACTGCAAGGGAGAAGGTCACTGGAAGCGGAATTGCCCAAAGTACTTGGCGGATTTGAAGAACGGCAACATCAAGAAGAAAGGTATATCCGATATACATGTTATTGATGTGTATCTCACTAGTACTCGTAGTAGTGCCTGGGTATTTGATACTGGTTCGGTTGCTCATATTTGTAACTCGAAACAGGTGCTGCGGAATAAACGGAAGCTAGCGAAGAACGAGGTGACGATGCGCGTGGGAAACGGATCAAAGGTTGATGTGATTGCGGTCGGCATGCTACCCCTTAATCTACCATCGGGATTAGTTTTATACTTAAATAATTGTTATTTGGTGCCTGCGTTAAGCATGAACATTATATCGGGATCTTGTTTATTACGAGACGGTTACTTGTTTAAGTCTGAGAATAATGGTTGTTCGATTTATATGAGTAATATGTTTTATGCACATGCACCTTTGATAGATGGTCTATTCTTATTGAATCTCGATAGTGGAAATACACATATTAATAACATTGAGGCTAAACGTTTGAAATCGAGCGATAACTCGACCTATATGTGGCACTGTCGTCTTGGTCACATTGGAGTGAAGCGTATGAAGAAACTCCATTCCGATGGACTTCTTGAATCACTTGATTTCGAATCACTTGAAAGATGCGAAGCACGTCTGATGGGTAAAATGACTAAGATTCCATTTTCTGGTATGATGGAGCGAGCTATGGACTTATTGGAAATCATACATACCGATGTGTGTGGTCCAATGAGTGTAGCATCGCGCGGTGGTTATCGTTATGTTCTTACCTTCACGGATGACTTGAGTAGATATGGTTATATCTATTTCATGAAACATAAGTCCGAAACTTTCGAGAAGTTTAAGGAATTTCAAAGTGAGGTAGAGAATCAACGTAACAAGAAGATTAAATTTCTACGTTCTGATCGTGGAGGTGAATATCTAAGTTACGAGTTTGGCGAGCATTTGAAGAAATACGGAATACTTTCACAATTGACACCACCGGGAACACCACAGCATAATGGTGTGTCCGAACGTCGTAATCGAACTCTCTTAGATATGGTTCGTTCTATGATGTCACTTACAGATTTACCGCTATCATTTTGGGGTTATGCATTAGAAACAGCCGCATTCACTTTAAATAGGGCACCATCTAAATCCGTTGAAACAACACCGTATGAATTATGGTTTGGGAAGAAACCTAGATTGTCGTTCCTTAAAGTTTGGGGTTGCGAAGCCTATGTAAAGAAGTTACAGCCGGACAAGCTTGAACCCAAAGCGGAAAAATGCGTCTTCATAGGATACCCGAAGGAAACTATTGGGTATACCTTCTATCATAGATCCGAAGGCAAAATCTTCGTTGCCAAGAATGGATCCTTTCTAGAGAAGGAATTTCTCTCGATAGAAGTGACTGGAAGGAAAGTAGAACTCGACGAGGTTGTCGAACCTTCTCTCGAAATTGCGAGTAGCGCAACACCGGAAGAAGTTCCTTGGTGCCTGCACCAATAAGAGAGGAAGCTAATGATAATGATCATGAAACTTCGGTTAAAGTTGCTACAGAGCCTCGCAGGTCAACGGGAACTCGTACCACTCCAGATTGGTATGATCCCGTTATGAGTGTCATGTTGGTGGACAACACCAATGACCCTGCGACATATGAGGAAGCGATGATGAGCCCAGATTCCAATAAATGGCAAGAAGCCATGAAATCCGAGATTGGATCCATGTACGAAAACCAAGTATGGACTTTGGTGGACTTACCGGATGGCCGAAAGGCTGTCGAGAACAAATGGATTTTCAAGAAGAAAACAAATGCTGATGGTAATGTTACTGTCTATAAAGCTCGACTTGTCGCAAAAGGGTTTCGACAAATTCAAGGAGTTGACTACGATGAGACTTTCTCCCCAGTAGCAAAGCTAAAGTCTGTGAGGATTATGTTAGCAATCGCTGCATATTATGATTATGAGATATGGCAGATGGATGTCAAAACAACATTCCTCAATGGAGACATTGATGAAGAGTTGTATATGATGCAACCCAAAGGTTTTGTCGATCCTAAAGATGCTAACAAGGTATGCAAACTTCAACGGTCCATCTATGGATTGAAGCAAGCATCCCGAAGTTGGAATCAACGTTTTGATAAGGTGATCAAAAGTTTTGGTTTTATACAAACTTATGGAGAAGCTTGTATTTACAAGAAAGTGAGTGGGAGATCTGTAGCATTCTTAATACTATATGTAGATGACATATTGTTGATTGGGAATGATGTAGACCTTCTTAATAGTGTCAAGGAATATTTGAATAATAGTTTTTCAACGAAGGATCTTGATGAAGCAGCTTACATATTAGGCATAAAGATTTATAGAGATAGATCGAGACGCCCAATATCATTGTCACAAAGTACATATTTGGACAAAGTTCTAAAGAGGTTTGGAATGGAAGATAGCAAGAAAGGGTTCTTGCCCATGTTGCCCAATACGACCTTGAGTAAAACTCAAAGTCCGACAATAGCAGAAGATAGAGAAAGGATGAGTAAGACTCCCTATGCCTCAGCCATAGGATCTCTAATGTATGCCATGCTATGTACTAGACCCGACATTGCATATACTGTTAGTTTAACTAGCAGATATCAAAGTGATCCAGGAGTGGATCATTGGACAGCGGTCAAAAACATCCTTAAGTACTTAAGAATAACTAAGGATATGGTTCTTTCTTATGGAGGTGATGAACAGCTCGTTGTTAATGGTTACACCGATGCTAGTTGGAACACCGATCCGGATGATTCTAAATCACAATCTGGATACGTATTTATTTTGAATGGTGCAACAATTAGCTGGAGGAGTGCAAAGCAAAGCGTTGTGGCGAGATCTTCAACTGAATCGGAATACATGGCTGCTTCGGAGGCTTCACAAGAAGCGATATGGATGAAAGAGTTCATTACAGAGCTGAGTGTGGTTCCTAGTGCGCTGGACCCAATGTCTATCTACTGTGATAACATGGGCGCCATAGCCAATGCGCAAGAACCAAGGTCACACAAGAAGCTGAAGCATATCAAGCTACGTTTTCACGCTATTCGAGAACATGTCCAAGATGGGGACATAAAGATTTGCAAAGTACACATAGATCTGAATGTGGGGGATCCGTTGACTAAACCTCTCCCGAGGGCAAAACACGACCAACACCAAACTGCCATGGGTGTTCGGTATATTACCATGTAATCTAGATTAGATGACTCTAGTGCAAGTGGGAGACTGTTGGAGATATGCCCTAGAGGCAATAATAAATGTAGTTATTATTATATCTTTGTGTTTATGATAAATGTTTACATTCATGCTATAATAGTATTAACAAGGAAACATTAATACTTGTGTGATTTGTAAACTAAATTTGAAGTCCCTAGTAAAGCCTCTTTATAATACTAGCTTGTTGGTTAATAAATTATTGTGGTTTCCCTATCATGAACATTGAGATGTTATTAACAACAATATCATATCGTTAGGAGAATGATATGGTGGACATACTCCTATAGATAAGCATAGCATAAAGATCAAGTCATTTTAATAGTTCAATTGCTATATGCTTTCTGATACATAGTAACCTAATTCCTTCGACCATGAGATCATGCATATCACCTTTACCGGATGGATGCTTTGATGACATCAAACACCACACCGTAACTGGGTGGCTATAAAGGTGGCATTGAGTATTCGGAAAGTATTGGTTGAGACACATGGATCAAGAGTGGGATTTGTCCATCCATATGACGGATAGATATACTCTAGGCCCTCTCGGTGAAATGTCATCCAATTAGCTTGCAAGCATGTGACTGGATCACAAGGGATCACATATCACGGGAACGAGAAAAGAGTACTTATCGGTAATGAGGTTGAACTAGGTATCCAGAGATACCGACGATCATAACCTCGGATAAGTAAACTATCGTGAGACAAAGGGAAATTGGTATCATATGTAAGTGGTTCATTCGATCGCAAAGTAATCGTAGAAATATGTGGGAGCCATATGAATTTCCAGATTCCTCTATTGGTTATTGTTCGGAGAAGTGTCTCGATCATGTCCGCATAATTCACGAACCGTAGGGAGACACACTTAAGGATTCGACGTTGTTTGAGTAGTTATGGAATGATGAGAAAGAGTCCGAATGTTGTTCGGAGTCTCGAATAGGATTCGGGATATCACGAGGAGATCCGGAATGGTCCGGAGATTAAGATTCATATAAGGAAAGTCTTGTTTCGGAGTTGGAGAATGGTTCCGGTGTTTTCATCGGGAATGTTCTAGAAGGTTCCGGAATGTCCGGCACTCCGGAGGGGAAGGGTACATGAATGTGTTATGTCAAGTTGGTATGATTGCATTATGTACTAAGTGTCATCGCTGAACAAAATAGAGGATTTAATCAAATCCTTGTTTGAAAATTCAAACGCCAATTTGAAAGTCAAACGGCTATTTTTGGGAAGTGGAGAGGGAGGTGGAAACCGAGTTGGGGAGGAGTTCCTCCCCTCCACCGCCGGCCCACCTCCAAGCCGAGTTGGGGAGGGACTCTCCTCCCCTTGGCCGGCCCCTCCATCTATAAAAGGAGGGGCAGGGCTCCCCTCCTAGACACACAACTCCTCCACCTCTAAACCCTAGCCGCCGGCGCCGCCACCTCCACTGCCGCCGCCGACGCCCTAGGGCAAACCGCCGCCACCGCCTAGCTATCCCTAGCCGCCAGCTTGCCCCCTCCTCGGCGTGTATAAACCCTAGATCGTCGAGGGCTCTCTCATAGTCCACCATACTCGCTCCGGCTTAAGGCGAAGCCCTGCGAGATCTCCCCTCTACTTCCGGTACCACGCCGTTGTGCTGCCGGAATCGCGAGGAGAGTGCTACAACCTCCACTGCCTGATGGAACAAGGGAGAGGAAGGTCTTCATCGAGTACCGAACGTGTGACCGGAAGGATCGTCTACACGGTCTTGAGATCGGGAAAAGTACGACTACATCACCCATGAGAATCCGCTGTCGTTAAACACTTTGGAATCTTCGAGGGTGAGTTATTCCATCGACTCGTTGCTACTATCTAATAGATAGATCTTGGCTTGTTTGTTTGTATGCGATAGAAATTTTTTGTTTTCCATGCTATGAATCCCTACATAGGATGTGGATGTGATGACTGCTTGTGTAATCATGCATAACACGATCGTTGAGGACGAGCGTGATGACGACATCTTGGACCAAGGCTAGGACATTTAGGCTCATTTGGTTGAGCCAGAGCTAGGTTTAGCGTATTGGGAAGATTTCATGCAAGTGCATAAAAAATTGCATGATAGGCACACCCATGACCGGCTTTAACTAGATTTGATTGAGCATATATATGTTCGTGTGGAAAACCTAAACGGTTAATCCCTTATTTGTTTCTTATAATTGTAATGACGTGTGGTTATTTTTTTATCGAACCACGTGAGTGTGAACTAGTCATATGTAAGTACTACTTTAATTAGATTACCTAATCTAGTTTATTTGCTTGTCAAAATATAAATTTATCTAGCAATTTGATGCAAAATCTGCAAACATATGAAAATTCTGGCCAGCACTGGCTATGGCTGGCTGGACAGGCCAAATCCAACCCAAAACCAATCATGTTCTGATTAAAATGGACAAAAACGGATGCTTGGGTTAACCCGACGAAAATGACTTTAAGGGATGGAAACTGTTGGTGTTACTGTTGTCGTGACGCCAGTTGCCACTGTTTTCTTTGCTTCCCAATCATTAGTTCATGGGGCCTGATAGACTGTAGCGTATACATGCCAGGCTCTACTACCAATCCCGTCGGTCGGTTACATTTACAAACAGGACTAAAAAGAAAATAAGATGGAAAGCAGTCCTAAACATATGCACGAAGGACCCTAATATTTTCCTGAACAAAGCAATCAGGTCCTTTGTCAACACCCGACTTTTTAATCCTAGATGCCTGTTATGCCATACATCGCAATCCCAGGATTATCATTTTTGCGAGACATAACAGATTTGGATATCACAGTACATCATCCATTACAAACTATACATAAGGTCTTACACAAATAAGGATCTCATGATCCAGTTCTTAATACAACTCAAGCAGCGGAATAACGTAAAGATAACGATAGCGTAGGTGAAACTCCATCTTCGGGGTCACAGGCAATGCTGACGATGGGAGATGATCCTAGTTGTCATAACCTTCCTGCGATCCGTCATCCTGATACTCCTCTTCATAGTCTGGCCATGGGAATAGCCAGGGACAAAGCCATGAGTACTCTTTAAGTACTCGCAAACTAATACTAATAAGTGAAGTGGTTTTGAATGGGATAGACTAAGCTCTAGGGTTGTTTTGCAAAAAGCCAGATTTACCTCTACTAAGTTCAGAAGCAAAGAAAACTAGTTGAAAAACTTAATAACACCTAAGTGGGAAGTTGAATTTCATATCAAAACTCTGTTGTGGTAAAGTCAAAGTCATAAATCATTTCATAAGACACTTTGAAAACATCTGACGGGGGAACAGTATGGCCACTCCAACTGTCCATAACTGCGGACTCGGCCATTCGAACAGTTTGACACTCTGCAGAGATTGTACACTTTCACCACAACATTCGATACATCCGTCAGGAACAATCCTAAATTCACCATACTCTGTATGCGTATAATCAATCCTAACCTTTCAATTACACGCCCTAGTATAGGCACCTCTCCTGTGAGTTTGGCCTCCCAACCATGACCAACTGTCATCTTGGGTACTGCATAGGTGGACAATCTTCACAAGGTAGCCTCAACTCATACCTTAGCCGTGAGGGAACCCATACTAAGGTATATAAATTTTCAGTCAAGCCCTACCCAATTTTCAGGTATTGTGGTTGTACGGTAAAAATTAGAATGGTATCGCATTCAGACAACCATCAGTTCTATAAAGGACTAAGGCTCATGCCCCAACATTTTCATCATCAAAATCATCTGGTGTTCAAGAACACATGTCAAAACATTTCAGTATAATGACTCATCATTCTAAGATTTTCATAACCATTTTCACCAAGTATTCCCATCTAAAACTGATCAAGTTTTATTCTTAGCACTAGCATCTACAAGTGGGGGTAAATACTAATGGTGGGTAATAAACAAGTATATCTTATCTAAGTAAATCTCATGCCTCAGGATGACATTAAGATTCTACCTTCAATTATCTTTCTAGAATCTACAAGTCACTAAGTGAACTTTTGATAGAAAGCTTTTAATAAAAAAATAAAATACTATTATTGCAAGTAAAACTAGGATGGTGTGTCAAGTGGGTATAATCACATATACTTAAGGCATATAGTTGGTATAGTAACAAGCAAGTAGTAGCTTGCATATGTAGGGTATCTTGCAAGTGTTAGCTTGCATAATTGCAAGTATAAGTTTGCTAATTTAACTGGTAGTATTAGGCTTGCTAAGTTGCAAGTGTTAGTTTGCTCAGATAGTAGCTTGCCTATGTAGAGCAGTGGTTAAAGTTCTCCTCGGCTTCTTCCTCGTAGTATCCTCCTTCCTCCTCGTATCCTTGGTCGGTACTAGCATCTATAAATAAATACGAGGTACACAATCACCAAACAATACTTAACTATTTCTAAACATCACACAAAGTTTCACACTAGGTGATCTAGCATCATCACTAACATTACAAGATTAAAACACTTGTCTCATTTATTTTATTTTGAGAAAAGTAATTTCTACTCATTGAAAAACTACTTAAGATTTAATATTCTCCAACTCAAACATGGGATCATGTTGACACATGTCATCACCACATATTTCAGTACATGGGAATGTGATTTAAAGTGGTGTCACAATTTAATAAGGCTTAACCTTTTTATTTTAATTAAATAAAATGACTAGAAATGCCTATGTGGCATTCTTTTATTACTTGAACATTATTTATGCAAGTAAACCCATATGTTTTCTATATTCTGAAAGGTATGATCAAATGTGATTTTTGAGAGTTGGAATCAACTCAAAAGTTCTTATGGTTGAATTTTGAAAAATGTTTGAATGCAGAAAAGCTTCTGCCTTGTTATTTTTACCATGGTTGATCTATAACTCCAAATGGTTTGAATCAAACTGGCTTGGATTAAGCATTTCAGTACCTTTCTAACAAAATTAGTTTCATGCATTTTGGTTTAGTGAATCGAGTTGGGTTGATTTTTGAATCTATGTACAAAACTATGTTTGAAATTAAATGAATAAAACTAAATTTGAATTGTTGGGTTGCGCGGGAGGGTTAACTGGGCCGGCCCACTACGCACAGCGCATGCATGGGTTGGTTAAGTGGCTGTCCTCACGTGTCAGTGAGAAGGGGAGGGGCGAAGCGGTACGGAGCAATGTGGATCGTGGGATCTAGTTCTAATCGAACGACTCTGGTTCATCGTCCACGTCGGGCAGTGCCAGCGAGACAGGACCCTAGCGCGGCAGGTGGGGGTCGTGGGAGGCTCACCGGGGCTCAGGCAGTGGTCGACGACGGGGCGAATGACAAAGTCGACGACGGCGGTTCTCCTGGTACCGGCAGCTTCTCTTGGGGCGGCTCCAATCGACGGCTACCTTCTCCTCCAGCAGCGGCGGGCTCCGGCCAAATTCCGGCGATGCGCTGCTTGCCTTGCTCCGGGAGTGAGGTGGGGTGGTTCTGAGGGAGAGGGAGGTGAACTGGTGTAAATAAAACTAAAGGTGGAGGCCTCTATTTATAGTGGCTAAAGGGGACCGACGGGCGCGGGCTGAGCTCCTCGTGGTCGACGGTACAGAGTGCTACTAGCATGTGCAACGGTATGGGGCGTTGCTGTGCTCCCTGGCGAAGCTCAACGGCGTGGTGGCGAGGCGTGGGGCGGTGCTGATCGGTTGGAACACGTCGATGCTCTGGGCGGGTCCGACGATAATTTTAATGGCGCACAGTGTGCATGGTCCGCGCGGTGGCGAACGGGCATGTCTGCAGGGTTGCTGGGGCGGTGGTGATCACGCACGCACGCGGCGAGGGCGGCGCGTGGTCTATGGGTGCTGGTCGAGGGTGGCGCACTGGCGCGCTCTCGGCTCGCATGCAGAGAGGTTTGGCATGGTCTTGTCGTGTGGTACAGGGGATGGCAGTGCTTGGGGCTAGGACAGGGAGTGGCGGTGGATGGTGGAGTGCCTGCTAGACATGCTTGCTAGGCTTGGTGCTGCTCATAGCTTGCTGTCGACAATTGGGTGGCAAGGTGAGGCTCGGCATGCTTGCCATTAATGTCATGGTCTAGTTTAAAGTGAGCTAGAGGGGTTAAACAAGTTATATGATCTACTGAGGGTGTAGAGTGAGCTAGATAGGGAACAAGTTAGGCCAAAATTACTGCACACTATAGTGTTTGATGTTTGTTTGATTTATATCTGCAAGGTATTTGATAAAATGGCCGCAAGAACTTTGAATTTAAATTTTGGATTCAAACTTGGTGGGTTTGCTAGGCACATACTAGGGAGTGTCTGGTTAGTTGGATTAGTCAAAGGGCACTGGTTTGGTTGGGTTTTGAAAATGGGTGACCTTCACATATGATAAAGATTCAATTTTGAATTGTGATTTGAATGAGGTTGCCAAATGTTTCTGTAAGTTTGAAAGGTGGGCTTTGTTTCAATTTTACTTGTTCTAGCAAGGGGTGAAAAGAATTGGGAAAGTTTCTGTTTGAAATCTTGGACTAGAAACATTCAAAGTGACCTAGTGAGCAGGATTGGCAAAAATGACCATTTGCTTTATTTGATTTTCTCTTGATTTTTTTCTGCATGGAAATGTTTTATATGATGTTATTTTCTTCTTTAAACCATTTCTTGCTATTTAGGTTAATCACAAAAGTTCATTCATGCATTTATCAAATCATCTCATTCACACATGCATTCATATGATTTTAATTAATCAAAGTTTTTGTTAACCCTAATTTTAGTGATTAGAGTTTGATGATTAATGTTTAATATTTTAATTAATCAAAGTTTTTGTTAACCCTAATTTTAGTGATTAGAGTTTGATGATCAATGTTTACTAGAAGTAGGTAATCCGGTGATAAAGTCCATTCCAACTGAATTCCATTTCCATTCCGGAATCTGTAACGGTTGCAACAGTCCTGCGGGTCTTTGATGTCCCGCCTTGACTCTCTGACAGATATCACACTTGGCGATATAGCTCCCAATTTCTCTCTTCATCTTATGCCACCAAAATTGTTCCTTTAAATCCTGATACATCTTCGTTCCTTCAGGGTGGATAGAATAAAGAGTATCATGGGCCTCTTTCAAAATCACTCCTTTAAATTCCGAATCTGCGGGTACATAAAGGCGTCCTTTGTACCATAGAACTCCTTCTTCGTCTTCCGTAAATCCGAGTAATTTTCCTGTACCGATACGACGCTTGATTCCGTCGATACTAGCATTTCCTTTCTGCGCCTCCTTGATCTGACTGATCAAAGTGGGTTGAAGTTCTATGCTAGCCAAAAATCCTTCGCTCACTAATTCCATTCGAAAATCTTCCATCTCTTTGTGCAAACTTGGTTGCTCCTTCAAAATCATGGAGTTCAAGCGGCACAGCAATCTGCTAAGGGCATCTGCTACCACATTGGCTTTACCGGGGTGATAGTGAATGTCCAGATCATAATCCTTGATTAGCTCAATCCATCTTCTTTGTCTCATATTCAGCTCCTTCTGAGTGAATATATATTTCAAGCTCTTGTGATCTAAATAAATCTCACAACGGTTTCCCATCAGGTAATGCCTCCATGTCTTCAAGGCTAGAACTACGGCTGCTAGTTCAAGTTCATGGGTTGGATAATTCTGTTCATGCTGTTTCAGTTGTCGGGATAGATAAGATATAACTTTGACTTCTTGCATTAGCACACATCCGAGACCGATCCTGGATGCGTCACAATACACATCAAAGGGCTTCGTGATATACGGCATGATCAAGATTGGGGCTGAAATCAATCTCCTCTTGAGTTCTTGAAAACTCGCTTCACATTTGTCAGTCCATTTAAACTTCTTGTCCTTCTTCAGCAATTGGGTCATGGGTCTGGCGATACTCGAGAATCCTTCTACAAACTTGCGGTAGTATCCCGCTAATCCGAGAAATGCACGAACTTGGGTTTGAGTGGTTGGGGCTTGCCAATCTTCGACATCCTTCACCTTCGCAAGGTCAACGACAATTCCTCCGGTTGATACAATATGTCTGAGGAATCCTACCTCCTGTAACCAGAATTCACATTTGCAAAACTTGGCATACAATTGATGCTCTCTAAGGGTTCCAAGAATGGTCCTTAGGTGTAGCTCATGTTCTTCTTCTGATTTGGAATAAATCAGAATGTCATCGATGAAAACAACGACAAACTTATCCAGGAAGTCCATAAAAATCTTATTCATGAGGTTCATGAAATAAGCGGGGGCATTTTTTAATCCAAAAGACATGACCGTATACTCATATAATCCATATCTGGTGGTGAAGGCAGTCTTTGGGATATGCCCTGCGCGAATCTTGAGTTGATGATAGCCAGTTCTAAGATCAATCTTAGAAAACACTTTGGCACCAGTCAACTGGTCAAACAAATCTTCTATCTTTGGCAATGGGTACTTGTTCTTGATGGTAACATCATTCAACTTCCAATAATCCGTACACAAACGGTTACCTCCATATTTCTTGTCCACGAACAAAACAGGTGATCTCCATGGTGACGCACTTGGTTGAATCAATCCAATTTCCAACATGGCATCCAGTTGCTTCTTCAGTTCTGCTAGTTCGGATGGGTTCATACTATATGGTATCTAGGCTATGGGTCCAGTTCCAGGGATTAGTTCAATGATAAACTCGATATCTCGATCTAGGGGCATACCGAGCAAAACATCTGGAAATACATCGAGGTATTCACAGACTATCCGGACTTGGTCAATGATTGGCTGGGCTATACTCTTGTTGCACTTGAATTGACGGGGCAAGGTTTCAGATACATGCTCGACTGATATTCCGGCTGTACTGGTCATGGTTATGGCTTTCTTAGCACAGTCAATTAATCCTTTGTGTTTGGACATCCAATCCATTCCCAGTACTACTTCCAAACATTTAGTTCCGAGTACTATTAGATTAGCATAAAAATCTATGCCATGGTTTCGGATAGGGACGACTTTGCAAATTTGCCTAGCTTTGGTGGTTGAACCAGGTATTTGAACAATCATAACATGCTTCAATTTGGTTGGTTGAATCTTACTAGTGAAGGGAATATGCCCTGAGAGGCAATAATAAAGTGTTTATTATGTATATTCCAAGTATATGATAGATGTTTATTTTGCATGCTATAATTGTATTAATACGGAAACGTTAATACATGTGTGTTTAATTAACAAATAGAAAGTTCCTAGTTATGCCTCTCTCATAAACTAGCTCGTTGATTAACAAGATGATCAAGGTTTCCTGACCATGGACATTGGATGTTGTTAATAACAGGATCACAACATTAGTGTAATGGTGTGATGAACATTCATTCGAAGTATAGCATTACGATCAAAGTCATTGAGTTTATATTGCTATAACAACTTACGAAGTGATCCTAAGACCATGAGATCATGCCAATCACTAACACCGGAAGAGTTTCTTGATAACATCAAACGTCACACCGTAACAGGGTGATTATAAAGATGGGTTCAGAACTAATAAAGTGTTATGTTGAGGCCCATGGATCGAGAGTGGAATTTTTTCATCCCGATGATGGATAGATATACTCTGGGCCCTCTCGGTGATATCACATTGGTTAGCTTGCAAGCAAGTGATTTGATCACTAGAATGTTATATCACGGGAACGAGAAAAGAGTGCATGTCAGTAATGAGATCAAACTAGGTATGGAGATACCGATGATCGAATCTCGGACATGTAATATATCGTGAAACAAAGGGATTAATATACTAGCGTAACAGGTTCCGACGATCACAAGAAAGTCATCGATGAATATGTGGGAGTCAGTATGGGTCTCCAGATCCCGCTTCTGATTATTGATCCGAGAGGGGTCTCGATCATGTCCCCATTATTCGCGAACCATAGGGTGACACACTTAAGAGACACCGACATCCAATTGGAGCAAAAATTTCATGCCAAAAATAATAACAAGCGTAGGAATTTATTTCACTAGATACTGAAACAGGTTTTCAGGTGAAATTATAGAAAGTGTTTTTTGCATGTGAAATAGAATTCTAGCAAGGGGTTATATGTGAATGTTTGTCATTAAAGTATTTGACAAAATTCTGAATAAATAAAAAGAGTTTTATTTAATGAGAGTTTGCATTAAATTTGGTGGAAATTTAATTGCAAGAGGTTTTTGTGACTAGAGTGTCCACCCACATGAAGAGGGGAGGGCAAGGGGGCATCCCCATGCGCCGACCACTGTAACATCCCAGCATATAGGACCTAACGAAGGGTAGATTTAGGAATATGAATTGTTGCATGCATTCATTTGTGAAAATGTGGGTAAATTTTTTCGCCAAATAAAACCTTGAGTGATCAATGTTTCTTTCTTACTTTGAGATTAGGTTTAGTCTTAAAAGAGGATTGCTATAAACTTTGATATGATCTTAAAGGAATAATGTGTGTTTGAAATGAGTTTGGATTTTTAAAACTTAAGTGTTTTATAAGATTTGAATCTTAAATTAATTAAGAGAAAAGTATTATAACTTAAATCTTATCCAAAAACAATATTGAATATGAAATTTATTTCATTAGCACCTAAACAAGTTACAAAGAATGTAACTACTGAAGTCATTCCAAACTTCACAATTTACAAAAGAGTAAAGAATAAGAATATTCTTTATTAATAAATATATAATCTTTATTACAATTGAATAAAATAAAGATTACAAGAATTATAAAAGAAAAATTACAAAAGAATAAGAAAATTACATCTACTAACTATCCTATATCTAAATCTACACTGAATCTTCATCTTTATCTTTGAACCTGCAAAACAAAGATTAAATAGAAACAAAATAAGATTAATGTTAGTATATATTTCTCTCAGATATGTCAGTGTGAGATGCACTTGACAAACTCATCATTGAGAAATGTTATAAAGGGTCAAGTTTCACCAATATGAAAGATTTCATCTTTCATAAATTCACATCCAGAATGCAAATGACAGCCAAAAGGGATCTATTCACCTGCCTCGTGAAAGTAAGCAAGTAATGGTAAGTTCAAAAAATCTGAACCTATCCACAAGTGCATAGCAGGCACACAAGCTGGACACACACCAGCATGCAAAGGGTGTGCTGTCGACCTCACAAGCACAGCCAAATATCACAAAACCACAACACAACCGTGGAGGAGCACATCAGTGCATCTCTCCACTACACAAGACACCAGCACAACCAGGATAAACAACAGCTAAACCAAGAACAGCAGCCAAATCAAACCACCCAGATCAACCCAAACATCACCAGGATGGTGACATAAGGAGGGGAATGGATCTGGTGGACAGCAAGGTCAAGCCCAGGAGCTAG
Source organism: Avena atlantica (assembly GCA_910589765.1). Taxonomy (NCBI): domain Eukaryota; kingdom Viridiplantae; phylum Streptophyta; class Magnoliopsida; order Poales; family Poaceae; genus Avena; species Avena atlantica. Next base: position 432,839,693 of record OU342733.1, on the reverse strand, counting down.
GAGGAGGAGGAAGCTCCAGAGCAAGCTCAGGAGCCCAACAAAAGTAGATCAAGATCAAGATCAATATCATCATCAATCTACTACACCAACATCAAATTTTGTGGTGAGCCTCATAAAACCATCACATGATTTCATCATATTATCTAAACAAAAGCATGTGTTTCTTTATGAAATGATTTCTCAATAATCACCAAAGAGGGGTGAATCTATCCTAGATATTTCAAGTATAAGATTAGAAATCAAGCTCAACCACAAGCACTGAACTCTCAGACCAACATCACTGAGTTCAGTGTTACTTTTGCAACTTAGATCATTCATTTGATCTTATCAGATCAGGGCACATCTCTCAAAGAGAGTAGCACCTCTAATTCTATAAGTTTCAAACAAACTTTTGCCCAACTAACTAGGAATTACATCCTAGAGCCTCAGACCAACATCATAGGCAGGAAAGTTAATAAAAGCTTCCATATCATCTTATCAGTTTTAATCATAAGCCTTATCAATCTAAGCCCAGAAATAGAAACGCAATCAATTGTGTGCCATAATACAAAGGTATCACAAGGACAAGTTCTTAATAAGCTAAAATCAATCTTTGTTTAGTTCCCACAGAAAAAGGGACAAACCACTACATATCATTTTCCTGAAGCCAAGTGCCAGGAATCAACATTTAATTCATCTATACATACACAGAAATCATTACATGTAATGTTTTTATTCAGTGAGTATAATCTCATACAAGCCAATATTATAATTGCAGTAAGCAACTACTGAGAGAAACTACTGTCAGTATAAGCATTCTGACAGTAGAGTAAATTCTCAGATCAAAAACATAATCCAATCATGGATTTCATTGAAACACTAGCATGGATCATAGTGGATTACCACTAGAATAAATCTGACAGGCAACTAGTATCATCAAAGCCACTACCAATCATTAACCACAACAGACAATCATTCTTCATGTTCAGATATGATCAACACTAGATCTAAAGCATCATAAACATGATCAACAGGGGGTTATGAACCCTAATCAGAGCAAGAACCTTAATCCAGAGATGAACCCAATCAGCACATAGTCACTCGGCATGAGAAGCCACTAGATACACATAGAGAGAATCATGGCAGTAGCATGGACAAGAACCATAGAGACAACTTACCTGAGGTCCTCGCTGATGAATCGAAGAGGAAGTAGGGTGGACGACGAACCGCGCCAGCACCGGGAGCACCCAGAGGGGCGCTGCAACCTACACCTGCCACGACGGCGGCCGCAGCAGCACACAAGCCCAGCACACCACCGCAGGCGGGATCGTGGCAGCGGCGACAGTACCTTTTCCTAACCCTAGGGTTCGGGAACAAGGTAGGCCTGGTCACGGGGAAGCCCCGGAGTCAATCCAATTGGACAGAACGAACGGGCATCGTCGACAACCCCAACTCGCACCATGGCGGCGGCCAGAACTGCCGACGGCGGTGGGAATCGACGGTGGCGGCATCGCCGGCCACGGGGTCGAGTCAGAGGAGGAGAGGATGAGGTCGAGGGAGAGAGGAGGCAGAGAGTGTGGGCTGGGTGGGCCAAAACCCTGCGGGGTGATATTTTGACCCTGCCCTATTAGGCCACCCTGGCCCAAATAAGCCCAAGTTGTTTAATAGATTTTTGATCAATTGGAAAAGACCAAAATGCCCCTAACCTCAATAAAATTATAGAAAATAAAATAAAATTCCAAAAATTATAAATAAAATATTTTTGGATTCACAATAATACACTGTATCCAAATAAAATAAGATATCAAATTTTGGACATTTAAATTTTTATAAGAATTTTGTAATTTGTATATACTTTATGGAATTTTACAAAATTATTGAAAGGTGAAATCACTTTCATTATTTATTAATATTATAGTATTTATAAAAATACTAAATAAATATTTAGTAATAAATTTAATGTATAATTAATAATTCCTAAAAGAATTATTAAATTAATAAAAGACAAATAAAAAGAGAAATAAAATAAAATAATTCAACATGTGTAATAAATATAAAAAAATAATATTTATAAATGCTGTATTAAAAGGCACCTTATATAGGGTAAATGCATATATAATTAAAAAATGCATTACATTACTTGCATAATCATTTTGCTTCTTTAAATATTGTCCTTACCGGGCAATAATGATGTTTTTGTAGAACTAGAAGCTCAAGGTCCAGTGCAAGCATCAGACTTCACTACCTTGCCATCACAAGGCAAGTTCATCACTTGCTCATGTCCTTTAAAGAGTCTTTCTCAAAGTATTTGCAAATTGTGTGTTATCATATATGCTATAAAAGAAAGAAAATATTATTTTCATGAAGAAAGAAATCATAGATATCATCCTAAGTGATGATATAATGGAGCAATAGAACTTAGGGTTCTTTTTGCAACAATGATGATCAAGTAGGGACTTAATAACCCCTGACATCAGTGATTCTAGCGTCGTATATCACGCGTTAGCCATGAGATTTGGAATGGGACATGGAAGTCAGCTGTATCTTCTTCCTCTCGCATGAAGCCGGATGTGCAGGTCGTGGTTGTTATCCTCGTAGCATGCATATTAATTGGTATTTCGTAGAGGATATGCAGCATATGGGTGGGAACCCTCATCGTCCCATGATAGTTCTGGCATCAAACGGGTTGTACAAACCATCGCCGTAATTCATTATGTGGGCATGGTGTACACCAAGGAGGCATGCGGGGTCGCGAAGGGGGCAGTTATTGGCTTGGACCAACTACTGGGCCCCACATCATGGAATTGTGGACGGGAAAGTACGACCGGTTGTGCAACAAGGAGTTGATCTCTCATGGGTAAAGTAACGCACCTCTGCAGAGTGTAAGAACTGTAACTTGTTACTCCCTGTTCCGGGAAGGAGCTACGAACGCGGCAGGAAAGGAACTCCATGAAAGTTCTGGTCAACCTGTGAAGGCTGATTGTCATAGTTTTTCGGAATAAAATCAATCTTTGAAGAAAGATTTACAAAAAACTACATAGTGCCAAGGATTTATAATCCGAGGTGGTAGTTAGAGCATCAAACTTCCCACCTTGCATATAATGAACTTGTTGGGTAATGCTGTTACTCATTCTTTCCTTTGATCCCTTGCTTAGACTCTGAGGATCCCGAAGACGTGCCAATGTATGCAGCCGAATGTCAAGAAGACGTGTTCTACGAGGAACCGGATCTGTCCGGAGGAGTTGAAGGAGTGGATTACAAGATCCGCTATGGTGTCGATGAGAACGAGTCCAATTAAGTATCTAGTTAGTAGTAACTAACGGAGCCGAGCAGCAGGGACTCTATAGAATAAGCTATTGAGCTCCACTCCTAGTCGGAGTTGCTACTTTTAAATTTCCGATGAACACTTTATATTTTGGTTTGTAAGTTGGATCTTGTGGAAGGCTTAAACTTCCGGTATTGTAATAATAATAATGTGTGTACTTTTGTAATATGGACCCGCAATGTTTCTATTGTACCACTCTGAGGGATGTGATATTTACGGAACGGTGTTCTGTGGATGTCATGTCAACGACTATAATGTACTACACATGCAGTGGTATGCTGGGTCACCGCAGTTGGTATCAGAGCAAATTGCTTTGACCTTAGGTTGGAAACATAGTAAAGGGTATTACCTGTAGGAGAATTAGCAACGATAAATAATTCTCTAAAAGTAATATAATGGGTATTCAAATGAGAATATTCCGTTATATATTTTAGTGCGATAATTCTTTGTTATGATGCAATATGTCATTGGATACTAATCAAAATTATTTTTTCTGATACACAGAGTTATGGCACCAAAGTTTCCAAAACAGACTTTGGTAAGGAAAGAGGAGACTCTTGATGATTATCAAGGATCATTTACATACCAACTTTGTCAACTTTTAAAGGTCTTTAATTGTCCAACTAGAATTCCAGTGAACACTATCACTTACCTTGATGGTCGGATGTTATCCAAGTATTGTGTGAGTATCCAACTTCCAGAGAAGCTTGGATTATATCACGATATACCTATAGGAGAAGGCAGGAGTCATTTAGCAGCCTATCATATTGCTGTTGTGGAGGCGATAGCTAATATCCGGGAGCAGAAAACCAAGGAGCTAGAAGGTAGCACATTTTCTGTTATCGGTTTGCAAAAGCCCTGTGTTAAACAAATAAAACATTTAATTATTTTAGGGGGGCAGTCGAACGGGCCGACTCGACCCAGTCGACCACCCCCAGTTCAGAACGGTCCACCCAAAATCCTAAAACTACCAGTCCTATTCTACCCACCCCTCCTCCACCTCACCCGGACCAATCCCTGGCTGCCACCTCACCCTCTCCCTCCCCTCTAACCAATCCTCAACCGCCACATCACCCCAACCCGCTGCCACCTCCCCCCCTAACTCCCTCTCTCACCCACAACTTCCCTACCCCTCTCCCTCTGACCCGCGGGACCACCCCACCCGCCTGGCCCACATGCCAGCCCCACTCCCCACCCCTCTCTCTCCCCCTCTCTCTCCCTGGGTCCCACCCCCAGCACACACCCTGCACGCCCGCACCCACGCTCCACCCACACAGCAACCACCCGACCCCACTTCCCCCTGGCAACCACCACACACGCCACTCACGCGGGCCCCACGCGCCGACCCCGCCTGGCCCCGCGTCTCCCTCCTCCCCAACGCGGCCCCGTCCCCATCCTCTGCCCCGCTCCTTCCCCTCCCCTTCGCCCCTCCCGCCTCTGCTCCTTCTCCCTGCCGCCCCGACGCCCTCCGGCGGAGCCTCGCTCCCCCTCCGCCTCTGGCTCCCCTCCTCCGGCCGCCCTCCTTCCCCGCCGGCCGCACCTCCCTCGCCTCGCTCGCGTCCGGCCGCGCTCGCCCCGTGCCCGCCTGCTCCAGCGGCGCCGCCGTCGCGCCAAGCATCGCCGGCCGACCCCGTCGCGCCGGACCGCCCCCCTCGAGTTTCTCTCTCCGTCGCCGCGGCCGCTCCTCTCCCTGGCCGACGACGACCCCGCCTCCTCTCCTTCCCCCGTGCGCCGCCCAACCGCCTCCGGCCACCGCCCCTCCTCTCCTCCCCGTCGCCCGCCACCTCGCACCCCACCGCCTCCGCCGACGTTCCCCCCCCGCTCGCCCTCTCGGCCTCCGCTCCCCGGCCGCGCCCGGCACCGGCCGAGCCGCCTCCTCCAGCGCCTCGTGCTCCGGCCGACCTGCTCCGGCGCCGACGCAAGCTCGCCTCGCCCCACCGCATCGCCAAGCTCCGCCGCCTCCGCCCTTCCTCGCCCCTGCCTCGCCCGCCTCCTCCGGCTCGCCCGCCTCCCTCTTCGCCGCCGTCCGCCGTCCGCTGGCCGCGGCAACCGCCGCCGCCTGCGCCCGACAGAGCTCCTTCCGCGGCCCGAGCGACGTCCTCTCCGGCGACCCTCCGTTCCTCCCCGTTGCCGGCCCGTTCCTCAACCACCTCGCCGTCGTCCTCCAACCGCTGGCCAGCGCGCCCGGGCCCCTGCAGCGACTCCCTGGCCGCTCGAGCCTGGCCGCCGCGTCCTCCCATCCCGCTCTTCCTCGCTGCATCCCGCCTCGCCATCGCGGCAAGCCGCCGCGTGCGCCTTTCCTCGCCTGGGAGCCGCCGCTCGCCCAGAGCGCCGCCCGCGCGTCCGCAGGCCACCGCCACCCCTCCGGCTCGCCGTCCCCGCGAGCGCGCCTCCGACCTGCCACCGCGAGCTCCGGCCACCCTTTGCTCCATGCGCGCGTGCGTCGCCGTGGACATCTGTCCCTGTTCCGGTCGTCCCCATGGCCGTTGGTTGCTCGGTTGCTGCTACCGGTTCGAGTACATAATGAGATGGCCCACGCCTCCTGTGTAGTGTTTGTTGCAAGACCCAGCTCACGCCAACCTCTACAAGATCTACCCTTCGAGAACCTGCTGTACCCGAAGATCGACACCGGACCGCGAAGACTGAACCCCGAACTCGCCGGTTCCTCAAGATCTTCCTCGCGGCGTCCGAAGACCCGAACCCTGTCGAACCCCTCTCGGTGAACGCCCAGATCGCCTCACGGACGCCATGACCTTCTTCAAGGATCCAATGGCCGAGACCCTGAAGACCGATCTAGAGCGCCAAGGCCTTCGCATGGAGTCGGCAAAATCATCCGGTAACACCAAGATCAACTGCGCGTGCCGACAAGAACGACACCGACCAGGGCGGGTCCGATGCGCCCTGACGCCGAACCGAGTCCTTCTTCCCGGAACGCCAAGATCTACTTCCGTTGGCCGAGACCGATCCCGTCGCACCCTAAACCCTGAGACCGACCCCGAACCCCCCCGGAACCAAGATCGCCGAACCCTAATGTGTGCCCCTTTTCCCGAGCCCTATTTTATAAATGCTATATAACAACTTGTTGCATATTAAATTGTTCATGCATGCATCCTTGTCTGTGGGTTGGGGGCCTTAGGCCGATTAACCTAATTAAATATGGGGCCCATATGCGGGCAAATCTAGTCTAATGTTGGCCTCATTTAAATTTGTGTAGCGAACCGGTGATATAATTTTGCCTTGTTAAGACAACATTTACTTGCGGGGGGTTCTAAATAACTTGAACCATTTAATTAATTGTCAGGACCCTGGTTCCGCTTAATATGACCTAATTGCATCGCACCTTTGCCATGTCATACATCATTCATGCATCATGCCCGATCTTTTGCCGTAGTATTAAATATTACACCCGGTGTTTATTCTAGTGTTTTGCTTCTTCGCGGATAAGACCGATGAGTTGATGCGAGTGTCGACCCGATCTTCGGATGAACCTTCGACAATGTTTTCAGGCGAGCATCTTCCCCTTTCTACCTATCTTACTTTATAGTATTTATTCCCTCCTGTTGATCTATTGCTATCTGTGTTGCGATGCTCTAGTTTTCGTACCCGTGATATCCCTCGCAGCCTTATATTGCCTTGGACACATCCTATTACCTGTTGTTTGGTAGATAGTTGGACCTGCGCGTCGTAGTCGCTTGCGCAAGTGCTGTTGCGTGTCGTCAAGTGCCTCAGCTGTTGGTGTATTGCCGCATGTTGGATGTTGGAGATGATCGTGGTTTCAATTATTGTTCACTTTAATTACTGTTTAACAACTAAAATTGAAGTAAGTAAGCAGAGGCACAGGTGGGCAATAGATGTTATTTGGTTGTTAACCGTCCACTTGTGTCCCGTAGGACCCCGAGTACTTGATACCTGTTCCTTGAATATTCGCGCTATCCACATCCGGGAGGATTATGGGACCCCCCTGAGCCAGAGCTTGATTCCGTCTTATTTCTTGGGGCCATAAACTAGTTTGAGGTTTTATTTACGATCCTGTACTTATGCCATGCTACTGCTTTATTTACGATTGTGCGAGGAGCACACTGTACTGTTTAGGATTGTGACCCGTTTACGCGGTATCGACAAGCCCAGTTTTGGGTTCCCAGTCGCTTACAGCCGGCCCCACAAACCTTGAGTCCGTCTCGGAGTCAGCTAGCTTCGTTGCGGGTGTACTCAACGGGGTGGCCCCCGGAAATAATTCTGAATCTGGTGATTGCTTTGTCGTGAAGGCCTCGTTGGGTTTTGATTTGGTTTTTCCGAGGTTGATCGAGTGTGTGTTGCTATTGGTGCACCCCGGCCGGGTAAAACTTTCTGAAAGCCGTGTCCGCGGTTATGGACGACTTGGAGCACAGTATCTCGACCATAGACAACTATAACTAAAGTAGTGCTATAAACCTGACTTTATAATGACTAGTAATCAGCTTCACTATAATGGAATGGCTAAATAAAACTGCCAACAATTGCTTGTTTGGGTTGTCGCTTGCGACCTTTGTACCTGCCTAGTAAGTATTGCAACTACAACGGAATGGCTAAATAAAACTACCAACAACTGCTGGGTTTTTGGGTTATCTCATGCTATTTGTACCTGATTAGTAAGTGTTGCAACTATAACGGAATGGTTAACTAAAACGGCCCACTGCTTATTTTATCAGGATGATTATCTATACTTGACTAGTAATTGCTGCAACGATAACTGAATAAATAAAACTGCCCACTGTGTGAGTTCCTCGGTTGACTTCCTCGTTTGGTCTCGAGGGGGAAATACCAGGATGGGTTTGTTTGGTGTAGTATCAGGTTGGTTCCGAATAGGTCTTTCTCACCCCTCTCTGATTGCCGCCAGTTGTATCGAGTCTCTATAGGTTATTTAGTGCATGCTGCCGCTACCGCTTCAGTCCACCATACCTGTGTAGGCGAGGACCGCCGAATTCTAGCCTCACCGTGTACTGGCCTCAGTACTGACGCTCCTCTTTTTTCCTTTGCCCTTTGTCGGCACCCCTTTTGTTTAAGCAGGTTTTGAGATCGACGTCGTTAGCAGGGTTACCCTTCCGGCTTGGCCTGGGCAGGGTTATGGACGCCATTGGTTATTCTTCAGGGCTCTTAGCCCCATTTGCATCTTGTCCGTAGTCGGACGCTCTATCGCTTTCAAGGTGATTTGGATCTTTGTATATTGTATCTGTATTCTTGACTCATTGAGTCGCTGTTGTATATATATATATCTGTTCTGTGGGTCCCATCGAGGACTGTTGTGTAATGTTATTACTTCGTTTTCCACCCGCACGCAAGTGCCTGGTGGGCACCTTTGAATCGTTTCTATGCGGGTTTGGCGGGAAGCGCTGAAACTTGCATAGATCCGATTCTGAGGGTGTTACAACGCTCCTCCCGTAAATGATTACGAGGCAGAGCTACAAAGAAAGGCCAATGAGATGGGGATGACTTATATTGCATACTTGAACATCATGGGAGACAACTTGCCCAAATGCGATGCCAACCCCATATAGCCATGGAAGTATGGGAAGAATCTCGTCAAGAAAGAGGAGCTCAAGAATCTACAAACAAAGATGCGAAGATTGCACAAGTGGTACCTTGATTTCTGCAAGACGAGAAAGGAAGAATGCATCACGGCGCATATAAGAGATCATATTTTCTTGTGCGGAGACGACGAGATCGACTTCAACATTCAAGACTTGCATTTTCTATTCAATCAGAAGGAACTCGGCAAAGCTGCCATCAGCCTTTATTGTGTGTAAGTACTATTTCTGTAATTTATATCTCATCTCATTCACTTCATTAATTGCATGTATATATATATGCTCACCATATATGTATATACTATTATGCAGGAAAAAGGTTATGGAATGCATGAAAGGAGGCCCTTTTGACATTGGGTTCGTTGACCCAAATAGAGTTCATGAAGAAGTGGTAAGAACCAAACCCGGGCAAACAGAAGATTACTTGCTAAGGTCTTTACTGAGACAACAAACCAAAAGGGAAAAACTATTGCCTTACAACTTCTCGTGAGTACTGTTACCCTCTCTTGTACACATTCTGTTTCGGCTTACTCGATGTTAAGTGTAACTGATGATGAGTTATGCGTGCGTAGGTTCCACTTTATTTTGCTAGTCATTCAACCCGACTCAGGAAAAGTCCTTGTCATGGACTCGTTACGAAAAGAAAAAGAGATATGGGCAGACTTTAGAGAGATGCTCTAGAGGTAATTTCAATCATATTATCCCACTAGATCGGCAACTTTCGTGACAACAAGTAATTAATTACTCCTTTATCCATTTTCTTTGTCGGACAGGGTTTGGAAAAGGTTCACGGGCAGGGCCATGGGTGAATGGTTAGAAGAACTAAAATTTGTAGACCAAAATGTAAGTAATACTAGCTAGCTAGGTCTGCGTATCTCTTTGATTCTGCTTCCAAGTGCATTATATCATGCTTTATTGATTACTATTTTGATTGAACTCTCTATTCTCGTAAAGTGCGCACATCAGGGACACGGCAATAACTTATGTGGGTACTATGTTTGCGAGTTCATGTGCAACACGATATGTGCGACGGGCCAAGCCGCACTAGAACAACTTAGAGTAAGTAAACAGAGTACACATCATTATTTTATTACCATCAATTGTGTTGAGTTTTATTCTTATATATATATTGACCCCATTCTTCATATATATTCAGATCGAACAGATGCGGGGCAAATCCTACCATTTGAACGCATACGAGCCATTGAAGAGGAATTGGCGGGGTTCATACTTGATGAGGTCGTCACGCCTGGCGGAGAACTCTTTAGATATCCACCAAAATAAACGTTGTATATATGCTTGAACGTGTTTGTCTTGTACTTGAGGCTTCAACGTTTATGGAGAATACCACACAATGACGATGTTTGTGTATAATAATAGTTGCTTAATTATTCATGTACTCATATGTACTGATGACGATGTATGTGTATACCGTTCCCGATCGATTCCCCCTCCCCCTCCCACAGAAATATGCCTAGAACGGGGTAGAGGCATGTGGCATCCCGCAAAACCACTACTAGAAAATCGCGTTGAATTTGTGCATAGCATCGTCATCATCATATGTTGTTTGTCAAAAACTATTTTCAGAAAACCTGTCCTTGTTTTCTAAACGCCCCATCTTATTCAAACACCAAAATCCGGGTCGCCGGAATAGTTTGTTTTGTCTGATATCGGTTTGCAAAAGCCTTGTTTGAAATAAATAAAAATTATATTTTTTTTTGTGGGGGCAGTCGAACGGGCCGACCCGACCCGAACGACCACCCCCAGGATTTATAATCGGTCCACCTAACCCGCCCTTCTAAATCCTAAAACTACCCAACCTATTCTACCCACCCCTCCTCCACCTCACCCTACCCAATGACCAACTGCCACCTCACCTCTCTCTTCCCTCCACCCATTCCTAAGCTGCCACCTAGCCTACCCCACTCCCTCTCTCTCTCAACCCCCCCCCAGCACACAACGTCCCGCGCGCACTCACGCGACACACGCACCCGACAGCCCCAGTCGCCCTGGCCCACCCCTGGCCGCCTGCCGCTCCCCTGGGTCCCACCCGCGTCCTCCTCCCTTCCTCTCTCCCTTCTCCCTCCTCTCCCCGCGCGCACCACAACCCACCGCCTCCGCCCCGCCTTCCGCTCCAGCGCGCCGCCCCCCCCGGCGCCGCCGCCTGCAGGTCATCTCCACCCGACCCCGCGCCAGCTCCGCTCCGCCCCGCCGTCGCCCGCTCGCTCGCCGCGTCGCTCCCTCTCCTCCCTCTCCTCTCCGGCGCCACGCGCTCGCCCACCTCGCCGCGCCGCCCGCGTGCTGAAGCCACCACCCCGCTCGAGCCCACCTCCCCGCTGCGCTCGCCACCGCATCGCCCTCACCACCGCTTCCCCCGACGCCCGCCGAGCCGCCGCGCCCCCCACCGCGTGCTCGCCCGCCTCCGGCCTTCCCGCCTCACCGCCGTCCCCGCGTTCCCCGGCCGCGCTCGCCGCGCCGGCGAGCGTCCTCCAAGCCGCGCCTCCAGCCGCCGGCCTTCGCCCCGCGTCTCCCCGAGCCCCGCCGGACCCGGGTTCCTCCGGCGCCGCCGCCCGTCTTCCTCCGTCGACCGACCCCGCCGCCAGCGTCCGCCCGGCCCCCCATCGCCCCGAGCTGCCACTCTCCCTCTGCTCCTCTCCGCCATCGCCAGGCCGCCGCCCTCCGCTCCTCCGGCCGCCTGCGAGCTCTGCGCCCGGCCACCGCGAGCGTCGCCGTCGCCCTCGTCTGCCGCCGGCCGTCCACCTCGAGCCCCTCTGCCTTGCGCCCCCTCTTCGACCCGCCCAGCTCTGCCGTCTGTGTCACCAGGTCGTCGCGCCTTGCACGTTCTCCAGCTCGCCTCCGACGCTCGTCGGCCCCACGCGTGTAGGCCTCACCGTGCCCGTGCCCTTTCCGTCTGTAAGAAGTGGTAACAGTCGTGTGTTTGAGATGAGGTTGCAGCCTTGAGGGTTGGTGATGTTGTGGACACGAGAGGATGCGGTACAGTTGAGCCGGTGGTTCGAGGCCCTCGCGAAGGTAGAGATCAACGGGATCCCTGACAAGATTTTGGTACCCCATGAGCGCCCGAGACTGGAGTTTGGACCAAGAGAATCACGCTGAGCGATCACGGAACGTCGAGCTCTTCCTCACGGAACTCGAGAACGCCAAGTACTCCTTCCCGGAGTTGATGCCGAGAACCCGGACGCCAGGCCACCGACACGGATACGCCAAGTACTTCCTCGAGGACGCCAAGTTCTTCTCTCCGGACGCCAAGTCCGTCCCGATATACGGACCCGACAAGACCGGCACAACGACACGAACGACCTCGACCGGAAGAACCCGATGCGCCCCGACGCCGAACCAAGTCTCCCTTCCCCGATCCGAAGACCGAACCCCGGAGTTCGAGAACGATCCCGTCGAACCCTGGACCCTGAGACCGACCCCGAACCTCGGAACCCCAAGTTCGTCGCGACCCCCTCAATGTGTGAACCCCTTCCCGAAACCCTATTTTATAATATAATAACAACTTGTCGCATAATAATTGTATTGCATGCATACATCCATGTGGTTTGGGGGCCTTATGCCGATTCACCTCATAATTAAATATGGGGCCCATATGCGGGCAAATCTAGTCTCATATCGGCCTCATTTTAATCTGTGTAGCGAACCGGTAACTCATTTGCCTTGTTAATACAACATTTAAATTGCGGGGGTTCTAAATAACTCGAACCATCTAATTAAATGTCGGGACCCCGGTTCCGCTTAATATGACATAATTGCATCGCATCTTTGCCATGTCATTCATCATACATGCATCATGCCGATCTTCTGACGTTGTATTAAATAGTGCATCCGATGTTTCTTCTAGTGTTTTGCTTCTTCGCGGATAAGGCCGTTGAGTTGATGTGAGCTTCGCCCCGATCTTCGGATGAACCCTTCGACAATGTTTTTCAGGCGAGCATCTCCCCCTTTCTACCTATCTTACTATTTCTAGTATTTATTCCCTCCTGTTGATCTTTGCTATCTGTGTTGCGATGCTCTAGTTTTCGTACCCGTGATATCCCTTGCAGCCATATATAGCCTTGGACACATCCTATTACCTGTTGTTTGGTAGATAGTTGGACCCGCGTGTCGTAGTCGCTTGCTCAAGTGTTTTGCTTGTCGTCAAGTACCACAATTGTTGGAGGATTGCCGCATGTTGACGTTGGAGATGATCATGGTTTTACTTTTCACTCACTTTAATTACTGTTTAACAACTAAAATTGAATTAAGCAGAGGCATCAGTGGGTGATAGGTAAGATTTGGTTTCCGACCGCCCACTTGTGTCCCGTAGGACCCGAGTTCTTGACACCTGTTCCGAGATCGAGCGCGCTAACCACAGGTGGGGAGATATGGGCCCCCCATTGATTATTACCTGATTTCAAAGTATTGTACTGGGGGCCACAAACTAGTTTGAGGTTTTATTTACTATCCTGTACTTATGCCATGTTTACCGCTTTATTTACGTTTGTGCGAGGAGCACACTATACTGTTTAGGTAAGCGGAATGTTTTCGCGGTATCGACAGTCCCCGATTGGGGATCTGCTGTCGTTTACAGCCATTGTCGCAAACCCTAAGTCCGTCTCGGAGACCGGCCGACTTCGTTGCGGGTGTACTTAGTGGGGTGGACCCCCGTGCTTGCTTTGGGTCTGGGAACGTCGTGACTTAGGCCCCGCCGACATACCGATGGGTGTATGTTAACTGATCTGGCAAAAAGGGTCGAAGTGCCTGTGGATACTTTGGTGCACCCCTGCAGGGTTAAATCTTTTCGAGAAGCCGTGTCCGCGGTTATGGACGACTTGGAGCATAGTGCTTGATCATAGACAACTATAACTAAAGTTTACTGTTTTAATTTAACTTGTTTCCGATTTGACTAGTAATCAGCTTCACTACAACGGAATGGCTAAATAAAAGTACCAACAACTGCTGGGTTTTGGGTTATCTCATGCTAATTGTATCTGACTAGTAAGTGTTGCCACCATAACGGAATGATTAACTAAAAGTGCCCACTGCTTACTTTATCAGGACGATTATCTAAACCTGACTAGTAAAGTGCCGCAACTATAACTGAATGAGTAAAACTGCCAACTGTGTGAGTTCCTCGGTTGACTTCCTCGTTGGTCTCGAGGGGGAAACGCCAGGATGGGTTTGTTTGGTGATAGTATCAGGTTGGATCCGAATAGGTCTTTCTCCCCCTCTCTGATAGCCGCCAGTTGTATCGAGACTCTATAGGTTGTTTAGTGCATGCTGCCGCTGCCGCTCAGTCCACCATACCTATGTAGGCGAGGACCGCCGAATTCTAGCCTCGCCGTGTACTGGCCTCAGTACTGACGCTCCTCTTTTTCCTTTGCCCTTTGTCGGCACCCCTTTTGTTTAAGCAGGTTTTGAGATCGACGTCGTCAGCAGGGTTACCCTTCCGGCTTGGCCTGGGCAGGGTTATGGACGCCATTGGTTATTCTTCAGGGCTCTTAGCCCCATTTGCATCTTGTCCGTAGTCGGACTCTGTATCGTTTTACAGGTGATTTGGATCTTTGTATTGTATATCTGTATTCTTGACTCTTTGAGTCGCTGTTGTATATATATCTGTTCTGTGGGTCCCATCGAGGACTGTTGTGTAATGTTATTACTTTGTTTTCCACCCGCACGCAAGTGCCTGGTGGGCACCTTCAAATCGTTTCTATGCGGGTTTGGCGGGTTTCGCTAAAACTTGCATAGGGTCGATTCTGAGGGTGTTACAGAGTGGTATCAGAGCTCAGCAGTTGCGATACCCCACAAGTCCAGCCTGTAGGATAACCTAGCTAACGGCCGAAGTAGAGTGTCAAAACTATTTTTGAAAAACGGTTGGATAGTTCTAATTAGGTCTGATTTTACTCCTTACCCCTCTGCTATTCTCCTCTTATCTCGACGTGTTTTGAAACTGCTCTCTTATTTTTTTTCTGCGAGTCCAGGATTTCTCGTGGTGGGTTTTCCGTCGTACCTTCAGGGTTTCGCTTCCTCCTTTGTCAACGGTGTTCTATCATCCGGTGTTCAAGCTTCCTGAGTAATCCGCCTGCCGTGGTACCATTCTTTGTTCCTTGTTTGTTCCTTCCGGTGTTTTCCGCCGCAACGACATCCTCTACGCCAGATCCGATGCAGAGTCTGCAACACTCCTTTGATTCCGAACCTCGCTTGTCGAGATCTTCAGTCTGAATCCTGAGAGTTGGTTGCATAATCTGTCTATTCGTGTACATAGTAATGCTTTGAGTGCGGGATGGAGTCGCGACCATACCACTACTCTTATCATTCGCTTATGTACATTGAATGGTGGATCGATGCAATTTTACGCCTTCCAGGAAAGTTAGAGGTGGCCTTACCTTTAACTTCGTCCGTTGTTTATCCGGAGTGTTCTCTTGACGAACAGGGACGACGACCTCTTGTTAGTGGTGTCGCGAGGATCTACACGAAGTGAGAAGACGCAGATCGCCGACCTTTCCTTCCGGTACCATGAGGCGGATCTCGAGGGCGAGATCCCTTGTTAGTGGTGTCGAATTGTGGCATCCCGCAAAACCACTACTAGAAAATCGCGTTGAATTTGTACATAGCATCGTCATCATCATATGTTGTTTGTCAAAAACTATTTTTAGAAAACCTGTCCTTGTTTTCTAAACGCCCCATCTTATTCAAACACCAAAATCCGGGTCGCCGGAATAGTTTGTTTTGTCTGATATCGGTTTGCAAAAGCCTTGTTTGAAATAAATAAAAATTATATTTTTTTTGGTGGGGGCAGTCGAACGGGCCGACCCGACCCGAACGACCACCCCCAGGATTTATAATCGGTCCACCTAACCCGCCCTTCTAAATCCTAAAACTACCCAACCTATTCTACCCACCCCTCCTCCACCTCACCCTACCCAATGACCAACCGCCACCTCACCTCTCTCTTCCCTCCACCCATTCCTAAGCTGCCACCTAGCCTACCCCACTCCCTATCTCTCTCAACCCACCCCCAGCACACAACGTCCCGCGCGCACTCACGCGACACACGCACCCGACAGCCCCAGTCGCCCTGGCCCACCCCTGGCCGCCTGCCGCTCCCCTGGGTCCCACCCATGTCCTCCTCCCTTCCTCTCTCCCTTCTCCCTCCTCTCCCCGCGCGCACCACAGCCCACCGCCTCCGCCCCGCCTTCCGCTCCAGCGCGCCGCCCCCCCCCCGGCGCCGCCGCCTGCAGGTCATCTCCACCCGACCCCGCGCCGGCTCCGCTCCGCCCCGCCGTCGCCCGCTCGCTCGCCGCGTCGCTCCCTCTCCTCCCTCTCCTCTCCGGCGCCGCGCGCTCGCCCACCTCGCCGCGCCGCCCGCGTGCTGCAGCCACCACCCCGCTCGAGCCTACCTCCCCGCTGCGCTCGCCACCGCATCGCCCTCACCACCGCTTCCCCCGACGCCCGCCGAGCCGCCACGCCCCCCACCGCATGCTCGCCCGCCTCCGGCCTCCCCGCCTCGCCGCCGTCCCCGCGTTCCCCGGCCGCGCTCGCCGCACCGGCGAGCGTCCTCCAAGCCGCGCCTCCAGCCGCCGGCCTTCGCCCCGCGTCTCCCCCGAGCCCCGCCGGACCCGGGTTCCTCCGGTGCCGCCGCCCGTCTTCCTCCGTCGACCGACCCCGCCGCCAGCGTCCGCCCGGCCCCCCGTCGCCCCGAGCTGCCACTCTCCCTCTGCTCCTCTCCGCCATCGCCAGGCCGCCGCCCTCCGCTCCTCCGGCCGCCTGTGAGCTCTGCGCCCGGCCACCGCGAGCGTCGCCGTCACCCTCGTCTGCCGCCGGCCGTCCACCTCGAGCCCCGCTGCCTTGCGCCCCCTCTTCGACCCGCCCAGCTCTGCCGTCTGTGTCACCAGGTCGTCGCGCCTTGCACGTTCTCCAGCTCGCCTCCGACGCTCGCCGGCCCCACGCGTGTAGGCCTCACCGTGCCCGTGCCCTTTCCGTCTGTAAGAAGTGGTAACAGTCGTGTGTTTGAGATGAGGTTGCAGCCTTGAGGGTTGGTGATGTTGTGGTCACGAGAGGATGCGGTACAGTTGAGCCGGTGGTTCGAGGCCCTCGCGAAGGTAGAGATCAACGGGATCCCCGACAAGATTTTGGTACCCCATGAGCGCCCGAGACTAGAGTTTGGACCAAGAGAATCACGCTGAGCGATCACGGAACGTCGAGCTCTTCCTCACGGAACTCGAGAACGCCAAGTACTCCTTCCCGGAGTTGATGCCGAGAACCCGGACGCCAGGCCACCGACACGGATACGCCAAGTACTTCCTCGAGGACGCCAAGTTCTTCTCCCCGGACGCCAAGTCCGTCCCGATATACGGACCCGACAAGACCGGCACAACGACACGAACGACCTCGACCGGAAGAACCCGATGCGCCCCGACGCCGAACCAAGTCTCCCTTCCCCGATCCGAAGACCGAACCCCGGAGTTCGAGAACGATCCCGTCGAACCCTGGACCCTGAGACCGACCCCGAACCTCGGAATCCCAAGTTCGTCGCGACCCCCTCAATGTGTGAACCCCTTCCCGAAACCCTATTTTATAATATAATAACAACTTATCGCATAATAATTGTCTTGCATGCATACATCCATGTGGTTTGGGGGCCTTATGCCGATTCACCTCATAATTAAATATGGGGCCCATATGCGGGCAAATCTAGTCTCATATCGGCCTCATTTTAATCCGTGTAGCGAACCGGTAACTCATTTGCCTTGTTAATACAACATTTAAATTGCGGGGGTTCTAAATAACTCGAACCATCTAATTAAATGTCGGGACCCCGGTTCCGCTTAATATGACCTAATTGCATCGCATCTTTGCCATGTCATTCATCATACATGCATCATGCCGATCTTCTGCCGTTGTATTAAATAGTGCATCCGATGTTTCTTCTAGTGTTTTGCTTCTTCGCGGATAAGGCCGTTGAGTTGATGTGAGCTTCGCCCCGATCTTCGGATGAACCCTTCGACAATGTTTTTCAGGCGAGCATCTCCCCCTTTCTACCTATCTTACTATTTCTAGTATTTATTCCCTCCTGTTGATCTTTGCTATCTGTGTTGCGATGCTCTAGTTTTCGTACCCGTGATATCCCTTGCAGCCATATATAGCCTTGGACACATCCTATTACCTGTTGTTTGGTAGATAGTTGGACCCGCGTGTCGTAGTCGCTTGCTCAAGTGTTTTGCTTGTCGTCAAGTACCACAATTGTTGGAGGATTGCCGCATGTTGACGTTGGAGATGATCATGGTTTTACTTTTCACTCACTTTAATTACTGTTTAACAACTAAAATTGAATTAAGCAGAGGCATCGGTGGGTGATAGGTAAGATTTGGTTTCTGACCGCCCACTTGTGTCCCGTAGGACCCGAGTTCTTGACACCTGTTCCGAGATCGAGCGCGCTAACCACAGGTGGGGAGATATGGGCCCCCCATTGATTATTACCTGATTTCAAAGTATTGTACTGGGGGCCACAAACTAGTTTGAGGTTTTATTTACTATCCTGTACTTATGCCATGTTTACCGCTTTATTTACGTTTGTGCGAGGAGCACACTGTACTGTTTAGGTAAGCGGAATGTTTTCGCGGTATCGACAGTCCCCGATTGGGGATCTGCTGTCGTTTACAGCCATTGTCGCAAACCCTAAGTCCGTCTCGAAGACCGGCCGACTTTGTTGCGGGTGTACTTAGTGGGGTGGCCCCCCGTGCTTGCTTTGGGTCTGGGAACGTCGTGACTTAGGCCCCGCCGACATACCGATGGGTGTATGTTAACTGATCTGGCAAAAAGGGTCGAAGTGCCTGTGGATACTTTGGTGCACCCCTGCAGGGTTAAATCTTTTCGAGAAGCCGTGTCCGCGGTTATGGACGACTTGGAGCATAGTGCTTGATCATAGACAACTATAACTAAAGTTTACTGTTTTAATTTAACTTGTTTCCGATTTGACTAGTAATCAACTTCACTACAACGGAATGGCTAAATAAAAGTACCAACAACTGCTGGGTTTTGGGTTATCTCATGCTAATTGTATCTGACTAGTAAGTGTTGCCACCATAACGGAATGATTAACTAAAAGTGCCCACTGCTTACTTTATCAGGACGATTATCTAAACCTGACTAGTAAAGTGCCGCAACTATAACTGAATGAGTAAAACTGCCAACTGTGTGAGTTCCTCGGTTGACTTCCTCGTTGGTCTCGAGGGGGAAACGCCAGGATGGGTTTGTTTGGTGATAGTATCAGGTTGGATCCGAATAGGTCTTTCTCCCCCTCTCTGATAGCCGCCAGTTGTATCGAGACTCTATAGGTTGTTTAGTGCATGCTGCCGCTGCCGCTCAGTCCACCATACCTATGTAGGCGAGGACCGCCGGATTCTAGCCTCGCCGTGTACTGGCCTCAGTACTGACGCTCCTCTTTTTCCTTTGCCCTTTGTCGGCACCCCTTTTGTTTAAGCAGGTTTTGAGATCGACGTCGTCAGCAGGGTTACCCTTCCGGCTTGGCCTGGGCAGGGTTATGGACGCCATTGGTTATTCTTCAGGGCTCTTAGCCCCATTTGCATCTTGTCCGTAGTCGGACTCTGTATCGTTTTACAGGTGATTTGGATCTTTGTATTGTATATCTGTATTCTTGACTCTTTGAGTCGCTGTTGTATATATATCTGTTCTGTGGGTCCCATCGAGGACTGTTGTGTAATGTTATTACTTTGTTTTCCACCCGCACGCAAGTGCCTGGTGGGCACCTTCGAATCGTTTCTATGCGGGTTTGGCGGGTTTCGCTAAAACTTGCATAGGGTCGATTCTGAGGGTGTTACAAGGCAGAACTCTGCCGCGGCAGAGATTTATGCCGTTTTCCTGCCGAGGCAGAGCTCTGCCGCAGCAGAGATTTAGGCCGTTTTCCTGCCGCGGCAGAGAAACTTTAACACCGGTTCGTGTTACGAACCGGTGTTAAAGGGGGGCTGAGCCCTGCGGCAGCCCCACGTGCGCTACCCTTTAACACCAGTTCGTATAAGAACCGGTGTTAAAGGGGGCCCCCCTCTAACACCGAACCCTCAACAGCGGTTCTACAATCGCTGTTAGAGGGCCCTCCAAACCGGTGTTAAAGGGGGGGTCTACACTAGTGCGGTCTCATAGGAAGGTTACCGAGGAGGACTTTCAGTTCATCCAAACTTTACACAACCAAAACATTACCACAGCTCAGATAATGGGATGCCTTGGAAGTGTGCACGGAGGCGACCCGAGGTGCCTTGGTTTGGTGAAGCGTGATGTGTCCAACATAAGGACTATGCTACGTGAGGAAGTTTCGCTGCGAGACATGTCAATGACTATTGAGTACTTTGAAAGGAGACAAGCAGAAAGCCCTACATTCTTCTTTGATAAGCAAGTGGATGAAAACAATGAAGTGGGAGCTCTCTTTTGGGTGGATGGCAGGACAAGGGCCTTGTACCCCAAGTACAAGGACTCGGTGTTTTTTGACACTACATTTTGTACCAACAAGTACAACATGCCTTTTGCTCCACTTGTGGGCATCAACAACCACACACAGACAATTGTGTTGGGCTGTGCTTTGCTACCTGATGAAACAACTGAAACATTCAGTTGGGTATTCACCAAAATTAAGGAAACAATGAACGGTTTGGCGCCAGACCATATCATGACAGACCAAGACCAAGCAATGGATGCAACAATTTCAAACATATATCCTGATTCGGTCCACAGATGCTGCATCTTCCATGTGCTACGATTAGCAAGAAAAAAGCTTGGACCTCACTTGAGAGAAGGTAGCCCATTTGCTGCAGCATTCTACTCATGCATCTATAGCACGGACACCATAGCAGAATTTGAGATATGCTGGCAGCATATGTTGGAAACTTTTGCTATGGCTGAGAACACTCATTTGCAGAACATGTGGAAGAGCAGAAAAATGTGGGCACCTGTGTACTCCAGACAAAGTTTCTTTCCCTTCACAAGCACAACAGGAAGATCTGAAGGCCTCAACTCGTACTTTAAAACTTTAATTCGCCCAAGTGGCTCAGTTTGGAACTTCGTGCAGCAATACGAGTTGTGCCAAAACCTGATGCTAGACAGAGAAGACAATGCAGCATTCACAATGGATACAACAATAGCACCACTATGGGGAACGTGAGATTTTCTCTTTATAGACAGATTTTCCAGTAGCATTATTTTATATCTGTGGTAGCAGATTTTTAAAACTGTTGCAGCATAATGTAACACCTGATGTAGCACCAACCTGACAGTCAGCAAAAACAAACCTTATTTTGCAGCTACAACATTGAAAAGCAGGGGCTGGAGTTCTACCCAAGGGAGATCTTCACAAGATTCCAAAAGATGATTGAGAAATCTACTAGGTTTTATCCAATGCAGGTTGAGGGTGAAGGCATGTGCTTTGATCTCATTCCAAACCCTGGTTATGGTGTCAAAACCTACCAGGTGCAAGTCAAGTTAGATGATGAGTGCTACAAGTGCGGATGCAACACATTTGAGATGTGTGGCCTTATATGCCTGCACATAGTGAGGGTGATGGTGCACTTGAATGTCCATCAAATTCCAGAGAGATACATACTACGAAGATGGTCTGCTGCAGCAACAATGCCTGCACCTGATCCCGGGACAAATACCATCAGATTTGGGATCCCAGGAACCAATACTCTCAAGTACAATGCATTGTGCAGAAAGATGAATGAACTCGCTTCAGATGCTTGCTTCAGTGATGAAAGATATGTTGTTGTTTCCAAGATGATTGATGATGCGAAGCGTCTTGTAGCAAATATGAGGAACACACAACATGCTACATAGGAGCAAGAAGTAGAGCAGCAAGGAGGAGGGCCAGAAATTTTGCTACAAGAGCAAAGTATTCCTCCACAGCATGGTGTAAACAATCAACGACAAGAAGAAGAACGTAATGATGCTCCGAGTAGCACGCTCAAGAACCCTGCGAGGGTAAAGCCAAAAGGAAGACCAACCAAGAAGTCGAAGCGTAACAAACCATTGGTTGAGCTTCGTGATGAAGCAAATGCCAAGAGAAGGAAAAAAGCTCAAGAGACAAATAAGAAGCAAACTGATGCAACGCCGAAGAAGAAGAAGCCAAGAAAGCAAAAATGCCCATACTGCAATGAATAAGGTCACACCGTGAAACAATGTGTCTCCATGGAAGCATTGATTGCGGGGAATGCTGCGAAAATAGAGTTGAAACTACATGTACTACCAGAGAGTATCATTTTTGTCATTACTATGTAGCATACATACATTATAGATGTAGCATCATCTTGATGCAAGATATGAATTTTGTGATATGACAGAATATTGTTGGTAGCAAAAGTATTTCCACTTTGGAGCATACAACCTGCATTTTGTATATAAAATTGCTACCATAGACAAAACTTGTTCTTATGAATGAATGTCATAGGTATATTTGCTACATTAAACCTAGTAGCAAATCTTGTACACCTGGGTAGCACACCATTTCTATGCATGTAGCAATATGGCTACACAGATGTAGCAAATTAACACCTGGGGTGGCCAAAAAAAATTGACAGCATGTCTAGGTAAATACTCATTTTTAGCATTTATGCAACATGTATGTAGCATGTACAAAACTTATCAAAGCAATCACACTATTTGAAGCTTCAGAAGACAATAATCAACATTCCAAACTTCAAAAGCTATATATAAAACCATTCCAAACATGTAGCACTTATCCATCCAACATAACCTATCCACAAAAGATAATCCACATATGCTGCAGCAACGAACACATCCACGATTACATCAGTTTGAACCATTACAAAGTGCAAAATAAGATCACAAGGACGACATCAGTTTCAACGATTACATTAGTTTCAACCTAACTACGCTTCTTCTGTAACTCTTTTTCCATCAGCTGTAGCAATGATCCTTTGTTTTGCCTTGCCTCAATCAGATCAGATGCAAGAAGTTTCCTTAGAAGTGGTATAGCATTGTTGTCGAACTCTGCCATGACCTTGCCGGTGAAGCTTTCCATGAAGAGCATGCTAAAGAATCCACAATCAAATCTGTCAAAAAATAAATAGATAGATTAGTAATAAACAAGCAGAAACTGATGTAGCAAGTGTAGGAAGCTAAAGTAGCAAGAGTTGTAAACTTAGGTAGCAATTAAAAAACAATAATGTGGCAAAAGTTGAAACTAGTGATCAGGACAACGATTGAAAAAAGGTGAGCAAAATCTTACATGGTAGTTTGCTGCGGGTGATCAGGATTGGTTAGCAGGTAAGTGTCGAAGTTGATATTGTCTGCCAGTTTTGATTGCTTCACAAGAATTGCAAAGTTTGCGAACTGGAAAACAAAGCAAACACACTGCATGGTTAATGATATGCAGCAAATAAAAGGCCCAACTATAAATGTAGCAAACACAATGAACAAGTGTAGCTGGATTACTAACCAGATTGCGTGCACAATCATCCATCACACTAGCATCTTTGGCCCCTTTCATTGAATAAAAAATATGCATCTGCTTTGCTACTAGGTTGATACAGGGAACTGCCCAATGGTTGAACTTCACAATAGGAAAGTATAGATACATTCAAACATGAATTAATATTTAGCATCTTGTATAGAAATCAAACATGAACAAGATAGGAAGCAAGGATGTTAACTCACAAGGTCACACTTGAAAATCTTGAACTTTGCATTCTGCTCTTTCAACTCATCCATACATGCTTTAGCATTGAATGCTTTTGGATCAACAATAAGCTTCTCCTGTTTTGTGTTGAAGATAAAAAGTAGTATGAGGCAGCAGCAAAAGCAAGTAAAATTTGCTACTATCTGTATTGGTTCAGCAAGCACACAAAAGGTAGCAAAATGCTAGCAGAGTACCTGTCATATGCATATTGAGCAAGTAAAATATCAAGAAAAGTGCTACTTACCACAAAGTGCTGCGTGAAAGCGTACTTCCTCTTCTGCCGTGCACTTTTCTTGCAAACAATGTCTGACTCATGGTTAAATTTCTCAATCCAAACATTCATCAACTCACTATCTAGATTTTGGCGCGGCCGAAGCGATGTTTGGAAAGTTCTGTAGCAAGTATAATACCGCCCAATCTCCACAAAAACTGGCCTGCACAAAGGAATGCACATGTAGCAGATAGTTTTACATAAAGTAGAAAACAGTTCAATGTAAAGTAGCAAAAACAATAAACTAAAGTAGCAAACAGTTCAATCTAAAGTAGCAAAAACTATGAACTAAAGTAGCAAACAGCTCAATGTACAGTAGCAAAAACTATGAACTAAAGTAGCAAACAGTTCAATGTAAAGTAGCAAAATGAATGAACTAAGGTAGCAGGTAGTTCAATCTAAAGTAGCAAAAACTATGAACTAAAGTAGCAAACAGTTCAATATAAAGTAGCAAAAAAATGAAATAAGGTAGCAGGTAGTTCAAGCTGTAGAAGATTAAATGGAAAACTATATCCTACAAGTGAAAAAAGTAAGTACCAAAACACATTGACACATGTAGCAATCAGCTAGATGTAAGGTAGCAAAAACATTACTTCAGAGTAGCAAAAAACATAAACTTACGGTGCCCTATCCTTCGGATGGCCCTTGAATTTCCGACCATTCATCACAAATGTGGAGTATGTTTGTTCTACATCTTCAGAGACCTTCATCTTTTTCAACTTTGGAGGTGTGAGCTCCTCCTTGGCAGCCCTCTTAAACCTTGTCTTCTTCTCATGTGTCAACAAACCCGAGCTACCATCTCCTTTAACACTTGACTCAATGTTAACAACAACTGCAAAAAGAGAAAACAATTGTGTCTTAAGAAAACAAGCGGAAGCATATCTAAAAAGCAAACAAGCGGAAGCATATCTAAGAAACTACAAGACAATGTTCATACCAGGTGCAATGGGAACAGCAGGTGTCGCGGGCTCAGTAGAGCTAAAAGGTGCAAGATCGACCAAAGTGGAAGGTGATGCTGGAATACTCTCAGAGGCATCAGAGGCAGTGGTCACGACAGCGGTTGGGGCATCACAGGAAGGTGGGAGAGACTGTGAAATGCAAAACTCTGCATACTCATCGGTCCCAGGCTCGAAAAGATCAAACGGGGGTTTGTCCGGAGCATTGGCCCAAACTTCATCAGAAATATCCTTCCTGGGGCTGTGAATTGGAGACCTGTCAGGGCTAACAACATCCGGCTGCTCAGTAGCATCAGCTCCCTTGCTCGTAGAATCAATGATTATTGCTGCTTGAGGAACATAGACATGTTTTGTTGCTACATGACCACCTTTCTCCACAGAAGCATCTGTAGCACCACCTTGCTCCACATCATCATCTGCATCACCATCAGTATCCTTAGCAGCTGCTGCAGCAACACCATGGTCCTCGGGCTCCGATGTAGCATAAAGCTTCTCCTCATCCTCAGTTTCTGAACCATCATCATCCTACAGCTGATCATCATCATCTGCTGTACTTATGGTTGGAAAAACAACACTTGGTCCAGCTTCTTCTTCTTTACTTGATGATTCAACATCAACCAAAAGGGCAGCCATGCATTGAGCCTGCATGCGCTTCAATCCAGCAGAAAGGTTCTTCATTGTCACATCAACATCTACTTCAAAAATAGCCTTGTGCTTCTCATACAATGTTTTGAAACGAGCGGGAACCTGTTAGCAAACATTAGAAGCAAGTTAGTAAACCAGAGACAAGATAAATGATCAAATTCTAAGCATAGCGGCTCGGATTCGTCACCCGTCGCCGCTATTGCGGTGTACGGGCGACAAATCCTCGAAAAAAATGGTGTGATAAAATTCTATTAAGCTTCTTTTGCATACGGGTATATAATTTGGGGTAACTTATCCACCACCCCCACCCTAAGTCGTCAACATACATAAAGCGTAAACTCTAGTCCAGCGGCTCGGTTTCGTCGCCCGTTGACGCTACCGCGTCGTACGGGCGACGAAACCTCGAAGGGTGTTAGGGTACCAAGGCATCGTCGCCCGTCGCGGCTATCGCGTCGACGGCGACTCCGCCTCAGTACCCTAACACCGAGGCTAATGCATAAGGAGTAGCAAATTCATAAAGCTAATGTAACAAAACCTATAAACTAAAGTAGCAAAACCTGTAAACTAAAGTAGCAAAACCTATACACTAAAGTAGCAAAACCTATAAACTAAAGTAGCAAAACCTGTAAACTATAGTAGCAAAACCTGTAAACTAAAGTAGCAAAACCTGTAAACTAATGTAGCAAAACCTGTAAACTAAAGTAGCAAAACCTGTAAACTAAAGTAGCAAAACCAATATACTAAAGTAGCAAAACCTATAAGCTAAAGTAGCAAAACCTATAATACATGTTCACTGATTGCAAAAAGAGGTAGCAGAGCAATGTAGCTAAGTAGCAAAATAAAATGCACTGAAGTAGCAAACAAATAACAGTACAGTAGCAATTTCATACCTGCAAATCCTAGCTGCTAGGGAAATTTAGCCATTCATTCAATGAAGCAGAAGGATTAACATCAACATCTTCCACTGGAGCAGGTTTGTTGAAATCATCATAACCAGGAGCAGTACCATAAGGTGTTGCAGACAATGGGAGGAACTACACACAATAAAAAGCAATGTTAACATTAAGAGGATTAAAGAAAGAATAGAATGTTTGTGGTGCTGGAAAGAACATTACATCTCGCCTGCCGAAAACAGTTTTGTTCGATAAAATCTTCCTATCCGAGTCATTTTGTACAACAAAAGTGAAGTCACTGGTCTTGACATAGCATACTCTAGGCAATGACTTGTCGAACGTGTGATCGTAGGGTGGGAAATCCAAATGATCCATATAAGCAATCTACAAAAAGAGCCCAAATAAAGTTAGTAGTAGCAAAACAAACGCTGCAAATCGCTACAAACAGATATAAAAGATGAGAGATAACTTACACCAAGAAGAATGAATGGGTCAGTTATCCAAAACTCAAATTTGCTACAGTCCTTTGGAAGGACATGTGCTCGCTTCTTCTTCTTCTTCTTCTTCTGAATATTGCTCACATTTTGCATCAACAAACCCAACAAATGCTCATCCCAAGCATACTCATCTGTTTTGGTTGGGTCAGCCATGAGACCAACATATTCCAAGTTAACATGGTTCGAGCTTTTTGGAGCAACAACAGTGGCCAGGGAAACAAGATTCCAAGTGCGAATGATGGTTTCCTCATCTGTATCAGCACAATTCTTCAAGATATTGATAGTAGTTGCTAAATCTGCCCTCTTCTTCCCAGCATGGTAGAGGGCTCGAATCTCATCAAGCTCTGCACCTCCAGTAATAGAAAGATCAATAGGCTTGCTCCCGCAGCGGATTCCAAACACTTTCCTCACCATATCCGTGGTATACACCATCTGGTTCTTCCGAAGCTTGTACTCACGGAGACGAGCAGAAGTATGTGCAGCAACAAAATCCGTAAGCTCATTAGGAATCCTAAACTGTGCAACATTCAACAATGCTCGAAATGCACTCTTTGACTGAATAATCTGCTTCTTGGCTAGAGAAAGGTTGTCCGCAAGGATACTCAAACGCTTGGCACCGAAACGGTCCTTCGACATCCAAATATCCTCCTTGACATTACTCACTCCCTCGCCAACTTTCTTGCGGCTCACAACAACCTTTTTGCCCTTTTTGCTCTTATCAACAACAGCAACCTGCAGCAAAAGGAAAATAGAAACATGTATGGTCATAGCAAAACTACTAAACATTGGGCTACTAATCATACTACTGGGATTACAAAAAATGCACAAGTAGCAAGTAGCAAAACTACTGGGATTACCAATCATACTACTGGGATCAAAATCATAATGCACAAGTAGCAAAACTACTGGAATAGCAAATCCTAGTACTAATCATAGTCCTAGAACTAATCCTAGTACTAATCATGCTACTGCAGTAGCAAATCCCAGTAGCAAGTAGCAAATCCCAGTAGGAAATCCCAGTACACTATATCATACTAGAGTAGCAACTACCGGGATATACACTATATCATACTAGAGTAGCAAATCCCAGTACACTATATCATACTAGAGTAGCAAAAAAATAAACTGAAGTAGCAAACATATACACTAGAGTAGCAACTACTGGGATCAAAATCATAATGCACAAGTAGCAAAACTACTGGACTAGCAAATCTTAGTACTAATCGTACTCCTAGTACTAATCAACAAGTGTACTAATCAATACAGTAGCTTGCTAGGAAGGACTAGCAAATCTTCCTCCTATCTAGGATTAGCAAATCATGCTACTTGCTAGGTCTCATGTCTCCTAGTACTAATCAACAGTAGTACTAGGACATGAGACAACATAAGTACTAGTATTAGCAAATCTTCAACAGTAGCTTGCTAGGAAGGACTAGCAAAACTTCAAGGACACGAGACAACATAAGTACTAGGATTAGCAAATCTTCCTTACTGGGATCAAAAATCATACTCCTAGTACTAATCAACACAGTAGCTTGGCACAACACAGTAGCAATTAGCAATGTGGAGTATGAATGAACTAATCATACTCCTAGTACTAATCATGCTACTGAGTAGCAAAACACAGTAGCAAGTAGCAAAAATCCCCGTAGCAAAATAGCAAATAATGGAAGCGAGGACAGAATGGTGGCTGTCGCCGGGTCATCACCTCAACGTTCGCGCCGCCGGAGGTGCTCCCTCCTGCCGCATCGCTTGTCGACGGCGGTCCCATCACCTCCTGCCACCTAGGGTTCTTGCGCAAAATCAGAGAGGGGAGGTTAGAGAGGGGAGGACGGCGGCACAAACCGAGGATGGGCGGCGGCGCTCGGCAGCGGTCGGCGGCGGGCGAGGATGAACCAGACGGCGGCGTTCGGGGGTTACTCTGTGGGAAACAGAGTAGAGAGAGATTAGAGAGGAGAGAGGAGAGAGGGAGCAGAGCCAGGCGAGCACGGACCGATGTGCGGCGCTCGGCAGCGGTCGCGCGGCGGTCGACGATGAAGGGTTCGGCGGCAGCGCGGTGTCGCACCACGGTTGCCTCCTCGGTCGCCTCTCTGTTGCCTCTCCTCCGCGGTTCGAATCGTGCGAGGAGGAAGGAACCGCCTGACCCGTATATCCCGGAGCGGTGTAGCAACCGCAAAGAAGAGGGCCACGTGGCGCGAAAATAACGGCCGGATCAAAACCGATCGAACGGTTCCGGACCCGGGGGACGCGACGACGGGATCCCCCGGGGGAATCATATCATTTTCCATAAAATAATGTAGAAATTGAGATGCCATTTATTTATCCTGAATTCCTACGTTGACCAAGACCACAGAAAACTGCAGAGAGTCGCTTCAAGAAAAATGTAGAAAATTTAAACAAGTACTACAGTCAGATAACAACACGAGGAACCTCATGTTAGATTTCTTCCAAATTCCTATGAAATAAACTATTCCATGCCAATTTTAAAGAAATCTAGGATGCCTATTATTCCCATGTTCCAAACGGCACCAAAAAAATTATTTTTTATAGAAATCTTATCCTCCATATTTTCCAGTACTATGTTTTTCTTTATTCCAAATGGGGCCTAACTACACTAGTGGAAATGAGGCTTTTTGTTGATCCTGGAAAAGGCCTTTAACACCGGTTCTACGAACCGGTGTTAAAGGGGTGGCCATACCTGCGTGGCCTGTGCGGCAAAAAGGAGCCCCCCTTTAACACCAACCCTAAACCCTAAACCCTTTAACACCGGTTCGTGCCTAAAGGACCCTATACCAGTGGCCCGCGCAGCCCCCCCTTTAACACCGGTTCGTGGCTTGAACCGGTGTTAAAGGGGGGGGGGGCTATATAAGACACCGCAACCCACATCCCACTCTTCCATTTTTTCACTATCTCATTTTGGAGCCTAGCAAGAGGGTGTGAAGAGTGCTAGTTTGTGTTTTTTCATATGCACAAGAGGTGTTCGGTGAAATGCCCGAGAGCTCAAAATAAGTTTTCTCGTTGCTCTTTCCTTCTCGGTCGAGGTCGGAAACTATCCTTTCATGTTTCATTGATGTACTATATATATAAATGGTCATCTCCCTATTAATTTTTGATATATACTACATATTAATGCAGATGAACCGGCAATGGATGTACGGTGAACTCCGCACTTCCGAGTACATTATGGGCCTCCAAAATTTCATCGTTGTGGCTAATGCAAACCATGGTCACAATGGTTTTATGTGTTGTCCGTGTGTTCACTGTCAGAACAAGAAAGACTACTCAAATACCAGAACCATTCACGCCCACCTGCTTCGATCCGGTTTCATGCCCAGCTATAATTGTTGGACCAAGCACGAAGAAAAAGGGGTTGTGATGGAAGACAACGAAGAAGAAGACGATGATGACAACTATCATAATATGTATCCTGAATATGATGATACTGCAACGGGGGTAGATAATGAAGATTAAGAGGCAGCAGATGGGCCCGCTGATGACGATCTTGGTCGGGCCATTACTGATGCAAAGGAAGAATGTGAAACTGAAAAGGAGAAGGAGAAGCTGGAGCAGATGTTAAAGGATCACAAAATATTGTTGTATCCAACTTGTGAAGATGGCCACAAAAATCTAGGTACCACATTGGATTTGCTGCAATGGAAGGCAGAGAACGGTGTGACTGACAGCGCATTTTCAAAGTTGTTGGTAAAAATGAAGAATATTCTTCCAAGAAATATTGAGTTGCCCGACAGTACATACCAAGCAAAGAAGGTTGTCTTCCCTCTAGGATTAGACGTGCAGAAGATACATGCCTGCATTAATGACTGCATCCTCTACCGCGGTGAGAAGTACGAGAATTTGGATGCATGCCTGGTATGCACTGCACTGCGGTATAAGATCAGACGAGACGATCCTGGCGATGTTGAGGGCGAGGCCCCTAGGAAGAAGGTTCCTGCCAAGGTTATGTGGTATGCTCCTATAATACCACGGTTAAAATGTCTCTTCAGAAATAAAGAGCATGCCAAGTTGTTGCGATGGCACATGGAAGACCGTAAGAAAGACGCGATGTTGAGACACCCCGCTGATGGGTCACAGTGGATAAAAGTCGAGTGAGAGTACCCGGACTACGCACGTGACGCAAGGAACTTAAGGTTTGGTCTAAGTATAGACGACATGAATCTTTTTGGTGAGCAGAGCTGCAGTCACAGCACTTGGCCTATGACTCTATGTATTTATAACCTTCCTCCTTGGTTGTGTATGAAGAGGAAGTTCATTATGATGCCAGTGCTCATCCAAGGCCCGAGGCAACCCGGCAACGACATTGATGTGTACCTAAGGCCATTAGTTGAAGAACTTTTACAGCTGTGGGCCAAACCAGGTGTACGTATGTGGGATGAGCACAAAGGGGAGCCATTTGACCTACGAGCATTGCTTTTCGTAACCATCAATGATTGGCCTGCTCTTAGTAACATTTCAGGGCAGGCAAACAAGGGATACAATGCATGCACACACTGTTTAGATGAGACTGAAAGTGTATATTTGGATAAATGTAAGAAGGTTGTGTACCTAGGGTATCGCCGATTTCTTCCGAACCTGCATCCAGTAAGAAAGAAAGGCAAGCATTTCAAACGTCTGGCAGAACCCCGGAGGAAGCCTGTCCTCCGTACCGGTGAGAAGGTATTTGGTATGGTCAAGGACCTAGAAGTAATCTTTGGAAAAGGTCCTGGCAGTCTATCTGTTCCGAATGACGATGCTGGACACGCGCCCATGTGGAAGAAGCAATCTATATTTTGGGACCTACCCTATTGGAAAGTCTTAGAGGTCCGCTCTTCAATCGACGTGATGCACGTGACGAAGAATGTTTACGTGAACCTGCTAGGCTTCCTAGGAGTGTATGGGAAGACAAAAGATACACCGGAAGCACGGCAGGACTAGCAACGTCTAAAAGACCCTGGAGAGCCTATGCATCCTGAGAACGCGAAGGGTAAACGATGCCACTTAACTCCTGCCAGCTACGCTCTTACCAAAGCAGAGAAGGAAATCTTTTTTGAATGTCTGAGCAGTATCAAGGTCCCGTCTGGCTTCTCGTCGAATATAAATGGAATAATAAATATGGCAGAGAAAAAATTCCAAAACCTAAAGTCTCATGACTGCCACGTGATTATGACACAATTGCTTCTGATTGCATTGAGGGGGCTTCTACCTGAAAATGTTCGAGTACCCATTGTGAAGCTATGTGCATTCCTCAATGCAATATCTCAGAAGGTAATCGATCCAGAAAGCCTACCAGGGTTACAGAAAGATGTGGCCCAATGTCTTGTCAGCTTTGAGTTGGTGTTCCCACCATCCTTCTTCAATATTATGATGCATCTCCTGGTTCACCTAGTAGAAGAGATTGCCATTCTTGGTCCTGTATTTCTACACAATATGTTTGGTACATGGGAGTCTTAAAGAAATATGTTCATAACCGTGATAGGCCAGAAGGAAGCATCTCCAAGGGCTATGTAACAGAGGAGGTCATTGAGTTTTGTGTTGATTTTATTCCTGACCTTAAGGCGATTGGTGTTCCAGAATCATGACATGAGGGGAGACTGCGTGGAAAAGGCACCCTAGGATTTAAAGGAATGATATGTAGGGACGGGCATTATCTCAATCAAGCACACTACACGGTTTTACAAATATCAATCTTGGTTGCCCCTTATATCAATGAACACAAGAATTTAATACTATAGGGTTTCGTAGCATGGAAAACAAAAAATTTCTATCGCATACAAACAAACAAGCCAAGATCTATCTACTAGATTGTAGCAACGAGTCGATGGAATAACTTACCCTCGAAGATTCCAAAGTGTTTAACGAGAGCGGATTCTCGTGGGTGATGTAGTCGTACTCTTCCCGATCTCAAGATCGCGTAGACGATCCTTCCGGCGCTGCGTTCCGGCAGCGCTCCCGCAGTCGGTCACACGTTCGGTACTCGACGAAGACCTTCCTCTCCTTTGTTCCAGCAGGCAGCGGAGGTTGTAGCACTCTCCTCGCGATTCCGGCAGCACAACGGCGTGGTACCGGAAGTAGAGGGGAGATCTCGCAGGGCTTCGCCTTAAGCCGGAGCGAGTATGGTGGAGTATGAGAGAGTCCTCGGTGTTCTAGGGTTTAGACACACCAAGGAGGGGATGCTAGAGCCGGCGGCTAGGGTTCTGGGGACCCCCAAGTCGGCGGCTAGGGCAAAACCCTAGGTGGTGGCGGCGGCTATGGTGGGCTGCAGCTTCTAGGGTTTGAGGTGAGGGACTTGTGTGCTCTAGGAGGGAGCCCTGCCCCTCCTTATATAGGGGGAGGGGCCGGAGGCCAAGGGGAGGGAGGGGAGTCCCTCCCCAACTCGGCTTGGGTGGTGCGCCGGCTTGGGGAGGAGGACTCCCTCCCCAACTTGGTTTCACACTCCCTCCTCTTTTCCTCTTTCCAATTTTTAGCCGTTTGACTTTTCAAATTAGCTATTTGACTTTTCAAATTAGTATTCAATTTAATCCTTTATTTGGAACAGCGAGGACACTTAGTACATGATGCAATCATTCCAATATGCAATGACACATTCATGTACCCCTTCCCCTCCGGAGTGCCGGACATTCCGGAACCTTCTAGAACATTCCCGATGAAAACACCGGAAACATTTCCCAACTCCGAAACGGGACTTTCCTTATATGAATCCTATTCTCCGGACCATTCTGGATCACCTCGTGATATCCCGGATCCCATCCGAGACTCCGAACAACATTCGGTCTCTTTCTCATAATACCATAACTACTCAAACAACGTCGAATCCTTAAGTGTGTCTCCCTACGGTTCGTGAATTATGCGGATATGATCGAGACACTTCTCCGAACAATAACCAATAGAGGAATCTGGAAATTCATATGGCTCCCACATATTTCTACGATTACTTTGCAATCGAATGAACCACTTACATACGATACCAATTTCCCTTTGTCTCACGATAGTTTACTTATCCGAGGTTATGATCGTCGGTATCTCTGCATACCTAGTTCAACCTCGTTACCGATAAGTACTCTTTTCTCGTTCCCGTGATATGTGATCCCTTGTGAGCCAGTCACATGCTTGCAAGCTAATTGGATGACATTCCACCGAGAGGGCCCAGAGTATATCTATCCGTCATATGGATGGACAAATCCCACTCTTGATCCATGTGTCTCAACCAATACTTTCCGAACACTCAATGCCACCTTTATAGCCACCCAGTTATGGTGTGGTGTTTGATGTCATCAAAGTATCCATCCGGTAAAGGTGATATGCATGATCTCATGGTTGAAGGAATTAGGTTACTATGTATCAGAAAGCATATAGCAATTGAACTATTAAAATGACTTGATCTTTATGCTACGCTTATCTATAGGAGTATGTCCACCATATCATTCTCCTAACGATATAATCTTGTTGTTGATAACATCTCAATGTTCATGATAGGGAAACCACAATCATTTATCAACCAACAAGCTAGTGATGTATAGACGCTATACTAGGGACTTCAAATTAAGTTTACAAATCACACAAGTATCAATGTTTCCTTGTTAATACTATTATAGCATGAATGTAAACATTTATCATAAACACAAAGATATAATAATAACTACATTTATTATTGCCTCTAGGGCATATCTCCAACAGTCTCCCACTTGCACTAGAGTCATCTAATCTAGATTACATGGTAATATACCGAACACCCATGGCAGTTTGGTGCTGGTCATGTTTTGCCCTCGGGAGAGGTTTAGTCAATGGATCCGCCACATTCAGATCTGTGTGTACTTTGCAAATCTTTATATCCCCATCCTGGATATGTTCTCGAATAGCGTGAAAACGTAGCTTGATGTGCTTCAGCTTCTTGTGTGACCTTGGTTCTTGCGCATTGGCTATGGCGCCCATGTTATCACAGTAGATAGACATTGGGTCCAGCGCACTAGGAACCACACCCAGCTCTGTAATGAACTCTTTCATCCATATCGCTTCTTGTGAAGCCTCCGAAGCAGCCATGTATTCCGATTCAGTTGAAGATCTCGCCACAACGCTTTGCTTTGCACTCCTCCAGCTAACTGCTGCACCATTCAAAATAAATACGTATCCAGATTGTGATTTAGAATCATCCGGATCGGTGTTCCAACTAGCATCGGTGTAACCATTAACAACGAGCTGTTCATCACATCCATAAGAAAGAACCATATCCTTAGTTCTTCTTAAGTACTTAAGGATGTTTTTGACCGCTGTCCAATGATCCACTCCTGGATCACTTTGATATATGCTAGTCAAACTAACAGCATATGCAATGTCGGGTCTAGTACATAGCATGGCATACATTAGAGATCCTATGGCTGAGGCATAGGGAGTCTTACTCATCCTTTCTCTATCTTCTGCCGATGTCAGACTTTGAGTTTTACTCAAGGTCGTATTGGGCAACATGGGCAAGAACCCTTTCTTGCTATCTTCCATTCCAAATCTCTTTAGAACTTTGTCCAAATATGTACTCTATGACAATGATATTTGGTGTTTTGATCTATCTCTATAAATCTTTATGCCTAATATGTAAGCTGCTTCGCCAGGATCCTTCATTGAAAAACTATTATTCAAATATTCCTTGACACTATTAAGAAGGTCTACATCATTCCCAATCAATAATATGCCATCCACATATAGTATTAAGAATGCTACAGAGCTCCCACTCACTTTCTTGTAAATACAAGCTTCTCCATAAGTTTGTATAAAACCAAAACTTTTGATCACCTTATCAAAACGTTGATTCCAACTTCGGGATGCTTGCTTCAATCCATAGATGGACCGTTGAAGTTTACATACCTTGTTAGCATCTTTAGGATCGACAAAACCTTTGGGTTGCATCATATACAACTCTTCATCAATGTCTACATTTAGGACTGCTGTTTTGACATCCATCTGCCATATCTCATAATCATAATATGCAGCGATTGATAACATAATCCTCACAGACTTTAGCTTCGCTACTGGTGAGAAAGTCTCATCGTAGTTAACTCCTTGAATTTGTCGAAACCCTTTTGTGACAATTCGACCTTTATAGACAGTAACATTACCATCAGCATCTGTTTTCTTCTTGAAGATCCATTTGTTCTCGACAGCCTTCCGGCCATCTTGTAAGTCCACCAAAGTCCATACTTGGTTTTCGTACATGGATCCAATCTCGGATTTCATGGCTTCTTGCCATTTATTGGAATCTGGGCTCATCATCGCTTCCTCATATGTCTCAGGGTCATCGGTGTTGTCCACCAACATGACGCTCATAACGGGATCATACCAATCTGGAGTGGTACGAGTTCTAGTTGACCTCCGAGGCTCTGTAGCAACTTCAACCGAAGTTTCATGATCATCATCATTAGCTTCCTCTCTAATTGGTGCAGGCACCACAGGAACTTCTTCCGGTGCTGCGCTGCTCGTAATTTCGAGAGAAGGTTCGATAACCTCGTCGAGTTCTACTTTCCTTCCAGTCACTTCTTTCGAGAGAAATTCCTTCTCTAGAAAGGATCCATTCTTGGCAACGAAGATTTTGCCTTCGGATCTATGATAGAAGGTATACCCAATAGTTTCCTTCGGGTATCCTATGAAGACGCATTTTTCCGCTTTGGGTTCAAGCTTGTCCGGCTGTAACTTCTTTACATAGGATTCGCAACCCCAAACTTTAAGGAACGACAATCTAGGTTTCTTCCCAAACCATAATTCATACGGTGTCGTTTCAACGGATTTAGACGGTGCCCTATTTAAAGTGAATGCGGCTGTTTCTAATGCATAACCCTAAAATGATAGCGGTAAATCTGTAAGTGACATCATAGAACGAACCATATCCAAGAGAGTTCGATTACGATGTTCGGACACACCATTACGCTGTGGTGTTCCCGGCGGTGTCAACTATGAAAGTATTCCGCATTTCTTCAAATGCTCGCCAAACTCGTAACTTAGATATTCACCTCCACGATCAGAACGTAGAAATTTAATCTTCTTGTTACGTTGATTCTCTACCTCACTTTGAAACTCCTTAAACTTCTCGAAAGTTTCGGACTTATGTTTCATGAAATAGATATACCCATATCTACTCAAATCATCCGTGAAGGTAAGAACATAACGATAACCACCGCGCGATGCTACACTCATTGGACCACACACATCGGTATGTATGATTTCCAATAAGTCCGTAGCTCGCTCCATCATACCAGAAAATGGAGTCTTAGTCATTTTACACATCAGACATGCTTCGCATCTTTCAAGTGATTCAAAATCAAGTGATTCAAGAAGTCCATCGGAATGGAGTTTCTTCATACGCTTCACTCCAATGTGACCAAGATGACAGTGCCACATATAGGTCGAGTTATCGCTTGATTTCAACCGTTTAGCCTCAATGTTATTAATATGTGTATTTCCACTATCGAGATTCAACAAGAATAGACCATCTATCAAAGGTGCATGTGCATAAAACATATTACTCATATAAATCGAACAACCATTATTCTCGGACTTAAACAAGTAACCGTCTCGCAATAAACAAGATCCCGATATAATGTTCATGCTCAACGCAGGCACCAAATAACAATTATTTAAGTATAAAACTAATCCCGATGGTAGATGAAGGGGTAGCGTGCCGACCGCGATCACATCAACCTTTGATCCGTTTCCCACGCGCATCGGCACCTCGTCCTTCGCTAGCTTCCGTTTATTCTGCAGCACCTGTTTCGAGTTACAAATATGAGCAACCGAACCAGTATCAAATACCCAGGCACTACTACGAGTACTAGTGAGATACACATCAATAACATGTGTATCAGATATACCTTTCTTCTTGATGTTGCCGTTCTTTAAATCCGCCAAGTACTTTTGGGAAATTTCGCTTCCAGTGACCTTCTCCCTTGCAGTAAAAGCACTCAGTATCAGGCTTAGGTCCAGCCTTGGTCTTCTTCGCCGGCGTGGTAACTTTCTTACCACCCTTCTTGAAGTGTCCCTTCTGCTTAGACTTGCCTTTCTTGAATTTGGTGGTCTTATTGACCAACAACACTTGGTGCTCTTTCTTGATCTCCACTTCTACAGACTTTAACATAGCAAACAGTTCTGGCAACTGCTTGTTCATGTTCTGCATGTTGTAGTTCATCACAAAGTTCTTGTAACTTGGTGGTAGTGATTGGAGGACTCGGTAAATCCCCAAGCATTAGGAATCACTATACCCAAGCTTTGAAGTTTGTTTGCATGCCCAGACATCTTAAGCACATGCTCACTGACGGAGCTGCCCTCTTCCATCTTGCAGTTAAAGAACTTTTCAGAAGCCTCATAACTTTCAATTGCCGCATGAGTCTCAAAGATCAATTTGATTTCCTCGACAATATCATATGGGTCTGAATTCTCAAACCTTTTCTGAAGCTCCGATTCCAAACCATACAAGATAGCACACTGAACTATGGAGTACTGATTCTTCCGAGCGAGGTAAACATTCTTTACTTCATCGGAAGCATCAGCTGCAGGTGGGTCACCCAGCGGTGC
This sequence comes from Avena atlantica, assembly GCA_910589765.1. NCBI lineage: Eukaryota > Viridiplantae > Streptophyta > Magnoliopsida > Poales > Poaceae > Avena > Avena atlantica. The sequence goes on along the minus strand of OU342733.1, from coordinate 432,801,312 downwards.
ATCCAGCACATAGGTCAAATTACCAGCTGTGAGGACAATCCTCAAAGTGCGGAACCAATCCGCGAAGTTGCTTCCATTGTTTTTCAAATTTTCTTTCTCTAGGAACGCATTAAAATTGATGGTAGGGGCTGCCATTTATCTACAACATATTTGCAATAGTTTAGACTAAGTTTATGACAAATTGAGTTCAAATTAATAATAAAGTTAATCTAGGTGAACTCCCACTCAAAACAATATCCCTCACATTGTTTTAGTGATCACACGAACCAAATCCACTACATCAACACCGATCATCAGGAGAGTTGATATAGTTTCAATGGCGAACAATCGTCATGTTCATCATATCTTCTATATGATTCATGCTTTACCTTTGGGTGATCCGTGTTCCGAGACCATGTCTGTACATGCTAGGCTCGTCAAGATCAAACCTTAGTTTCCGCATGAGCAAATCTGGCTTGCTCACGTTGTATACACTTGCGGAATCTAACACACCCGATCATCACGTGGTGCTTCGAAACAACAAGCTTTAGCAACGGTGCTAACTAAGGGTGAACACTTTATGACTTGAAATTCATGTGCATGAGGGATCATCTTATAATGCTACCGTCGTCTACTAAGCAATACAAGATGCATAAAGGATTAACATCACATGCAATTCAAAATATGTGATATGCTATGGCCTTTCTTCTTTGTGCTTCCGATCTCCATCTTCAAGCACGAACATGATCTCCATCATCACCGACATTGCATCAAGGTCAATGACGCTTCTCCATGGTTGTCGTCCACCGGCTTCAACTATTACAACTACTTTGAATAGACACGCAGGTCTTAACATAAATTAAAGACAACCATATGGCTCCTGCCGGTTGCCAACTTACAATAAGGAACATTGCATACATCAAATATAATCACAATCATGGCCATATCACATCACTGCACACCCCTGCAAAACAAAGTTAGACGCCTCTACTTTCTTTGCATGTTTTACGTGGTTTGGGGCTTTCTATAAGTGTCGTTCTAACTTACGAACATGAACCACAACATTGATACTAGTATTGTTAATCACCCGTTGTAAATTGGATCTTAACTATGCTAGGAGAAACAGGCACCCGCAAAGCCACTTATGCAATACAAGTTGCATGTCAAGCGTGGAGCAAGTCTCATGAACGATGTCATGTAAGGTTAGCCCGGGCCGCTTCATCCCAACATACCGCAAGATGCAAAGTACACAAGAAGCAATCGACAATAAAAGCATCAACGCCCACAATGACCATTGTGTTCTACTCGTGCAACAGATCTACATATAGACACGGCTCTGATACCACTGTAGGGTTTCGTAGCATGGAAAACAAAAAATTTCTATCGCATACAAACAAACAAGCCAAGATCTATCTACTAGATTGTAGCAACGAGTCGATGGAATAACTTACCCTCGAAGATTCCAAAGTGTTTAACGAGAGCGGATTCTCGTGGGTGATGTAGTCGTACTCTTCCCGATCTCAAGATCGCGTAGACGATCCTTCCGGCGCTGCGTTCCGGCAGCGCTCCCGCAGTCGGTCACACGTTCGGTACTCGACGAAGACCTTCCTCTCCTTTGTTCCAGCAGGACGCGGAGGTTGTAGCACTCTCCTCGCGATTCCGGCAGCACAACGGCGTGGTACCGGAAGTAGAGGGGAGATCTCGCAGGGCTTCGCCTTAAGCCGGAGCGAGTATGGTGGAGTATGAGAGAGTCCTCGGTGTTCTAGGGTTTAGACACACCAAGGAGGGGATGCTAGAGCCGGCGGCTAGGGTTTCGGGGACCCCCAAGTCGGCGTCTAGGGCAAAACCCTAGGTGATGGTGACGGCTATGGTGGGCTGCAGCTTCTAGGGTTTGAGGTGAGGGACTTGTGTGCTCTAGGAGGGAGCCCTGCCCCTCCTTATATAGGTGGAGGGGCCGGCGGCCAAGGGGAGGGAGGGGAGTCCCTCCCCAACTCGGCTTGGGTGGTGCGCCGGCTTGGGGAGGAGGACTCCCTCCCCAACTCGGTTTCACACTCCCTCCTCTTTTCCTCTTTCCAATTTTTAGTCGTTTGACTTTTCAAATTAGCTATTTGACTTTTCAAATTAGGATTCAATTTAATCCTTTATTTGGAACAGCGAGGACACTTAGTACATGATGCAATCATTCCAATATGCAATGACACATTCATGTACCCCTTCCCCTCCGGAGTGCCGGACATTCGGGAACCTTCTAGAACATTCCCGATGAAAACACCGTAAACATTTCCCAACTCCGAAACGAGACTTTCCTTATATGAATCTTATTCTCCGGACCATTCCGGATCACCTCGTGATATCCCGGATCCCATCCGAGACTCCGAACAACATTCGGTCTCTTTCTCATAATACCATAACTACTCAAACAACGTCGAATCCTTAAGTGTGTCTCCCTACGGTTCGTGAATTATGCGGACATGATCGAGACACTTCTCCGAACAATAACCAATAGAGGAATCTGGAAATTCATATGGCTCCCACATATTTCTACGATTACTTTGCGATCGAATGAACCACTTACATACGATACCAATTTCCCTTTGTCTCACGATAGTTTACTTATCCGAGGTTATGATCGTCGGTATCTCTGCATACCTAGTTCAACCTCGTTACCGATAAGTACTCTTTTCTCGTTCCCGTGATATGTGATCCCTTGTGAGCCAGTCACATGCTTGCAAGCTAATTGATGACATTCCACCGAGAGGGCCCAGAGTATATCTATCCGTCATATGGATGGACAAATCCCACTCTTGATCCATGTGTCTCAACCAATACTTTCCGAACACTCAATGCCACCTTTATAGCCACCCAGTTACGGTGTGGTGTTTGATGTCAACAAAGTATCCATCCGGTAAAGGTGATATGCATGATCTCATGGTCGAAGGAATTAGGTTACTATGTATCAGAAAGCATATAGCAATTGAACTATTAAAATGACTTGATCTTTATGCTACGCTTATCTATAGGAGTATGTCCACCATATCATTCTCCTAACGATATGATCTTGTTGTTGATAACATCTCAATGTTCATGATAGGGAAACCACAATCATTTATCAACCAACAAGCTAGTGATGTATAGAGGCTATACTAGGGACTTCAAATTAAGTTTACAAATCACACAAGTATCAATGTTTCCTTGTTAATACTATTATAGCATGAATGTAAACATTTATCATAAACACAAAGATATAATAATAACTACATTTGTTATTGCCTCTAGGGCATATCTCCAACAAATACGCCTCAAACACCCGGGGCAGTCTGATGAATTGATTATAAGTGAACACATGGCGAGTTTTGGCGGCTGGCTGCAAAGACTTCCCACGAATAACACCACTGTTGGGGATCAGCTGTACTTGTTGGCAAGGACACCATCTTCGACTGTATGTACTTTCCAAGGGTACGAGATAAATGGGAATACATTTTACACGATAGGCCAAGATAAAAAGAGCACCAACCAAAATAGTGGTGTCCGCTTCGATGCAGCAGAAGACAATGGGCAAAAGACCACGTATTATGGGTTCATAGAGGAGATATGGGAACTTGACTATGGACCTAATTTTAAGGTCCCCTTGTTTCGATGCAAATGGGTCAAGTTAACAGGAGGAGGGGTTGAGGTAGACAAGAAGTACGGAATGACAACGGTGGATCTCAACAATCTTATGAAGGTAGACAAGAACTTAGACGAACCATTCGTCCTAGCCAATGATGTGGCTCAGGTTTTCTATGTGAAGGACATGTCCTCCAGACCAAAAAAAGAAAAAATATGCAAACGAATACATCATATGATGAGCCAAAGCGTCACATAGTTCTTTCAGGGAAAAGAACATCGTGGGAATCGAGGACAAGACAGACATGTCAGAAGATTATAATAAGTTTGATGAAATTCTGCCCTTCACAATGAAAACTGACCCAAGCATTCCGTTAAGTAAAGAAGATGTTCCATGGTTACGTCTGAAGCGATCATAAGGAAGGACATATGCCAAGAAGTTCATGCTCATATTATGTAACTCTAGTTCATGTCTTTCGCGGTTTATGGATTGACCGGGACTATATATAGGGGGGCCTTTAGTCCCGATTTTGTAGTCTTAGTTTTTAATATTAATAAATGTCTTGAGTGTTAGTCCTGTTTTGTGGCTGGACCGGGACTATGAAGAAGTTGTCCCGATTCGTACTTACCATTAAGATCTGATCTCCAAACGCGCGCGATCACATATTAGGGAGTGCCTCTATGACCAGTTTCTTGGAGATGCCGGAGGACTGGGATCCGGCGGCATCTCCCTGAAACTGGTCGTAGTGGTGTCCCTGCTCTCGAAAACCATCTTGCAGCTTGTAACTTCTCTAACTAGATCAATACGCCTGGGAGCTAACTAATTTCACATATTAGGGAGTGCCTCTATGACCAGTTTCTCGGAGATGCCGGTGGACTGGGCTCCGTCGGCATCTTCCTGAAACTGGCCGTAGTGGTGTCCCTGCTCTCGAAAACCATCTTGCAGCTTGTAACTTCTCTAACTAGATCAATACGCCTGGGAGCTAACTAATTTCACATATTAGGGAGTGCCTCTATGACCAGTTTCTCGGACATGCCGGAGGACTGGGCTCCATCGGCATCTCCCTGAAACTGGCCGTAGTGATGCCCTTCTCTCGAAAACTATCTTGGAGATGCCTCAAACTGGCTGGAGGACTGGACTCACAAGGATGTCTATTTATAGTACAAGCAGCTCGGCATAGTGTCAACACTTACGAAATAATGTCGACACTCACCCCTATTATTAGTGCTGAATCGTGTTTTGTCCCGGTTGGTGTCTCCAACCGGGACTAAAGGTTCATCTTTAGTCCCGGTTGGTGACACCATCTGGGACAAGGTACACGCCCCACGACATAATGTCAACACTCACCCCTATCATTTGTGCTGCCTGGCCCAGCCTGCTGAAATCCCTCCAACCGTCCCATTTTTAGAACAATGTCATATTTCTTCGTTTAACAGTATATGTATTAAATGAGCTATTTTTCTTCCTTCTATTTCTCCCCTCTATTTTTCTTCCCGCCATTTTTCTTCCCGCCATTTTTCCCGCCATTTTTTCCCGCCATTTTTCTTCCCGCCTGTTCTTCCCGCCAGTTCTTCCCTCCAGTTCTTCCCGCCAGTTCTTCACTATATATATATATATATATATATATATATATGTAGGGTTGGCCTCCATTGTCATTGCACATATCTAGACTCATATCTGCAACCTCATCACTCTTTCCCATGGCTTCCACCGTAGCATTAACCCCCAGGGAGGCGGAGGCGCTTTGCGCCTCGAACTACCCCTGCTCGCCGGGCTACTGTGTCCCCGTCGGCTGGATGCTGAGCGCCGGTTCCTCCTGTCCCTCTAGGTGTGGCGCGCCGGATGGCCATCATGAACCACTACTACTTCGAGCTCACGCCGGAGGAGCGGAGGAATCCCAGATGGCATCCCGACTATTTCCCTAATTGGGAAGCCTTCTTCATGGATCGGCGTGAGAGGGCGCTCGCCAGGCACGAGGAGGACGGACCACCTCCTCCGAACTTCAACGAGGCCGGCCGTCGGCTATGGTGGCGCGGTCGGACTCTCCAGAGCGTCATGGCCTATGACACTGCCACCGACTCTAACCCCCGTCTGCGCTACCCTCAAGTCCAGCCCACGCGTACTCAGCCTTCAAGGTTCAATTACGGCAACCCCAACGATGACAGCGATGACGGCGGCGGCGAGTACGACGACTACAGTGGCGAGTATTACAGGTGTAGGCAGGAGCATGACTGAATCACTCCAACATTCTGAAACAAGTTCGGCCAATTGTTACTTAATCTGGCCATGTATCTTAATTTTCAGTCGTGCTTTATGTAACTTACTATTAGTTGCATTCTGTATTTTAATTCCAGTTCTATTTCCTTCACAAAATGACCTATCTCATTCGAGGTTTCTTGACTTTCGGGTCAAATGACCAATGTTATGGCTAGAATCAAGGCATAGTTTGTGATAATATGGCCATATTGTGCATACATGTGCATCATGGCATGGCAAACAATGTTGCAAGAGGAAGTTTTCCTTTTTATCGCACCAAAAAGGAATTTTCCATTTTCCGGGCATAAAAAACGGACGGTTTTGTGAAGCAACCACAAAATGGCTAATTCAAAAAACCACCAACACATTTTACAAAAATACTAGACCACCTTATATGGACAATGTACCAACAAGGGGATCTGAAACCTTTCCGTCCACCTCTGGTGAAAAAGACAAATTCCTGCCGAATCGATAGGAAGTGGGTCAGATATGAACTACAGGTACATGATACGATGCTCATGATTTTTTACAAAAATCATTTTTAGGTTCACAATATGCTATTTTATCAAAAAACCAATGCAAGTTGAGCGAGGCTTGGCCCCGAGCTAAGAATCTTCATGCCCGTTGTTCGACAAAGTTTGACGATAGTTTAAAACGGGGATAAAAAAATAAAAAAAGATCGAAACAGTGCGAAACCTTCGCGTGGTGTTATATTATGTGACATAGTTAGAAGGAAAAATCACAAAATTGGTATATTGATTATGTCTCAAAAAAACCTTCACACAATGACCTATCTCATTCAAGGTTTCTTGGCTTTTCGGGTCAAATGACCAATGTTATGGCTAGAACAAGGCATAGTTTGTGATAATATGGCCATATTGTGCATACATGTGCATCATGGCATGACAAACAATGTTGCAAGAAGAAGTTTTCCTTTTTATCGCACCAAAAAGGCATTTTCCATTTTCCGAGCATAAAAAACGGACGGTTTTGTGAAGCAACCACAAAATGGCTAATTAAAAAAACCACCAACACATTTTACAAAAATACTAGACCACCTTATATGGACAATGTACAAACAGGGGGATCTAAAACCTTTCCGTCCACCTCTGGTGAAAAAGACAAATTCCTGCTGAATCGGTAGGAAGTGGGTCAGATATGAACTACATGTACATGATACGATGCTCATGATTTTTTACAAAAATCATTTTAGGTTCACAATATGCTATTTTATCAAAAATCAAATGGAAGTTGAGCGAGGCTTGGTCAGATTCAAGTGTATACAAAAGATGCGGCATTTAAATATCCAATCAATTCAAAAATGTTAATACAAAAGATGCGGCATTAAAATATGATTTGCTCTAATAAAATAGGGTTAGATTCCTTTTTATATGCTTAATATTTCTTATGTTCAAAGTTTTAGGATTTGACAATTTATTTTTGTTTGAATTGAATAATCAAAATTTATATGTAAGTGCTTTAATCATTTTGAAAATTTTCATCTAAATTAAATATAAAATGTTTTTACATGAATGGATAGATATTATTTTTCTGAAAATTATGATATATTATTCATATTTTTATGAGTTGAAATGAAAAAGATATGAATTTTCTAAATTCATATCCTATTTTTTGAATTAAAAATGCCCCTTTAATGCATGAAATAAATGCCCCCCATTTAACACCGGTTCGAGACACGAACCCGTGTTAAAGGGGGGGGCGCATTTATTTCGTTTCACGCGCGCACCCCCCCTTTAACACCGGTTCATGGCTAGAACCGGTGTTAAATGGGGGGTGCGCGCGCGAAACCAAATAAATGCGCCCCCCCCTTTAACACCGGTTTGTGGCTGGAACCGGTGTTAAAGGGGGGGTATTAAATGCAGCCCCTCCCTCTTCCTCTTCCCCCAGTGAGATCGATCGAAATAGAAGGAGGCAGAGCTCGCGCGCGCCGTCGCCGTCCACGCCTGCCGTCCGCCGCCGCCTCCGTCCACGTCGCCGCGTCCGCCCTCGTCGTCCGCCTCCGCGTCCACGCCGCCGCGTCCGCCGTGCCGTCTGCCGCCGCCTGCGCCCTCGCCACGGCGCATGTCCACCGTCGCCACCCCTATCGTCCGCCCTCGCCACTGCCCTCGCCGCCTCACTGCCCCGACCAACAGCCGTCCACGCCTGCCGTCCCACCGCCGCCTCCGCCCTCGCCGCCTCGTCGTCGCGTTGTCGGTGCTGACCAAGAAGTAAGTAGTTCTCCGATGATAGAGAATATTTGAACTACATTTGTGGTTTATTATCCTCTTGCCCCAGGGCCCCGCATACTTAGTTTCCAGGCGCAACCTGTTTTGTATGTTTGGAGTCAAATTAGCTCGACAGTTAACTAGCAGACTAGGGTCATCTTGTGAAAATGTCTCGAGATGCAGTTGATGACAAAGGCCATGTGTTGTGCTCATCCGTGATACCACCCATTCCCAGACCATGTTGCATGTATATTGGCCAGATTGATGAAAAAACAGCAGCTACTCTTGCGGGCAAGCTAAGCTAGCTACTCCAGTATTACGCACAAGAAGAAGCAAACATCGAATTATTACTTTACATATATACACGGAACGATGCCAGTGCCAATTATGCGGTCTTAATGTAGCTAACCAAGTAGTTGTACTCTCACACGACAATATGTAGTAGCTCTGGAATTCATAGTTCACTCAAGTCATGATAATTGTTAGAGCCGATTCAAGTCATGATAAATGGTGCATATATGTACATATTGTATATATAAATGTATATAAAGGAGAGCGCCGTTGCCGCGCGCGCCCTCGTCGGCCGCCACCGCCAACTCGGAGCCGCCACCGCCACCGCGCGCGCCAAAACCGCCACCGCGCGCGCCAGCACCCACCGCCACCGCCACCGCGCGCGCCAACACCGAAGCCTCCGCCAACTCGGAGCTACCGCCGCCAACCCCGCGTCCATGACCGCTACCGCCGAACCCGTTCACGAGTTGCCGCCACCGACGGTGAGAGCTTATTTGTGTGTATATTGGTGGACATTGGATAAATTAGTGTATATTGTGTGTATATTGGATATTGATGTTATTTGTGTGTATATTGGATAAATGTTGCATATATGTATATATATTGTTGTGTATGAATAATTTTATGGTTTATTTATTAGGGTTATTAGTTTAATTAGGGTTTATTTAGTTTAGGGTCGTCACCTCGCTGCTCTGCAAGCGCCGTCGCTGGCCGTCGTCGTTAACGTTGCTCTGGTGACCCCTAGGTAGGGGCGCCGCCTGTTTTAGGTAGGCCGCATCACGGTGAGGCGGACCCACTACCTCGCGCGCCCTAGGTCGCTCTCCAGCGCCGCCAGCTCCTGCTTTCTAGAGCATCCTCCGGTCAGCCACTATAGCTAGCCCCTCTCATATGCATTCGGGATTTCTCCGAATTAGGGTTTAGACCCCTCAGAAATCGTTTAAAATGATGAAGCATCCTTAGGGTTTTAATTTCAAGTCCACTTGAATGTTTATTTGTGTATTCTTGTATGAATAATATGTATATTTGTGTATGAATCCAAGTCCACTTGAATGTTTACTCTCTTACTCTAGATAATATTATTGTTTTAGAAACTATGGATCCACTTAGTAGAAACCTTGAAGAAGAAGAAATAATGGAGAACATTATCGATGAGGACACCTCACAATATCTGAACTTGGAGGGACATGATGACAGCTCAAGTAGTCATGGAGAAGATGAAGACTCCGGTAAACGCAATTTAGTGATTACAAAGTCCGGAGAGGTATATGCATTGATTAAGCCTCTGCTGACTTTGACCAACAATCTTCTTCTACATGTATTAATTAACGCTTCTTTCTTCTTTTAGCCCTCTGGATCGACAAGCCAGCAACCATCTTCTTGTACGAAAAAGAGCAAGCGAGGCGCAAGCCATCGGTTGAAAGATTGTGCAAAGTTCACGATCGAAGCAGTCCGTGTTGATGGCAGGCCGATGGAGCCCAAGAAGGCGGCAGACAAATTTGTACGTAGACTGGAGTTCTTGTTAGGGACCAAATCCCAATCATAATTGAATATTGGAATAAGCCAAAGAAGGGCGACGGTACCTTTGTCGATGAAAGATCCAAAGAAACGCTTTGGAATTCATTGTTGGTAAATTTTACCCTTCCGCTAGAGGAGGATGAAAACAACCCGGTTATAAAGGAAAAGGTCAAAGAGTGGACTCTAAAGAAGATGGCTGACGCTTTCCGCAACTGGAAGACAAAATTGAAAAAAATTGTCAAAGCTCGCGAGACTCTAAATTTCGAAGACGCATATTATGGGAAGATAAGACCTCACTGGCCCAAATTTGTGACATATAAAAAAGGTGCTATAGCTAAAAAGAGGTCAGAAACCAATACGCTAAATGCCCAGAAGAAGGAATATCACCAGAAGACGGGGTCAGGTGGCTACATATCTCAGAGGCCTAAGTGGGAGGAAGCTGAGAAGGCCCTGCGCGCTAGAGGGATCACACCCCAGACAGATGGGTGGGACCTACGTGCAAAGACTTGGTTCTACGGAATCGGGGCAAGGTTGGACCCAGAAACAGGATTGTGTATCTTCCCAACCCTCCTTGCCAAACCCGTCACTGAACTCATCACGGCATACGAGGAAACAGCCGCCAGGACCTTCCATCCCGACAGAGAGAATGACCAGCTCACACGCGCCATCGGTAAAAAAGAACACCCTGGACATGCACGAGGCACAGGGGGTATGACGTGGAAGGATGGGTTTGCCGAGTGGAGCGACTCTTACAGATGGCGCGGCAGAAAAGAAAAAGAGCGTACAGAGTGGATGACACAGATAAAACATGCACTTGTGGCGCTACAGGCGCAAGTGAATGCACAACAGAGCCATCAAGCTACCGGCCCATCTCAGCGGCACGAAGAGCCTGCATTGGAAGCTGCCGGCGGCCCAGACTCTGCGCGAAAAAGCAGCGTGGCTTCCACGGAGAACGTGCAGCCCACGCTTGAAATGGCGGGTCCTCGATACCCCGTGGATGAGCTTAATGGCGGGTCCTCGATACCCCGTGGATGAGCTTAATGGCGGGTCCTCGATACCCCGTGCAGCACACGTTGAGCTGCATGTGAGATTAATGGGCTTATCCATTAAGGTGGTTGTCGGCTTTGCCTTACCTCCTGTAGCTGGTGGAACTTACCACTGCCGACCGATTCCAGATGGCTATGCTATTGTCAGGGTGGATGAGGTTGTGAAGGAATATGAGGAAGCATAGCTTGACCATGCTACAGGTGAAGGGGAAACTCAACTCAAATTTGCAGTGAAAACAACCATTCTTTGGAAGAAGGAACACATCGTGCTTCCAAATTGGAGGCCACTGGCACCCCCGCCGTCTCTGCCGCGTCAGTAGTCTGAGCCGCTTCAGCCATCTCCTGCGCGACAGCCATCTCCGGCGGGCCAGTCATCTCCTGCCCGTCAGCCATCTCCGATGCTTCAGCCATCTCCTCAGCGTAAGCGGAAGAGCACTGCCACGAAGAGCATCACTAGCACTGCCACAAAGAAATCCGCAGGAAACCGTACGCCAAAGAGTTCAAAAACTACGTCTCGCAGCCTTCCGCCAAGCCATTGCCGGTTTTACCGTGGAATCGCAGCGACGAGGAGACCAATAGGATCTCGGAAGAAGAGGTCAAGAAATTCTTTGCACCTAGACGGGCCGAGCCAAAGGAGAAAATAGATCCGGCGGTGGTGGAGAAGTTTTACAAAAATCTTTTGAAACCTGAAACCCCACTTGTGCCGGACTACGAGCGCCAGATTTTGAAGGCGGATGCAAGGCGCCGTAGGGAGACTGAAAGTAGCAGTCGTGCGGCACCCCAGAAAACAGTTCCCATGCTCGGAGAGTAGGAAAACCAATCATGCGCCCCGCTCCAAGTGTTCGACACACGGGACGCTCCTCCCGTAAATGATTACGAGGCAGAGCTACAAAGAAAGGCCAATGATATGGGAATGACTTACATTGCATACTTGAACATCATGGGAGACAACTTGCCCAAAGGCGATGCCAACCCCATACATCCATGGAAGTATGGGAAGAATCTCGTCAAGAAAGAGGAGCTCAAGAATCTACAAACAAAGATGCGAAGATTGCACAAGTGGTACCTTGATTTCTGCAAGACGAGAAAGGAAGAATGGATCACAGCGCATATAAGAGATCAGATTTTCTTGTGCGGAGACGACGCGATCACCTTCAACATTCAAGACTTGCATTTTCTATTCAATCAGAAGGAACTCGACAAAGCTACCATCAGCCTTTATTGTGTGTAAGTACTATTTCTTTAATTTCTATCTCATTTCATTCAATTCATTAATTACATGTATATATATATGCTCACCATATATTTATATATATACTATTATGCAGGAAAAAGGTTATGGAATGCATGAAAGGAGGCCCGTTTGACATTGGGTTCGTTGACCCAAATAGAGTTCATGAACAAGTGGTAAGAGACAAACCCCGGGTAAATAGAAGATTTCTTGCTAAGGTATTTACTGAGACAACAAACCAAAAGGGAAATACTATTGCCTTACAACTTCTCGTGAGTACTGTTACCCTCTCTTGTACACATTCTGTTTCGGCTTACTCAATGTTAAGTTTAACTGATGATGAGTTATGCGTGCGTAGGTTCCACTTTATTCTGCTAGTCATTCAACCCGACTTAGGAAAAATCCTTGTCATGGACTCGTTACGAAAAGAAAAAGAGCTATGGGCAGACTTTAGAGAGATGCTCCAGAGGTAATTTCAATCATATTATCGCACTAGATCGGCCACTTTCGTGACAACAAGTAATTAATTACTCCTTTATCCATTTTCTTTGCCGGACAGGGTTTGGAAAAGGTTCACGGGCAGGACCGTGGGTGAATGGTCAGAAGAACTAAAATTTGTAGACCAAAATGTAAGTAATACTAGCCAGCTAGGTCTGCGTATCTCTTTGATTATGCTTTCAATTCCATTATATCATGCTTTATTGATTATTATTTTGATTGAACTCTCTATTCTCGTAAAGTGCGCGCATCAGGGACCCGGCAATAACTTATGTGGATACTATGTTTGCGAGTTCATTCGCAACACGATATGTGCGACGGGCCAAGCCAACATAGAGTAAGTAAACAAAGTACACACAACATTATTTTATTACCATCAGTTGTGTTGAGTTTTATTCTTATATATATTGACCTATTCTTCATATATATTTAGATCGAACGGATGCGGGACCAACTCCTACCATTTGACCGCATACGAGCCATTTAAGAGGAATTGGCGGGATTCATACTTGATGAGGTCGTCACGCCTGGCGGAGAACTCTTTAGATATCCACCAAAATGAACGTTGTATATATGCTTGGGTTATGTGCCGCGGCAGGAAAAAGAGATAAATCTCTGCCGCGGCAGGAAAACGGCCTAAATCTCTGTCGCGACAGAGTTCTTCCCCTGCCCCGTTCTGGGCGTATTTCTGCGGCACGGCGGGTACGAGGAGGGGGAGGGGGAATCGATCGGGAGCGATATACACATACATCGTCATCGGTACATACGAGTACATGAATAATTAAGCAACTATTATTATACACAACATCGTCATTGTGTGGTATTCTCCGTAAACGTTGAAGCATCAAGTACAAGACAAACACGTTCAAGCATATATACAACATTCATTTTGGTGGATATCTAAAGAGTTCTCCGCCAGGCGTGACGACCTCATCAAGTATGAACCCCGCCAATTCCTCTTGAATGGCTCGTATGCGGTCAAATGGTAGGAGTTGGTCCTGCATCCGTTCGATCTAAATATCACTCTCGATCGATTCCCCCTCCCCCTCCTCGTCCCCGCCGCGCCGCAGAAATACGCCCAGAACGGGGCAGGGGAAGAACTCTGTCGCGGCAGAGATTTATGCCGTTTTCCTACCGCGGCAGAGATTTAGGCCGTTACGAACCGGTGTTAAAGGGGGGGCCTAAGCCCTGCGGCAGCCCCACGTGCGCCACCCTTTAACACCGGTTCGTATAAGAACCGGTGTTAAAGGGGGACCCCCTCTAACACCGAACCCTCAACAGCGGTTCTACAACCGCTGTTAGAGGGCCCTCCAAACCGGTGTTAGAGGGGGGGTCTGCACTAGCGCATCAACATTTTCAGCAGGCAGTCGGTGTGGGCCCTAGATACCTCTCGAATCGGGCTTTCACCCCGTTGAATATTATTATGTCTTAGCTCGGTCTAAGGTCCAAGCACTTAATGTGGTAACTCCTGATTTGATCTTGATATCCACTTCACCGTATTGGTTGATTCATGTTAATTAGTGATATTTTTAGTATATTTCAGTATATATTTCATCATGGAAGTAAAGTACTCCATGATACTGTACTAGTTCATGAGTGATGATCATAAGTCGTATAAGGTGCATAACATTTACCTGTCAGTACGATGCCAACCATCTATTAACTAAAGTAAATACATCTCTCATATCACTGTTGACACTTGAATAAGTTGTTAGCATTAATGTTTGGTAGGGGAGACCATGGACGTGGCCGCCAGCGCCAAGTCTGATGACAGTGGCCAACGGGGAAGAGTGCAGGGAACAAGACTGCTAGGTTTATTTTCTGTAATTGTTAATTAGTACTATATATCGCACAGCCTTGAGTTCAATCGGTCCTATATAGTTCAACTATCTCATTCTAGGTTATGGTTTAGCGTTCAAATATCTCATCTCGTAGCCCCAAAGTCGAAAAGGACAATTATTTTCGAGATTATTATATCATAGACATGATGTCTCTAGTGATAAGTCAAGGAAAGGTTTCGTTGTCCACGGCAACGACTCATTTTGACACTCCAAACTCGAAATGAATCTTTCCCGTGGAGACTGAATCCTTTCTTTAGCTTACCACTGACATATCATGCTTATGCTATATGAATCGTGGAAGTATTTCTCTTCTTTCGTCTTTGGTCACATGAAGAGATTAGATAGCTTGAATTAAATGAAATGGTGAACTACGTAGTTTCAAATATGTTATTGTAGCCCCAAAGTCGAAATGAGAGATATTACTTCACTATTCGTATAGCATGTGGACGACATTGTTATATGAATCGTGGAATAGTTTATTTCATTTCGTCTTTGGCGATACAATGAAATGATAAACTATGTAGCCCCAAAGTATAGCTTGGTCGTAGAGAAACACAAGGAAAGGAGATCAGGGTCGAAAACCACTCCTCTCGAACAGTTGAAGGTTTGGTGGTCCGAAAGGAGTTGTTGCTGTCGAGACCCTGGCTCCTTTCCTTGTGTTTTAGTGTTGCCATATAGGAAAGTATTTTTTTCTCCTTTCGACTTTGGCGAGAAGAATTTACCAATTATATGGGGATAATGAGCAAAAATAGGAATTTTTTTATCATATAGGAATTTGATCTCATAGGAATTCGTTTTCGTTCTCATAGGGATGAGCAATCTCCGGGACTGGGCTCCACCGGGATAGCACTTGGAGGTGCTTCCTTTATCCAGAGCACGCAGGTTGGTGAGGAATCTGGGTCCCGCCGTCGATCCAGAGCTTCTATGGTGGCCGTCGCGTGATCCATGGGCGGTGCAGAGAGAGCCGGCCAACGAGGAGGTGGTACGTCACCGTCTCAGGGAAGAGGACGCGCACATCCTTCGCTACATGGCTGCGTTGGAGGTCAACTTTAACAATACCTAGAGGATTCTTCATGGATCTCATGTGAGTCATGTTCCCGTGATAGTTCCTACTCTTTAGATGTTGACCACCCGCGACTAAGTAATTGGGAGTGTGTGTGTTAATTTAGAACTCGACATGGATCTATGTGTGTGTTTAGAACTTGAGTAATATTGTACTATTCTGAATCTTGTGTGCTTGTCGATGATGAATATGATATTTGGGTACTTTCTATATATGTTGTGCTACTGTTTTCTCTGTTAATTTGTATTTTGCTATCATTATCTTGTATACTGTGTATTCTCATGTATATTGTGTATTCTGTCTATTTTCTTATTATTATTTTTGCTCTGGTACATAATATCCCGACGAAATGGGATGGGCGTCGGTGGTAAGGGCACTACCACCGGCGAATAGGCCTACTCGTCAGCGATAACATAGAATACCCCTGGTGAATTTCAGAATCGCCGGCGATGTGTCCTTACCGCCAGCGAGATGGTCACCGACGAGCCCAAACTCGCCGGCAGTAGGCCATTTTGGTTAACCTACGGTAAGGTTTTCCCTACTAGTGTCTCTTCAAACAGCAATCTTCTGAATCTGATGGAACCCCAGCCTTCATCTCTAACTTTCCTGATAGTCACCAACTTAATAAAGGTAAGAGCATATAATCTTGGCAGACCGCACCGCCAAGGGTAAATTCTTCACCCAAGTGTCTTCACACAATAAAGTTTTTTCACCATTGTTCATATGCCTTTTAGTATCAGGCATCCAGCTGCTAGGCATACCGTTTGATTATGCATACAGATGCAGGAAATGTTGATTTTTTTACAAATATGACCCTCTGCAATTTTCCATCGCCAAAAATACCCCTCTCACGTCGCAAAAGCCAAAAGGCCCTGGCGAGAGGCTAAAAAGGCGACACGTGTCACTTCCCGCCACGGGGGGTAGCGGGATGTTCCTCCCGCCATAGGGGGTGGCGAGATGTTCCTTCCGCCTTTGGCAGTGGTGGAATGACGCCGTGCGGCCCACCAGCGCGAGCGTGAAGTCGAACCTCCCGCCAGCGTCAAGTCGAACCTCCCCGCTGGCCCGACCGTGGGGCCCACCTCATCCCGTCATTCTCCCTGGCGGAAGGAACATCCCGTCACCCCCCGTGGCGGGAGGTGACACGTGTCACCTTTTCAGCCTCCCGTCAGGACATTTTTGGCTTTTGCGGCGCGAGGAGGGTATTTTTGGCGATGACGAATTGCAGAGGGTCATACTTGTAAAAAAAACATCTAACCTCTCGGTTTGACGCCAACTAGGATAGAGCCGAAGCAGTGCAGATCGGCGGCAAAAGCATCTCTAACGCTGAAGCAATCTCGTGTCAAATGTTCTTGGCGCCCGTATGCACAACTTCAGCTCCATCCCCACTTGCGCCTAACTCTGTGATCAGGGTTTCCGGAGGGACATATGGTGGAGATTATATCAAAAACAAAAACTCAGAAAATGCTACTCGAATTAGCTTCAACTCTGGCTGCAAAGTTTTCTCTCTAAAAAAAGAAAACTCTGGCCGCAAAGTCCAGACCCGCCTCCTGCGACTGCAAGGTTCAAGGCTGCAAGCAGCGGAAGTCAGAGATGGCAAAGAATCGCCATCTCGATCTGGATCCCTCCTACAGTAAAAACAGGTCGGCCCCTGCCTGCCACCGCGCATCCATCCATCCATCCATCCATCCATCCATCGGAAGAAGCATCTCGCCGTTACTATCTCTCCTTTCCCCCTCCCCGGCCCAGATGCCAAAAGCAAAAACCAGAGAAAACAGAGCCAAAGCACTTCACGCAGTTTTGGCCGGAATATGTATGTAGCCTGCTTTCACTGTTCAGAAAGAGAAACTCTAAAAATTCCCCAGCTTTACTCATCAGAAGGGATGGAAACTGTTGGTGTTACTGTTGTGGCCACGCCAGTTGCCCTTGCTTCCCAATCATTAGCTGATGGGGCCTGCAGGATGCCTGGTAGACTGTAGCGTATACGTGCCAGGCTCTACTACCAATCCCGTAGTCCACTAGCATCGCCTGGCAACAGTGCCCTCTGTCCTCGAACAAGTTGGTCGAGAGCTGAGACGACAAGTCATCCAGAGGTTTTCCATTCTTAAAAGTTAAAACCATGGGTGCGTACGGCTCTGGATGTATAGATAGAGATCCTACCCACAAGATTATACTATCGTTTTTTCTTCTAAAGAGAAGATACATAAAGATTTTGCTGGCTACAAGCTGGTGCAATTCAAATCGATCGAGTGGAAAAGCCTACAAGTACGTGGAGATTATTTATTCTACTACTACAAGGGTAATAAAAAAGTGTTTTGACCGGAAGCTAGATAGAATGCAGCTGCCTGTTAGAGGAACAACTTTGCTTCTAAAGAGAAGATCCGTCGAGATTTTGATGCGTGCTATATATACAGCTGGTGCGATTCTAGTCGATCGATAGGTGAAGATTATTTATTTTACAGGCCGCCGGCCGGGTTAAAAGCGTACGTTTTGACCGGAAGAAGATGGATCAGCAACAAGCACTTTGAAGAGAAGAATCATCGTACGTCCTTGCTTTTAGCGGATTGTGATTTTCTGCTGACTGCCAGAGGATCGATATCCCATCAATACAATTTCTTATCTTTGTTCTAGCTAGAGGTCGTTATCATGTTGGAACGATGTGACATGCAATAGAAACCCACACGCCAAGCCACACTACCTATATACAATTAATCTTTTTTTCTTGATAATGACATATATACAATCTGGATGGTGGTAATCTGAAAACGTGGTGCGCCGATTAATAAATTCGTGCGAGGTAGTGTGCGGAGTCTTAGTCTCTTCAGAATTTTTTTTATTTTTGCAAAATCCCTTACGTACGGACACAGACATGTCGCCGGGAGTACGGACACCACCACACGAAGCTCAACGTACCGTACGTGCACGAGTAGGACGTACGTACGCGCGCATGCATGCATGCATGCGCGGCAATTGCATCTGAGATCGATCGAGATCGATGGAGGCACGAAGTCAGATCACCGAGAGGACGCTGTGTCGACGTACGTACGTACAGTACGCTGTACGCTCGGTCGGTCGGTCGGCCGGCGCGCGCGGGCGCATCATGCGCGCGCTCGGACAAAGCCAAAGTTACGGGGGATGGGGTTGATTGGGACTCGCATTAGCTAAGCTAGTGCACTAACACTAGTACATGATCAGTACAACGTACACCAGCCAGCATGAATGCATGATGGAACAAGCATTGCCAGCAGCATGCGGCACTGCATCCACGTACGTACAGGGTCATTAAGTGTGTACCACTGTGTCCATCTGATGATCACTTCTAATCATCCCATAAAACCGGCGTGGATCGGTGGTAGTTGTGGGTCTTGTGGCCCGTAATGATGGGGAGATCTAGCTATCTATAGGTATATGATCGATTATTGGTGGAGAACTGGTCATGGACCGGTAGAGATGTCATATCCTAAATTCCTATAAAAGTGAACCAAAACCATAGGAAAATTTCCCCCAAAAAGAAACCCATAGGAAAATTTTAAGAACCGTGCTATACACACGACACAATTGTCCGATGTCGGCACGACAAAGCAAGGGAGCCATCCATCAGGCTCGCTGCATGCACCAGCATCATTGGATCGACCGTTGTACACAAATCGGATCGGATAGCTATTCATCGTGTGTAGTAGTTTCGGTTTCGAAATTTTAAAAATAGGCGATTCCATATATCAATTTTAAAAGGAATCTAGGATCCCCTATTGTTCCCATGTTCCAATCGGCACCAAAGGAATTTTTCTTATACCTGGCAAAAAAAAGGATTTTTTCTTATAGATAGAAATCCTATCCTTCATTATTTCCTAGTATGTTTTTTCTTTGTTCCAAATGGGGCCTAAGTAACTGTTACGTATCAAGATTTTCAGCAGGCAGTCGATGTGGGCCCTAGATTCCTCGCTCGATCTCTGACGGCTCATACGGTTGATCGTGGAATTCCTCTGAAACTTGGTCGGGCGGCAGACGATATGCCGGCTGATCTACTACCTAGGAATGCAAAATGATAAGCTTCGTACGTTGTTCTCGATAGACCCCATGCATGGCCATCACAGCTAGCGCATGTGTTGTGGTCAATGGGCTTTGGCGGATAGGCGCGTACGTAGTTCTCTAGCTAGCGGTGACTGGTGAATAATCACTCATGTAGTCATGTGCGGCATGGAGGTAATCGGAAGTCCTAGGTAGGCTCAATCTATGTGTGTCTGTGCGATGCATGTGTACTGCGCTAAGCTTGCTGTGTGTTCCTATTGAGTTTGACGTCGTGTCTTTGTGTGAGCTGTGTTGTCGATCGGTTCATGCATGGTGTTGTCGCTTATCGTAATGGCCATGTGATTATGTTTTACCTACCATGCATGCTGTATGGGTTTATTGACATGACCAGCTATAACAACTGAGCAGACGATCAAGGTTTGGTTATGGCACCGAAGTCTGGATACGATTAGCCTGATTAGTTCCACATGTACAACACTATTTTCTCTGTCCGGCCTGAGACGCATCAATCGCCAAACAGCGCGAAAAGCACACGTACGTAGGTAGATTAATTACACCAACAGCACGAACCGATTGTTGTTCCTGTGCAGGAATCCCAAATTGAATACAGAATCAACGATACAAGAATACCAGGAATATGACGTTAGGTCGGCCGTACGTACGTACGCCATGAATACGGGCTGTCTCGGACGCCACCTCAACTTGACGGGAACGCACACGTCCATCTCGTCGAGCAAGCAAGACACACCGTACCCTCGCCGGCGCGGTGTCGATCGAGGTCGCCAGGCCCATGGCCGATCGCGTATGTGGCCCATGTACCCCCCTGCTGCTCGCCGGTGTCGATCCATCCGTCGCCCTCCTATCTATCCAAACTCCCAGCTAGTCTCGCGGCGGATGCAGCAAGGCACCTGCTGTCTTGTCGTCTCCCGTCAAAGCCGGCCGAGCTAGTCCTCTGCCCCTGCTCAAGCCTTGAGTCGGAGTAGTCACGTACTGCTAGGGTTTATGCTGTGTCGTCACAGTCCCATCTCCATTCCATCACGGAGCAAAGTGGGGACAAGTGAACACACGATCGACGTACTCTGGTCTGCACTTGTGACGATAAATATAGGAGGGTTTACATCACAAGATTCATCTCTCAACAACAACATTCATCCGGAAGTTGCTATTCCATTTTCTAGAAAAAGAAGTAACGTCTGTCTCGAAAATGTTTTCTATTTTCTGGATTCACCGAACTTTGCGTCACTTCGTAGCCGGATCACTTAGTTAAGGATTTTATTATTTGTCATGTACAAGGCCTTGCCATTTTTGTTATATGTTTTGATCTAAATTTTATAAAGTATAGGACAACTTTTGACGAGTGAAGCGAGGCCCGTCGCCGAAGGCTTGGGCCCTACGTGAGTACGCCTCAAGGCTCGAGCAGGGGCAGATCAGGACTAGCGAGGCCCGGCTTTGACCGGAAACGACGACACAACAGGTGCCTTGCATCCGCCGCGAGACTAGTTGGGAGTTTGGATAGGAGGGCGACGGATCGATCGACACCGGCGAGCAGGGGAGTTTGAATTCTATAAAGTATAGGCCAACTATATCGGTACTGTACAAATCGTCAAAGACTTAGGTTTCCACCGATATATAAACCCCTTGTAAGCCGCCGGTTGGGATGAGTTGCATCTGTGAAATCCCCGGCGTTTGTAAACACTTCCCGATATCGTGAAGTTTTACTGGCTGGCTCCCGTGGTTTTTTCCTCTTTTTATTGGAAATGTTTTTTCCACGTTAAATATGTGTCCCCTTGCTATGTTTTTGTTTTTCGTTATTTACTTGTCGCAACTATAACAATTTTCATAGACGGATCGCTCAATTAAGGAATTTAATACTTTTTGGCTCTCCAGTGACGTCGACCAGGCCATTCGGTCTCTTTTCCCTAAAATACTGGTGTTGGTACTCCTGCCGATATTGGTTGACTACTCTAATGACTACACTCGTGCACGAAGCCTTGGCACTGTAGCTCAAACTAAAAGTATGGAAGAACCCTCATTGGTATCTACAGATCTAAGGTTTAACATCTATGCCATGTTTACTCGACTGCCTTCAGGAAAGTACAAGATTGTATCAGTGAAGAAAAAGAGTTTGAACATCTCAAAGATTTGCTCATTTTCTTTTAGGCTCTATTTGTAATCGTTGGATACAATTTATGTATCTCTACCATGTATATTCGCTATTATAATATATATCATGGTATTGATTTTTTAAAAGATATATGTGATGCTTCTTGCCCTCACTCCCTCGGACGTACGTTTCTGGTATGCATATCGTGTAGCGCGCGTGCTGACAATAAACAATCAGTACGTGGAACCAGCAGGTCTGACGGGTGCCACGCGAAACAAGGAAAATCTTCAAGCGCGCGGTCTGCAGTTAGGACGCAGCTAGTAGCTCGCGTCCCCGCGGTAAAACCGACGATCACATCAAAACCCCTTCCAGAACCCCACGGCCACGCGGCGGCGCGCGCCGAAGCCCCACGGCGGTCCGATCGGCATTCGGCACCTGACCTGACATCGACGCGCATTGCATTTTGATTCTCCGACGACCCGACCGTCGTATTCAGACCGACGATGGGGAAATCTGGCCGTCGCCGTCGCAGATTTTCCAAGCAAGAATATATAGTAGTACTACGTCGATCGGGGCAGCGAGCGAGGCTAGCCGGTGATATAATCGCTAAAATAATCGCGCGCCAATCAAGCTAGCTAGTGCTCGGAGAAAGCTTAAAGCGCTATCAGTAATCTCGATCCGGTCCGATCTCCCTCGATCGATTGATCCTGTGACGTACGTAGCTCTAGCTAGCTCGCTTTCCGTCTCTTTAATTCCCGGTGTACGTAGAAAGGTACTCCTCTACGTACGTGAGCTGGCTTAGCACTGTTTTGCTTCCTTCACGTCTGAAATGAAAATGAAATTAATTAAAGGCATGCATAATCTGTTTTTTTTTTCGAACTGAAGCATGCATGTCAGTATCAAGGGTTGTCACGATCGGGATCCTGCCCAGCTGGATAGGTTCGAAATAATAGCTGGGATCATCGATCGACCTGTTGAGCGATCAATTTTATTTTCTGAATTAGCACAGACACATTCAAGGTACATGCATGCTGGTGATAGTGACTAAACTAGGTAGCTCGAATAGTGAAGTCACCGCTAGTGGAGAACGGGGCATTAGTTCCGGTCCTAAAGGGCATCTAGTTCTGGATATGTAACCGGGACTACAGAAACGGGACTAGAGGTCTCAGTCTTTAGTCCTGGGTCAGTTACGGACCGGGACTAAAGACTCTGCACGTGACAGCGGTGTGTGAACCCAACTAGTTATTTTCTACCGCGACAGTATTTTACCAATTCGGCTGCCGCGGAAGCCGATGGGGGTTTCTGTCGCGGCAGCCGATGCGGGTTTCTGTCGTGGCAGAATTTTGTGGACGATTTCTGCGGTGGTAGCCGATTGCGAGGTTCTGCCGTGGCAGGAGGATAGGTAGAGGAGGGTTGCGTTTGGAGTAAAGTAACATGCAACGAAGAAACCCATTACACACAACATCGTTATAATTATATAGATATAATTCTATATTACATATATATATATACATAAATGGAGATCATAACCAGTTTATTCGGTTACAAGTTTATTAAATCACTAGTAACCGGAGGTATGATATTTTCCTTCTTGGTGTATGACATGGTCAACAAGAAAGCCCGCCAATTCCTCTTGAATTGCTACCAGACGCTTCCTTGGTTCAAAATACTCCCGCAAACTTTCCAACTATATATAAAAGAAGGAGGTCAATATATGAATATCAATAGTCATAACAAATATTATGAATGACACTCAACAAAAATTGTGAATATATTGTTCACGTACTTCTATAAATGTCCTTCCGTCCCGCTCACTGACCTCGGAGCGAATGTACTCGCACACGAAGTATCCATATAGATTAGTACCTGATGGCTGCCTCTCGCACTTTACGAGAATAGAATTCAATCAAATAATAATCAAGCATGATATAATGGTATTGAAACTAGAATTGAAGAGATACGCGGATCTAGCTCGTACAACTTATATTGATCCGATGAAAACTAAGCTCGTCTTTAAATTCACCAACCGTAGCATTGGTGAAAGCTTTCCAAACCCTACCCGGCAAAAAAAAGAATAAATGAATTATTAGTTACTTGATATCTCAGGATATATATGAACGAAAGAGACCGATATAGTGCGATAATGACTGAAATTACCTCTGGAGCACATCTTTAATGAATACATACTCTGATTCGTCTCTCATTAGCGAGTCTTTGATTTCAACTCTTCCAGCGTCAACTTCAATGGTTAGCAGAATCCAGTAAAATCTGCGCACGTTTATATACGTCAGTAACTCATAAATTACACTTAGCAGAATCAAGTGAATCTGTAGAAGACAGTAACACTTTTACTTGTAGTTGTAGGGAAACAATATTTTTTGTTTGTAATGTTGCCCTCAATAAGACCCTTAGCAAGTTATGATCCGTGTCCTTGGGGTATTCCTTTAGCAATGTTTATTAAACCGGTGTGGGTCGATGAACCCAGTGTCAAAGATTTTCTTCCAGTTACATTCATCGCTCTTCATTCTGCACAATAGCATATAGTGAAGATAATTACATGCAATGAAAGAGCTGAGTTAGAGACTTTATCATAAAAATAAATGAACCACTTATAGACAATAGGTAGCGAGGAGACTCAAGTCAAGGGCATCTTGTTTGAATATCATATAGAATTCCTCAAAATAAATTTGCAACTGGTCTTCACCATTAAAATTCTCACTTGTAATTCTCACAAGCAGCGTTGACAATCGATCTTCTTCATCGCATGTAGAGACTTTCTCGTACCACTCATGCAGTCTTCGCATTTGAGTTGGTAGAAGTTTGACCTCATCAGGTATGACCAGAGTCTTCTCGTATTCATATCTCCATGCAAATTCCTCTTGTTTGGGGATATGCCCGCCTAGCGCTTGATCAACTGTAATACTAGCACCTTTGGCAAATTCCATTGCTATAATGTTCTGATGATCAATATTGGATAACACCTTGAGCGGGGCGATCGATTTGTTTGCCTTCATTCCGAGTTGCGCAACATCTCTTTTTTACCGTTGCTTGCAGTAGTATTTCCTGGAGTATTCCCGCTGCTTGCAGTAGTATTTCCTGGATTCTTCCTACCAATTCTCAGCAGATAGCGTTTGTAGTCATCAGCCTTATTTATCTTATATTGCGATTGTTGCTCAAGAAAACCCTTAGCCCACTTTTTGGCTTTCGGATCAAATATTTGCTTTGGCTCGGGATCTTTGGGTGCAAAGAAGGCTTTCACTTGGGCATCGCTGATCGCTTTGGTTTCCTCATTAGTCATCTCGTAAGGTAACTTGGGAGGAGGCGGCGGGATTTTCTTCACCTTTTTACCTTTGGCTTTCTTCTGACTAGTATTATTCCTAGTTGACTGAGAGACCGCCTTCTTCGTTTGACACAACGGCGGCGGAGTGGGCTGACGCGGCGGCGGAGTGGGCTGATGCGGCGGTGGACTCGCGCTATGGTGGTCGTCCTGTTGGAATTATGCCCTAGAGGCAATAATAAAGATGTTATTATTATAATTCTTGTTCATGATAATGTTTATATTCCATGCTAGAATTGTATTAAGGGGAAACTTTAATACTTGTGTGGTTTGTGAACAACATTGTGTCCCTAGTACGCCTCTATGGACTAGCTCATTGATTAATGATGGTTAAGGTTTCCTAACCATGGACATGAGTTGTCGATTAATAATGAGATCATATCATTGGGAGAATGATATGATGGACAGACCCAAACTAAGCGAAGCAATTAGATCGTGTCATCGTGTTCATCTTTGCGAAGCTTTTCTTATGTCAAATAGTGTATTCCTTAGACCATGAGATAATACAACTCCCTGGTATCGGAAGAAAGCTTTGAGGTCATCAAACGTCATCCTATGAGAGGGTGATCATAAAGGTGTCTCTCAGGTGATCGTAAAGTATCTGTTGGGTTGTATGTATCGAGATGGGATTTGTCCCTCCCAAGTCAAAGAGATATACTTCGGGCCCACTCGGTAATCGATATCAACAAAGCTTGCAAGCATGTGGTTAAGGAGTTAATCACAAAGTGATATCGGATTACGGAACGAGTAAAGTACTTGCTGTAAACGAGATTGAACTAGGTATGACAGTACCGACGATCAAATCTCGGGCAAGTAAAATATCGCGAGACGAAGGGAATATATATATGGGATTCATTGAATCCCGGCATCGTGGTTCATCCGATATGATCATCGATGAATGTGTGGGAGTCAATATGGGTTTCCAGACCCCGCTGTTGATTATTGATATAAGATCATGTCCGCATATTCTCGAACCCGAAGGGTCACACACTTAACGTGTCTCGACGCTAGGATAGATTGGATAATTGGTTTATGAGTTTTTGTTCGGAGTCTCGGATGGGATCCGGGACATCACGAGAGGTTCCGGAATGGTCCGGAGGATAAGATCTATATAAGGCAGTGCAGTTTTTGGGGTTCCGAATTGTTCTGGGTTAATCGGTATTGTACCGGAAGCTTCTAGAACCTTCTAGAAGGGGGCCAACGTGGTCCCACCTGTCGGGAGGGGGCATGGGCCTATGAGGGAGTGCCCTGGCCGCATTGGGACAGGGGCACAAGGCCCCATAGGGCCCAGGCGGCCAAACAAGGGGAAACCCTAGTTTGGAGCTTCTAGAAGGGGGGGTTTCCTTGCCCCCACTCCTCCCTCCTTGGCCGCCGGCCTAGGGATTGGGGGAGGGGTTAGGGCTGGCACCCATCCCTCTATATATAGCGGGATGGGGCGCACCTCCCCCCCACACCTTCCCCTCAAGCCTAGTCGCCCTGCTGCCCTCCTCTCTTTCTCCCTCCCGACTGCGTGTAGGCGAAGCCCTGCTGCAGAAACTCTCCACCACTTGCACCGCGCCGTCGCGTTGTAGATCCAATCCATCTCTCCACCATACTTGCTGGACCAAGGAAGGAGGAGACGTCGAGGTGCTGCACGTGTGCATCTCACGGAGGCATCGCCACTTGCGGTGCTAGATCGGATCGGATCGCGAGGAGGAGAAGCGAGTACGACTACGTCACCCACGTTCCGACGAACGTTCCGCTGTGCGAATCTTCAAGGGTATGAAGATCTAATCCAATCTCTCTCGTTGTTTGCATCTCCTAGATTAGATCTTGGCTTCCCTCTGTTCGCATCCGTAGAAAATTTTGATTTACTATGCCGCGAAACCCTTCACGTCCCACTCCTCATGTGGACTTGCTGGAGGCGCCAGACTTGACTGACGCGGAGGAGACGGTGGTGGCCTGGGTGCAGAGCCTGGAAACACGATGTATTTCTTGCGCCATAGAATGATAGAGCCCCTGACTTCTCCTAGGATGCTCTCATCTTCAGGTCCAGGGATGTCAAGTTGTATTGATTCATATTGAGGTAGAACCTCATCCACCCCGACACGAGCATAGCCATGTGGAATCTCGTTGTAATGCCATCGTGCTTCAGGTTCACAAGATAAAGCATAGCCGAGAGCCACATTGAAGGATAAGTTCATCACTCCCACATGCAGCTCGCAGCTTGTCTTCTCAGTGATATTGTCCATGGGATAGCAACCTATCGGACCGGCCGCCGTGGAAGCGACACTGCTTCTCCGCTGAGATGGTACACCGGCACTTTCTTCTAGCCGCTGATGAGTTGGCCCTTGCTGGCGTGTTTCGTCCAGTTTCTTCTGTTGCTCCTTTAGCATGACATATATTTCCTCGTTCTTTCTTTCCATGCTACGCAACCGGTCTGCCTCCTCTATCTCCTTCCGCCTCTAACGGGGGGGGGGGGGGGCTCCAGCCTCTAGCCAGGACTAGAGGGGGGGGCTCTAGTCCCGGCCCCAGCCACGAGACGGGACTAGAGGTTTTTTCGGCGCGCCGTTTCGTTCTCGCGCGCAAAAACCTCTGGTCGCGATTTGTGGTATGGGCCGGGACTAGAGGTTAATTTTTGTTAATTTTATTATTTCTATATCTTTTGTTCTGTGATAATGAAAAATATGTATTATATATCAAATTTTGCAGAAAAAAAGATCTATAATGTAAATCTATTAGCATATTCTATTATAAAACTAATATTTTGTTGAATTAAAAAATATCTTTTGTATACTAGAGTTTGAATTTATTAATATTATTATTTCAATATCTTTTATTCTGTAATGATGAAAAATATGTATCATATATCAAAATTTGCAGGAAAAAATATCTATAATATAAATCTATTAGCATACTAAATATGGACCGGGACTAAAGCTTGCGGCAGGCTAGGGCAGGCAGGACTAGGGCAGGCAGGCTAGGGCAGGCAAGACTAGGGCAGACAGCCTAGGGCAGGCAGCACTAATGATAGGGGTGAGTTTCGATATTATGTCGTGCGGATTTTACCTTGTCCCGGATGGTGTCGCCAACCGGGACTAAAGTTGAACCTTTAGTCCCAGTTCAAAACACCAACCGGGACAAAACATGAGTCAACACTAATAATAGGGTTGAGTGTCAACATTATGTCGTGAGTGTCGACTCTATGCTGAGCTACTTGGACTATAAATAGGCATCCTTGTGAGTCCATTCCTCCAGCCAGTTTGAGGCATCTCCAAGATGGTCTTCAAGATTAGGGACACCACTACGGCCAGTTTCAGGGAGATTCCGCCGGAGCCCAGTCCTCCGGCATCTCCAAGAAACTGGTCATAGAGGCACTCCCTAATATGTGAAATTAGGTTAGCTCCCAGGCGTATTGATCTAGTTAGAGAAGTTACAAGATGCAAGATGGTCTTTGAGAGCAGGGACACCACTATGGCCAGTTTCAGGGAGATGCCACCAGAGCCTAGTCCTCCGGCATCTCCAAGAAACTGGTCATAGAGGCACTCCCTAATATGTGACCACACGTGTTTGGAGATCAGATCTTCATGGTAAGTACGAATCGGGGCACCATCTTCATAGTTTGGGAAAGTCGTAGTACGAATCAGAACTAAAGGCCCCCCTTTAGTCCCGGTCCAGCCACAAACTGGGACTAACACTCAATACATTTATTAATATTAAAAACCGGGACAAGCCGGGACTAGCTAACACTCAGGACTAAAGCCGCCCCTTTAGAAATAATCATGCCTAGTCCTATATTACGCAGCTTCAGGGATTCTTCGTCATCGTCACCTGCCACTCTGGGGATCCTCAGCCCAGCCATGGCATATACCGGGGGCACCTGCCAATCCAGCCTCGGATTCATGGCGGGCGAGGGAGGGGTCTCCTAGAAGACGATGCCGCTACCGCCGGGAGGGGGAGGGGCCTTCTTGCGGCTCTGTGCCGGGTGGCCTTGTGGGCACCGCATGCGAGGATGGTCTTGTAGGGTTCGCAGCATAGAAAACAAAAAATTTCCTACGATGGGAACAACTATGTACCAAGTTCTATCTACTAGATACAAACAACGGGTGGATGTATATCTGTAGAGAACATACCCTTGAAGACCGACAAAGCTTAACGAGTTAAACTCGTGGTTGATGTAGACGAACTCTTGCCGATCTCAAGATTGAGAGGAAGTCCTAGCGCCGCAAATCAGCAGCGCATCCGTGCTCGCACACACGTCCGAGGCACCGAGCAACCTCCACCTCCTCGCTCCAGCGATGCAGCGGAAGCACAACTATTTCTTGCCGAATAGCCTCCAGGAATATGTATCTCGCTAGTCTGAGACCATGGGGGATAAATTCTAGAGGGGGAGAGAGATCCTTCACGAGGAGGTGTGATTGAGAAGTGAGGAGGGGGTGCCTTTTATAGGAGAGCAGGAATCCCAAGGGGGTGGCCGGCGCATGGGGGCTGCCCCCTTTCCATCCCCTCTTCATGTGGGTGGACACTCCACTCACAAAAACCTCTTCATTTCCCTCCACTCAAAGTCCCACTCAAATTTGCAATTAAATTTCCACCAAATTTAATGCAAACTCTCATTAAATAAAACTCTTTTATTTATTCAGAATTTTGTCAATTACTTTAATGATAAACATTCACATATAACCCCTTGCTAGAATTCTATTTCACATGCATAACCCCTTTATGCAATTTCACCCGAAAACCTGTTTCGGTATCTAGTGAAATAAATTCCTGCGCTTGTTATTCTTTCCGTCATGAAACTTTGGTCCAATTGGATGTCGGTGTCTCTTAAGTGTGTCACCCTATGGTTCGTGAATAATGCGGACATGATGGAGACCCCTCTCGGATCAATAATCAGAAGCGGGATTTGGAGACCCATACTGACTCCCACACATTCAACGATGAATTTCTTGTGATCGTCAGAACCTTTTACACTAGTATCTTAATCCCTTTGTTTTGCAATATATTACATGTCCGAGATTCGATCATCGGTATCTGCATACCTAGTTTGATCTCTTTACTGACATGCACTCTATTCTCGTTCCCGTGATATAACATTCTAGTGATCAAATCACTTACTTGCAAGCTAACCAATGTGATATCACCGAGAGGGCCTAGAGTATATCTATCCGTCATCGGGATGAACAAATTCCACTCTCGATCCATGGGCCTCAACATAAGACTTTATTAGTTCTGAACCTATCTTTATAATCACCCTGTTACGGTGTGACGTTTGATATTATCAAGAAACTCTTCCGGTGTTAGTGATTGACATGATCTCATGGTCTAAGGATTAGGATCACTTCGTAAGTTGTTATAGCAATATAAACTCAATGACTTTGATCGTAATGCTATACTTCAGATGAATGTTCTTCACACCATTGCACTAATGTTGTGATCCCGTTATTAACAACATCCACTGTCCATGATTAGGAAACTTTGATCATCTTGTTAATCCACGAGCTAGTTTATGAGAGAGGCATAACTAGGAACTTTCTGTTTGTTTATTAAACACACATGTATTAATGTTTCCATATTAATATAATTATAGCATGCAAAATAAACATCTATCATAAACTTGGAATACACATAATAAACACTTTATTATTGCCTCTCAGGCTCTATTCCCTTCAGTCTCCCACTTGCACTAGAGACAATAATCTAGTTACATAGTGATGAATCTAACACCCATGGAGTTCTAGTGTTGATCATGTTTTGCTCTAGGGAGAGTTTTAGTCAACGGATCTGCTACATTGAGATCCGTATGTACTTTACAAATCTTTATATCTCTATCCTTGACATGCTCGCGGATGGAGTGAAACCGGCGCTTAATATGCTTGGAATTCTTGTAAGACCTTGGTTCGTTGGCATTGGCAATGGCACCATTGTTGTCACAATAAATCACCATTGGGTCCAATGCGCTTGCAACCACACCTAGTTTGGATATGAACTCGTTCATCCAAACCGCTTCCTGAGCCGCTTCTGAAGCAGCAACATATTCGGCCTCCGTTGTTGATCCCGCCACCACAGGTTGTTTGGAACTCCTCCAACTAACCGCTCCGCCATTCATGAGAAATACATATCCGGATTGAGACTTAGAGTCATCCGGGTCGGTGTCAAATCTTGCGTTGACATAACACTTAGCGACGAGCTCTTCTTCACCTCCGTATACAAGAAACATATCCTTAGTTCTTCGTAAGTACTTAAGGATATTCTTGACCGCTATCCAGTGTTCCGAACCTGGATCCGATTGGTACCTACTAGTCAAACTAATAGCATGTGCCACATCCGGTCTTGTACATAGCATGGCGTACATTATAGAGCCTATGGCGGAAGCATAGGGGACTTTGTCCATTATCTCTCTTTCTTCCGCCGTAGCCGGACTTTGAGTCTTACTCAATGTCTTGCCTTGCAACATAGGTAAGAACCCCTTCTTACTTCCGTCCATTTTAAACTTCTTTAAAATATTATCAAGGTATGTACTTTGCGATAGCCCTATTAGGCGCCTAGATCTATCTCTATAGATCTTTATGCCTAATATGTATGACGCTTCACCTAGGTCCTTCATTGAAAATTTGCTATTTAGATATCTTTTAACACTGTTTAAAACATCAATATCATTTCCGATCAATAATATGTCATCCACATATAATATCAGAAATGCCACATTGCTCCCACTCACTTTCTTGTAAATACAAGCTTCTCCATAAGTTTGGACAAATCCAAACTCTTTGATCACCTCATCAAAGCGGAGATTCCAACTTCGTGATGCTTGCTTCAATCCATAGATGGATCGCTGAAGCTTGCACACCTTGTTAGCATCCTTAGGATCGACAAAACCCTTTGGTTGTATCATATACAACTCTTCTTCAATATTACCATTGAGAAACGCGGTTTTGACATCCATCTACCATATCTCATAATCGAAATATGCGGCAATTTCTAACATAATCCTAACTGACTTTAGAATCGCTACGGGAGAGAATTTACCATCGTAGTCAACTCCTTGAATTTGTCGAAACCCCTTTGCGACAAGTCGAGCTTTATAGACGGTCACATTACCATCAACATCAGTTTTCCTTTTGAAAATCCATTTGTTCTCCACAGCCTTTCGGTCGTGAGGTAATTCCACAAAGTTCCAAACTTGATTTTCATACATGGATTTCATCTCGGATTTCATGGCTTCTAACCATTTGTTGGAATCCGGTCTCATCATCGCTTCTTCATACGTCACAGGGTCATCATTTTCATCAACCATGAAATTCATGACATGATTTCCGTACAGCTCGGGAGCTGCACGTGTCCTGCTAGACCTGCGAGGTTAGGTAGTACTCTCTTTCGGAGTTTCATGATCATTATCATTAGTTCCCTCTTCAACTGGTGAAGCCAACTCCGAAACATCTTCCGGCGCTGCGCTACTCTCCATACTTTGAAGAGAAGGTTCAATAACCTCTTCGAGTTCTACCTTCCGACTACTCACGCCTTTCGCGAGAAACTCTTTCTCTAGAAAGGATCCATTCTTGGCAACAAAAACCTTGCCCTCGGATCTGTGATAGAAGTAATACCCAATAGTTTCCATAGGGTATCCTATGAAGACGCATTTTTACGCTTTGGGTTTGAGTTTATCCGATTGAAGTTTCTTCACATAAACATCGCATTCCCAACCTTTAAGAAATGACAGCTTAGGTTTGTTTCCAAACCATAATTCATATGGTGTCTTGTCAACGGATTTAGATGGTGCCCGATTTAAAGTGAATGCAGCAGTTTCTAGTGCATAACCCCAAAATGACAATGGCAATTCCGTCAGAGACATCATAGATCGAACCATATCCAATAAAGTATGATTACTATGTTCCGACACACCATTTCGCTGTGGTGTTCCGGCAGGTGTGAGTTATGAAACAATTCCACACTCTTTCATGTGAGTGCTAAACTCTTAACTTAGATACTCACCTCCACAGTCGAACCGTAGAAATTTGATCTTTCTATTACGATGATTTTCCACTTCATTCTGAAATTCCTTGAACTTTTCAAATGTTTCAGACTTGTGTTTCATCAAGTAGATATAACCGTGTCTACTCAAATCATCCATGAAAGTAACAAAACAACGATATCCACCTCGCGCCGACACACTCATTGGACCACATACATCAGAATGTATGATTTCCAATAAATATGTCGCCCGTTCCATTGAACCGGAAAACGGCGTTCTAGTCATCTTGCCCATAAGGCATGGCTCACATGTATCAAATGATTCAAAATCAAGTGATTCCAAAAGTCCATCCGAATGGAGTTTCTTCATGCGTTTAACGCCAATATGACCTAGACGGCAGTGCCACATATATTCGGATATATCATCATTAAGTTTAATCCTTTTAGCATCAACATTATGAATATGTGTAACATTATTATCAAGATCTAACAGAAATAAACCATTCATCATCGGTGCATGACCATAAAAGATTTCATTCATATAAATAGAACAACCATTGTTCTCGGATTTAAATGAATAACCACTTCGCATCAAACACGATCCAAATACAATGTTCATGCTCAGTGCAGGCACCAGATAACAATTATTCAAGTTTATAACTAATCCAGACGACAAATGGAGAGGTAGCGTTCCGACGGCGAGCACATCAACGCTTGATCCATTGCCGACACACATCTTGACCTCACCCCTTGCTAGCGGTCGCTTGTTCCGCAGCCCCTCATTCGAGTTACAAATATTAGCAACTGAACCGGTATCAAATACCCAGGTGCTACTGCGAGCACTAGTCAAGTACACATCAATAACATGTATATCATATATACCTTTGTTTGCTTTGCCGGCCTTCTTGTCTGCCAAATACTTGGGGCAGTTGCGCTTCCAGTGGCCAGTCCCCTTACAATAGTAGCACTCGGTATCAGACTTAGGTCCAACTCGGGGTTTCTTTCCAGGCACGGCAACCGGCTTGCCACCCTTACTTCCCTTCCGTTTTCCCTTCTTGTCTTTCTTGAAATCAGTGTTCTTATTGATCATCAACACTTGATATTACTTTTTGATCTCTACTTCTGCAGTTTTAAGCATTGACAGAAGCTCGGGGAGAGACTTCTTCATGCCTTGCATATTATAGTTCATCACAAAGCTCTTATAGCTAGGTGGCAGAGACTGTAGAACATGATGGATGCCTAAGTCAATGGGAATCGATATTCCCAAGGACACAAGCTTATCGGTGTAACCCGACATCTTGAGTACATGCTCACTAACGGAGCTGTGCTCTTCCATCATGCAGCTAAAGAACTTTTCCGAAGCATTGTAGCTCTCTACAACAGCATGTGTGTCAAAAATAATTTTCAACTCACCCATTGTATCAAATGCATTGTCATTTTCGAAACGCTTTCGAAGTTCTGGCTCTAGCCCATACAATATGCCGCAATGAACTAAGTTGTGGTCCTCCTGACGAGTCTAATAGACATTCTTCTCCTCGTCAGAGGCATCCTCAAAAGGTGGGGGGCCTAGCGGCGCTTCTAGCACATATTGCTTTTGTGCAGCAGAGAGGAGAATCCTCAAATTCATGGCCCATTCGGTAAATTTGCTACCGTTCGTTGCAAGTTTCTCTTTCTCCATGAACACATTGAAATTAAAAGCAGGTGGTGCCATCTACAACAAAATTTGTAAAGTTTAGACTAAGTTTATGATAGATTGAGTTCAACTAATCCACATTACGAATGAACTCCCACTCAAAAACGACATCCCTCGTGCTTTTTGGTGATTACATGAACCAAATCCGCTACACCAAGTCCGATCATCACGTGAGTCGGTGTAGCTTCAAAGGCGAGCATCAAATGGGCATCATATCTACTATATGACTCATGCTTAACCTTTCGGTCCGTGTTCCGAGGCCATGTCTGTACATGCTAGGCTCGCCCAGTAAGAACCTTAGTATTCGCGTGTGTAACTGTCTTACACCCGAAATATGGTCGTGGATCCAACAACACCCGATCATCACGTGATGTCTTGGAGCGACGAAAATATAATCGGTGCATAATAAAGGAAGAACACATTCTTATCTTGATATTTAAACGGGGGATCATCTTATTATGCTAATAAAACGCCAAACAAGCAATATAAGATGCTATCAAACATCACATGTTTATTAGTGGATTGATATGGTTCCCGCATATGATCTTTATCATGTGCATCGTGGTATGATCACTATCATACCTATATGTGTAAGGCGAAGGTCTATGGAACTTACACGTTATGTGTGTTGTAAGAGTATCATCTCATACTTCTACTTACAATATCACCATATCATAACACTAGCCCAACAACAATCTAAACTAGACGCCTCTAATTTATCCATTGCAAATTTTACGTGGCTTAGGGATTTCGAGGTTAGAACCGTTCAGACCTACGAACATGAACCACAACGAGGATAACCAAATTGTTGACAACTCGTTGCAAAATAGATATTTACTATAGTAGGAGAGATAGACACCCGCTAGCCACTTATGCAAACTAGTTGCATGTCAAGCGTGGAACAGATCTCATGTGCGAGGACATGTAAAGTTTGTCCGGGCCGCTTCATCCCACTATGCCACCAATATACAAAATTACAACTAAGGAGCAACAACATGATCATCATCGCCCACATACTCATATGTGTACTACCCTTATAAAGCATCTACACATAGATCCGGCTCTGATACCACTGTAGGGTTCGCAGCATAGAAAACAAATATTTTCCTACGATGGGAACAACTATGTACCAAGATCTATCTACTAGATACAAACAACGGGCGGATGTATATCCATAGAGAACATACCCTTGAAGACCGACAAAGCTTAACGAGTTAAACTCGTGGTTGATGTAGACGATCTCTTGCCGATCTAAAGATCGAGAGGAAGTCCTAGCGCCGCAAATCAGCAGCGCATCCGTGCTCGCACACACGTCCGAGGCACCGAGCAACCTCCACCTCCTCGCTCCAGCGATGCAGCGGAAGCACAACTATTTCTTGCCGAATAGCCTCCAGGAATATGTATCTCGCTAGTCTGAGACCATGGGGGATAAATTCTAGAGGGGGAGAGAGATCCTTCACGAGGAGGTGTGATTGAGAAGTGAGGAGGGGGTGCCTTTTATAGGAGAGCAGGAATCCCAAGGGGGTGGCCGGCGCATGGGGGCTGCCCCCTTTCCATCCCCTCTTCATGTGGGTGGACACTCCACTCACAAAAACCTCTTCATTTCCCTCCACTCAAAATCCCACTCAAACTTGCAATTAAATTTCCACCAAATTTAATGCAAACTCTCATTAAATAAAACTCTTTTATTTATTCAGAATTTTGTCAATTACTTTAATGACAAACATTCACATATAACCCCTTGCTATAATTCTATTTCACATGCATAACCACTTTATGCAATTACACTCGAAAACCTGTTTCGGTATCTAGTGAAATAAATTCCTGCGCTTGTTATTCTTTCCGGCATGAAACTTTTGCTCCAATTGGATGTTGGTGTCTCTTAAGTGTGTCACCCTATGGTTCGTGAATAATGCGGACATGATGGATACCCCTCTCGGATCAATAATCAGAAGCGGGATCTGGAGACCCATACTGACTCCCACACATTCAACGATTACTTTCTTGTGATCGTCGGAACCTTTTACGCTAGTATCTTAATCCCTTTGTTTCGTGATATATTACATGTCCGAGATTTTATCATCGGTATCTCCATACATAGTTTGATCTCGTTACTGACATGCACTCTATTCTCGTTCCCATGATATATTATTCTAGTGATCAAATCACTTGTTTGCAAGCTAACCAATGTGATATCACCGAGAGGGCCCAGAGTATATCTATCCGTCATCGGGATGAACAAATTCCACTCTCGATCCATGGGCCTCAACATAACACTTTATTAGTTCTGAACCCATCTTTATAATCACCCTGTTACGCTGTGATGTCTGATGTTATCAAGAAACTCTTCCGGTGTTAGTGTTTGACATGATCTCATGGTCTAAGGATTAGGATCACTTTGTAAGTTGTTATAGCAATATAAACTCAATGACTTTGATCGTAATGCTATACTTCAGATGAATGTTCATCACACCATTACACTAATGCTGTGATCCCGTTATTAACAACATCCAATGTCCATGATTAGGAAACTTTGATCATCTTGTTAATCAAAGAGCTAGTTTATGAGAGAGGCATAACTAGGAACTTTCTATTTGTTTATTAAACACACATGTATTAATGTTTCCGTATTAATACAATTATAGCATGCAAAATAAACATCTATCATATACTTGGAATACACATAATAAACACTTTATTATTGCCTCTTAGGGCATATTCCCTTCAGGCTCCTCCGGCGATGTAGCGCATCACGCCGATGATAGTCCGGTTCGCCCACCATAGGAGGCGGGAGGCTTCGTTGTGGTTCACCGGGGAAGGGCCGTCACCCTCGTACCTGGAGAGCTCTCTTTCTTGCCGGTTAGGAAAAAAGGCATTCTAGGTGTCATAGTTGTCGGGATCGCACTGGGGATCCATCCGTTGCTCTGGTGTGAGGTCGTGTTAGAAGTGGTTCGTGATGGACGCCTGGCGTGTGGAACCTTGAGGGACAGGAGGGACAGGAACCCCTCCAACGCTCAGCATCCAGCCGACGGGCGGCCGGTAGCCCGGAGGCCAAGGGTAGTTGGAGGCGCACAGCGCCTCGGTCTCCTCGAGGGTCACAATGGCCCAGTAGGCGCTACCCATTGTTGTTAGAGAGTAAGGTGTGGATGTGTGGATAGCGATGGCGCGGTCGGCCTAGATATAGAGGAAAAGGGCAGGAAAACATGGCGGGAAGCGGTGGGAAATGGCGGGAAATATCTTTAGTCTCGTTAGTGGCTACAACCGGGACTAAAAGCTTTGGTCAGAGGAAAAGGGCGGGAAAACATGGCGGGAAGCGGTGGGAAATGGCGGGAAATATCTTTAGTCCCGGTTAGTGGCTACAACTGGGAATAAAATATTCGGTCAGAGGGAAAGTTAGTATAATTATTTTTATAAAATAGAAAAATAACAAACTTGGTAAAAGCTTCACAAAATGATATACATTTGTACATATTGATTGCATCTAAAAATGGCTGAAGGCAAAATTCAGAATACATCATATGACTTGCTTATGACCGTGTGGCCTTAACCATGGAGCATCTTCATCAAGTAACATGATGCTTGGGGTCATACTTCACTACAAACGGCTGAATTTCATGAAACTTGTCATAATCTTCTGACATCTCTGTCTTGTCCTCCACTCCTATGATGTTTCTTTTCCCTGAAAGAACTATGTGGCGCTTTGGCTCATCGTTTGATGATGTATTCGTTTGCTTATATTTTCTTTTTCTTGGTTTGGTAGACATGTCCTTCACATAGAAAACCCGAGACACATCATTGGCTAGGACAAATGGTTCGTTCATGTACACAATTTTGTTGAGATCCACTGTTGTCATTCCGTATTTTTTGTCTACCTCAACCCTGTCTCCTGTTAGCTTGACCCATTTGCACCAAAACAAAGGGACCTTCAAAGCAGGTCCATACTCAAGTTCCCATATCTCCTCTATGTAACCATAATATGTGTCCTTTGACCCATTGTCGTTTGTTGCATCAAAGAGGACACCACTGTTTTGGTTGGTGCTCTTTTTATCTTGGGCGATCATGTAAAATGTATTTCCATTTATCTCGTACCCTTAGAAAGTCCATATAGTCGAAGATGGTGAGCTGGCCAACAAGTACAACTCATCACAAACAGTGTTGTTATTCATGAGATGTGTTTGCAACCAACCGCCAAAAGTCTTCATGTGTTCATCTCTAATCAAGGAGTCATGCTTTCCCGGGTTGTTTGAGCGTACAATATTCTTGTGTTCCTTTATATACGGAGCTGCCAAGGTGGAATTATGCAGAACCGTGTAGTGTGATTGAGTGAAAGAATGTCCGTCCCTACATATTATTTATTTCCTTACTCGACTTAATGTTAGGAATAAAGTCAACACAAAACTCAATGACCTCCTCTGTTCCATAGCCCTTCGAGATGCTTTCTTCTGGCCTAGCACAGTTATGGACATATTTCTTCAAGACTCCCATGAACCTCTCAAAGAGGAACATATTGTGTAGAAATACATGACCCAAAATGGTAATCTTGTCAACTAGGTGTACCTGCAGATGCGTCATAATATTGAAGAATGATGGTGGGAACACCAGCTCAAAACTTACGAGACACTGGACCACATCATTTTGTAACCTCGGTAGAATTTCTGGATCGACAACCTTCTGAGAAATAGCATTGAGGAATGCACATAGCTTCACAATGGGCAGCCGAGCATATTCTGGTAGAATCCCCCTCAATGCAACCGGAAGCAATTGTGTCATAAGAACGTGGCAGTCATGAGACTTTAGGTTCTGGAATTTTTTTCTCTGCCATATTATTCCCTTTATATTCGACGAGAAGCCAGTGGGGACCTTCATACTTCTTAGGACTTCAAAAAAATTCCTTCTCTTCTTTGGTAAGAGCATAGCTGGCAGCACTTAGACGTCTGTTATCTGTCTTTATTGGATGCACGCCGTCTCGGTCTTTCATACCTTGCTGGTCCTGCCGTGCTTCTGGCATATCTTTTGTCTTTCCATACACGCCCATAAAGCCTAGAAGGTTCACGCAAAGATTCTTCGTCACGTGCATCACATCGATTGTAGAGCGGACCTCTAGAACTTTCCAATAGGGCTCCCAAAATATAGATTTCTTCTTTCACATGGGCACATGTCCGTCAGCGTCATTTGGAACAGATTG
The DNA here is from genome assembly GCA_910589765.1 of Avena atlantica. NCBI lineage: Eukaryota > Viridiplantae > Streptophyta > Magnoliopsida > Poales > Poaceae > Avena > Avena atlantica. The sequence goes on along the minus strand of OU342733.1, from coordinate 432,761,465 downwards.
ACCGCCAGGGCCCTTTCCAAAGATTACTTCTAGATCCTTGACCATACCAAATATATCATCACCAGTACGGCGGATAGGCTTCTTCCGGCGATCTGCCTGACCATTGAAATGATTGCCTTTCTTTCTTGCGGGATGCCTGGCCGAAAGAAATCGACAATTCCCCAGGTACACATTCTTCTTACCTTTATCCAAATATATACTTTCAGTATCATCTAAACAATGCGTGCATGTATTATATCCCTTGTTTGACTGTCCTGAAAGGTTACTAAGAGCAGACCAATCATTGATGGTTACGAACAACAATGCCCGTAGGTCAAATGGCTCCTGTTTGTGCTCATCCCACATACGAACACCTTCGTCGCGCCACAACTGTAGTAGTTCTTCAACTAATGGCCTTAGATAGACATCAACGTCATTGTCGGGTTGCTTCGGGCCTTGGATAAGCACTGACATCATAATGAACTTCCGCTTCATGCACAACCAAGGAGGCAGGTTATATATACATAGAGTTAGAGGCCAGGTGTTATGACTGCAGCTCTGCTCTCCAAAAGGATTCATGCCATCTGTACTTAGACCAAACCTTAAGTTCCTTGCGTCATCTGCAAAGCTCGGGTACTCTCTATCGATTTTTCTCCATTGCGACCCATCAGCGGGGTGTCTCAACATCGAGTCTTTCCTGCGCTCTTCTTTGTGCCATCGCAACAAGCTGGCATGCTCTTTGTTTCTAAACAAACGTTTCAACCGTGGTATTATAGGAGCATACCACATAACCTTTGCAGGAACCCTCTTCCTGGGGCGCTGCTCGCCCTCAACATCACCAGGGTCATCTCGTCTGATCTTATAACACAATGCGCCGCATACCGGGCATGCATCCAAATTCTCGTATTCCTCACCGCGATATAGTATAAGGTCATTAATGCATGCATATATCTTCTGCACCTCTATTCCTAGAGGGCAGACGACCTTCTTTGCCTCGTATGTACTGACATGCAATTCATTATCCTTTGTAAGCTTCTTCTTCCACATTTTTAGTAGCTTCTCAAATCCCTTGTCAGATAAACCATTTTCTGCTTTCCATTGCAGTAATTCCAGTGTGTACCGAGCTTTGTGTTGCCATCTTCGCAATTTGGGTATAACATTTTTTTGTGATCCTCTAACATGCGCTCCAACTTCTTCTTCTCGTTTTCATTTCGCATTCGCTCCGTGCATCAAGAATGGCCTGACGAAGATCATCAGCAGTCTCATCTAATGCCCGTTCTTCACCATCTTTTTGTTCATTGTCTTCTAGTGCAGTACCACCGTATTCAGAAAACATTGGATAGTTGTCATCGTTCTCTTCTTCTTCGTTGTCTGTCATCATAACCCAGCTTTCTCCATACTTTGTCCAACAAATATAGCCAGACATGAAACCTGATTGAATCAGGTGGATGTGAACGGTTTTGGATGAAGAGTAATCCTTCTCATTCCGACAAACACGACACAGACAACACATAAAACTATTCCGCTTGTTTGCCTCAGCCAAATCGAGGAAAGAATGCACGCCTTTAATGAACGCGTCAGACAATCGGGGAGCGTCGTACATCCATTCTCGACTCGTATGCAGTATAATTAAAATTTTCTATCATATAAAAAGTTTGGATTATTTTTACTACAATTACTTTTACATGAACTAATTTTTGAATTAATATTTTCTATCATATTAAAATTTTACATGCACTAATTTTTGAAATGGACAAAACTGTTAACATAAAATATTGACTATTTAATTATTGCTCTAGCAGTGAAAACCTTATTCAATTCTGAGATCCAAAACTCTTAAAATGCACATCTCAATTTTTAGTAGCTTTTTGTATAATTAAACTATGCTTAAAATTACACATCTAAAATTCCCTCTACACTTGTAAGCATGAAATCCCTCATTCTAGTTCTAGGGCATTGAGCTAAACTATAACAATAAGAGATGAAAGATTGAAGTTGCTAACCATTTTAGAAGCTTGGATTGATAGATGATGCCACCAAATCTTGACAAAGCTTGGATTGAAAGTTGCCATCAAATTGGACAAAAAATAAGGATGAACTTGAGCTATTCCTTGGAGGAAATGGCCATGCTTTTGTGTTGGGTCGAAGAGGGATATATAGTGGTAATAAATTGTTTCGGGTGGTAAAATGAACCTAGACTAGAGGTTGATCTCTAGTCCTGGGTGGTAACAAGAACCCAGACTAAATATATCCATGGGTCCACTAGTGTAGATCCCCCCTTTAACTCCGGTTGGGAGGGCCCTCTAACAGCGGTTCCCCAACCGCTGTTGAGGGTTCGGTGTTAGAGGGGGGGCCTTTAACACCGGTTCTTATACGAACCGGTGTTAAAGGGTGGCGCACGTGGGGCCGCCGCAGGCCTCAGCCCCCCCCCTTTAACACCGGTTCGTATCTGGAACCGGTGTTAAAGGTTAGTCTGCCGCGGCTGAGATTTAGGCCGTTTTCCTGCCGCGGCAGGAAAACGGCCTAAATCTCTGCCGCGGCAGACTTCTGCCTCTGCCCCGTTCTGGGCGTATTTCTGCGGGAGGGGGGGGGAGCGAGGGGGAATCGATCGGGAGCGGTATACACAAACATCGTCATCGGTACATACGAGTACATGAATAATTAAGCAACTATTATTATACACAAACATCGTCATCGGCACATACATCATCATCGGCACATACATCGTCATCGTTCATTTTGGTGGATATCTAAAGAGTTCTCCGCCAGGCGTGACGACCTCATCAAGTATGAACCCCGCCAATTCCTCTTGAATGGCTCGTATGCGTTCAAATGGTAGGAGTTGGTCCCGCATCCGTTCGATCTGAATATATATGAAGAATGGGCCATCAATATATATATAAGAATAAAACTCAACACAATTGATGGTAATAAAATAATGTTGTGGACTTTGTTTACTTACTCTAAGTTGTTCTAGTGCGGCTTGGCCCGTCGCACATATCGTGTTGCGAATGAATTCGCAAACATAGTACCCACATAAGTTATTGCCGTGTCCCTGATGCGCGCACTTTACGAGAATAGAGAGTTCAATCAAAATAATAATCAATAAAGCATGATATAATGGAATTGGAAGCTAGCTAGTATTACTTACATTTTGGTCTACAAATTTTAGTTCTTCTGACCATTCACCCACGCCCTGCCCGTGAACCTTTTCCAAACCCTGTCCGACAAAGAAAATAGATAAAGGAGTAATTAATTACTTATTGTCACGAAAGTTGCCGATCTAGTGCGATAATATGATTGAAATTACCTCTGGAGCATCTCTCTAAAGTCTGCCCATAGCTCTTTTTCTTTTCGTAACGAGTCCATGACAAGGACTTTTCCTGAGTCGGGTTGAATGACTAGCAGAATAAAGTGGAACCTACGCACGCATAACTCATCATCAATTACACTTAACATCGAGTAAGCCGAAACAGAATGTGTACAAGAGAGAGGGTAACAGTACTCACGAGAAGTTGTAAGGCAATAGTATTTCCCTTTTGGTTTGTTGTCTCAGTAAAGACTTTAGCAAGTAATCTTCTGTTTGCCCGGGTTTGTCTCTTACCACTTGTTCATGAACTCTATTTGGGTCAACGAACCCAATGTCAAAAGGGCCTCCTTTCATGCATTCCATAACCTTTTTCCTGCATAATAGTATATACATATATGGTGAGCATATATATATACATGCAATTAATGAAGTGAATGAGATGAGATAAAAATTACAGAAATAGTACTTACACACAATAAAGGCTGATGGCAGATTTGTCGAGTTCCTTCTGATTGAATAGAAAATGCAAGTCTTGAATGTTGAAGTCGATTGCGTCATCTCCGCACAAGAAAATCTGATCTCTTATATGCGCCGTGATCCATTCTACCTTTCTCGTCTTGCAGAAATCAAGGTACCACTTGTGGAATTTTCGCATCTTTGTTGGTAGATTCTTGAGCTCCTCTTTCTTGACGAGATTCTTCCCATACTTCCATGGCTGTATGGGGTTGGCATCGCATTTGGGCAAGTTGTCTCCCATGACGTTCAAGTATGCAATGTAAGTCATCCCCATCTCATTGGCCTTTCTTTGTAGCTCTGCCTCGTAATCATTTACGGGAGGAGCGTCCCGTGTGTCGAACATTTGGAGCGGGGCGCATGATTGGTTTTCCTGCTCTCCGAGCCTGGGAACTGTTTTCTGGGGTGCCTCACGACTGCTACTTTCAGTCTCCCTGTGGCGCCTTGCATACGCCTTCAAAATCTGGCGCTCGTAGTCCGGCACAAGTGGGGTTTCAGGTTTCAAAAGATTTTTGTAAAACTTCTCCACCACCGCCGGATCTATTTTCTCCTTTGGCTCGGCCCGTCTAGGTGCAAAGAATTTCTTGACCTGTTCTTCCGAGATCCTATTGGTCTCCTCGTCGCTGCGATTCCACGTAAAACCGGCAATGGCTTGGCGGAAGGCTGCGGGACGTAGTTTTTAACTCTTTGGCGTACGGTTTCCTGCGGATTTCTTTGTGGCAGTGCTACTGATGCTCCTCGTGGCAGTGCTCTTCCGCTTACGCTGAGGAGATGGCTGAAGCACCGGAGATGGCTGACGGGCCGGAGATGGCTGCCGCGCAGGAGATGGCTGACGGGCCAGAGATGGCTGCCGCGCAGGAGATGGCTGTCGCGCAGGAGATAGCTGAAGCGGCTCAGACTGCTGACGCTGCGGAGACGGCGGGGGTGCCAGTGACCTCCAATTTGGAAGCACAATGTGTTCCTTCTTCCAAAGAATGGTTGTTTTCACTGCAAATTTGAGTTGAGTTTCCCCTTCACCTGTAGCATGGTCAAGCTGTGCTTCCTCATATTCCTTCACAACCTCATCCACCCCAACAATAGCATAGCCATCTAGAATCGGTCGGTAGTGGTAAGTTCCACCAGCTACAGGAGGTAAGGCGTAGCCGACAGCCACCTTAATGGATAAGCCCATTAATCTCACATGCAGCTCAGCGTGTTCGCTCTCCGTGATCTCATCCACGGGGTATCGAGGACCCGTCATTTCAAGCGTGGGCTGCACGTTCTCCGTGGAAGCCACACTGCTTTTCCGTGCAGAGTCTGGGCCGCGGGCAGCTTCCAATGCAGGCTCTTCGTGCCGCTGAGATGGGCCGGTAGCTTGATGGCTCTGTTGTGCATTCACTTGCGCCTGCAGCGCCGCAAGTGCATGTTCTATCTGTGTCATCCGCTCTGTACGCTCTTTTTCTTTTCTGCCACGCCATCTGTAAGAGTCGCTCCAGTCGGCAAACCCATCCTTCCACGTCATACCCCCTGTGCCTCGTGCATGTCCAGGGTGTTCTTTTTTACCGATGGCGCCTGTGAGCTGGTCATTCTCTCTGTCGGGATGGAAGGTCCTGGCGGATGTTTCCTCGTATGTCGTGATGAGTTCAGTGACGGGTTTGGCAAGGAGGGCTGGGAAGATACACAATCCTGTTTCTGGGTCCAACCTTGCCCCGATTCCGTAGAACCAAGTCTTTGCACGTAGGTCCCACCCATCTGTCTGGGGTGTGATCCCTCTCTCGCGCAGGGCCTTCTCAGCTTCCTCCCACTTAGGCCTCTGAGATATGTAGCCACCTGACCCCGTCCTCTGGTGATATTCCTTCTTCAGGGCATTAAGCGTATTGGTTTCTGACCTCTTTTTAGCTATAGCACTTTTTTATATGTCTCAAATTCGGGCCAGTGAGGTCTTATCTTCGCATAATATGCGTCTTCGAAATTTGGAGTCTCGCCAGATTTGACAAATTTGTTCAATTTTGTCTTCCAGTTGCGGAAAGCGTCAGCCATCTTCTTTAGAGTCCACTCTTTGACCTTTTCCTTTATAACCGGGCTGTTTTCATCCTCCTCTGGCGGAAGGGTGAAATTTACCAACAACGAATTCCAAAGCGTTTCTTTGGATCTGTCATCGACAAAGGTACCGTCGCCCTTCTTTGGCTTATTCCAATTTTCAATTATGATTGGGATTTGGTCCCTAACAAGAACTCCAGCCTGACGTACAAATTTGTCTGCGGCCTTCTTGGGCTCCATCGGCCTGCCATCAACACGGACTGCTTCGATCGTGAACTTTGCACGATCTTTCAACCGCTGGCTCGCGCCTCGCTTGCTCTTTTTCGTAGAAGAAGATGGTTGCTGGCTGGTCGATTCGGAGGGCTAAAAAAAGAAAGAAGCGTTAATTTGTATACACGAAAGTCAGCAGAGGCTTAATCAATGCATATACCTCGCCGGACTTTGTAACCATTAAATTGCGTTCACCGGAGTCTTCATCTTCTCCATGACTAGTACTTGAGTTGTCGTCATCATGTCCCTCCAAGTTCAGATATTGTGAGGTGTCCTCATCAATAATGTTCTCCATTATTTCTTCTTCTTCAAGGTTTCTACTAAGTGGATCCATAGTTTCTAAAACAATAATATTATCTAGAGCAAGAGTGTAAACATTCAAGTGGACTTGGATTCATACACAAATATACATATTATTCATACCAAAATACACAAATAAATACACAAATGAGTCAGAGGTCCAATTTGTATACAACTTTTAATCTATGCATGTAGTACATACACGTGGCAGACACGTGGCGCTCACCGGTGGGGTGACGTTGGTCTCGTCGGGCGGCGGTGCTCGTCGGACGGATGCGGCGGTGCTAGCGGCGGGCTCGTCGGGCGGCGGGCGGCGTCGGCGTTTAGGCGTGGCCTATGAGCTCCGAAGCGGCGGCGGCAAGATGCTCCTGCACGGGGAAGAGAGCGAGGTGGTCAGTTAGGGTTTAGGCGTGGCCTATTATAATATCTTTGCTATAAGCTATTTTATTTTTACTCCACATGCTTTTAATTCACATGTGCAAGGATTAAGGCCTAGATTGTCGGGGTCGATGTCACTACGTTCATCTCGCCCATCTTTGGCACCCTGGAATCGTTCCGAGGGTCAATTGGCGATTATTTATTGGCGAATGGTACCGGCCAGCTCCAGATGCGCGCCGTGCAGGTCCACCTCGCCGCCCGCGAACCTGTCCGGGTCGAACCGTGCCATCGCCCCAGCTTACCGGGTCCCTCGATGGCCCACGCGTTCACGGCCACCCTCGTGCCCGCCGGCACGTCGTAGCCACCGACGCCGACAGCAGCAGCGTCGTGCCCAACCCTAATTTCCCGCGCGCATTTATAGATGTGTATTTGTAGGGCCCAAATGGAGCCCAAATGGATTAATAGGGCCCCTACAATATTTCAAAATATATCTATAAAGTTTTGTATTTGTGAATCCTTCAAAACAGATCACAAAATGAAAATACAAACAAATAAGTAGAAAATACAAACAGATCCCTCTTCCTTTGTATTTGTGGCCCAACTGTCCCGTCACCGGCCCGGTACCCCTTCGTCCTCGTCGTCTTCGACGATGACGCGAAGCAGCTGCGTGCCCGCGCCGCCGCCGTTGATCGCCGTCTACCACCGCGATGCGCCCCGCCGCCCCCAGTTGACGGCATCGCCAATGCATCGCCAACGCCACGTCCCGCCCGCCCCGCCGCCGTCTACCACTGTGGCTGTGGTCGCCGTGGCCAACGCCGTGGACGGCATCACCAACGCCGGGAGGAGCGGGGGAGGGCCGGCCGGGCGTGGCCGGAGCAGGCGCCGAACGAAGGAGGTGTTAGAGGGAGGGGAAGGATGCGGGGAAGAGAGGGTCGGGGGCGGAAAACCTTGAGCTCCGAGCGGCGGCGGCGAGACGGCGGGTCGGGGGCGGCAAGACGGCGGGTCGGGCTCCGAAGCGTCGGCGGCGAGACGGCGGGTCGGGGGCGGCGCTTCTCTCTGTGTTCTCGATCGATCTGGCTCAGTGGGGGAAGAAAGGAAGGGGAGGAAGGTGAAATAAATACACCCCCCCTTTAACACCGGTTCATGGCTGGAACCGGTGTTAAAGGGGGGGCGTTTCCCGCGCGCATTTATTACCCCCCCTTTAACACCGGTTCTTGGCTAGAACCGGTGTTAAAGGGGGGGGGGCGTTTCCCGCGCGCATTTATTACCCCCCCCCTTTAACACTGGTTCGTGGCTGGAACCGGTGTTAAAGGGGGGGGTGCGCGCGGGAAACGAAATAAATGCCCCCCTTTAACACCGGTTCCAGACAGGATATGAATTTAGAAAATTCATATCTTTTTCATTTCAACTCAGAAAAATATGAATATTATATCATAATTTTCAGAAAAATAATATCTATCCATTCATGTAAATCATTTTATATTTACTTTACATGAAAATTTTCAAAATAATTAAAACACTTACATATAAATTTTGATTATTCAATTCAAACAAAAATAAATTGTTAAATCCTAAAACTTTGAACATAAGAAATATTAAGCATCTAAAAAATGATTTTTATTAGATCAAATCATATTTTAATGCCGCATCTTTTGTATTAACATTTTTGAATTGATTGGATATTTAAATGTCGCATCTTTTGTATACACTTGAATCTCACCAAGCCTCGCTCAACTTGCATTGTTTTTTGATAAAATAGCATATTGTGAACCTAAAAATGATTTTTGTAAAAAATCATGAGCATCGTATCATGTACTTGTAGTTCATATGTGTTGGTGGTTTTTTGAATTAGCCATTTGGTGGTTGCTTCACAAAACCGTCCGTTTTTATGCTCGGAAAATGGAAAATGCCTTTTTGGTGCGATAAAAAGGAAAACTTCCTCTTGCAACATTGTTTGCCATGCCATGATGCACATGTATGCACAATATGGCCATATTATCACAAACTATGCCTTGATTCTAGCCATAACATTGGTCATTTGACCCGAAAGCCAAGAAACCTCGAATGAGATAGGTCATTTTGAGACAGTTACATAAAGCCGAACTGGAACTAAAAATTAAGATACATAAAAGAACTGAAAATTAAGATACATGGCCAGATTAAGTAACAATCGGCCGAACTGGAACTGAAAATTAAGATACATAAAAGAACTGAAAATTAAGATACATGGCCAGATTAAGTAACAATCGGCCGAACTGGAACTGAAAATTAAGATACATAAAAGAACTGAAAATTAAGATACATGGCCAGATTAAGTAACAATCGGCCGAACTTGTTTCGGAATGTTGGAGTGATTCAGTCATGCTCCTGCCTACACCTGTAATACTCGCCACTTTAGTCGTCGTACTCGCCGCCGCCGTCATCGCTGTCGTCGTCGGGGTCGCCGTAATTGAACCTCTGGAGAGTACACGTGAGCTGGACTTGAGGGTAGCGCGTGGGCTGGACTTGAGGGTAGCGCAGACGGGGGTTAGAGTCGGCGGCAGTGTCATAGGCCATGACGCTCTGGAGAGTCCGACCGCGCCACCATAGCTGACGGCCGGCCTCGTTGAAGTTAGGAGGAGGTGGGCCGTCCTCCTCATGCCTGGCGAGCGCCCTCTCATGCCGATCCACGAAGAAGGCTTCCCAAGTAGGGAAATAGTCGGGATGCCATCTGGGATTCCTCCGCTGCTCTGGCGTGAGCTCGAAGTAGTAGTGGTTCGTGATGGCCATCCGGCGCGCCACACCTAGAGGGACAGGAGGAACCGACACGCCTCCGACGCTCAGCATCCAGCCGACGGGGACACAGTAGCCCGGCGGGCAGGGGTAGTTCGAGGCGCAAAGCGCCTCCGCCTCCCTGGGGGTTAGTGCTACGGTGGAAGCCATGGTAAAGAGTGATGAGGTTGCAGATATGAGTCTAGAGATGTGCAATGACAATGGAGGCCAACCCCCTACATATATATATAGTGAACTAGCGGGAAGAACTGGAGGGAAGAACTGGCGGGAAGAAAAATGGCGGGAAGAAGATCTGGCAGGAAGAAAAATGGCGGGATGAACCTTTAGTCCCGGTTGGAGACACCAACCGGGACTAAAGATGAACCTTTAGTCCCGGTTGGAGACACCAACCGGGACAAAACACGAGTCAGCACTAATAATAGGGGTGAGTGTCGACATTATGTCGTGCGGCGTGTACCTTGTCCCGGTTGGAGACACCAACCGGGACTAAATATGAACCTTTAGTCCCGGTTGGAGACACCAACTGGGACAAAACACGAGTCAACACTAATAATAGGGGTGAGTGTCGACATTATGTCGTGCGGCGTGTACCTTGTCCCGGATGGTGTCACCAACCAGGACTAAAGATGAACCTTTAGTCCCGGTTGGAGACACCAACCGGGACTAAAGATGAACCTTTAGTACCGGTTGGAGACACCAACCGGGACAAAACACGAGTCAACACTAATAATAGGGGTGAGTGTCGACATTATTTCGTAAGTGTCAACACTATGTCGAGCTGCTTGTACTATAAATAGGCATCCTTGTGAGTCCAGTCCTCCAGCCAGTTTGAGGCAGGGACACCACTACGGCCAGTTTCAGGGAGATGCCGACGGAGCCCAGTCCTCCGGCATCTCCGAGAAACTGGTCATAGAGGCACTCCCTAATATGTGAAATTAGTTAGCTCCCAGGTGTATTGATCTAGTTAGAGAAGTTACAAAGCTGCAAGATGGTTTTCGAGAGCAGGGACACCACTACGGCCAGTTTCAGGGAGATGCCGACGGAGCCTAGTCCTCTGGCATCTCCAAGAAACTGATCATAGAGGCACTCCCTAATATGTGACCGCGCGCGTTTGGAGATCAGATCTTAATGGTAAGTACGAATCGGGACAACTTCTTCTCATAGTCCCGGTCCATCCACAAAACATGACTAACACTCAAGACATGTATTAATATTAAAAACATGAACTAGAGTTACATAATATGAGCATGAACTTCTTGGCATATGTCCTTCCTTATGATCGCTTCAGACGTAACCATGGAGCATCTTCTTTACTTAACGGAATGCTTGGGTCAGTTTTCACTGTGAAGGGCGGAATTTCATCAAACTTATTATAATCTTCTGACATGTCTGTCTTGTCCTCGATTCCCACGATGTTTCTTTTCCCTGAAAGAACTATGTGACGCTTTGGCTCATCATATGATGTATTCGTTTGCATATTTTTTCTTTTTTTTGGTCTGGAGGACATGTCCTTCACATAGAAAACCTGAGCCACATCATTGGCTAGGACGAATGGTTCGTCTAAGTTCTTCATAAGATTGTTGAGATCCACCGTTGTCATTCCGTACTTCTTGTCTACCTCAACCCCTCCTCCTGTTAGCTTGACCCATTTGCATCGAAACAAGGGGACCTTAAAATTAGGTCCATAGTCAAGTTCCCATATCTCCTCTATGAACCCATAATACGTGGTCTTTTTCCCATTGTCTTCCGCTGCATCGAAGCGGACACCACTGTTTTGGTTGGTGCTCTTTTTATCTTGGCCTATCGTGTAAAATGTATTCTCATTTATCTGGTACCCTTGGAAAGTACATACAGTCGAAGATGGTGTCCTGGCCAACAAGTACAGCTGATCCCCAACGGTGGTGTTATTCGTGAGAAGTCTTTGCAGCCAGCCGCCAAAACTCGCCATGTGTTCACTTATAATCCATTCATCAGACAGCCCCAGGTGTTTGAGGCGTATTAAATTCTTGTGTTCATTGATATACGGGGCAACCAAGATAGATCTTTGTAAAACCGTGTAGTGTGCTTGATTGAGAGAATGTCCGTCCCTACATATCATTGCTTTACATCCTAGGGTGCCTTTTCCACGCAGTCTCCCCTCATGTCGTGATTCTGGAACACCAATCGCCTTAAGGTCAGGAATAAAATCAACACAGAACTCAATGACCTCCTCTGTTACATAGCCCTTGGAGATGCTTCCTTATGGCCTAGCACGGTTATGAACATATTTCTTTAAGACTCCCATGTACCTCTCAAAGGGGAACATATTGTGTAGAAATACAGGACCGAGAATGGCAATCTCTTCTACTAGGTGAACCAGGAGATGCGTCATAATATTGAAGAAGGATGGTGGGAACACCAACTCAAAGCTGACAAGACATTGGGCCACATCTGTTTGTAACCCTGGTAGGCTTTCTGGATCGATTACCTTCTGAGATATTGCATTGAGGAATGCACATAGCTTCACAATGGGTACTCGAACATTTTCAGGTAGAAGCCCCCTCAATGCAATCGGAAGCAATTGTGTCATAATCACGTGGCAGTCATGAGACTTCAGGTTTTGGAATTTTTTCTCTGCCATATTTATTATTCCCTTTATATTCGACGAGAAGCCAGACGGGACCTTGATACTGCTCAGACATTCAAAAAAGATTTCCTTCTCTTCTTTGGTAAGAGCGTAGCTGGCAGGAGTTAAGTGGCATCGTTTACCCTTCTCGTTCTCAGGATGCATAGGCTCTTCAGGGGCCTTCAGACGTTGCTGGTCCTGCCGTGCTTCCGGTGTATCTTTTGTCTTCCCATACACTCCTAGAAAGCCTAGCAGGTTCACGCAAACATTCTTCGTTACGTGCATCACGTCGATTGAAGAGCGGACCTCTAAGACTTTACAATAGGGTAGGTCCCAAAATATAGATTGCTTCTTCCACATGGGCGCGTGTCCGGCATCATCATTCGGAACAGATAGACTGCCAGGACCTTTTCCAAAGATTACTTCTAGGTCCTTGACCATACCAAATACCTCCTCACCGGTACGGAGGACAGGCTTCCTCCGGGGTTCTGCCAGACGTTTGAAATGCTTGTCTTTCTTTCTTACTGGATGCAGGTTCGGAAGAAATCGGCGATACCCTAGGTACACAACCTTCTTACATTTATCCAAATATACACTTTCAGTATCATCTAAACAGTGTGTGCATGCATTGTATCCCTTGTTTGTCTGCCCTGAAATGTTACTAAGAGCAGGCCAATCATTGATGGTTACGAAAAGCAATGCTCGTAGGTCAAATGGCTCCCCTTTATGCTCATCCCACATACGTACACCTGGTTTGGCCCATAGCTATAAAAGTTCTTCAACTAATGGCCTTAGGTACACATCAATGTCGTTGCCGGGTTGCCTCGGGCCTTGGATGAGCACTGGCATCATAATGAACTTCCTCTTCATACACAACCAAGGAGGAAGGTTATAGATACATAGGGTCACAGGCCAGGTGCTGTGACTGCAGCTCTACTCACCAAAAGGATTCATGCCGTCTGTACTTAGACCAAACCTTAAGTTCCTTGCGTCACGTGCGAAGTACGGGTACTCCCGCTCGACTTTTCTCCACTGTGACCCATCAGCGGGGTGTCTCAACATCGCGTCTTTCTTACGGTCTTCCATGTGCCATCGCAACAACTTGGCATGCTCTTTATTTCTGAAGAGACGTTTTAACCGTGGTATTATAGGAGCATACCACATAACCTTGGCGGGAACCTTCTTCCTAGGGGCCTCGCCCTCAACATCGCCAGGATCGTCTCGTCTGATCTTATACCGCAGTGCAGTGCATACCGGGCATGCATCCAAATTCTCGTACTTCTCACCGCGGTAGATGATGCAGTCATTAATGCAGGCATGTATCTTCTGCACGTCTAATCCTAGAGGGCAGACAACCTTCTTTGCTTGGTATGTACTGTCGGGCAACTCATTATTTCTTGGAAGAAGATTCTTCATTTTTACCAACAACTTTGAAAATGCGCTGTCAGTCACACCATTCTCTGCCTTCCATTGCAGCAAATCCAGTGTGGCACCTAGCTTTTTGTGGCCATCTTCGCAAGTTGGATACAACAATGTTTTGTGATCCTTTAACATCTGCTCCAGCTTCTCCTTCTCCTTTTCAGTTTCACATTCTTCCTTTGCATCAGTAATGGCCCGACCAAGATCGTCATCAGCGGGCCCATCTGCTCCCTCTTGATCTTCATTATCTACCTCCATTGCATTATCATCATATTCAGGATACATATTATGATAGTTTTCATCATCCTCTTCTTCTTCGTTGTCTTCCATCACAACCCCTTTTTCTCCGTGCTTGGTCCAACAATTATAGCTGGGCATGAAACCGGATCGAAGCAGGTGGGCGTGAATGGTTTTGGTATTTGAGTAGTCTTTCTTGTTCTGATAGTGAACACACGGACAACACATAAAACCATTGTGACCACGGTTTGCATTAGCCACAACGATAAAATTTTGGAGGCCCGTAATATACTCGGAAGTGCGGCGGTCACCGTACATCCATTGCCGATTCATCTGCATTAATATGTAGTATATATCAAAAAATAACAGGGAGATGACCATTTATATATATAGTACATCAATGACACATGAAACTATAGTTGCCGACCTCGACCGAGACGGAAAGAGCAACAAGAAAGCTTATTTTGAGCTCTCGGGCATTTCACCGAACACCTCTAGTGCATATGAAAAAAACACAAACTAGCACTATTCACACCCTCTTGCTAGGCTCCAAAATGTGAAAGAATGGAAGAGTGGGGTGTGTTTGGGCTGGGGTGGTGTCTTATATAGCCCCCCTTTAACACCGGTTCATGCCACGAACCGGTGTTAGTGCGCGGCACGAACCGGTGTTAAAGGGGGCTCCTTTTTTGCCGCAAGGGCCACGCTGGTACGGCCCCCCCTTTAACACCGGTTCGTAGACCCCTTTTCGGGATCAACAAAAGATCTCGTTTCCACTAGTGGTCAAATAGGTGCTCTAGTCCCGGCTTGTGTTACCAGCCGATACTAGAGATTGTCCACGGACCGGGACTAGTCATGTGGCGTCATCTAGCCGTTGCAAAGTTCACAAACCAGGACTAGTGCTAACACTGGTCTCGGTTTCAGACAAGGCCGGGACTAAAGACTGGAGCAGAAAAAACGAGAGGTCACTAGTGCGCGTGACTTGGACCACTGCTGTACAGGTATGATCGATCACGACTTATTAGTCACACTTATTTCGTCCAAGAAGCGAAGCGCGCGACGGCAAAAGAGAAACGACCTTACGCGATGGTGGGCGGAATTGAGTCCACATGGATGCACATGTAAAAAATGCTAGGCGGCGGCACTCTCAGTCTCAGGTGTGGGCGAGACGCGTGACGAGTGTGTTGGAGGGGTCTCGCCTCTCGCGAAAGAATGTCTGGAGCTGGAGATGAAGATGTGGACTCCCCTCCATGTTTTTCAAAATTCTTGACCCCTTTCTGATGGAAAGGAAAGAACGACACTGGTTGGTATTTTTCCATTGATATTCAACCGGCGCAACTTTAGTGACGTGGAAATTAAAAGGCAGATAGTCCCATTTTATCATGTGTAGTTGGAGTAGTATGTAGTACAAAACCATGGCCATGTAGTTGACTTCCTTGGAAAATGACCGATCCTCTATACCCTACGCCGTCAAACAATTGTTCTTTATTCGTTTAGAAATAACTGATTTAAGTTTGTCTAGATATGAATATTTCATCATATTCATCTAGATCCACTAAAACGTGTCTAGGGCTGTCTCCAGAAATTTGGGGCCCCGGTGCAAAATGTGCAATGGGACCCTAAATGTCAGCTCAAATCTGTAACTAGGTTCAAATAAATTCAAATTTAGCTCAAATTAGTTCAAACTAATTTGTTGACTCAAAATCACAATTTTTTCTGCAGTATAACATGGACTGCCGAGCGTAAACACGACCTTGGTCTGACAAACTACGGCGGATATGATCAGTAGCCAAAATCATTATAACTATTAAAATGTCAGATCTAGAAAGAGGATCACTAGCCAAAACATAAGCACGGTTATACTAATGTTTATGATACGAAAGGGATAGTGATGTTTTTTATTTTCTGGTCACACATTGAATTATTACTCCGCCATGAAAACGCATGAACTTTTTAGCTTGTACAACATCGTGTAGCACCAAAGTGTCAACAGAAAAAGGGGCACCATGTTGTAATATTAGGGGGAACACGTTAGGGGCAAAAGTGGGGATAAGAGAGAATTAGATCACCTCACTGAGGCTTTGTTCGGTTATTCCACTTTCCAGGTGGATTGAAGTGGATTGAGAAGTATTAGGAGAGATTTTGACTTAGTTAGAATTTAATCCCCTTCAATACACTTCAAACCCTGTGGATTTATATGCAACCGAACAAGACCTGAGAGGGAATTGCAGCCAGCTGATCGAGCCGTGGGAGTTTGCACCCATGACGGCTAACCATGGAGAGTGCCCATGGTTCAGGATTCACACTAGTGGAAGGCGGACCATGAATAAGAATTTCCATCCCTGAAAAAACTGAACAACAAATCAGAAGCACGACTTGAAGAATCCGGAGGACGGGCAGCGGCATGATGTAGATCTGGAAAGGGGGATTAGAGGAATTTACGATAAATAGGAGAATTGAATCCAGGAAACGCTCAGTAGTACTCCTTAATAATAACTGATTAAGGAAAATTGGGGCACGCCCTCTTGGACGGGCCTGGTCTAGATACAGACAAACTTAATCAGTTATTTCTAAATGGAGCGAGTACTACAACTAAACGAATCCTTTGAGCCTTGCTCGTGTTGGTGACGAATAAGTGTTTCGCAACTCCATGATTAGACTCTAACCACTAAATCAACATGATCAACATTTTAATCTTTGCCGGATATTTCTTTTCAAACTCGGTCTTGGAGAAACTACTCCTTGAATAGATGTCGCGTGTTCCTATGTCTTGCAAACCGAGGTTGTTCACAAAGAAATGGTGTTTTAGAAAGGGCGGATTTAGTCCCTAGGCCACCGGGGGCATGGCAACGGCTCACGGCTGGGTCCGCCACTGGTTCCAAGAGAGGATCACCCCCCCTGTCCGTTGCATGCACATACGCGACGAGAGACTGCAAAGCATGTTCTTTCTGCACTGCAACATGATTCATTAGTTTTTTATTGTTGTTCACTAGTTTTTTATTGTTGTTTGCAGTGACTCAGTAGATCATTACATGTTGTCGTGTGCAAGTCGTTGATATAGTACTCACGAAATACCGTTTTATAAATATTATATTATTTAAAATGGTACGACAAAAACATCACAGACATGGGATTTTACATTTTTATAACTATCAACCAAAAGTGTCCAAAAGAATCACTGTCCTCTTTGAGCCAATGAGAATTCGCATTTGAATTTGAATACAAACTAGGTAGCTTAACTATCAATGTCACTACTAGACTTAGTACCACTGGAGCTCGGCAACTTATTTATATAACTCTACGCTGCTCGGCTCATTTACACTAGCCTATAAACTAGGCTTCTATTTCAGTGTCTTCATACTCCACTCTATATTCTAGGTATACCGTAATCCATGTCATCAGTGCCTCCTGAAAGATTTGGCTCTTCATAGTAGATTTTTCCTTTGTGTTTGGTGTCATCGTGGTCCTCGGTGTTGTAACTCTCAAAATATAGTAAGGGTTTAAAAAGATACGATTAAGTACGAGCGTACCCATCAAATTCTATAATTCGGTGTGTGATGTGTAAACATGGATCAACCATCTAGGTTCTTTAGGTTTTTGAAAACATATTTTTAGAAAACATAAGTTTTAGTTTAGAAAACTATGTTCATGAGTCTTTACTGACTGTTAGAACTTTATTGAGTTTCTTTTCACGTTGCGTTCATAATCTATTCCCGTATAAAGAGTAACATGTCATATTTGTAAACTCTTGAGAGGTGCGCTACTTTTCCTATAAACGCTCTTGGCCTTATTGCATTTATCACACTTTCTTAGGTGTGAGGCTTGTTACCAAGTTTCTTCGAGTTATGACGAGCTCTACCGAATTATGTAATCTACCCTTTTGCATTAAATCCGGTCAACAACCACTGTTTAAATATCATCCTGGCTAAGACACTAGAGTCGTCATCTTGCAACACAAGATAGGAACGTTACGGGATCCCACCAACTTGTGTTCCTCACTTGGAATATAGCCCGACCTAGCTATCCAAAGTTATACGGAGCAAAGAAGAAACTTCTGACTCGTTCATCTCATTCCAAGATTTGTGGTCAGCGCTATTTATATGATGCCTTGAAATAACTGATTATAGTTATTGTTCATATCCTGGTTTAACTTTCCCGGTACAATAAAATATCCACCTCATGATTTCCCATCATGAATTCCAATCATGATTTTATTGATCACCAATTCATAATTCATTTTATTCATTAAAAAGTGATTTGTTTTACTTTCCATTTGTGATTCTTTTGAGAAGTATTTTCTATATAAAATATAACTATGTGTAATTGAATTTGGCTCATAACTACGAAATAAAACACTTCGAAGGTTCTACTTGACCCTTTACCTCGAGTTCTAGAAATAGAAATCATTGTATTATAAATAAAATGCTTCAGGAAAACAAGTTGATGTACTAATGCAAGTAATTGAAATGCAAACATTCCTTTGGAATTTCTTTTCTTTTAAGTGGATTTTCCTTTTAGGGTTTTATATAAGTTTCACTTTAGAAATTTTATATAATTGTTATGCTAGAATTTTCATAACTTTATATGACTTTCACTTTAGAATTTTTATATATTTATAAAAGTTAAGTTTATAAATTATTTCTACCAATTCCTTTTGCTTTAGGTGAATTATGAAAGTATTTTTAGATGGTGATTTAAACCACTCAAAAATTCTTCAAACAAAAGTATTTTTAATAAATCCACAAAATAAGTTTTTTAATTCCTTGTATTTTCTCTAATTAAAACTATTGTTATTTTATTTTCCTAACAATTTCTAGGGGCATTATTACTAATTCTGAAATTACTAAATTTCCCTTGGCCCCACTGGTCAGTCCAAAAGGTCAAAACCAGTTGAAACAATTCGGCCCAACCAAACATGTTCATTCTATCCCCTCACTCGCTCATGCCCATGCCCATGCTCTCGCATCTCTGCATCGTCTCTGGAGTCGTCGGTCGATCTCCACATCGTCTCTGCTTCCATCGTAGCTTGCTAGTGCTTCCTCTCGCTACGATCTATGCTCTCGCTCTCTACCAGTCGCTCACAACCCTAACCCTAACTAGGGTTTCGGAGTTAATGATGTTTCTACTCTGTGGCGCAAATCATTGATGACCCACAAGTATAGGGGGTGTATCGTAGTACTTTTGATAAATAGGAGTGTCGATCCCAACAAGGAGCAGAAGGTGCTGAACAGTGGTATGGAGCAGGAACTCTCTGTAATACTTACCAAACGGATTTTTAGTGGTTTTCTGACAAGCAACAAAACAAAGAGCAAGTTAAAAAGAACAAATGCAGCAAGTGGCCCAATCCTTTCTTAGCAAAGGACAAGTCGGTGGAAATACTTATAAGGACCAAACGTTCTCGAGGACACATGGGAATTCTGTCAAGTGTTTTCGCTTCAAAATAGCTGAGTACTCTTCTCTGGTGTTGTAAGTGTTGTGTGGGTGAACCTGTGATAATGTACCGACCTTACTTGGACTAATACATACTTGTGATTAAACCCCCTACAAACATCCGTAACTACAGGAAAGTAATTAAGATATAAATATAACCACAGCTTAAACTCTGAGATCCTACACTTCCTTGTGCAAAGGTGTCCTAACGGGGGTTCAGGTTTCTGTCACTCCGGCAACCCCACAATTAGTAGCAAAATACAAAATGCATCCCCCTAGGCCCATAAATGATGAAGTATCATGTAGTCGACGTTCACATGACACCACTAGAAGAATAGCACCACAACTTAAATACTAAACCATTGAATAATAACTCAACACAAATCCATCATGACTTCTCCCATGTCCTCAAGAACTAAACGAACTACTCACAAGACATCATATGGATCAAGATCAAAGATGATATGGTAATGGATAACAATATGAACACAAACAATAATCCAATGGTTTCACTCACAAGCATCGACTACAATAGTAATCAACACCGGGAAAGTTTCCCCTAAGAACTAAAGCAATATCCAACACAATTGTTACAGCGGGATGGAGTAATGATGATGGTGCCGGTGGAGATGATGGTGTGGATGATGATGATGATCCCGATGAAGCCTAGCTTGACGATGGTGTTGATGGCGATGATATCCCCTCTCCGGGAAGGAATTTCCTCGGCAGAAATCTATCTGCCAGAGAGATCTTTCTCTCTCGGTGTTTTCCGCCCCTAGAGGCGGGGGAAATCTATCTGTGGTCGCTCCCCTATGCTTAGGGTTTCGTAGGGAAGATATAGGCGAAGGGGCAGAGTCGGGAGCCGGGCAGGTGGGCCACACCTACCCTAGGCGCGACCCAGGGTGGGCCCGTGCCTAGGGGGTGTGGCCCTCCTGCGGCCCTTCTTCGCTCCTCCTTCTGGCTTCCTCAATCTTCTGGAAAAATAATATTTTCCCATATTTTTCTGGTATTTTTATGATCTTTGCGAAATTGCACCGAAACGCTTTCTTTTCCATCAAAATCCAGACTCCGTCAGTTCATCCTCCAAGAATCATCCAACATGCATAAACAAATGAAAAGCCATAAGTAATACCTCATAATAATACATATATCAATGAATAGAGGTAAATTATGATATAAAAAGGTGATGCAAATTGGGCATATCAACTCCCCCAAGCTTCGACCTCGCTTGTCCCCAAGCGAAAACTGAGCTCAGAAAACATGTCCACTAGTTTATGGAGTGAAGTGTCGATAAAAGAATACGAACAAGAAGCATCACACTTACCATTTCACAACTCATAGAAGAAAGCAACTCACCATTATATAACTTAGCTTGCAACCAAGCACAACAGTCACAATAGATATGCATAAAGATAAATCATAATTGGAATTGGCAAGTTCTTGGTCAGATAACAGCTAGGAAACAATTTCACAAAAATCTTTTTGTAGAAGTTTCAAAACAGGAGCACTCTTTGCTCAAAAAGGTCTACAAGTGAAGGCTTTCAAAGTAATACTCAATAGATAAGAGTTTTGTGTAAACAAGGAAGATAAAGAACATGATTGAATAAATCACCATATGAATGCTTGAAACACAACTACTCAAATGCTTGCTGGAGATAGAGAGGAAGTAGGTTTACTGACTCAACTTAGAAGTAGGAGAAAGGTCCCTTTATAGAGGGAAGCAGGGATTACAAGTCATAAAGAGCTTACAAAAGATTATGGTACTTACTAGCTTTGAGCCCTCATTTCCCATATCATAGGCATCTTGAGATGATTAAGGTTAAAGTGCACAAATATGGAGTATATGCTTGACGAAATATAAGTTGGCAACCTAATGTCCCTTAAATATGAGGGCCACTCCTCATGCTACTCATTTTTGGTCACCGGTAAGTTCGAACCGCCAACGGGGTACCCCTTGCACATGGTACATGAGCTTTCCCATAACCAAAATGACAAGGCAAGTAGACAATGAGCATCTCATCGATCTTTTTATTTACTATGTGCATAGTTTTTTATTGAGCATGCTTCATAGATAACTCACTATGGTGATGCTACAAGTTTCCACCATGATTAGGCATGGCTTAGGCTAGCGGCCCAGACGTTTATCTAACACAAAATACAAACTCCATGGACTTATAAGTTCCCTCTTTATTTCACACTGTTGACATCCAAAGACAAAAGAGCACGATATCAACTGTGTACAGGGTACAAGTGCAATGTTGAAAACGTTCCCCGTGACAGCATGGTTCTGCTAATTCCAACATATAGATGCAAGCATATACAACTTCGATGGCACAATGGTTCATGTCTATTAGGGGCAATAAAATAAGGTGTTCCATCAAGTTCGTGAGAGCTTTACTAACTAGTTTTCACATAAAAAAATACTTTTTAATTCGAAAGGTAGATGAAGCTTGAGAATTTACTTGGAATAGAAAAAGTGCTACTAGGTAGATATAGTGGACACAAATGGCAAAGGTTTTGGTACAAAGGGGTTTGGAAACATGAGAAGTATACCTTCTCAAAACAGGTTTTTGGCTAGCAAGGCTGGGTAGCAAGCAAGAGAGTTGAAAGAAACAATCAAACATACAAGTAATAAAGCCAAACATGCAATCTTCCTTGAAGACACAAAAGATCTTAAATAAAGAATACTAAGCTTATGAGCCAACAAGAAAGAAAATAAATGATACAAAATACCTGTAAGCCTTTTCTTTTTCTTTCAGACCTCAAAAATTGTTGCTACTGACCCGAGATCGGTTTGCCAAAACCAATTTATATCCACTTGATGATCCCAAAGTGATGCCAATACTGATCAAAAAGATCCATCATATAATAGAGATTGCAAACTAAAATAAGAAGTGCAAAAAAGTAAAAGATGATACTTCTCATTAATATTCAATAAAGGCACTCACACCAAGGGATACATAGATAATCAACTAAAGGAGATATACTTACACATGCAAACCAAACCATAAGATAACCTATCTACCAAAGATATGAATCCACTAAAAAGGTAAAAGATAAAAGATAATGGTGGTGATACCGCGGCACTCCCCCAAGCTTGGAACAAGCCAAGGGGATGCCAAACCTGATGGTGAATTACTCCTTCGGTGGTGGTGGTATTCTTTTGATAAGCTATTCAAAAAGTTTCTTCAAATACTCCATATCGAAGGTCAGAGTACGAATCAACTCCGAGTTATGCTCAATGCAGCTCATGATCAGCTCGGACCGAGGATCCCAGTCCTTGTTATTCTTTCTCCATTCTTCCTTCTTGGAGTAATCCTTCACTGCATGGTTAGAACAAGTGGTACGAGGAGGAAGTGTGCGTGGAGCGAGGATATGACGAGGAGTTCTCCCTCCTGTAGACATCCGTGCTATCCTCCTAAGATTTGTAGGTCATGCCACCAATCCAATGCTTGCGACGGTAGCGCGGGTGTCCGGATGCTTGTCCTCCTCCATGTCACCTTCATACCATACAAAAATCTCCTCCTCCTTAGGGACTTGAGGTTCTTCTTCCTCGGGCTTCTTGCCTTTATCGTTGGCAGAGACCATGGTGCTCTAAACTTGAGAAGATTTCCTAACAGAAACAGATTGATACGAAAACACGACGAGAACATGATGCACGAACCTTGGGGGTCTGGGGGTTATATATTACGAAGTTTCAAAGCATAAGGAAGGTACTAACACGGAAATGAGGCGAAGACGGAGTTCGAGGGTGGCACACCCCCCTCAGGCGCGGCCAGGCTGGGCCCGCGCCTGGGGTGGGTTTGTCCACCCCGGGCTCCGGTTCTTCCTCTGTTCCTTCTCATAGTCTTCCTTATGTATTAAAAACATCAAAAATAATAAAAAGATTGGATTTTCACGAACCTTCCGTTTTCACCACTTTTACCTATTCAAAGTTGAACTCTGCAGAATCCTTTTCTCCTTCCCTTGGAATTTCCTTTCCTACAAGGTCTCACACAAACTTCAATGGCAACATTAGTATAAGCACAAACAATAACCTTTAGGTACACACTTCAACTGAAAACTCATCAAAACAAAAGCTTCTATAAGAGGCAAATGCAAATGACGACAGAAATCTATCAAAACAGACCAGCAGGTAAAGATTGATTTTTTCGAAAACCTTCTGTTGCTCAAATCAAAAAGTGCAGATCTAATTAAAGTTTGGTAACATGTAACATCCCTAAAATCATGATTTCAAAGTTTTCATATCATTCATGCATGCATATAGAATTGAGATCTATTTCAAACTCATTTCAGAAAAACAGAGGCACATAGTGCTATGATTTTATGTGAACAAACTCAAATAAAATGGCCATCCCCATTTGAGAGTTTGAATGATTTTAAACCTAGCTTGTTTGTCTTCCTTATAGAAGGGTTTGAGTGTAGAATTTAAACCCAGATTTACAAATTGGAAATGGTTTCAAAAACCATTTTTCAAACTTTGCAAATCAAGTGCCAAGTCTCAGATATTTTTGTTCTCCAAGTTTGACCAACCTTTGCAAAGTGACCACATGGGTTATGACCTATTTTTTAGACCATTAAATTCAAATGAAACTTGAATTCATTTGAAAACCAATTCAGAAAACCGAACAGAAAAATAAAAGGAGTAAAACAAAAGAAAAGGGCCAGGCGCCACCAATCTGGCCCAGCATCAGAACAGGCCCAGCTAGCCCACCCGGGCCATTTCTTTCTCTCTCGCACGCGCCAGCGCACCCAGACAGTCACTGACGACCAGACCCCACCTCCCCTTCGCGCGTTTCGCTGACGAGCGGGCCCTCTCCACGTCGCCCTCGTCTTTCCCAAATCGCGGCCGCAGACCACGTCGCCGCTGCAGTGAAGCCGGTAATGGCATGGCGTAATTGGCCTTAATGCCGCAGGCGTTTCCTGTCGCGCTTGGGCCTATTTAAACCCCTCTGCCCCGTAAGCATTTCCCCCAATCTCCTCGCTCACTCCGCCACCAGGCTGCGCGCATTTGCCTTTGAAGCCCCGCAGTACCGACGACTCCGGCGACCGATTCCGGTGAGCCTCGACCGCCTCCCTCTCTCTGGTTCAAACGGTTGTGTTCAGCATGATCTGGCGCACCCCCTGATACCTTTCTTTTGCCTGCTCGTGACCCAGGTCGTCGATTCCGTCCACGACCGCAACCACCTGCGCCGCCGCTTGTCTCCGGCGACCAATTAAGGTAGAACCCGAGCGCCCCTTGCCCCCTCTTTCATACGAGATTGATCGCCTGCGTCTTGTGCATCGTCTGACCCCTCTGGTTCGTGCTAGGGCGACGCCAAACCTTGGCAAGAACCACGACTGCAAGCGACAGACGCCGCCCGCAACTCCGACGAGCCCCTGAGACCGTACCCGCGCGCCCCTTCGCAAACCAGCGCCACGTTGAGCTTCAGCACGCCACCGCGGTTCTGGTAAGCCACTTTCCCCACTCCCGCGCGACCTAAAACTCTAGCGCCGCCGCTGTCAGATGCGCCGCCGCCAGTCGCCGCCGCTAGCGCCGCTCGAGTTTGGTTAGTTGATCTGTAGCCGTCAGATCTGGATCCAACGCGTGGAATTTGATAAGTTAGCGAACCGTTATGGGCAGATCTGAGCCGTGGATTTTAATTAGATCCAACGGCGCGGGAGGGTCATCCTGAACGAATCGGTATCAGCCAATAGGATTAAGACGTGTGGCTAGAGTTTAAATCAAAAAAAGAATTCAAATCAGATTTAGATCCAAATTTCAAATGGCTATAACTTTTGATTCCCACGTTAGATTTTTGCAAATTTTATACCGTTGGAATCAGGGAGACAAGCCCTTTCTGAATCTGCAATGTGTTTAACAAAAAGTTTCTGTTCAAATGACTTTTTATGCAGAAACTTGTTTAGGACTATTTTCAGTATAGAATTTGTTTAGTAAATTGTTTTAGTGCTAAATAAGTTGTGTTAGCAAGTCTTTGACTTGGTTTTGTTTCTGTATCTTGCACTTTCTTGGTGGAGTTTTCAAAAATCATCACTTAGCATTTTCTTGCATGCATGCATTCATATTTTTGTTTGTATGTGAATTGTGTATAATTTTGTGCTACAAATTTTTGTGTAGATTTTGCTAGTGACTGTGATTGTGAAGAGTGCTACTCTCCCCATTACCAAGGCAAGTGGTACTTCATGAATATTTCCATCCCTATATTTTGTTTAAGCATTAGAAATATTTTGCTAAGTCTTGCATGTTACTTTTTGCCAAATGCTATGTTGGGAAATCCTAAGTAGTTGTAGAATTGTAGAATTGCTAGGGAATTTCCTAAGTTAAGTTACTATGCCATGCTTAGCCTAGCTAGTAGCAAACAAGGGTTGGTAAAGTATATACATGCTATGATGAAAATATTTCTAAGTCTTTTGACCTTATGTTTTTCTTAATAAAACAACTAAGTCAATGAACCTCCTGGGTGGAATGGGACTTGAATGGTGGTTTTTGGTTGAGTGGTTACACAAGGCCCATGGACATGGTTTACCTTGTGTATCACACTTGTGGTATGCCACCCAGGCACAAAGGGATTTGGAGGCCAAGTGTTGAGGAGCTTATAGTGCAACCACTTGGCAATATGGGCTCTGCCTTGATCATATAGGTTGCTAGAAGTTAGCCTTTTGGACAGTTGGTGGTAGAGGGAATGATAGGTTGGAGCGCGTACATTTGGCTAAGGAAAGGCTTCTGAAAGGTCCTGTCTTAGGAAACCAAGTCTGGTGGGGAAAGTGCACAACCTCTGCAGATGGAAAATCTAAGTGCTTAGCCAAGTCCATGGCAATGGACAATTTGAGCATCAAGACATGGAAGCTATCAAGAATCTCATCACTCCAACTTCTAAGTAAAAATTTGTGGGTGAAAAAGGGTGAAGGACCCCAATGTCTATTGGTGGTTTCTTGGGAAATGTTTTTGACAAAGAAAAACTTAGTATTTTCAACTAATAGGAAAAACCTATTTTGAAGCAAAGCAAGCCAAGCTACACTTAGCCAAAATGCATATAGTAATATAGTCCACTTAAAAATTTACTAAGGTATCACTTGCCAATACTATTCCAAAGTATTGACCCACTGTGGCTGTAACTTGTGATGTTGTAGGTTACTCCGATGATGATTAGGTGTCATGAGTCTACACTCAACATGCTTGCCTGTGGCACATGAAGATGAATACTTATGTTTATTTACTTATTCCAAAACTCTTGTATTAGGCATGTGGCCTTGAGTTGTAAAAGACTATGTTTTATCTCTGGAATGGATGTAATAAATGACCTTTGTATCTGTGTACTTCATCTTAAACTGTGGATGCTAGCAATGATCCAGGGACTAGCATTGCAATCACAGGGATCCTTTTCCTTTACAAAGGACGGATCTTACAGATGGTAACAGAGCACTGTGTTGCCTGTAGGATTATGACCCTAGGATTGGAAAACCACTAAGGAAAAATTTTCAACTACTTCTACACTTGTCTATTCTTCTCTTAAACTTTTCTAATCTTCTCATTCTCATCTCTATTTGTAGATGAATTCCATCAACGAAGCCGTGAAGAAAGGACCACTCATGACCATGACCTTGGAGTGTGAAACTGGGTTTCCCAAAATTCTCAAGGACCTCATGGTGGCAATGGAAGCACATGGTGCAGCTGTGTACAAAGGCTTTCCAGTGATGGATGAAGGAGTGGAGTACTGGTGGGTGCAACTTCACTTATACAAAAACAAGGAAGACAACCACAAAGAAAGAGGATTCTGCATGTACACCAACACTGTGATGCACACCACATTCTTTGAGTCAGCAAGAGAAGCAGCTTGGAGGACTATCAAAGAACTACGTGCTAGAGTTAAGTGCAGAATGCTCAACCTCCAAAAAGACTTAGAGAAAGAGAAGGAACATACCCAAGAGTTGGAAGCCACCAACCAAACCTTAAGAGGAGATATAATAGACTTAGTGATGGAGTCATGTGAACAAGATAGGCTGATTGCCTCTAGGAACATTGTGTTAGCCAACAGATCCAGTGAGATAGGATTGTAAACGCACTTCGTTAGTTGGACCACCACCTATCACCTTATTTTCCAAAATGATACCTTAAATAAGTTTGGACCTTGGTTGATGTAATGGATTCATGTATGCATGACTTGTGTGATTTTGTGTTCCAAGGATGTGTATGTGATGTTTGTCTTTGTTTTATCTTAAATAGTGTTGTTCTAACTTTTCAATCTTATAAATAGATGCCTATTACCATCAGCACTGTTGAGGAGTTCCAGGTTACCCGCTTTGGTCCTCGTATCGTTGAGCTTACCACTTTGCTCAATCTCCCACTTCCCACCATCATGGTGCATCCGCTCACCAAGTTCGAGAGGAAGGACCTCTGGGGCTTCAAGGTGAACCAGCCCAGACGCCAGACAAAGCCTACTACGGAGGCCATCGTCTTCAAGATTATGCACGATGACATGGAGAGAGGCATGGAGGTAGTCATGCAGGACCTGATAGGACGTTTACTAGGCCGTCACTCCCGACAGGTTAGAGGCACCCACTTCCACGTCTTCGGAAGACGTGATGAGGATGGAGAGTCCATCGACTTCGAGGACGACTCGAGGGACGCAGCAGAGCCGATACGTCTCTATCTCCAGGACTTAGAGTCTCTCATTAGGCACGTGGACACGGACAGGACCAATGTCATGCTCAGCAATGAGGAGCTCCAGGTGCAGCTTCGCGAGAAGGACAAGCTTTTCGCACAGCAGGACGAGATAGTCAAGGAAATGGAGGCGAAGTTCGAGACCCAAGACCGGAAGTTCAAGAGTCAGGAGAAACGCGTCCAGGATAGGAACAAGAAGATCCGGGACATGACTGAAGAACTGAAGTCCAAGGATTTCGAGCTAGAGCAGCAGCAGATGGTGATTGAGAGGCTTCGTTCCCAGAAGAGGGCTCTCAAGGCCAAGATTGAGTCCTTGACCACTACCATTGAGGAGAACAAGACCGCGATGGAGAACGCAGGTCTTACCTTTGTCGAGGAGGAGATTGATGCTGATGAATAGACTTGATTACTCGTTTATCTTTTATTATCGTACTTGTTATTTGTGAACTTGTTATTGGACCATCCGACATGTGGATGGCTTGCCACTTGTGTGTTTTACTTTGTGAACTTGTTATCTGGTTGTTGAACTTTTATCTTCTGTTGCATGCTTGTGTTTGTTTATGTGATGTAATGTGCATAAAAAACATCTATGGGTATTTCATTCTTATCTCTATTTGAACAAACCACAGATGCCTCCCCGTCGCGCAAACCCCAACCCCAGCAACATTACTCCAGAAATGCAGCAAATGATGAATGCTCAAACACAGCTCATGCAGATGATGACGACATTCATCCAGAACCAGAATAATAACAACAACAACAACAACCCCAATAACAACAACAATAACAACAACAACCACCCTCCGGGCTTTGATATGCTCACCAGATTTCTGCGTTTGAGGCCAGCTAAGTTCTCGGGGACGACTGATCCCATGGTGGACAATGATTGGCTATGTTCTGTAAACAAGGACTTAGTGACCGTGGGCTGCACGGACGCTGAAAAGGTCAGATTTGCAGCACATCTGCTGGAAGGGCCAGCCGCCACTTGGTGGGACAACTTCCAAATCACCACTCCTATAGATGAGGTGACTTGGGCTATCTTTGAAGATGGCTTTCGCACTGCTCATATCTCGTCAGGAATAATGAGCCTGAAAAAGAAAGAGTTCCACAATCTGAAGCAGCGCCACCGCAGCGTGGCTGAGTACATTGAAGAGTTCAATAATCTGGCGCGTTATGCACCGGATGAGGTTGACACAGATGCCAAAAGAAATGAAAAATTTCTGGAAGGCTTGAATGATGAGCTGAATCTTCAGCTGGCTGTGGCATATGTTCCCACTTATCAGTCGCTCTGTGACAAGGCTGCTATATTGGAGAACAAAATGAAGCAAGTCGAGAGTAGAAAGAGAAAGTACTCCGACAAGCACAGATCGGGATCGTCTCACAAACGATCTCACTATGATGACAGTGGAAGCTCAGGATCCCATAAGCATGGGAAATTCAACAAGCACCACAGCCACAACCGTCATGACAACAAGCATCATCGCATTCATGACAATGACAAGTACAAGAACCACAAGAGTGGACATAAGAGCCACCACGATGGAAATGGTAATGGAAGTGGAAGTCAGCCTGCTAAAAGGGACATCAGTCAGGTTGAGTGCTTCAAATGCAACAAGATGGGACACTATGCAAATGAGTGCCCCGAAAAGAAAGTTGAAGGACCTGTCAAGCCCAATCCTTTCCAGAAAGGACAGGTGAACCACATTAATGTCGAGGAGGTCTATGAGGAGCCTGACGCTGTTGCCGGTAAGTTCAGACTCAATTCCATTCCAGCATTTGTACTCTTTGATACTGGTGCATCGCATTCATTCATATCAAAGGCATTTGTTGATAGAAATGGGTTTCCATCTGAAAATATTGGTTGTCCAATAAAAGTTAGTTTTCTGGGTGGAGATATGATAGTAAGTCTTGGATGCCAGGATCTAGTAATAGAGTTTGGAAAACATAAGTTTCCAGTGAGTCTGATAATCCTAGATTCCCAAGGACTGGACGTAATATTGGGAATGGATTGGATGGCTAAGTATGAAGGAGTACTAGATTGTGCTAATCGTACTATTGCACTCACAACCCCGGAAAGAAAAAGAATTAAATTCAAGTCAAACTTTGAATCCAAAGGAAGTAAGCTTAATTCTCTTAAGGGGGTTAGCATGGACAGTGTGCCAATTGTGTGTGAGTATCCGGATGTATTCCCAGAAGAATTACCAGGAATGCCACCAGATAGAGATGTGGAGTTTCTGATAGATTTGGTACCAGGTTCTGGACCAATAGCAAAGAGACCATACAAAATTTCAGTTGATGAACTGAAAGAGCTTAAGAAGCAACTAGGAGAACAGTTGCAGAAAGGATTCATTCAACCAAGTTCTTCATCTTGGGGAGCCCCAGTTTTGTTCGTGGAAAAGAAAGATAGAAGCCAAAGGTTATGCATAGATTACCGTTCCCTCAACGAGGTAACTATCAAGAACAAATATCCTTTGCCTAGAATCAATGACTTGTTTGATCAGCTAGAGGGAGCATGTGTGTTCTCGAAGATTGATCTCCGGTCAGGCTATTTTCAACTTAAGATAAGAGAGCAAGACATACCTAAAACAGCATTCACCACAAGGTATGGTTTGTATGAGTATACCGTAATGCCTTTTGTCTTAACCAATGCTCCAGCATACTTCATGAATATGATGAACAAGGTGTTCATGGAATTTCTTGACAAGTTTGTTGTCGTATTCATCGATGACATCTTAGTCTACTCCAAGAGCAAAGAAGAACATGAAGGACATTTGCGTTTGATACTTGAGAAGTTAAGAGAGCATAAGCTTTATGCCAAATTCAGCAAGTGTGAGTTCTAGTTAGAAGAAGTTGGTTTTCTTGGTCATGTTATGACAAAGGATGGTGTAGCAGTTGATCCTGCTAAGGTTTCAGCTGTGACTGAATGGGAATCTCCCAAGAACGTGAAAGAAGTTCGCAGTTTCCTTGGCTTAGCAGGTTACTACAGAAGGTTCATCGAGAATTTCTCAAAGGTTGCTAAGCCAATGACTGAATTATTGAAGAAAGACAAGAAGTTTGCTTGGTCTGAAGGATGTGAAGTCAGCTTTCAAGAATTGAAGAAGAGACTTGTGACAGCACCAGTTCTATGTCTGCCAGATTTGGAAAAGGATTTCCAAGTGTATTATGATGCGTCTCATCAAGGTTTGGGTGTCGTACTTATGCAAGACGGTAAAGTTGTGGCCTATGCCTCGAGACAACTCAAAACTCATGAAGTAAACTACCCTACTCATGATTTAGAGTTAACCTCTGTCGTCCATGCACTCAAAACATGGAGACATTACCTTTTTGGAAAGCGTTGTGAAGTGTTCACCGATCACAAAAGTTTGAAGTATATCTTCACCCAAAAGGAAATCAATATGAGACAAAGAAGATGGTTAGAGCTTATCAAGGATTATGACTTAAGTTTGCAATACCACCCCGGTAAAGCAAACGTTGTAGCAGATGCTCTAAGTCGTAAGGTATTTGTAAATGGCCTTACCAAAGGAGAATTGCTAGATGATTTGTGTACTCAATTCAGAGAACTCGGATTGGAGATTGTGCCTGAAGGACATCTCATGTCTTTGGATGTTCAACCCACTTTGTTGGACAAGATCCGAGAAGCTCAGAAGACCGATAAGGAAATTGAAAGGATTAAGGAAAATATTGGCCAAGGGAGAGCTAAAAATTTCCATGAAGACGAACAGGGTACATTATGGCATGGGAAACGTATCTGTGTTCCACAAGAACCGGAGTTACGGAAACTGATTTTGCAAGAAGCGCACAACTCTCCGTATTCTATTCATCCGGGTAACACCAAAATTTACATGGACATGAAAGAAATGTTTTGGTGGAACAATCTCAAGAGAGACATCGCCGAACATATTGCTTTGTGTGATGTGTGTAGTAGAGTAAAGGCGGAGCATCAGAAACCAGCAGGTTTGCTTCAACCACTACCAATCCCTGATTGGAAATGGGACAAGATTGGTATGGATTTCATTACCGGATTACCAAGGACCAGATCGGGATATGATTCCATATGGGTAGTAGTGGATCGCCTAACTAAAGTGGCTCATTTCATACCCGTGAAGACAACTTATACTAGTGCCAAGTTAGCCAAAATCTACATGAGTAGAATTGTATGCCTTCATAGTGTGCCTAAGAGTATTGTGTCTGATAGAGGAACTCAATTCACTTCCCATTTTTGGAGACAACTACATGAGTCATTGGGAACGAGGTTGGAATTCAGTACTGCTTTTCATCCTCAAACCGATGGACAAACAGAAAGGACTAATCAAATTCTGGAAGACATGTTGAGGGCATGTGCCCTAGACTATGGAGCAAGTTGGGATGAAAGTCTGCCTTACGCAGAGTTTTCTTATAACAACAGCTATCAAGCCAGCATTGAGATGGCACCGTTTGAGTTTCTCTACGGAAGAAAGTGTACCACCCCATTATTATGGAATGGTGTGGGAGAAAGAAGTTTATTCGGGCCAGATCTTATCAAAGAAGCCGAAGAGAAGGTCAAATTGGTTAAGGACAGGTTGAAGATAGCACAGTCCCGACAGAAAAGTTATGCAGATCCTAAGCGTAGAGAAGTTACCTACGAAGTTGGTGATAGAGCCTATCTTAGAGTATCACCACTCTGTGGAGTGAAAAGATTCGGAGTCAAAGGAAAGTTGGCACCAAGATATGTTGGGCCATTCAAGATTCTGAGTCACAAAGGAGAAGTTGCTTATGAAATAGAACTACCAGAATCTCTATCAGCTGTCCATAATGTGTTTCATGTGAGTCAACTTAAGAAATGTTAGCCAGAAATGGAAGAAACTTCTTTGAAGGATACCATACCATTGGAGGAAGTACAACTAGAAAGTGACCTCACATATGAGGAGAAACCTATCAAGATTCTTGAGACCGCAGAAAGAGTCACAAGGACAAAGACTATCAAGTTTTGCAAAGTGCAATGGAGTCATCATACCAAAGAGGAAGCAACATGGGAAAGAGAAGATGATCTACGGAAAGACCACCCTCACCTATTTGCTAGCCAATCCGAATCTCGAGGGCGAGATTAACCTTAAGGGGGTTAGATTTGTAACATCCCTAAAATCATGATTTCAAAGTTTGCATATCATTCATGCATGCATATAGAATTGAGATCTATTTCAAACTCATTTCAGAAAAACAGAGGCACATAGTGCTATGATTTTATGTGAACAAACTCAAATCAAATGGCCATCCCCATTTGAGAGTTTGAATGATTTTAAACCTAGCTTGTTTGTCTTCCTTATAGAAGGGTTTGAGTGTAGAATTTAAACCCAGATTTACAAATTGGAATTTCAAAAACCATTTTTCAAACTTTGCAAATCAAGTGCCAAGTCTCAGATATTTTTGTTCTCCAAGTTTGACCAACCTTTGCAAAGTGACCACATGGGTTATGACCTATTTTTGAGACCATTAAATTCAAATGAAACTTGAATTCATTTGAAAACCAATTCAGAAAATCGAAACAGAAAAAGAAAAGGAGTAAAACAAAAGAAAAGGGCCAGGCGCCACCAATCTGGCCCAGCATCAGAACAGGCCCAGCTAGCCCACCCGGGCCATTTCTTTCTCTCTCGCATGCGCCAGCGCACCCAGACAGTCACTGACGACCAGACCCCACCTCCCCTTCGCGCGTTTCGCTGACGAGCGGGCCCTCTCCATGTCGCCCCTCGTCTTCCCCAAATCGCGGCCGCAGACCACGTCGCCGCTGTAGTGAAGCCGGTAATGGCGCGACGTAATTGGCCTTAATGCCGCAGGCGTTTCCTGTCGCGCTTGGGCCTATTTAAACCCCTCTGCCCCGCAAGCAATTCCCCCCACTCTCCTCGCTCACTCCGCCACCAGGCTGCGCGCATTTGCCTTCGAAGCCCCGCAGTACCGACGACTCCGGCGACCGATTCCGGTGAGCCTCGACCGCCTCCCTCTCTCTGGTTCAAACGGTTGTGTTCAGCATGATCTGGCGCACCCCCTGATACCTTTCTTTTGCCTGCTCGTGACCCAGGTCGTCGATTCCGTCCACGACCGCAACCACCTGCGCCGCCGCTTGTCTCCGGCGACCAATTAAGGTAAAACCCGAGCGCCCCTTGCCCCCTCTTTCATACGAGATTGATCGCCTGCGTCTTGTGCATCGTCTGACCCCTCTGGTTCATGCTAGGGCGACGCCAAACCTCGGCAAGAACCACGACTGCAAGCGACAGACGCCGCCCGCAACTCCGACGAGCCCCTGAGACCGTACCCGCGCGCCCCTTCGCAAACCAGCGCCACGTTGAGCTTCAGCACGCCACCGCGGTTCTGGTAAGCCACTTTCCCCACTCCCGCGTGACCTAGAACGCTAGCCCCGCCGCTGTCAGATGCGCCGCCGCCGCTAGCGCCGCTCGAGTTTGGTTAGTTGATCTGTAGCCGTCAGATCTGGATCCAACGCGTGGAATTTGATAAGTTAGCGAACCGTTATGGGCAGATCTGAGCCGTGGATTTTAATTAGATCCAACGGCGCGGGAGGGTGATCCTGAACGAATAGGTATCAGCCAATAGGATTAAGAAGCGTGGCTAGAGTTTAAATCAAAAACAGAATTCAAATCAGATTTAGATCCAAATTTCAAATGGCTATAACTTTTGATTCCCATGTTAGATTTTTGCAAATTTTATACCGTTGGAATCAGGGAGACAAGCCCTTTCTGAATCTGCAATGTGTTTAAAAAAAAGTTTCTGTTAAAATGTCTTTTTATGCAGAAACTTGTTTAGGACTATTTTCAGTATAGAATTTGTTTAGTAAATTGTTTTAGTGCTAAATAAGTTTTGTTAGCAAGTCTTTGACTTGGTTTTGTTTCTGTATCTTGCACTTGCTTGGTGGAGTTTTCAAAAATCATCACTTAGCATTTTCTTGCATGCATGCATTCATATTTTTGTTTGTATGTGAATTATGTGTAATTTTGTGCTACAAATTTTTGTGTAGATTTTGCTAGTGACTGTGATTGTGAAGAGTGCTACTCTCCCCATTACCAAGGCAAGTGGTACTTCTTGAATATTTCCATTCCTATATTTTGTTTAAGCATTAGAAATACTTTGCTAAGTCTTGCATGTTACTTTTTGCCAAATGCTATGTTGGGAAATCCTAAGTAGTTGTAGAATTGCAGAATTGCTAGGGAATTTCCTAAGTTAAGTTACTATGCCATGCTTAGCCTAGCTAGTAGCAAACAAGGGTTGGTAAAGTATATACATGCTATGATGAAAATATTTCTAAGTCTTTTGGACTTATGTTTTTCTTAATAAAACAACTAAGTCAATGAACCTCCTGGGTGGAATGGGACTTGAATGGTGGTTTTTTGTTGAGTGGTTACACAAGGCCCATGAACATGGTTTACCTTGTGTATCACACTTGTGGTATGCCACCCAGGCACAAAGGGATTTGGAGGCCAAGTGTTGAGGAGCTTATAGTGCAACCACTTGGCAATATGGGCTCTGCCTTGATCATATAGGTTGCTAGAACTTAGCCTTTTGGACAGTTGGTGGTAGAGGGAATGATAGGTTGGAGTGCGTCCATTTGGCTAAGGAAAGGCTTCTGAAAGGTCCTGTCTTGGGAAACCAAGTCTGGTGGGGAAAGTGCACAACCTCTGCAGATGGAAAATCTAAGTACTTAGCCAAGTCCATGGCAATGGACAATTTGAGCATCAAGACATGGAAGCTATCAAGAATCTCATCACTCCAACTTCTAAGTAAAAATTTGTGGGTGAACAAGGGTGAAGGACCCCAATGTCTATTGGTGGTTTCTTGGGAAATGTTTTTGACAAAGAAAAACTTAGTATTTTCAACTAATAGGAAAAACCTATTTTGAAGCAAAGCAAGCCAAGCTACACTTAGCCAAAATGCATATAGTAATATAGTCCACTTAAAAATTTACTAAGGTATCACTTGCCAATACTATTCCAAAGTATTGACCCACTGTGTGGCTGTAACTTGTGATGTTGCAGGTTAATCCGATGATGATTAGGTGTCATGAGTCTACACTCAACATGCTTGCCTGTGGCACATGAAGATGAAGACTTATGTTTATTTACTTATTCCAAAACTCTTGTATTAGGCCTGTGGCCTTGACTTGTAAAATACTATGTTTTATCTCTGGAATGGATGTAATAAATGACCTTTGTATCTGTGTACTTCATCTTAAACTGTGGATGCTAGCAATGATCCAGGGACTAGCATTGCAATCACAGGGATCCTTTTCCTTTACAAAGGAGGGATCTTACATAACAACCTAGAGAACAAGCTCAGAAAAATTCAGCTCCATACGAAGTACTGAGCTTCCTCACGAATTTTTACAATGCAGCACAAAAATCTGTCCCAGGACAGCCACTTTTCACAACTTGACTACTTCACAAAAGTAGTTGAACATTACACAAAAACCAAAACAAAAAGGATAAGGAGCAGTTATTACTGAAGTAATAACTTTCAAGACTCGACAAAACTCTTGGGTTATCTCCCAACAAGTACTTTTCTTTAATGTCTTTAAGTTAGGCTTGAAACTTTCAAAGATGCTCACAAAGGAGATAAATATTTGAAGTGAAAGAGTGCATCAAGAAGCAAATAACCAACACATTTGAGTCTAACCCACTTCCTATGATGGTAGTATCATGAGAAAACGAATTGTTGAAACAAAAAGCCACTAGCATAGGAAGACAAAACAAATGCAATTTCAAAGCTTTCAACATAAAACGGGGAAACTTAACATTATTGAGATGCATAAAATCGTGTTTCCCTCTCTCATAATAACTTTCAGTAGCACTTTGAATAAAGTTGACAATATAACTGTCACTGGAAACAAATTTATCATCATAATTAGCATACTTACAATCATCAAAAAGAGGTCCAAGGTCATAGACTGGATCAATAGAAGTAAGTTGTTCCATCCTAAAATCTTTATTAGGCAAACTATTTTCACAAGGAGCTTTAGCAAATTTTGAAAAGTTAAACTCATAAGAATCTCCATCAAACTTAGTTAAAACTTTTTTCCTTCTTACAATCTATAATATCTCCACAAGTGTTCAGGAAGGGTCTACCCAAGATAATAGGACAAGTTTTGCTAGCTGCTGAATTAAGCACTAGAAAATCAGCAGGATACTTAATCTTACCACAGAGAACCTCCACATCTCTTACAATGCCAATGGGGAAAATGGTTTCCTTATTAGCAATGTTAATAACCACATCAATGTCCTCAAGCTCACAAGGACCAATCTCATGCATAATTTCCCTGTAAAGCTCAAATAGCACTAGAACTAGCACCAATGTCACATAAACCATAATAGCAATGATCACCAATTTTAACAGAAAGCACATGAACACTATCTTTTCTAGCTTTACTAGGATGAGAGATAATATTAGAAGCATCTTCACAGAAGACAATGTGCTCATCCTCTATATTTCTAGTGACAGTGTCTTTCATAGTAGCTACCAAAGGTTCAACATTCAATTGCTTATCAGGCTCCACAGTTTCCTTTGTACCTTTATTATTTGCACTAATAATCATAGAATACTCCTTTACCTTAGCTGGTAAAGATAATTTATCAACATGAGGTTCAGGCACAATATGATTAGTAGTACAAACTTGAGTACTTCTAACTAGAACATGACTAACAACATCTTTATAAGGAGCATGGTATTTATTCCACTTCTTTTTGGGAATTTCTACGTAAGAGGCAAAGGCCTTAAAACAGTTGGCAATACTTTGGGAATCAAGACCAAACTCAATTCTAATATCACGGAAGTCATCAGTTCTCGTAAAAGATTTAATGCATTCATAATCATAGTTTATACCTGACTTTCTTCCTTTGTCATTCTCCCAAGATTCAGCGTTCCCTTGAATACGGAGTAAATCCCATTTAGCTTCTTCCTTCATGCGTGTGAATGGTCCAGCACAAGAAGCATCTAGTAAATCTTTATCATGAAGAGAAAGCCTAGCATAAAAGTTATTGAAAATAATATTGTTAGGGAGTTCATGAATAGGACATTTAAGCATTAATAACTTCAATCTCCCCCAAGCTTGAGCTGTACTCTCTCCATCACGAGGCCAAAAGTTATATATAAGATTTCTATCCTTATGAATTTCACTGAGAGGATAGAATTTGGAATAAAAGAGAGATGCCATTTCCTCCCATTCAATGGATTGTCCATTCTTTAGCAGCTTATACCATTCTTGAGCTCTCCCTTTCAAGGATATGGAGAGTAATTTCTTATTCACCTGTTCAGTTGTGATACCCGCACACTTAAACAACCCGCATAATTCATGGATAAAAAGCAAGTGATCACCAGGGTGGACAGTTCCATCCCCTAAATAATAATTATCCATAACACAATCAACAATACTTGTAGGTATCTTAAAAGGATCTACCTCAACAGGTGGTGGTTCATCTACTACCGTATCAGTGGTAGTAGTTTTCCCAAACAGAAAACCAAGTGGGTTATCCATATTGGAAACAAAGCAACAAGCAGTAACAAAAGCAATACTCATAGTAGAAGTTTCCCTTACCAGTTCCACTCTTCAGTAGCGCTTCACTCCCCGGCAACGGCGCCAGAAAATAGTCTTGATGAGCCACAAGTATAGGGGGTGTATCGTAGTACTTTTGATAAATAGGAGTGTCGGTCCCAACGAGGAGCAGAAGGTGCTGAATAGTGGTATGGAGCAGGAACTCTCTGTAATACTTAGCAAACAGTTTTTTAGTGGTTTTCTGATAAGGCAACAAAACAAAGAGCAAGTAACAAAGAACAAATGCAGCAAGTGGCCCAATCCTTTCTGAGCAAAGGACAAGCGGTGGAAATACTTATAAGGACCAAACGTTCTCGAGGACACATGTGAATTCTGTCAAGTGCTTTCGCTTTCGATAGCTGAGTACTCTTCTTTGGTGTTGTAAGTGTTGTGTGGGTGAACCTGTGCTAATGTACCAACCTTACTTGGAATAATAAATACTTGTGATTAAAGTCCCCGCAAACATCTGTAACTACAGGAAAGTAATTAAGATATAAATCTAAACACAGCCTTAAACTCTGAGATCCTACACTCCCTTGTGCAAAGGTGTCCTAACGGGGGTTCAGGTTTCTGTCACTCCGGCAACCCCACAATTAGTAGCAAAATACACAATGCATCCCCCTAGGCCCATAAATGGTGAAGTATCATGTAGTCGACGTTCACATGACACCACTAGAAGAATAGCACCACAACTTAAATACTAAACCATTGAATAATAACTCAACACAAATCCACTAATAACAACATGACTTATCCCATGTCCTCAAGAACTAAACGTACTACTCACAAGACATCATATGGATCAAGATCAAATATGATATGGTAATGGATAAAAATATTAACATAAACAATAATCCAATGGTTCTACTCACAAGCATCAACTACAATAGTAATCAACACCGGGAAAGTTTCCCCTAAGAACTAAAGCAATATCCAACACAATTGTTATAGCGGGATGGAGTAATGATGATGGTGCTGGTGGAGAGATGGTGTGGATGATGAAGATCACGATGAAGCCTAGCTTGACGATGGTGTTGATGGCGACGATCTCCCCTCTCCGGGAAGGAATTTCCCCAACAGAAATCTGTTTGCTGGAGAGATCTTTCTCTCTCGGTGTTTTCGCCCCTAGAGGCAGCGGATATCTATCTGTGGTCGCTCCTCTGTGCTTAGGGTTTCGTAGGGAAGATATAGGCGAAGGGGCGGAGTCGGGAGTCGGGCAGGTGGGCCACACCTTCCCTAGGCGTGGCCCAGGGTGGGCCCACGCCTAGGGGGTGTGGCCCCCCTGCGCCCCTTCTTCGCTCCTTCTAGCTTTCCCAATCTTCTGAAAAAATAATATTTTCCCATATTTTTCTGGTATTTTTCTGATCTTCGCGAAATTGCACCGAAACAGCTTATTTTCCATCAGAATCCAGACTCCGACAGTTCATCCTACAAGAATCATCCAACATGCATAAACAGATGAAAAGCCTATCAATCATCGTGATGAACCTAGAGTACATCCTCGTCGTCTCCCCTTGCTGGAGTAGCTGGTGCAGGTTCAGACACCCACCCGTGGGTGCTCCCTGTGCCGCCTGTCTCCATGTGCTTATTCCTCCTCTTCATCCGCAAGTGAGATCGGCTCCCAGTTAGCCAAGGTTACCTCTCTCTCTCTCTCTCTCTCTATATATATATATATATATACATATATATATATATATCCTCTTCTCTATTTTTAATGATGGCTCTCTAGCATAGTAATTTTTAGGTTTTCTAATTCTAGCTTATGTAATGGTTATTATAGGGTCTATAGAATTTTCTAGAATATTCTAGTATATTTTAGGTACTAAGGAATGTTCTTATGACTAGCCTAGCTAGTCAGTTCTAGAGTTTGGTCATAGCTGAGTTAACTAAGCTTTACAAGTTATAGTTTTATCACTGGAAGGCATTGTTCTTCAATTAAAGTGTTTACTCTACTGGCAGTGAAGAACTAGTTGCTCAATTGTCTAGCTTAGGTGTTTGAGTGTAAGTATGTATTGGGGTTCGAGGGCAAAAAACAAAAAATTCCTACGATCGAAACCCTAATGACAGGATCTATCTACTAGTAATGCAATAAAAGAAGGGGACACGGTATTCATACCTTTGAAGACCGAACGTTGTTAACGTACCGCAGGGAACGTGGTTGATGAACTCATATCGATGCTGACCTCGAGGTCACGATGTCAACCGGCCGCGAAGACTCCTAGTGTCGAAAGCACGACGCCGCCCGAGGGAGTCAGACACGTATAGTGCTTGACGATGACTCCTGCTTCTCCCCGATCAAGTCGAGATTGCGGAAGTAGATCTCCTGTCTCCGAATCTCGCATCGCGATGGTGCTCCGCGGTGAAGAACTCCTCGTTTGCACATCCCTGACAAGGGGGCCACAGTCGCCAGAGAGAGATAGAGATAGAGAGAGAGGAGATATGCAACCAAATGCCTTTTCTTATTTTATTGTTTATTTTAATCCTCCTATGGGCAACTCTATATGTAGGTAGAGGTACATGTTCCCTCCCCTTTAGGTGCCCCATGTGGGACTAAAATCTAAAGGAAAAAGGCAAAAAACCGAGTAGCTAGTCGGGTGAGCCGCAGTGCCCACCGCGGCCCAGCCAGCAACAACAGCAGCAACCAGGCGGCGTCGGCCCAACGACCAGAAGTGGTGGCAGCCAGGCGGCGTCGGCCCAACGGCCAGAAGTGGTGGCAGCCAGGCGGGCCTGCCACGCTGTGACGACCCAGCATACCACCGCATGATGTAGTTGATTCGTGTTGAACGC
The DNA here is from genome assembly GCA_910589765.1 of Avena atlantica. NCBI lineage: Eukaryota > Viridiplantae > Streptophyta > Magnoliopsida > Poales > Poaceae > Avena > Avena atlantica. The sequence continues at coordinate 432,720,220 of OU342733.1, read as the reverse complement.
CCCGTTGGGAAACCCCAAGAGCAAGGTATGATGCAACACAACAGCAAGTTTCCCTCATTAAGAAACCGAGGTTATCGAACCAGTAGGAGGAAGGAAACTCCTCAAAGGTATTGCAAGCAACGTGGAAACCTGCACAACACAAACTCAAGACTTTGCCCCAACTAACAGTGAGGTTGTCAATCTCACCGGTTGCTGTAACAAAGGATTAACTGTATGGTGTGGAAGGTGATGATGGTTTGCAGCAAGTAAACAGTAACAGTGGAAGATGTATCAATGGTAAAGATTGGACCGGAGTCCAATGTTCACTAAAGATATTCTCCTTAGATAAACAAACATGGCATGCTGGGTAAACAAATTACAGCAGGGCAATTGACAGGACTGAGCAAGGCATAACAATGCAATACTAGACAAAAAGATCATGTGAGATTCGATTGGGCAATACAACAATATACATAGACCGCCATCCAACTGCATATATTACTAGAAGTCCACCTTCAGGTCATCATCCGAACCCCCTCTAGTATTAAGTTGCAAGCAACAGACAACTGCTTTAAGCAAAGTGTGTAAGGTAAACAATCCACTTGTTCCATGAAAAAGAGACCGTTGTTTTCTCCCTAGTGACAACAGCACATCTACAACCATAGATATTTATGTCACTTCCCTTGATTAAGTAGAGACATGAACCCACTATCGAGCATAAATACCCCCTCTTGGAGTCAATAGCAACTACTTGGCCAAGATAGATACTAACAATGGAGAGCATGCAAGATCACAAACAACATAGACATGATAGAATCAATAAGACAAAACCATTAATCAATCTGACATAGTAATCTCAATATCCATCGGATCCCCGCAAACACAACATGCATGATTACAAATAGATTAGATCTTGATCATGAACGGAGCTCACAAGATCTAGACATAAAAGCACAAGAAAAACGTTTGTTTGTTTCACATATATAAAACATGGCATAGTGGCATTCAACATGTCCATCATGGCGTAGCAAATAGATGCATAGGACACCTTAAAAGTTCATAAGAGTGACTAGATACAAATAGTTCAAGAACAAGCAATATCACAATATGTATCAATCAATAACTTTTGGGACACTGCACATAGAACGAAGAATGACAACTATGCTCTCTTAAAGGTGCCTAAAGGTAGAAGGTGGAGACTCAATATAATAGTGGAAGAAAGGCCGTTCACAAAGGGAAGCAGGGATTTCAAGTTTCAAAAAGAGATTCCAAAAATTATGGTACTTGTTAGCTTTCAACCCTCACTGCCCCTATCATAAGCATCTTGAAGTTATTAAGGTTAAAGTGAACAAACTATGGAGTATATGGTTGACAAAGTATAAGTTGGCAATCTCATGTCCCTTGAATACGAGGGCCGCAACGCATGCTACTCAACTTTAGTCACCTGTAAGTTCTTGTCATAGTAAGTATATGTGTATCATAGAGAACCGCCAACGGGGTACCCCTTGCACATGGTACATGACCTATCCCATAACCAAAATGACAAGGAAAGCACACAATGAGCATCTCAGCGATCTTTTTTTTACTATTTGCATAGCTTTTTATTGATAATGCTTCATAGATTGCTCATTACGGTGATGCTTCAAGTTTCCACCATGATTAGCCATGACTTAGGCTAGCGGCCCAGGCGTTTCTCTAACACAAAATACATAAATCCATGGACTTACAAGTTCCCTTTTTATTTCACACCGGCGACATCCATATACAAAAGAGCATGATATCAACTGTGTACAAAGTACAAGTGCAATGTTAAAAACGTTCCCCTTGACAACATGGTTCTGCTAATTCCAACGTATAAATGCAAGCATATACAACATAGATGACACAATGGTTCAAGTTTATTAGGGGCAAAGAATATAAAGTGTTCCATCAAGTTCGTGAGGGCTTTAATCACTAAGTTTTATCATAACAAAATACTTTTTAATTGGAAGATAGCTGAAAAACAAGAATATACTTGGAATTGTGTAACACACCATGCATAGGAGTTTATAGTGGACACTTTGGAATAACTTAGTTTCTTGAGAGTTGGAAGCATGAGTAGAACTTGCTCATACAAGTGGAGGCTAGCAAAAGACTGGGAGCAACCAACTAAGAGAGAAATAATGGCCATAATCATGCAGAGCGACAAAACATTACTAATCAAAGCATAGAGTGGTACTACCAGTCAAGGACTAAATGATCATAGAGGCTAGGGTGACTTGTTCATAGTCATAACATGGTGTGAGAATGTGCCAAGTCAACCCAAACAAAGCATCAAAGGAGAATACCACAATACTATGCTTTTGTATGCTAAAACAATGCATGATTCTTTCAAGGCACACTAAGCAATCCCAATTGTTTGGAACAAGTCATGCTACAACAATAATCACTAAGCATAAGGTCAAAACAACACCTAGCATGTCATGCAAATGTCTAAGTCACAGTCACTGCAAGCTCCTCTTGCACTTTCAAGCAAGAAGTTTCTACTCCTTTCCAACACCAATCAACTTATTTGAAACAACACAGCGACAACGGGGGTCCAAACTACTTTATTCAAGCAAATAAACAAACTAAGCAAAGCAAACAAAAACTAAGACGACCCAAGAACAACACAACAGTGCATGAAACAATAAAAACGAAGTGTCTAGAAAGACCTGAGCTTTTTATTGATGAAGACGGGGATGCCTTGGGCATCCCCAAGCTTTGACGCTTGTACCTCTTGGATATTCTTGGGGAGACACCGGGGTGGCATCCCCAAGCTTGAGGTTTTTTTCCATTCTTCATCTCATTACATCATTCTCTCTCTACACCTGGATTTTTTTCCTTCATACAAAACTTCACACAATCTTCATTAGCAACATTAGTGTATTCAAAAGATAATAGACCTTTGGGTTTAGCTTTAGAATAGCAAAACTTCCACTAAAAACACAAGCTACTGTAGCAACTCCTTAAAAAAGCTCAATTTCCGAAAAAGAACCCAAAAAGGAATCAATAAGAAGCAAACGCAAATAATGGCAGAAATTTGTCAAAATAGACTAGCAGGTAGAAACCTATTTTTTCGAATACCTTCTCTTGCTCCAATAAAAAAGTGTTGAACTAACGAAAGTCATCCAACATACTGGGGGATTTATTCGTAAATTTTAAGATCAATTCTACTTACAGAGACTCCTCACGAATTTTTATGGGGGAGGACAGAAATCTGTTTCGGGAAAACAACTCCCTAAATCTTACTTCCCTCTTATTAGAGGTCATTCTTGGCTCAAAAATAAAACAAAAAGGATAAGTAGAGGTCACTACTGAAGTAATAACTTCCAAGACTCAATAAAAATCTTGGGTTATCTCCCAACAAGTACTTTTCTTTAACACCTTTAAGTTAGGCACAAGAAGCAAGAAATCAAGTATTTTCAAATGAAGAAGCATTAACATCAAACCTTGCTTTTAGAGGAGGAGCAAAAAGCAACTTCTCTCTCCTCATAGGGAAGTGTTCAATACCTTTCTTGAATGTAAATTGATATTTAATGGTGCCTTCTTTCATATCAATGATGGCATCAACAGTTCTAATAAAAGGCCTTCCCAAAGTAATAGGACAAGAAGCATTGTATTCAACATCCAAAACATAGAAATCAACAGGGACATAAGCATTGTTAACCATAATGAGAACATCATTAACACTCCCCACGAGTTTCTTCTTAGCATTATCATTAAGTGGGACATCCAAATAACAATCTTCCAAAGGTGGCAAATCAAGCATTTCATAAATCTTCCTAGGCATAATAGAGACACTAGAACCAAGATCACATGAAGCTTTCAGATCAAAGTCATTCACTTGCATATTAATAATGGGTTCCCAACTATCTTCTACTTTCCTAGGAATAGAAGCTTTGTGTTTTAACTTCTCTTCCTTAACTTTAACAAGAGCATCTGTAATGTGTTTGGTGAAAGCAACATGCATATCACTAGCATCAGGACTTCTAGCAAGTTTTTGCAGGAACAAAATCACTTAAGAAATATTGCAACCATCAAGATCAAAATCAAACTTAGCATCACTAGTAGTAGACTCATTAGTCTTAGGCATTGTAGGAGGAGGAATATGTACTTCTTGTGGTTTAGTGGTGATGGTGCACACACTATTGTTTCTATCAATTTCAGCTTCCCTTTCCCACTTAGCATGAAGTTGAGCTAACAGTCTAATATTTTCATCAATAGTAACTTGTATGGCATGAGTAGCAGCAAGGGTACTTTCCATGGTTTCAGGTTTAGCAGCCATTTTATTAATCAAATAGGACTGTGCTTCAGACAAAGAGGAAATATTTTTCTCAACACTCAAAATTTTTGACTATAAACTAGGAATTTCTCTATTCAAATTCTCAACCTGATGACTAATATTTTTTAAGATAACAGATTGTTCTTCCATAGTTTTAGTGAATATCTTGTTTTGCTCATATTGCATCTGCCTAAAGTTCTTAGTGTATCTTTCAACTTCTAGAATCCTCTCTTCACTAGGCATTCTAGATCTACCATGATAAGTATTTCCATTAGGAGGATAAGGCCTATAGTTATTACCATAAGTATTGTCGCCAAAATTGTTGTTTCTAATGAAGTTCACATCAACTTGCTCTTCTTGAGCAACCAAAGAGGCTAAGGGAACATTATTTGGATCTAAAGGAGCTTTCCGATTAACAAGCATAACCATAATAACATCAATCTTATCACTCAAAGAAGAGGTTTCTTCAATAGAATTTACCTTCTTACCATGTGGAGCTCTCTTAGTGTGCCATTCAGAATAGTTAACCATCATATTATCAAGGAGTTCTGTTGCAGCAACAAAGGTGACAGTCATAAAGGTACCTCCAGCAGCTGAATCCAACAGGTTTCTTGAAGAGAAGTTCAAACCTGCATAAAAAGTCTGGATAATCATCCAAGCAGTAAGTCCATGAGTAGGGAAATTATTAACCAAAGATTTCATTCTTTCCCAAGCTTGAGCAACATGTTCATTATCAAGTTGTTTAAATTTCATAATATCACTTCTCATAGATATAATCTTAGCAGGAGGGTAGTACTTTCCAATAAAAGCATCTTTGCACTTAATCCAAGAATCAATACTATTTCTAGGCAAGGATAGCAACCATTCTTTAGCTTTTCCTCTCAAGGAGAAAGGAAACAACTTGAGCTTAATAATATCTCCATCTACATCCTTATACTTTTGCATCTCACAAAGTTCAACAAAGCTATTGATATGAGCAGCAGCATCATCAGAACTAGCACCAGAAAATTGCTCTCTCGTCACAAGATTCGACAAGGAAGGCTTCATTTCATAAAAGGTAGCATCAAGAGCAGGTGGAGCAATAGGAGTGCTAAGGTAATCATTATTGTTTGTGCTAGTTAAGTTACACAACTTGGTGTTCTTAGAAGAGTTCATTTTCGAAAAAGTGGAGCAAGCCAAAAACAGCAGCAACAGCAGCTAGAGCAGGGACTAATTTTTTGTGTTTTTGATAAGAGAAAGCGAACCAACCTAAACTAATTTTTTTTGGACTTTTTGATAAAAAGAGGCAAACAAAACCAAACAAAAGAAACTAAGAAAACTAAAAACAAAGTAAAGAGAAAGGTTGAGGAGGACTCTGATACGTTGGAAACGTATCTATAATTTTTTATGCTCCATGCTTGTTTATTATCTACTTTTCTTTGCGTGTCTACACTTTGAGGTGCTTTTTACATGTTTTCTGGTACTAACCTATTAACAAATTGCAACAGTGCCAGATGCCTATTTTCTGTTGTTTTTGGTTTCAGAAAAGTTAGTAAAGAAATATTCTCGGAATTGGACGGGACAAAGGACAAAGTCAATTATTTTCCGTGGGGAACAAGAAGTCCAGAGGGGAGCCGGAGAGGCCAGCCAGGGGGTCCAGACCCACCCCAGGAGCGGGTGGGCCTATCCCCACGCCTGGCTAGGGTTTTCCACCCCTGGCCGCCTCCTCGGTCTCCCCCTTCGCCTATAAGAAGCCCCCGATGCAGAAACCCTGAGTACCCGATTAAATTGTAGGGGTTCGTAGCATGGAAAACAAAAAATTTCTACCGCATGCACACAAACAAGCCAAGATCTATCTACTAGATTGTAGCAACGAGTCGATAGAAGCACTCACCCTCGAAGATTCCAAAGCGGTTAACGAGAGCAGATTCTCGTGGGTGATGTAGTCGTACACTTGCCAATCTCAAGATCGCGTAGACGATCCTTCTGGCGCTGCATTCCGACAGCGCTTCCGCAGTCAGTCACACGTTTGGTACTCGATGAAGATGTTCCTCTCCCTTGTTCCAATAGGCAGCGGAGGTTGTAGTTCTCCCCTCGTGATTCCAGCAGCACGACGGCGTGGTGTCGGAAGTAGAGGGAAGATCCCGCAGGGCTTCGCCTAAGCCGGATGCGAGTTATGGTGGATTTAGGGTTTCCCGGAGATCTAGGGTTAAGATGACTGGGTGGAGGAGGAGGTGTCGGCAGCGACGAACCGCCGACGGCGGCGGCTTGGGCGCGGCGGTAGTGGAGGCACGGGTGTGTGGGGAGGGCTTGGCTCTTGTGTACTTTGGAGCGGCCCCTCCCCTCTATTTATGAGAGGGAGGGCAGCCTTGGGAGGGGTGGGTTTGAATCCAAACCCAAACCCAAGTTGGATTGAGAGAAGGACTTGTTTCTTCTCCCACTAGGAAACCATCGTTCCAGTTTGACTTTTCAAACTCCCGTTTGACTTTCAATTTAGAGCTTTAATTCTCTCTTATAAATGCACACACCATGTGACCTAGGACATGATCCAATCATTCCACTTACCCATGACACATTCATGGACCATTCCCCTTCCGGACCGATGAACCTTCTAGACCCTTCTAGAACCTATCCGATGAAAACATCGAAAACTTTCCCGAACTCTGAAATAGGACTTTCCTTATATGAATCTTATTATCCAGACCATTTCGGATCTCCTCGTGATATCCCGGATCCCATCCGAGACTCCGAACAACATTCGGTATCCCTACTAACATTCCATATCTAATAAACAACATCGAATCCTTAAGTGTGTCTCCCTGCGGTTCGTGAATTATGCGGACATGACCGAGACACTTCTTCGATCAATAACCAATAGAGGAATCTGGAAATTCGTATGGCTCCCATATATTTCTACGATTACTTTGCGATCGAATGAACCACTTACATACGATACCAATTTCCCTTTGTCTCACGATAGTTTACTTATCCGAGGTTTTTATCGTCGGTATCTCTGCATACCTAGTTCAACCTCGTTGCCGATAAGTACTCTTTTCTCATTCCCGTTATATGTGATCCCTTGTGATCCAGTCACATGCTTGCAAGCTAATTGGATGACATTCCACAGAGATGGCCCAGAGTATATCTATCCGTCATATGGATGGACAAATCCCACTCTTGATCCATGTGCTTCAACCCATACTTTCCGAACACTCAATGCCACCTTTATAGCCACCTAGTTACGGTGTGGTGTTTGATGTCATCAAAGCATCCTTCCGGTGATGGTGATTAACATGATCTCATGGTTGAAGGAATTAGGTTACTATGTATCAGAAAGCTTATAGCAAACGAACTATTGAAATGACTTGATCTTAATGCTACGCTTATCTACATGATTATGTCCATCATACCATTCTCCTAATGATATGATCTTGTTATTAATAACATCTCAATGTTCATGATCGAGAAACCACGATCATCTATTAATCAACAAGCTAGTATTATAAAGAGGCTTTACTAGGGACTCTAATTTAGTTTACAAATCACACAAGTATTAATGTTTCCGGTTAATACTATTATAGCATGAATGTAAACATTTATCATAAACACAAAGATATAATAATAACCACTTTTATTATTGCCTCTAGGGAATATATCCAACAGTATCCCACTTGCACTAGAGTCAACTAATCTAGATTACATGGTAATATACCGAACACCCATGGCGGTTTGGTGCTGGTCATGTTTTTCCCTCGGGAGAGGTTTAGTCAACGGATCCGCCACATTTAGATCTGTGTGTACTTTGCAAATCTTTATGTCACCATCTTGGACATGTTCTCGAATAGCGTGAAAACGTAGCTTGATGTGCTTTAGCTTCTTGTGTGACCTTGGTTCTTGCGCATTGGTTATGGCGCCCATGTTATCACATTAGATAGACATTGGGTCCAGTGCACTTGGAACCACATCGAGCTTTGTAATGAACTCCTTCATCCATATCGCCTCTTGTGAAGCCTCCGAAGCATCTATGTATTCCGATTCAGTTGAAGATCTCGCCACAACACTTTGCTTTGCACTCCTCCAGCTAACTGCTGCACCATTCAAAGTAAATACGTATCCAGATTGAGATTTAGAATCATCCGGATCGGTGTTCCAACTAGCATCGGTGTAACCATTAACAACGAGCTGTTCATCACCTCCATAAGAAAGAACCATATCCTTAGTTCTTCTCAAGTACTTAAGGATGTTTTTGACCGCTGTCCAATGATCCACTCCTGGATCACTTTGATATCTGCTAGTCAAACTAACAGCATATGCAATGTCGGGTCTAGTACATAGCATGGCATACATTAGAGATCCTATGGCTGAGGCATAGGGAGTCTTACTCATCCTTTCTCTATCTTCTGCCGTTGCAGGACTTCGAGTTTTACTCAAGGTCGTATTGGGCAACATGGGCAAGAACCCTCTCTTGCTATCTTCCATTCCAAACCTCTTTAGAACTTTGTCCAAATATGTACTTTGTGACAATGATATTAGGCGTCTCGATCTATCTCTATAAATCTTTATGCCTAATATGTAAGCTGCTTCGCCAAGATCTTTCATTGAAAAACTATTATTCAAATAATCCTTGACACTATTTAGAAGGTCTACATCATTCCCAATCAACAATATGTCATCTACATATAGTATTAAGAATGCTACAGAGCTCCCACTCACTTTCTTGTAAATACAAGCTTGTCCATAAGTTTGTATAAAACCAAAACTTTTGATTACCTTATCAAAACGTTGATTCCAACTTCGGGATGCTTGCTTCAATCCATATATGGACCGTTGAAGTTTGCATACCTTGTTAGCATCTTTAGGATCGACAAAACCTTTGGGTTGCATCATATACAACTCTTCATCAATGTCTCCATTGAGGAACGCCGTTTTGACATCCATCTGCCATATCTCATAATCATAATATGCAGCGATTGCTAACATAATCCTCACAGACTTTAGCTTCGCTACTGGTGAGAAAGTCTCATCGTAGTCAACTCCTTGAATTTGTCGAAAGCCTTTTGCGACAAGTCAAGCTTTATAGACAGTAACATTACCATCAGCATATGTTTTCTTCCTGAAAATCCATTTGTTCTCGAAAGCCTTCCGGCCATCCGATAAGTCCACCAATGTCCATACTTGGTTTTCGTACATGGATCCAATCTCGGATTTCATGGCTTCTTTCCATTTATTGGAATCTGGGCTCATCATCGCTTCCTCATATGTCGCAGGGTCATCGGTGTTATCCACCAACATGACACTCATAACGGGATCATACCAATCAGGAGTGGTACGAGTTCTCGTTGACCTGCGAGGTTCCGTAGTAACTTCAACCGAAGTTTCATGATCAACATCATTAGCTTCCTATCTTATTGGTGTAGTCGCCATAGGAACTACTTCCGGTGCTGCACTACTCGCAAGTTCGAGAGAAGGTTCAACAACCTCGTCGAGTTCTACTTTCCTTCCAGTCACTTCTTTCGAGAGAAACTCCTTCTCTAGAAAGGATCCATTCTTGGCAACAAAGATTTTGCCCTCGGATCTATGATAGAAGGTATACCCAATAGTTTCCTTCGGGTATCCTATGAAGATGCATTTTTCCGCTTTGGGTTCAAGCTTGTCCGGCTGTAATTTCTTTACATAAGCTTCGCAACCCCAAACTTTAAGGAACGACAATTTAGGTTTCTTCCCAAACCATAATTCATACGGTGTCGTTTCAACGGATTTAGATGGTGACCTATTTAAAGTGAATGCGGCTGTTTCTAAAGCATAACCCCAAAATGATAGCGGTAAATCTGTAAGTGACATCATAGAACGAACCATATCTAAGAGAGTTCGATTACGACTTTCGGACACACCATTACGCTGTGGTGTTCCCGGCGGTGTCAATTGTGAAAGTATTCCGCATTTCTTCAAATGCTCGCCAAACTCGTAACTTAGATATTCACCTCCACGATCAGATCATAGAAATTTAATCTTCTTGTTATGTTGATTCTCTACCTCACTTTGAAATTCCTTAAACTTCTCGAAAGTTTCGGACTTATGTTTCATGAAATAGATATACCCATATCTACTCAAGTCATCCGTGAAGGTAAGAACATAACGACAACCACCGCGCGATGCTACACTCATTGGGCCACACACATCAGTCTGTATGATTTCCAATAAGTCCGTAGCTCGCTCCATCATACCAGAAAATGGAGTCTTAGTCATTTTACCCATCAGACATGCTTCGCATCTTTCAAGTGATTCGAAATCAAGTGATTCAATAAGTCCATCAGAATGGAGTTTCTTCATACGCTTCACTCCAATATGACCAAGACGACAGTGCCACATATAGGTCGAGTTATCGCTCAATTTCAAACGTTTAACTTCAATGTTATTAATATGTGTATTTCCACAATCGAGATTCAATAAGAATATACCATCTATCAAAGGTGCATGTGCATAAAACATATTACTCATATAAATCGAACAAACATTATTCTCGGACTTAAACAAGTAACCATCTCGCAATAAACATGATCCGGATATAATGTCCATGCTCAACGCAGGCACCAAATAACAATTAATTAAGTATAAAACTAATCCCGATGGTAGATGAAGAGGTAGCGTGCCGACCGCGATCACATCAACCTTTGATACATTTCCAACGTGCATCGTCACCTCGTTCTTCGCTAGCTTCCTTCTACAGTACCTGTTTTGAGTTACAAATATGAGCAACCGAACCAGTATCAAATACCCAGGCACTACTACGAGTACTAGTGAGATACACATCAATAACATGTATATCAGATATACCTTTCTTCTTGATGTTGACGTTCTTCAAATCCGCCAAGTACTTTGGGCAATTCCGCTTCCAGTGACCTTCTCCCTTGTTGTAAAAGCACTTAGTATCAGGATTAGGCCCAGCCTTGGTCGTCTTTGCCGGCGCGGTAACTTTCTTACCGCCCTTCTTGAAGTTTCCCTTTTTCTTAGACTTGCCTTGCTTCTTGAATTTGGTGGTCTTATTGACCAACAACACTTGGTGCTCTTTCTTGATCTCCACTTCTGCATATTTCAACATGGAGAAGAGTTCTGGCAACGACTTGTCCATGTTTTGCATATTGTAGTTCATCACAAAGTTCTTGTAACTTGGTGGTAGTGATTGGAGGACACGGTAAATACCCAAAGCATTAGTAATCACTATTCCCAAGCTTTGAAGCTTGCTTGCGTGCCCAGACATCTTAAGCACGTGCTCACTGACGGAGCTGCCCTCTTCCATCTTGTAGTTAAAGAACTTTTCAGAAGCCTCATAACTCTCAACTGCCGCGTGAGCCTCAAATATCATTTTGAGTTCACGGACAATATCATGTGGGTCATGGTTCTCAAACCTTTTATGAAGCTCCGATTCCAAACCATACAAGATATCACACTGAAATGTGGAGTACTGATTCTTCCGAGTGAGGAAAACATTCTTTACCTCATCGGTAGCAGTAGCTGCAGGCGGGTCACCCAGCGGTGCATCCAGCACATAGGTCAAATTACCAGCATTGAGGACAATCCTCAAATTGCGGAACCAATCCGCGAAGTTGCTTCCACTGTTTTTCAACTTTTCTTTCTCTAGGAACGCATTAAAATTGATGGTAAGGGCCGCCATTGATCTACAACATATTTGCAATAGTTTAGACTAAGTTTATGACAAATTGAGTTCTAATTAATAGTTAAATTAATCTAGGTGAACTCCCACTCAAAACAATATCCCTCGAATTGTTTTAGTGACCACACGAACCAAATCCACCACATCAAAACCGATCATCACGAGAGTTGATGTAGTTTAAATGGCGAACAATCAACATGTTCATCATATCTACTATATGACTCATGCTTTACCTTTCGGTGATCCGTGTTCCGAGACCATGTCTGTACATGCTAGGCTCGTCAAGATCAAACCTTAGCTTCCACATGAGCAAATCTGGCTTGCTCACGTTGTATACACTCGCAGAATCTAACACACCCGATCATCACGTGGTGCTTCAAAACAACGAGCTTTAGCAACGGTGCTTACTAAGGATGAACACTTTAAAACTTGAAATTGTGTGCTTGAGGGATCATCTTATAATGCTACCGTCACAAACTAAGCAATACAAGATGCATAAAGGATTAACATCACATGCAATTCATAATATGTGATATGATATGGCCTTTCTTCTTGTGCTTCTGATCTCCATCTTCAAGCACGAACATGATCTCCATCATCACCGGTATTGGCGTCAAGGTCAATGGCGCCGTTTTCATGGTTGTCGTCTACCATCTTCAACTATTACAACTACTTTGAATAGACATGCAGGTCTTAATGGAATTTAAAAGACAACCATATGGCTCCTATCGGTTGCCAACTTACAATAAGGAACATTGCATACATCATATATAATCACAATCATGGCCATATCACATCACAACACACCCCTGCAAAACAAAGTTAGACGCCTCTGATTTTCTTTGCATATTTTACGTTGTTTGGGGCTTTCAATAAGTGTTGATCTAACTTACGAACAAGAACCACAACGTTGATGTTTGAACTATCAAGTGCCCGTTGTAAATTGAATCTATACTATGATGGGAGAGACAGACACCCGCAAAGCCACTTATGCAATACAAGTTGCATGTTGAGCATGGAGCAAGTCTCATGAACGATGTCATGTAAGGTTAGCCCCGGCCGCTTCACCCCATCATACCGCAAGATGCAAAGTACACAAAAAGCAATTGATAATAAAATCATCACCGCCCACAATGACCATTGTGTTCTACTCGTGCAACAAATCTATATATAGACACGGCTCTGATACCATTGTAGGGGTTCGTAGCATGGAAAACAAAAAATTTCTACCGCATGCACACAAACAAGCCAAGATCTATCTACTAGATTGTAGCAACGAGTCGATAGAAGCACTCACCCTCGAAGATTCCAAAGCGGTTAACGAGAGCAGATTCTTGTGGGTGATGTAGTCGTACACTTGCCGATCTCAAGATCGCGTAGACGATCCTTCCGGCGCTGCGTTCCGGCATCTCTTCCGTAGTTGGTCACACGTTCGGTACTCGATGAAGACCTTCCTCTCCCTTGTTCCAGCAGGCAGCGGAGGCTGTAGTTTTCCCCTCGTGATTCCGGTAGCACGACAGCGTGGTGTCGGAAGTAGAGGGAAGATCCCACAGGGCTTCGCCTAAGCCAGATGCGAGTTATGATGGATTTAGGGTTTCCCGGAGATCTAGGGTTAAGATGATCGGGTGGAGGAGGAGGTGTCGGCAGCGACTAGGGAGGCGGTGGGCGGCGGCAGCGAGGCTGCGGTGGCTTGGGCGCGGCGGCGGTGGCGGCGCGGGTGTGTGGGGAGGGCTTGGCTCCTGTGTACTTTGGGGCAGCCCCTCCCCTCTATTTATGAGAGGGAGGGCAGCCTTGGGAGGGGTGGGTTTGAATCCAAACCCAAACCCAAGTTGGATTGAGAGAAGGACTTGTTTCTTCTCCCATTAGGAAACCATTGTTCCAGTTTGACTTTTCAAACTCCCGTTTGACTTTCAATTTAGAGCTTTAATTCTCTCTTATAAATGCACACACCATGTGACCAAGGACATGGTCCAATCATTCCGCTTACCCATGACACATTCATGGACCATTCCCCTTATGGACCGGTGAACCTTCTAGACCCTTCTAGAACCTCTCCGATGAAAACATCGGAAACTTTCACGAACTTCAAAATAGGACTTCCCTTATATGAATCTTATTCTCTGGACCATTCCGGATCTCCTTGTGATATCCCAGATCCCATCCGAGACTCTGAACAACATTCGGTATCCCTACTAACATTCCATATCTACTAAACAACATTGAATCCTTAAGTGTGTCTCCCTACGGTTCGTGAATTATGCGGACATGACCGAAACACTTCTCTGATCAATAACCAATAGAGGAATCTGGAAATTCATATGGCTCCCACATATTTCTACGATTACTTTGTGATCGAATGAACCACTTACATACGATACCAATTTCCCTTTGTCTCACGATAGTTTACTTAACCGAGGTTTTGATCGTCGGTATCTCTGCATACCTAGTTCAACCTCGTTGCCGATAAGTACTATTTTCTCGTTCCCGTGATATGTGATCCCTTGTGAGCCAGTCACATGCTTGCAAGCTAATTGGATGACATTCCACCGAGAGGGCCCAGAGTATATCTATCTGTCATATGGATGGACAAATCCCACTCTTGATCCATGTGCTTCAACCCATACTTTCTAAACACTCAATGCCACCTTTATAGCCACCCAGTTATGGTGTGGTGTTTGATGTCATCAAAGCATCCTTCCGGTGATGGTGATTAACATGATCTCATGGTCAAAGGAATTAGGTTACTATGTATCAGAAAGCTTATAGCAAACGAACTATTGAAATGACTTGATCTTAATGCTACGCTTATCTACAGGATTATGTCCATCATACCATCTAATGTTATGATCTTGTTATTAATAACATCTCAATGCTCATGATCGAGAAACCACGATCATCTATTAATCAACAAGCTAGTATTATAAAGAGGCTTTACTAGGGACTCTAATTTAGTTTACAAATCACACAAGTATTAATGTTTCCGGTTAATACTATTATAGCATGAATGTAAACATTTATCATAAACACAAATATATAATAATAACCACTTTTATTATTGCCTCTAGGGCATATCTCCAACATAAATATCCACGAAACCGTCTGTAGCCGCCGCCACCATCATCCCTAGATCGGGGGATCTGAAGTTCTTCCCAGCACCCTGCCGGAGGGGAGATCATCCCGGAGGCCTTCTCTCCGGTATGATGCGTGAGTAGTTCCACCTTGGACTATGGGTCCATGTAGTAGCTAGATGGTTGTATCTCCTCCTTTGTGCTTTCATGTATAGATCTTGTGAGCTCCGTTCATGATCAAGATCTAATCTATTTGTAATCATGCATGTTGTGTTTGCGGGGATCCAGTGGATATTGAGATTATTATGTTGGTTTGATTAATGGTTTTGTCTTTATGATTCTATCATGTCTGTGTTGTTTGTGATCTTGCATGCTCTCCGTTGTTAGTAGCTATCTTGGCCAAGTAGTTGCTAGTGACTCCAAGATGGGGTATTTATGCTTGATAGTGGGTTCATGCCTCTAGTTTCCAAGGGAAGTGACAGAAATCTCTTCGGTTGTAGATGTGTTGTTGCCACTAGGGAGAAAACAACGGTCTCTTGTTCATGGAACATGTGGACTGTTTACCTTACACACTTTGCTTAAAGCAGTTGTGTGTTGCTTGCAACTTAATACTGGAGGGGGTTCATATGATAACCTGAAGGTGGACTTCTAGTCATAGATGTAGTTGGATGGCGGTCTATGTATCTTGTTGTATTGCCCAATCCAATCTCATAGGATCTTTCTGACTAGTAATTGCATTGGTATGCCTTGCTCAGTTCCTGTCAATTTCCCTGTTGTAATTTGTTTACCCTTCATTCCATGTTGTTTATCTAAGGAGAGCACATCTAGTGAACTATGGACCCCGGTCCAATCTTTACCATTGATACATCTTCCACTGTTACCTGTTTACTTGCTGCAAACCATTGCCTTCCACACCATATGTTTAATCCTTTGTTACAGCAAACCGGTGAGCTTGACAACCTCACTGATTCGTTGGGGCAAAGTCTTGAGTTTGTGGTGTGCAGGTCTCCGCGTTGCTTGCAACACTTGTGTGACGTTTCCTTCCTCCTACTGGTTCGATAACCTCGGTTTCTTACTGAGGGAAACTTTCTTCTGTGCTGCTTCATACCTTTCTCTTGGGGTTTCCAACGAAGCTTCCCACGACAAGTGGTGGGCGCCATCAAGCACTTTCTGGCGTTGTTGCCGGGGAGGCCAAGGACGTATTCACTAGGGGAGTACTTCACTTCCTTTCTCTTTACTTTGTTTTTAGTTTCTTAGTTTTTTTTCTTGGTTTTGTTTGCCTCTTTTCAAAAACCCAAAAAAATTAGTTCCTGCTCTAGCTGCTGCTGTATTTGGTTTGCCCACCTTTGCCAAAATGAACTCTACTGATAACACCATGTTGTGTGACTTCACTAGAACCAACAACAATGATTTCCTAAGCACTCCTATTGCTCCACCTGCTCCTGATGCTACCTTTTATGAAATTAAACCTGCTTTGTTGAATCTTGTGATGAGAGAGCAATTTTCTGGTGTTTGTTCTGATGATCCTGCTGCCCATCTCAATAGCTTTGTTGAACTTTGTGAGATGCAAAAGTATAAGGATGTAGATGGAGATATTATTAAGCTCAAGATTTTTCCTTTCTCCTTGAGGGGAAAAGCTAAAGAATGATTGCTTTCTTTGCCTAAAAATAATATTGATTCTTGGACTAAGTGCAAAGATGCTTTTATTGGAAAGTACTATCCTCCTGCTAATATTATATCTATGAGAAGTGATATCATGAAATTTAAACAACTTGATAGTGAACATATTGCTCCATCTTGGGAAAGAATGAAGTCTTTGGTTAAAAATTGCCCTACTCATGGACTCACTGCTTGGATGATTATCCAGACTTTTTATGCAGGTTTGAACTTCTCCTCAAGACATCTGTTGGATTCAGCTGCTGGAGGTACCTTTATGGGCCTCACTTTGGGTGCTGCAACAAGGTTCCTTGATAATATGATGGTTAACTACTCTGAATGGCATGTTGAGAGAGCTCCACATGGTAAGAAGGTAAATTATGTTGAGGAAACTTCCTCTTTGAGTGAAAAGATTGATGTTATTATGGCCATGCTTGTTAATGGGAAAGCTCCTCTAGATCCTAATAGTGTTCCCTTAGCCTCTTTGGTTGCTCAAGAAGATCAAGTTGATGTGAACTTCATTAGAAACAACAATTTCAACAACAATGCCTATAGGAACAATTTTGGTAGCAACAACAATTATAGGCCTTATCCTCCTAATAATGGCAATTCCTATGGAAGCTCTTACAATAATGCTAGAAGTGCCCCCTCTGAACTTGAAGTCATGCTCAAGGACTTTATTAGTAAACAAACCACTCTCAATAAGACTACAGAGGAAAAGCTTTTAACTGTTGAGAAAAATATATCCTCTTTGTCTGAAGCTCAGTCTTCCTTGATTAATAAAGTGGCTGCTAAACCTGAAACTATGGAAAACACCTTTGCTACTGCTCATGCCATACAAGTTACTACTGAGTGGGAAAGGGAAGCTGAAATTGATAAAAACAATAGTGTGTGCACCATCACCACTAAACTATAAGTAGTCCCTATTCCTCCTCCTACTATGCCTAAGCCTATTGAGCCTACTACTAGTGATGCCAAGTTTGACTTTGATATTGATGGTTGCAATATTTCTGAAGTGATTATGTTCTTGCAAAAGCTTGCTAGAAGTCCTGATGCTAGTGATATGCATGTTGCCTTTACCAAACATATTACAGATGCTCTTGTGAAAATTAAGGAAGAGAAGATAAAACACAAGGCTTCTATTCCTAGGAAAGTAGAAGATAGTTGGGAACCCATTATTAATATGCAAGTGAATGACTTTTGACCTCAAAGCTTCATGTGATCTTGGTTCTAGTGTCACTATTATGCCTAGGAAGATTTATGAAATCCTTGATTTGCCACCATTGGAAGATTGTTATTTAGATGTCCCACTCAATGATAATTCTAAGAAGAAACTCATGGGGAGTATTAATGATGTTCTCATTATGGTTAATATGCTTATGTCCCTATGGATTTATATGTTTTGGATGTTGAATACAATGCTTCTTGTCCTATTACTTTGGGAAGACCTTTTCTTAGAATAGTTGGTGCCATCATTGATATGATAGAAGGCACCATCAAATATCATTTTCCATTTAATAAAGGTATTGGACACTTCCCTATGAGGAGAGATAAGTTGTTTTTTCTCCTCCTTTTAAAGCAAGGTTTGATGTTAATGCTTCCTCATTTGAAAATACTTGATTCTTCTTGCTTCTTGTGCCTAGCTTAAAGACGTTAAAGAAAATTACTTGTTGGGAGATAACCTGATGGGGATACGCCTACTGGGGTATACTCAGCGGGACATTTCCGACTGGCCCAAGGGTTGGCGAGTGGGCCTGCATAACGGCGAGTGGATCAAAGCCCAGCAAGCTATTGGGCGACTGGAAGTTGAAGGCCCAGGCGAGTAGATAGGCCCAGCCGGACTAGGTCAAACGATTACCAAAGTTGTAACCGAATCGGTTGAGATATGTAAACCCTAGGGGAGGTGAGCCTATATAAACCTCCCTAAGGGGTGAGTAGAGCCACGTTCCCTCATACACCCAAGCAACTCGCCGCCTAGTCGCCGAGTTCGCCCATTGTAAACACCTCCATAATACAATCTAGCAGGAGTAGGTCTTTACCCTCCGGGGGGCCGAACCTGGGTAAAACCCTGTGTCTTTGCCCTCATCTCGCACCGCAGATGGCTGGCCGCCCTTGCCCCTCGTTCTACTACTCGCTGCCGATTGCAGCATCTGCCGTGGCCATTCCCACGACAGTGGCGCCCACCGTGGGGCCTGGCCGGTCTGGCCGGTGTTCTGCGGTGAGATCCAATCTGCCCATCAACGAGACGGTCGCCACCGGCCGTATGATAACAATCGGCGAGATGCTCCAGATCTTGCCGAGCAGCTACGTCCCGGCGGCGCGACCCGTCACGCACAACGTAATCCTGCCAATCGGCACGATCAGCCTCTTCGTCGGCCTCACCGACGTCATCACCTCGGAGGACTCGGCTCGCATCCGCGAGTCGCCACCACGCGATCGGCTCTCTGAGAGCCAGGTTCGCACGATCCACCGCCTCGCCTCCGAGTACAACTCGGCCCACAGCAACGTGGCCGGGAACTCAGCGGCCGCAGAAGATGCGGCCCTCACCGACGACGCCGACTCGGCGACCCCGGCGTCACTCGCCGGATCCATCACCGCGGCCTCGTCCGCGGGCTCCATCGCTCAGGTCTCCAACGCGGGAGATTTCGAGGACCCCTCCATCCTCGGGATCTTCGACTTCGACTCCGGGTCGGAAAACTCCGCCGACCTCCACGACGGAACCGGTCGCCATGCCGCGACCTACATGGCCACCGGCGCCGATCCGCCGGAGGATCCTTTCTCCACCCCAATCCCTCCCAACGCCACGGCAACGGAGGTCGAGGAACTCCGCCTGAAATTGGCGGAGGCAGTACGCAAAGAGCAGGCCGAGCGCGAAAAATTTCGCCTCGAGCAAGTGACAGCGCAGGAACTGTCACGCTACCACCAGCAGCGGATCAGGTCACGCCTGAATCCCACCGTTCAGGGGCGCGCCCTGAACTTCGACGACGAAAACGACCCGGCTCGCATAGCCGAGCGCGCGATCTGCGAGAACGCGCCACCAGGAGGGAGCGCCCGGCCCCCGCCAGGATCAACGGCGATGGGCGCCCCACCACCACCCAACCGCACCCCTCAGAGGGACCAGCCGCGGATAGTCGTCTCCTCACGGGAGCGAGACGCGAACGGCCTCCCACTGTTCTCCACCCCGATGGACAACCTCGTGGCAGGCCGAGCAGCAGCCGATAGCATCACGGCCACCGGCGACGGCGCCTTACAAATCCAGTACGTCAAGGCCCTGCTCGCAAAGGCCGTGGAGCAGCAAAGAGCGGGCGCCGACTCGCAAGGGCGAGTATACTCACGCTCCTCAGGAAGCAGGGCGGCCTCAAGCGGCCGCCCAGCGGCGGCAAACACCCTCAATTGCCCGCCACCAGAGCCACTGCAGCTCCAACGCCGACCCGCGAACGCGGCACTCTCCACCAACGATCCCAGGCCGGCGACCAACTTCGTCGCCGCTAACGGAGAACCCATCGACACCCGCACTCACATCATCAACAACCAAAACTGGCGCGCACGCCAGCCCGACGACTTGCGGCACACCCTAGCTAATCGCCGCGATGGCGAGCCTATGGGGTCGCTCAGTCGACTAGGGCCTAAGTGCTTCGGACCAATGATCCGAGGCGAAAAGTACCCGCCAAACTTCAAGGCGCCAAAGGAGATAGAAAAATACGACTCCTCATACGACCCCGCAGTCTGGCTTGACACATACCTCATGGCAATGGGGATCGCGGGTCATACGGACCTACTCGCCGCCCGTTACCTCCCACTGATGATGGAGGGGACGTGCAGGCAATGGATCAACACGCTCCCCCAGGACAGTATCGACTCCTGGGAGGAAATGCGATACGCCTTCGTCAGGCACTTCGAGTGCTCCTACACCCGCGCCACCACCATCGAGGACCTGGAACGATGCGTCCAGGGACCCCGCGAGTCGACCCGCAACTGGGTCCAACGGTGGCAAGAGCTCTGGTACAACGCGGTCGGCATCCACCCGGACACCGCGATCCATTGCTTCAAGACCTCGTGCCGCTACGAGCCTCTAGTCGCCAAGCTCAAGCGACACGCCCGCACGCTCGACAACATCCCCGACCTCCTCGAGATCGCCAAACGGTACGCCGAGGAGGACCCCAACCAAGAAATCGACGACGAGTCAGGAGGGCAACGCCGCACGGGCGGCAACGACGGCGGACGCCGAACCGACCTACGCTACAGCGGCACCCGCCTCACAGGCAAGCGCCGCAACGACGGGCGAGTCGACTTCGTCGCCAACGCTGGGCACGCACAACGCGAGCCCAAGAGCTACCGCCGCGACGGAGGGCAACGACGCGATGGCGGGAACTACAAGAACAAGCCAAGGTTCGATCCCGCGGCCCTCCTTAACCAACCATGTGCGTTTCACAGCAGGGAAGGAAAGCCCGCCACGCACACCACCGCCGACTGCCACACCCTCAGGGAAATCGAGAAGGCACGGCACGCGCGGGAAGACACCGACAACGACCCGCCAAATGGCGGAAAATTCGGCAAAGTAGCCGGCTCGCTCCACACCTTCACAGGCTTCAACACGAAGCGCGAGAAGAAGGTCATCGCCCGCGCCGTCGCCGTCAACGCGGTGGCCCAAACAGACGTCCCCCAGTTCCTCAACTGGTCGGAACAGCCCATCACCTGGAGCCGGCAAGACAACTCGCCACGCATCGAGTACCCAGGACGAGTCGCCTTGGTGGTCAAGCCCAAGGTTGGCGACTACTGGCTCCCCAAGACACTGATGGACGGCGGCAGCTCCATCAACATCCTCTACCTCGACACCTTCAGGCGGTTGCGGCTCCCGCAGTCGATGATCGAGACAACCCACACCACGTTCCACGGCATCGTCCCCGGTCGGAAGGCGTACCCGATCGGCAAAGTCACGCTACCCGTCACCTTCGGTACTCCGGCAAACTTCCGCACCGAGCGGATCGTCTTCGAGCTGGTGCCCTTCGACAGCCCTTACCACTGCGTCCTAGGGCGCCAGGCGTTCGCCAAATTCATGGCGGCGCCCCACTACGTGTACAACGCGATGAAGCTCCCCGGGCCGTGCGGCGTCATCACCATCAACGGCGACCCCGACATGGCCGCCGAATGCGAGGCCAAAGGAGCCGAACTCGCCGACGCCGTCATCGCGGCAGAAGCTAATCACGCCGACGATCTCGCCAAATACGCGAGCGGGGTCAACAATGACGACCCCACAATACTCAAGAGGCCCAACTCAGAGGGCACAAACACCTCAACCTTTGAGGCCACGACGCACACCCGCACCGTCGAGCTGGTCCCAGGCGACCCCAGCCAGACGGTGACGATCGGGACAGGCATGAGCCCAGCGTAGGAAGGCGCGCTCATCGAGTTCCTTCGTGAGAATAGGGACATCTTCGCATGGAAACCCTCCGACATGCCTGGTGTCCCTAGGGAGCTCGCTGAGCACAAATTAAACGCCGACCCCAAAGTGCGACCCGTCAAGCAGTCGCTACGGCCCTTCAATGAAGAACGCCGTCGAGCAATCGCCGAGGAAGTGCAGCGCCTGCTCGCTGCCGGCTTCATCCGGCCAATCAAGTACTCCAAGTGGCTGGCAAACCCAGTCCTGGTCGAGAAGAAAAACGGGACCTGGAGAATGTGTATCGACTACACAAACCTGAACAGCGCCTGCCCAAAGGAGCAGTTCGTCCTCCCGCGGATCGATCAGATAATCGATTCAACCGCGGGTTCGGAGTCGCTATGTTTCCTCGACGCCTACTCCGGGTACAACCAGATCAAAATGGCCGTCGAGGATGAGGAGAAGACGGCGTTCATCACGCCATTCGGAGCCTTCTGCTACACCGCCATGACCTTCGGCCTCAAGAACGCCGGGGCAACCTACCAGCGGTGCATGCAAGAATGCCTAGAGAGCCAAATTGGCCGCAACATCCACGTCTACATCGACGACGTGGTCGTGAAATCCGCTCGCCAAGGCGACCTACTCGCCGACCTAGCAGAGACCTTCGCCAATCTGCGGAGGTACAAGATAAAGCTAAACCCAGGCAAGTGCACCTTTGGTGTACCCGCCGGGCAACTACTGGGATACGTCGTCTCCAAACGAGGGATCGAGGCAAACCCAACGAAGATCGACACGATCGCCCGGCTCGGAAAACCCGAATGCCTGCGCGACGTCCAGAAGCTGGCCGGGCGTGTAGCGGCCCTCAGTCGCTTCATCCCCCGCCTGGGCGAAAAGGCGATGCCCCTATACCGCCTGATGCGCAAGAATCCCACCTTCCAGTGGGACAAGGAGGCGGACGACGCGCTCCGCGACCTTAAAAAGGTGCTACTCGCCGCACCACTACTCGCCGCACCCGCTGACAAAGAGCCCATGCTGGTTTACGTCGCGGCGTCCGAGCGCGTCGTCAGTGCCGTAATGGTTGTCGAACGACCAGAGGAAGGAAAGGAGCGCCCGGTCCAGCGGCCGGTGTACTACATCAGCGAGGTCCTCACCGAGTCGCGCCAGCGATACCCGCAGTACCAGAAGCTAGTATACGCGGTCTTCAGGGCTCAGCGGCGCCTGCCGCACTACTTTCAGGAGCACCCGATCACGGTCGTCTCCTCAACACCACTACAAGACATCATCCGCAATCGCGAGGCGACCGGGCGGGTCGCCAAGTGGGCCGTCGAGATCGGCGTCCACAACATTAAATACGAGCCACGAAGGGCGATTAAGTCCCAGGCACTGGCAGACTTCATCGCCGACTGGGAGGAGGCCCAGCAGCCAGAAAAGCCGCCGTACCTCCATTACCGGAACCTGCACTTCGACGGGTCCAAGAACGCAGACGGTGCAGGCGCGGGGATAGTGCTGACTTCACCAAAGGGCGACAAACTCCGCTACATCCTCCGCCTCGAATTCACGCCCTGCACCAACAACATGGCTGAATACGAGGCCCTACTCCACGGCATGCGAGCCGCAAAGGAGATGAGCGTCAATCGCCTTCGATGCTACGGAGACTCCGACCTCGTTGCGGGACAGGTCGCCGGCACCTGCGATGCCATCTCCCCTACCATGGCGGCGTACCGCCAAGAGGTGGACAAGTTGGGCGGCCACTTCACCGGCTACTCTGTCGAGTGGATCGACAGGCGGAAAAACGAAGAGGCCGACGCCCTCTCTCGCATCGGGTCGGCTCGACTCGCACCACCCGCCGGCGTGTTCCTCGACACAATCTCCAAACCATCAGTCTCTCCCCCGAGGGAGATCGACATCGGAGTCCCTCTCCAACCAGAGGCAGCCTTGGTCGCACTCATCACCGAGCCAGACGACTGGACCAAGCCCTACATCGCCTACCTAGAGACTGGCACCCTGCCCGCAGACGAGACAAGCGCTCGAATGATCGCTCGCCGATGTAAGTCCTACACCATCATCGACGGCGAGCTACACAAGCGCAGCGTCACCGGCGTGTTCCAACGTTGCGTCCAACCGGCTGAAGGACGCAAAATCCTACACGAAATCCACTCAGGCGACTGCGGCCACCACGCTGCCGCACGCTCCCTGGTCGCCAAGGCTATGCGACACGGCTTCTACTGGCCCACCGCACACGCCGACGCTGTCGATATCGTCCAGCGATGCGCCGGGTGCCAGAAGTACGCCAACCAGACGCACGTTCCAAGTTCGGCGCTCAAAACAATCCCCATCACCTGGCCATTCGCCGTGTGGGGCATGGACATGTTAGGCCCCTTCAAGAAGGCCCCCTCTGGTTACACCCACCTGCTGGTCGCCGTCGACAAATTCACGAAGTGGGTGGAGGCCAAGCCAGTCCGGAAATGCGACGGGAAGACCGCCACTAAGTTCCTACGCGAGCTCATATACCGCTACGGGTTCCCCAACAGCATCATCACGGACAACGGCACAAACTTCGCCAAGGGAGCAATGGCCGAATTCTGCGAAGAGCACCACATCCGGCTCGACCTCGCGTCAGTCGCACACCCGGAATCCAACGGCCAGGCGGAACGAGCCAACCAAAGCATCCTCCACGGCCTGAAGCCGCGACTCCAAGTACCACTCGAGCGTACCGCCGGATGCTGGGTCGAAGAGCTACCTTCCGTCATCTGGGGAATCCGCACCTCGGTCAACAGGTCGACGGGATTCACTCTCTTCTTCATGGTCTACGGCGCCGAAGCAGTCATGCCCACCGACCTCGAACACGACTCACCGCGGGTCGTCCACTATACGGAAGCCGCAAACGAGCTGGCCCGCCAAGATGGGCTCGACCAACTCGACGAAGCACGCGACCTCGCCCGATCGCGCACCGCCATTTATCAGCAAGGGCTCCGCCGCTACCACAGCCGACGGGTGAAAACCCGCACCTTCCAGGAAGGCGACCTGGTGTTACGCCTCATCCAGGACAAGAAGGGCATGCACAAGCTCTCCCCTCCGTGGGAAGGCCCGTTCGCTATCGGGCGCGTACTCGGCAACGACGCCTACTACCTCATCGACGTCCGCGGGGACGGCGAACTCGACGTCAAACGGCCTTGGAATGTAAATCTCCTCCGGAAGTTCTACTCCTAGAACCCCACATATGTACTCTCCAGTCGCTATGAAATAAAAGAAACGGTTACTGCGAAGTTCGTCTACTCTCCATGCCTTGTGCCACTCGCACTCGTAATAAACAGCGTCATGCTAAAATACAGAAGTCAACCTTTGGTACAGCGACCGGCACGGCTAAGTAGTGCGATGTAAGAGCACTGAGTCTTTTCAGGTCTTGCGTCGTCCACGAAAAACGCCAATCCGGAGCCCCATTGGAGTCGCCTAGCTCGACTGGTTTTGCGAACCAAGACAACTGTCCTCGCTTCCCATAGCGACCTTGGTCCTCTGCATCCTCGGCATAGCGACTCGAACGGCTAAGTACCACGCTCGGGGACTGAATACCAGTCCGTCGCGATCGGTCAGGGAAAACGCCAAGTAAGAGAGCATGCCCAGGACTCGCCACGCGACTGACCCTCCGGGCCAGGCAGGAGTGACGCGCCCACACCAACGCGCTCAGTCCTCAACCACCCTCGAGTCGCGCCTTGAACTACCAAGTACCACGCTCGGGGACTCGGCCACCCGACCCCGTTCGCGTACGGGAAAACGGTAAAGTACAGAGCACTCAAGGGAGTCGCCTTGCGACTGGCTCTCCGAGCTCGGGCGAGTCGACTAAACTAACAAAACACATGATAACAACAAACATCATATACAAGGTGAACCCCACAAAAGGGCGGACGCGCTCGGGGACTCATCCAAAAATCAATCCAAAACACACAAATAACTAGCAAAATGGACACAACATTCCATTCAATCGCACATCGCATTGTCTTACATTACAAATTATGCCTGCTCGGCAGAACTGCTGCTAACATATCTAGGCACACTACCCTATTCTGCAGGCTTCGACGACGACGCACCAGAATCCCGGCGCCTACGGATGAACGCGGTGTACGGGTTTGACGGATACGTCGTCAGCTCACCCGCCATCGCCGCACGGAAAGGCTGCTCGACCTTGAAGTCACGATGCGGCGGCTCGGGGTCGTTTGGCGCAACGACCGTTTCCTGGTAGGGAAGGAGGTCGCCCATCGCCCAGACACGCTCCGAGTACGCGGCGGCACGTTCCTGCAGCTTGAGAACCTCGGACAGATCCACCGCGCCAGTCGACGAAGGATACCCACTCGTCACATCGTCGAGGTCGAAGTCCTCGGGAAAGTGGGCGAGTCCAAGGCTCAGAGCTGTCGACGCTCCGCGCCGAAACGCCGACCGCGTCATGAACTCTACGACCGCGGGCGCCTTCTCCAAGTACTCCCACACCTCAACGAGGTCACTGGGAATAACCTCCGTGGGCGACATCTCTTGAAGGTAGGCGCGGATGCACGTCGCCGACAGCGTCGCCGAGTCGACAAGCATGCTTACGCACCCCCTTGCGTCAAGAGAGCTCGCTTCTTCTTGGCTACCAATAACATGACCTGCGAGAAGGAGACAATTATGAGTACCATGGAAACCACAAACAATACAACCGAAAGACAGGAAAGACGCACTCACCAAGCAACGGGCGGGCGAGTCCCGTGATGAAGCTCTGAAGCGACGTATGATCGTCCTGAAGCCTAACAATGAGGGCTTCCGACACCTTTCGGTCTTCCTCCGCGGCCGCAATGGCGGCCTTAGCTCGCCCGTTCGCCGAGCTTGCTTCTTCTTTTGCCTCCCGCAGTTCGCGCTCGAGGTCGGCGATCCTCTGCTCAGCAGTGCCTAACGCAGACCGCACCGCCACCAGCTCACCAGCAGGGACAAGCTCCTGGCGAGCCACCTCCGCCTGCGCAGCAACAGCCTGAAGCTCCTTGTTTGCTTCTTGGATAGTGGCCAGCTCCTTCTCAGCACGCTGCTTCGCAGCCAATCGCTCTGCCGACTCCAGCTGCAGACCCTGTGCATCTTCAAAGTCAGCATACATGAAAATTACTCAGTGCCCACCCGCTAAAATTTAGCGAGTGCGCACTCGGGGACTGGCGACCACGAAAATTCCTCAGTGCATACCCGCTAAAATTTAGCGCATACGCACTCGGGGACTGGATTCGAAAGTACAAAACAAGTAACTATAAGAATCAAGCCGCTGCTAAGCACCGACCTGATCCTCGGGGACTGGAGGTACCTGGATGGCCGCACCAAGCATGCCGTGAAGTTGTACCACGTCCACAGACGCAAGCAGCGCCGGCGTGTGCCCGCGACGTTGGTCGATTTCAGCGTCGGCGGTCCCTGGAGCGAGGCTCGGGGCCGCAGCCCCACTCGCCGTGGCCGCCTTGGTCATGAAGCGGGGGAAGGTAGCAATCGAGGCGCCTGCCCCAAAGGAAGTCGCTTCCTCCGGCCTAGGCAAGGAAACGCCCTCCTTCGTAGACGCGGTTGCTTCCACTGCGGGTCCAGCCGGCGCGGCCGCCGCGTCGTCAGAGACGGCGACGATGTCGTCGCCCTTGGCCTTCTTGCTACCTTCCGCTGAGGCGGCGACCTCGTCACCTTTCCTCTTGCGGGAAGGGTCCTCCTCGCTAGCGGCGGAGGGTACCTTGGCCACGGTCGGGTGACCCATCTTTTTCACTCCGGTCCTGCACATCGAATCAAATCAATAAAAGACAATCGAAGTACTAAAAGAAAATAGAGAAGGCCGAGTGCACTCACTTGGCGACTGGAATGAAACGCAGCCCTGTACGAAGGCTGGCCGGTTTTTCCAGCTCAGGGCCCAGTCGGCGACTGAGCCCCAGTTCCAGGACATCGGGGGCCCAGGATACGGACGGCTTCTTTGACGTTGAGGTAGCGGTTGGCGCCTCCGGGACGCCTTCGGCGGAGGCCTCCTCGCGAATTGGAGTTGCCGCGGCCGGAGCCTCCTTGCGGGGCGAGACCGCCGCGCTCGGGACCTCCTTGCGAGGCGAAGTCGCCACAGCCGGAGCCTTCCCTAGTACGGGGACCGGCGCGAAGGGCGGAGGCATTGAGGCCAGCGGCACTTCCACGGATGGCGCATCTAGCGCGGTTGTCGCCGGGGCTGCGCCGTCACCGGCCGAGCTGTGAGCATCAAAGCTGCTCGTTGAGTGCGGCGGCGAGGCCGCCTTCGGCGGCTTCGTCTTCCTTCTCAGGGGGGCCCTCGCTTCCTTTTCCTTCTTCTTCTTCTTCGCGGGAGTGGCCTGACGGCGCGAGGTGGTCTCTGGGAGTTCGTCGTCGTCGTCATGA
This sequence comes from Avena atlantica, assembly GCA_910589765.1. Lineage (NCBI taxonomy): Eukaryota > Viridiplantae > Streptophyta > Magnoliopsida > Poales > Poaceae > Avena > Avena atlantica. The sequence continues at coordinate 432,691,808 of OU342733.1, read as the reverse complement.
CGCTCGAGGCTCCTGCTCGCTTCGATTTCGCGCTGACGTTGCCCGCGGGTCTTTCGGACCAGTGGGGCAATCTCCTCTTCGGACTCGTCCTCGTCGTCCTCGTTACCCTTGGCGGGTGGCGACTCGCTTGTATCCTGGGCGGATGGCCCGGGGCTCTCGTCGTCGGCGGGTGGTAGCCACCCTTCCACCACTTGGAACAGCTGCGTTAAACACGAAACAGAGTTAGAATTACCGCGACTGCACACGCTGCGACTGCGAACAAGATAAAAAGATTACCGTCGGAGCCGGACGCTTCGCGGTGTAGGGAGGGACCCCAGCCTGCGCATCCGTGTATGCTGCTTGGGTGATCTTCTTTAGCGCTGAGAGGTAGTCCTCCAGCTTCCACTCGTCGAGGCAGGCTTTCGTCGAGTCTCCCCGGCCCGTGTACTGGTACATGTAATGGTCGCGTTGGGCGAGCGGAACGAGCCGCCGCCCAAGCCAACAATTGTACAAGTTTACCGTATGGAGCCCCTTCTTCTTCAGACCACGGATGGTCTGGAGCATCTCGTCGACGACCATCCGCTGGTCGTCGGGGAGCTTGCCGACCTGGAGATGGCGTGGCTCGGAACGATTGGCCGAGTACCGCGGGATCGCCGCCTCGTCCTCCGGAGTCGCCTCGGTCACGTAGAACCATGACTTTTTCCAGTCGCTCGCTGCCTTGGCCGGCAGCATCAGGTCGAAGAAGGAAGCTTTGGATTTGAGTTGGAAGGTTAAGCCGCCCGCGGCTAGCATTGGGCCGCCCGCCTCCTCGCGGCTGATCCGTCCATGGAACAAATCTTGCCACAAGGGAAAGTAGGGCCGGCAGCCCAAGTAGCACTCGCAAAACGCCACGAAGATGGCGAGCTGCTCGATGCTATGGGGGCCCAGATCTGAGGGCTGGATCCCGTAGTAGGCGCAGAAACGCCGAAAGAACAAAGATGTGGGAAACCCTAACCCCCGCTCGAGGTGACTGGTGAAACAGACGAACTCTCTCTCTCGCGGGTTTGGGGTCGTTTCTCCGGCTGCGGGGATACGCCAGCAGCCGGCCCGCAGGATTCCGGCCTCCTCGAAGGAGGCCAGCTGCGCCCTGGTGCACTTGGATCTACCCCAAGGTTCGGTGGAGAGGGCCATGGCTGAGGATTTGTTTGGAGGTCGGAGGATTGCGGGTCGATTGGATCGCGGAATGAAAGGAAGGAAGATGTGCGCACTCGGAGGAAATGGTGGGCGGTTGGCTTTGCGATAGCCTACCATTCCTCTTATATAGCGGGAGTTGCCCGCCAAATTAGGGGGCCGTTACCGCGCGATGATTACGCCAAAAGTTACCGTTGAGTTACCTTAACGGCTAGTTTGACCACGCCCGACGGTCCACCTCTAGCCACTCGGCTCGCTAAGTCACTCGCCGAGACCGCGTCCCGTTGGCTCGACTCGCCCAAGACGCAACTCGGTTCGCCGGATTTTTTCCTTCATGCAGGAGCCCGCCGACGATTCGACTGGATGCCAACTTGAAGCCGTATACTCCGACTGCCAGCAGCCACTCACGCCTAATCAACGACGGCCTCGGGGACTACTGATGGGGATACGCCTACTGGGGTATACTCAGCGGGACGTTTCCGACTGGCCCAAGGGTTGGCGAGTGGGCCTGCATAACGGCGAGTGGATCAAAGCCCAGCAAGCTATTGGGCGACTGGAAGTTGAAGGCCCAGGCGAGTAGATAGGCCCAGCCGGACTAGGTCAAACGATTACCAAAGTTGTAACCGAATCGGTTGAGATATGTAAACCCTAGGGGAGGTGAGCCTATATAAACCTCCCTAAGGGGTGAGTAGAGACACGTTCTCTCATACACCCAAGCAACTCGCCGCCTAGTCGCCGAGTTCGCCCATTGTAAACACCTCCATAATACAATCTAG